>JAVMKO010000002.1:153689085-154289085 GCA_032164245.1 Sternotherus odoratus | reverse complement strand
ATACTGTGGTGGGAGTTTGCCTGACTATCTTAGGTGGCTCTAGAAGTGCCTCATTAATTAGAAGTGCCACCCGTGTCAAAGCTGAGGCATGTAAAATGTCCAGGAGTTTATAATGGACATCCCTCAAGAGGAATTGAAGCATATCCACTTCATCATAACTCACTTCATCAGGTCCGGGAACTGTCAAAAGTCATCTGTCATGGAGGGTGATGGGGGCATTACAGCCACATCAGATGATAACAGCAAGATATTTGTGTGTGGTGTCACCTCCCTGTCAGCCCCTGCTTCCTGCTCCTTAAAGTTCACTTCTCCCAGCACTGATTGGTAAGGAGGGAGTGAAGGCATAGGAGAAAGACTATGTCTATGGCTTCCTTAAGGGAAGTTGTAGCAGGGGGGCGACTCACCTCGCAGTGCCTCCTGCTGGTCCGTCCAGGGAATTAGTTCGCCAGCGTCCGGCACACCCTCTGCAGGCTGTAGTCCCTCTTGCTGCTGGCCCCATGTCCCTCCCGGACCCCGGTGCCCTCTTCCCTAGGGTGCTGCACCCCTGCAATACCCTTCAGTCTCAGGGTCTCCCCTCCTTGGGGAACCCCCACCCCCTATCCCCACCTTGCCTCAGTCTACGTAACTGCTAGTCACCACTTGCCCCTGTTCTCCGGGGCAGACTGCAGTATAATTGCCATTCATCACAGGCAAGGGGGGTTTGGCCTGCTGCCTCTAGAGCCATGGACTGCCCCCTGCAAACCCAGTACCCTTTGTTGGGCCTTCCCCTAGGCCCTGCAGCCTGGGGGTTTCTAGGCTGGAGCTTGCCCAGCTCCCCTAGCCTTGTCCCAGCCCTGCTTCACTCTAGGTACCTCCTCAAACTCCCAGCAGCCAGGCCTGTCTGCCTCTGCAGACAGAGGAGACTGTCTCTCTTGTGCTCCAAACTGAGCCCTTTTATCAGGGCCAGCTGGGCCCTAATTGACCCAGCCACAGCTGTGGCTGCTGGGCCTAATCAACCTGGGAGCTGCTTGCCCTCAGCCACAGCCCTTTGCAGGGCTGTTTTAAACCCTTTTTCCTGGAGTGGGGCAACTGCCCCACTACAGAAGCCCTTAGAAATTGTTGATGGTATGAGGCCCATTGATCCCAATAAGGACACGGAGGACAGTATGGCACAGGAGGGGAAAGCCACCATTTGTTGTCCAGATGGTTAAAAGTGGAGGATGCCTCTCTTTCTTCTTTCTGCATGTGGAGGCAAGTAATGTCTCCCTGGACAGGAAACCCTTGAACAGAGAGCTGTGGGTCAGAGTCTGAGTCCTCCTGCACATATTCTAAAGCAGGGGTCTCAAACTCAAATGACCACTAGGGCCGCATGAGGACTAGTGCACTGGCCCAACGGTCGCATCACTGACATGCCCCCCCTTGCTGCCCCCGCTCCTCCCACTCCACCCCTTCCATGAGGTCCCGCCCCTGCCCCGCCTCCTCCTCTGAGCATGCAGTTCCCTGCTCCCTCCTGGAAAGCGCTAGTCACCGCCAACAGCTGTTTAGCAAACAAAGCAAGAGCAATATAGGAAGTCCAGAGCTGGATACACAAGTAAACAAATCTAATTTAACAAGAAATTACCAGCCTCAGATTATTCAAGCTTTTTTCAAATGTAATATGCTAATAAATCTGTTCAGAAATTTCAGCCCATCTCAATTATAATTTTATAAAGTCTCCCTTTCCCAAGCTGATTCTCATAACCCTGTTCCCCATCCCCACTTACCCCCTAACCCAGCTCCCTGCGCCCCATCCCCAAATCTCCCCCCACTCACCCCTATTACCGAGCTCCCTGTTCCCCCAAATCTCCCCCCACTCATGCTTGTAGCCAGCTCCCTGTGTTCCATCCCCAAATCTCCCCCTCACCCTCATAACCCCGTCCCCAAATCTCCACCTACTCACCCCTGTAACTCAGCTCCCTGTACCCCATCCCTAAATCTCACCCCACTAACCCTGTTCTCCATCTCCAAATCTCCCACCACTCATCCTTGTAACCCAGCGCCCTGTCCCCCCAACCCTGCTCCCCAAATTTCCCCCCACCCCTCCAGCTTCAATACCCTCCCACCCCTAAGCTGCCCCTCTCTGTCCCCCCGTCTCCTCTCTCTGTCTCCTTTCAGCCTTCTCAGACTCTCCTCCCCACCACCCCTTGCCCGAGCCCAGCACCCTCGGCAGGAGATACAGGTAGTGGGGCATGGCGGGGAGGGGGCGGTGCATCAAGCCCAGGCAGCTGCAGCCGGCCCGAGAACTGTGGCTCGGTGCTCACCTCTGGCTGCTCACAGGGCAGCGGTGCCCACCCAGGGGTGGGGCGGCTTCTCTGCTGCCTGGCTGGGCTGCTGCCGATCCCCAATTTCCAGGCGCTGCAGCTGCGGCTTCAATGAACAAGCTGGGGCGGCGCTTCCCAGGAGCCCTCTGCAGTGGCGGCCAAGAGTGGTAAGCCTCCCACAGAGGGAGACGGGAGGGTGGTGGGGAGCCTGACTTACCGCTCCTGGCCACCGCTGCAGAGGGCTCCTGGGAAGCGCCGCCCCAGCTCATTGAAGCCGTAGCCGCAGCACCTGGTAGCTGGGGATTGGCAGTGGCCCAGCCAAGCAGCAGAGAAGCCTCCGCTTCTGGCCCCTCCCTCCCGCAAACTGCTATGGTGCGGGGGCGCCAGGAAGTTTGACGGGCCGCAGGGAAGGGCTTCACGGGCCGCATGTTTGAGACCCCTGTTCTAAGGAAGTGATCATTGTTCTCCACGGAAAGTGGAGGTTGGAGAAATAGAGGATCTCAACAAATATTCAGCGGATGGTGACCCCAAAGATCTCTGTGCCAAGAGGTGCATGGCACCAGTAAGCAGCACAGACTCCAGTTCATGAGAGACAAAAAGGTCTCTTCGGTACCCGAACTTCAGCAGCACTAAAGGAACATTGCAGGTCAGTGTTGGTACTGAGGTAGGTACCTGGCTAGTCAGCATTGAGGAATGCTGGCAAAGACTTAGATGTAGACATCAAGAGTGCCAAAGGAGGTACAGAGGGTACTGAAGAGTCTGACAGCGCTGATCTCTTGCGATCATAGACATGACAACCTGAAGCAGAAGAGGTCTTTGGTATACTGGGTTCTTTTTAGTACATGAATCTTAGAAGCAGCCTTCGACATCTTCATTGTACCGGAAGCACTTGGAACCCCAGTAGCACTCCTCTTGAGGCCTGAGGTCTTTGGTGACCAAGACTTCTGGTTAACTCCTGCTCCTCTTATCAGCGCCCATCAGCTTAGAGTATGAAGCTCTCAGTACCACGGGCAAGGATGCAAGTGCGTCGTCCCTTGAGATTTTCACTGAGAGAGCCATGGTCTCCCTTGCATCTTTCGGTGACTGGGATCCTGAGGTAGATGGAGTCCTATGTACAAAGGGGTTCTCAGAACCCTGGTCTGAAACTGGTTTTAAGGTTTGTGCATCATGAGGAGCCTGAAATTTATCTCCTATTCTTAGGAGAGCTGCTTTTAAAATAAGCACAGATATTACACTTTGAAGGAAGCTGTGTATCTCCCAAGCCCTTCAGACACCAGGATAGCCTCCTGGTATGAAAGATGAATGTTTAAAGCCTGCGGATCCTTGCATATCTCAAAAGTAGAGAGTCCAAATGCTCCTGCAAATGGGGAAAACTGAGTAACAAGGAACTACGTACACTATAAACTATTTATAACTATATACTATCCATCTTACAACACTAAGACATTCAGCAGAGGCGGGCATTCTAGAGACTCTGGGTATGTCTATAGTGCAATGAAAGACCTGCAGCATAGCTGCGGCTGGCCCAGATCAGCTGACTCAGGATCACGGGGCTTGGGCTGAGGGGCTAAAAATTGCGGTGTAGACATTATGGCTTGGGCTGGAGTATGGGCTTTCAGATCCCATGAGGGCCTCAGAGATCAGGCTGCAGCCCAAGTCTGAACATCAATATTGCATCTAAGTACAAAGACAACAGGATAAGAGGACCCTACTCATCAAAGTAGTGACTTTGAAAAGGTCTTGGGGATCATGGTGAATAATTAGCTGACAATGGGGCCAAAAGAGTTAATGCAATCCATGAATATATAAAGAGGAGAAAACTGGGTATAGCAGGCTGGTTTTATTACTCTGTATTGGGCACTGGCGTGACTGATATTGGTATACGACAGTGTCCAATTCTGGTATCCACAATTCAAGAAGAACGTTGAAAAAATCAGAGAGGATTCAGAGAAGGGCCACAGGAATGATAAACTGGAAAACATACCTTATAGACTGAGCTCTGGAGTCTATCACTATTTAAACAAGGAAAAGTTTATTAGATGACTTGATTACTGTCTAAATACCTACACTACGAGCAGAAAATTGATAATCGAGAGTTCTTCAATCCAGTAGGCAAAGATATAACAAGATCTAATGGCTGGAAGCAATATAAGCAATACAAATTCCGAATAGAAATAAGGTTAAAACTTTTAACACTGAGGGTAATTAACCATAGATACTACTTACAAGGGCTGTGGTGGACTCTCCATCACTGGCAATTATTAGATCAAGGTTGGATTTTTTCTACAAGATAGGCTCTAGTACAAACAGGAATTAATTCAGGGAAGTCTGATGGCACATTTTGGTAGTTAAAACAGATGATCACAATGGTCCCTACTGGCATTACAATCTATTAATCTATGAACTGTCGAGTCCCTCCCTCTTCCGGAAAATAACACCTCCTGCAATCCTATAAATATTTTAAATCTTCCTCTCCTTTCTAACAAGCTTTGATGAGCAATGAAATAGTCAACAACACCGACAAAGTATCATTATTAGCATCTGAACTGGCACCCATTGAAATGAATGGGACAGTTCACATCTATTGTGTCAGTCTTTGTGCACTCTCAGGCTTAGGTTACACTTACATGATTATAGCGCTTTTGGTTATAGCGGTACCCATATACAGCAATAGCTATAGCGCTATACGATGTGATGGCGTGGCCACATTTGCTGCAACTACCACAGCACAGGGAGTGGTGCATTATGGGCAGCTATCCCGGCATTCAGCTGGGTGCAACGTGCTTTCCAAAGGAGGGGAGTGAGGGGGAATGCGGAACGTGTACGGAGGGAGAGCACTCCATGGTGTCAGTGATTTTTATCTACAGAAAAATATCAGGCTCTGAATTTCACTCACATAGCTCCATTGGTGAGCATTTTCACTGCTTTAATTGCTGAGTTAAGAGCGGAGTTCTGTAAAGAAACTTCCGCATTCCTAATTCCCTTTGCAAAACAACACAAAGACGTCAATTGCCTTAAATGGCTTCTTAATTGCCTTAAATGGCTCGGAGGCGTGCCAGAGATCCCTTATAGCGTAATGACTGATTACACTTGCCATAACACGCTACAGGGAATACACAAAAGCTTTTATTCCTTTCAAAAAGGTGGTTTACAAATAGTGCGATAAGATCAGACTTTTAGCGCAAAATGTGCCTTGCCAGTGTGTTCGGGGGCAGCTTTATAGCGCTCCTGGAGGCTTTATAACGCTTTAAAGTGCCAGTCTAACCAAGCCCCCAGGCAGGCTTCACTGCAGAGACTGGACACACAAGGAGAACAACTGAGATAGTTGTCGTGCCACGACCCACCCCAAGGGGGTGCACACTCCATATTTTGGAAAGCACGAGTAAGAAAATAATCTGATTTCTACAATATATGTCTAATGTATTTCAGTAACAAGTCTTTCTGTAGTCACTACTGCATTTACAGTATGGCGCCATCGCCTAAGAATTTATTGTCAGACTTTTTCAAACAACTGCTATAAAACATCACCATTTATTTGCTGAAAAGATACTGACTGAAGTCTTCCGGGATGGCTGATGAGGTGAATGTCATCAATAATGAGCAACACACTGCGAATTTGTCATTATTGGGAAATTCACTTTAGATCTCATTAGGCCACATCAGATAGTTGCAAAATGGATGCCTAGCATTTTTTTAAACTTATGTTCTATGCAGAAGTAATCTGATAAATTACAGTAATTAGTATGACATGCTTTAGACACTTTTCATCTATAATTCCAGAAAATTAACATGAGAATGACCGTTCCCAATTATTAATTTGCAATGTTCCTTTAGGTTACAAGAAAAATCTCTGCCAAACACCTGATCTATATTACTCTGATGGAAAGACGTAAAGCTCCATTAGTAAGCAATATTCTGGAGTTTATCTCAGCTTTATTTCAAACATTACAATAGGGGGGAAAGTGGAACATTAAATATTAATAAATACTTTACACATACGTTGCACTGTTCATTTATGGCCCTCAGAGTGCTCTACAAAAGTGGGTGTATTATCCTTCCATCTGGCCTAGAACAGCAGAATACCTACCCCAAAAGTGTCAGCATTAACACAATGTTAAAGGCTCTACAGAGTAACAAAAAGTACTTCCATCCCATGAGGGATTCAGCACTGGGCTCTAGTACAAAATTGGAATACTATTTAAGCTACATCTACATTGTTGGGCTATATTCCATTTAGCAAAGATTTTTCAAAAACAAACAAAAAAAAGAGTTCAGCACTCAGTACTTCCCATTAAGACCATTGGGAGCTATGGGTGCTAAGGAAGTTGGAAATCTGACCCTTACAGTATATAAAATTGGAAATTTCTTGTATGTTCTGCTATGGGAACTAGAATGGTCTTGTGACCATGACCTTTATAAGTATGTTCATTAGAAAAAAGGCATAACATTTTGCATTGCGAGACTGGTGTAGAGATAGAATAGATACTACATGATGTGGCTGAGCAAGAGTCTCTTTGTTGAAAAACATTTTAACCATTGGATAATTTCCAATCAGCTACCAACCTGAGCTGCATTTGAACCAACCATCTAGAGGTGATGGTCCACAGCCCACTAAGAATCCTCTAAAATAACTAGCCCCATAACAAATTTCATAGTGCAGCCCTATTGCACTATGAAACAAAATGTCAGATGTTCTAACACACATTTACATACTGAAAATAAAAAGCAATATTGCTTGTATCTAGAGAAAGTTAACAAAACAGTGATAAAAGGTCAAAGGCAGGCTTCTATATAGAAACAAGATATGATGGTGATAGGTAAGGTAGAAATATTTGTCTTTCAAATTTTTAGGATTTTCAAGACACTTATCTGGGACTCTAGTTACTACAGTACATAATAGATGTATTAAGTAGGAAAGGATAAACTCATAGTGAAGCAAAACAGAATTAAATTTGCTAAGTAATTGACGGATTACTACTTTTCATTTCCATTTGAATTAAAATAATCCAAACACCCACATGTCCAGAGACAAGGAAAGTTAACTTTAAAACACATGAAATTAAGATCTTAATTGGACACAAACCTTCTCCTTGTAACAGCCACACAAGTATTTGACTTGATAAGAACAGACACTAGGAATCTAAAGTAATTGAAGATGTACAGTATATGTCAACATGAGGCATTCCCGCTCACTTTTAAGGAATGTGAACCGAAACATTGTACTTAGAAGTCCACTTCTCCTTCCCTTGCAACCTTGATATAGTTCACACCAAATTATCTAAATTTATTCCAAGTGTTTATTGTAAGGTTGTAGATCAGGGGTTGGCAACCTTTCAGAAGTGGTGTGCCGAATCTTCATTTATTCACTCTAATTTAAGGTTAACATGTATTACATGTTAACATTTTTAGAAGGTCTCTTTCTCTAAATCTATATATATATAAAAGTCAAATGGTGTATGCGTGTATGTATGTGCACTTACTCCTTCCACACCGTTTGAGCTAGAGACTTGAAATTTGGTACAGTTATAGGTCTTAGGGTCCTAATCAGGGTAAGAGTCGAAAATTTTTCAAATCTCACCTCTGACACCCCCCAGGGGTGAAATTATTTAAAGGCCAATCACATCAGCTGGGCAGCTGCTGTTCTCTGTGACAGTTATGATGTCATAATACCCCCTCCAACGGACCCCGCACTCGCTCAGCTCTCTGCCCCCTCCCCCCTCCAACGGACCCCGCACTCGCTCAGCTCTCTGCCCCCTCCCCCCTCCAACGGACCCCGCACTCGCTCAGCTCTCTGCCCCCTCCCCACCTCCGACGGACCCGAGTTGGGGTTGGTCGGAGGGTAAGTGAGATAGGGGTGTCGGGTTTGGTCGGGGGGGTGAGGTGGGGGTGTCGGGTTTGGTCTGGGTGGGTGGGAAGGTGTCGGTTTGGTTGGGGGGGTAAGGTGGGGGTGTTGGGGTTGGTCAGGGGGTGTCGGGGTTGGTCGGGGGAGTAAGGAGGGGTGTCGGGGTTGGTCGAGGGGTAAGTGAGGTGTGGGTGTCGGGTTTGTTTGTGGTGGTAGGTAGGGGTGTCGGGTTTGGTTGGGGGGGAAAGTGAGGTGGGTGTGTCAGGTTTGGTCTACGGGGGGTGAGGTGTGGGTGTTGGTCAGGGGGTGTTGGGATTGGTAGGGGGGTGATGTGGGGGTGTTGGGTTTGGGTGGGGGGGTGAAAATGTGAGTCGGGGTTGGTTGAGGGGTAAGTGAGGTGGGGGTGTCGGGTTTGGTCGGGGGGGTAAGGTGGGGGTGTCAGGTTTGGTCGGGGGGGTAAGGTGGGGGTGTCAGGTTTGCTCTCTGCCCCCTCATCCCTCCAACGGACCCCGCACTCGCTCAGCTCTCTGCCCCCTCCCCACCTCCAACGGACCCGAGCAACGCCGGGTATTTTCGCTAGTCTATAATATATAACTAAACTATTGTTGTATGTAAAGTAAATAAAATGTTTAAGAAGCTTCATTTAAAATTAAATTTAGATTAAAATTAAATTAAAATGCAGAGCCCATCCCCTTCCCCCCCCCCCCCCCAAGATCAGTGGCCAGGACCGAGGAAGCGCGATTGCCACTGAAAATGACCTCGTGTGCCACCTTGGGCACACTTGCTATTTGTTGCCTACTGTGCTGTTGATGATGGAAATGTGTGGCTATCATACCAATAGACATGCAGAACCACAGTCTTCTAAGTTTGCACACTTAGGCCTTGTCTACACTACCACTTAATTTGACATAAGTTACGTCACTCACGGGTGTAAAAAAAAAAATCTCCCTGAGCCACATAACTTACATCATCAACTTAACACACTGTCTACTCCGTGCTATGTCAGCGGGAGATGCTCTTCCGTCAACATAGCTTCCGCCTCTTGTTGAGAGGCACCAATTTAGTGCCATAGTAAAGATTAGTCCTCTATGAACAATGGACACAGAGGATCCCTCCCTTCTTTCACCAAATGTCATAAACGTATGAATATTGAGGAGGAAAATACAGCATGAGCTGTCTTATTTCAGCCCCTTGGTAAAACCACACACAGCAGGAGGATTACAATTTAACTCTAGTATACCTTGGGTGTATTCAAACTTAGATAAAACAGCTTGGAACAGACCTTTAAAGGATGCTGCCATGAGAAATTTCCCTACCCAGCCAGATGCCTGGTAGCCTTCTTAGCAGACTAAGGACTTTGTCAAACCCAGGTGAACAGGAGGGACATAGCTGTCAACATTCCTTTAGTAGCTATTTGAAGACTAAATGCTTTTCCCCCCCAGCATTTTCTTCACTAGACAGTTGGAACCATTTAGCCACTTTAGGGAAATTCATGTCACACCCATTCTTTCCTATCAATTCTCAGATTTTCAGCTGGAGCAGAACTTTCTTTCTACTTACAAGAAAAATGAGGGAAGATTCTCTATTATGTCATATGATGTGTAATGAATTAAGTTTATCTAGGGGAATATATTCTGCTTGCAATTACATTTTCAGAAAAATCACCAGAATCAGGCCTGAAGTCCAGAATCTTTACTGCGTGTGATTTTTTTCCCCGTAAAAATAATGTCTTGTAACCCAGAGATCAGATAGATTTCAGTAGAAAGGAGAAATGTATTTTCTGTCAAGACATTACATAAAATGTGATGAATAAAATTTGGTACGGATTCCACTCTAATGCCAATCTAATTCCTCTGACGTCAGTGAAATTACTTTTGATTCTCCCAGGTGTAAACAAGATAAAAACAATGGGCCTGGTGCTAAAGACTGACAAGTGTGAACAAGAGGGGATGACAGTGTGATGCTGGCAGACCAGGTGCCAGCTCATGACAAAGCCCCTCACTGAACACTGACAAATGCATATCTAGAAACCAATCTGGCTCACCTGTGTGTTAGTGTTGTTAAAGCAGATGTTAATTATATAAGACTGTGTAAATTGATGAAATGCTTCTAGGATGCTGAATGTATCAATCTCACTTATAACATCTGTATCCCATGGTATTAAGTTCTACTGAGTATTTGCATTGTACACCTCTAACTATATAACTCACCAAACAGGAAAGAAGCATTAATTAATGTAAAGCGCTGGTTCTGCACACAGAGGCACAGTGAACCTAAATAAGCCATTGTGAAACATCAAAAGGACAAAGACTTTGTTGACTGCTCACATCCCACCTTCATGAAAAGGAGATGGGAGCAAACACTTGTCTTATCCATTTGAGCTCTGGGTGAATGGAACAAAAACCTCTGACCAGAAGGAACTGAATCACTATGCTGCTTGGAATTTAGAGAGGGCAAGATTTCTAAGCATAAGAAAGGGATCCCCAAGCTGCTTAGTTAGGGTTCACTCCAAAGAATATGGAAAGCTTGCATTCACAGCAACTTCTATTACCTGTTGGAATCTAAGACTAACTCATTTGTGTGTGTATGTTTACCTGCTTTAACCTTGTAAATAGCTCTCATTTCTTTGTTACTAAATCTTTAGTTGGTTTATTACAGGATTGGCTACAAATATTGGTTTTGGTGTCAGGTCTATTGTTCAATTCATTTGGGGTAACTAATTGGTCATTTGGGACTGAGAGTAACCTGACTATTGGTGTGAGAGTGAGAGAGAGTGAGAGAGAGTGACAGACAGACAAACGCATGCAAGGTTGCCCAAGTGGGCTGTCTGTGACTCCATGCTAAGGCTGTTATTTCACATTTGATACTTGATTGGTGAAATCTAAATATAGAACACAGCCAATTTGGGGTTTGTTCCCTGCTTCTTAACACTCTGCTCCTAGGGCTGGCACCCAGGGTTGTGAGCCATTCCAGACATCTTGACAGATAGGTTTGCCTCAAGTTCAAATAAAATATTTTCTTAAGCAATTCAAAATTACTGAACATGAATGTACAACTATTTGCTACATAAAGACTGTAACAAAGTATTTTACAAACTATTTTACAACTCAGCTAATCTACTATGCCAACAATGAAATTAGCCTCTGTCCTGTTTTTATGTACTTTCAGGATATTCCATTTTCTCTTGAAATATGCATCCCAGTGAGTCACTCATTTGATCAATCTCTGATCACAGAATGAAAGCATCTCCTGAGTAGATCACAAAAACTGGATTATTCTGAAGCAATTTCACTCAGAGGGTAACCCTAAAATGAAGATGTAATAAGAGAATTAAAACAGAGAATGTAAACACGATGGCTTTGAACCAAGCTAAAATCAGTTTATGGTTAAAGAGATGGACAAAGCTACCTAGGAAGCATCAAATTCTGCTATAGAAACTGGTGTTTCTTGAAAGAGAAAAGTGTAATAGATTGCCAGGGTAATGGCTGACGGTATATTAATTGGTTTCTATGTGCTATGATGCGAGTCCCTTATCAATACATGTAATAAAATAATCAAATAATTGACCAACCATATCTTGAAGCCCCTATGCAGTTTTTACACAGTTCTTACTCAGGCAAAATGCTCACCAACTTCATTGCTTCAGGAAGGGTTGCAGTATTTGACCTACTAAATAAATTATAAAATTCTTCAATACTTGATTAGTATTTCAACTGTAGTTTCTTTAGAGGAAGGATCATTTTTTGTGTGTTTGTACAGAGCCCAGAATAATGGGGCTCTGATTGAAGCACCCAAATGTTTCTGCAATACCAATAAACAACAATAATCAACAATACAGTGTGCTTAAGCTGGCTGAAATCAACATCCTGACTGCACATATATTGAAACTGCATGAACTGTTGATATACAGACAGAACATGACGGAGTTACTGAAGAAAGAACTAGAAATCGGTGTGATAATTGTAAGACACTTTATAGAACACAAAATAATGGATTATTTGCTATTATTCCTTCCAACTAGATACAAAATATCTCTGCACAATAAATTAGACTACACATAGCTTTTGAGCTACTTCTTTATACCCCGTCAATTTCATCTAAAGATGAATGGATTGGGCAAAGTACACAATGCAAATTAACGCAGGTATCTTTTGCACTGAATAGAGGTAAAATATCTGGTAGTAAACAGTTTTCAATAAAGTCTTTTCCTGTTATTTTGTAGCATATCTATATCCATAATTGCTTATAATAGCTTCATTGAACTGAACTCTGAGAAAGAGGGTCAAAACAGAGAGGCGTAATTAATTTTACAAATACTCAGTAGGATAAAATAAGATTTCTCTGGGAATTACAGAACCTAGACAGAATAATTAATAATGAGAGCAATGTAAAACCTATTATCTTAACTTGCTATGGGTTTTGCAAATACTACTTTGGTTTCGATCCAAGTGGGATAGCACCACTTCAAATTTTGCATTGATTTCTAGGTTTCAATTAATCCAAAAATCTCAAAGGGAAACTCGATCAAAACTGCTGAATTTCACTTATGTTCACATCTAATCTGCATAAGCATTTTAAACTAGTTTTTGCAATGTTGCCAACTCTCACAATTTTCTGAGAGTTTTGTAATATTTGACACTTTGCTTAAAGCCCCAGCTCCTGGATGCAAGTGACTGATGCTCAGATTTCACTAACAATAAAAAAAAAGTTTGTAGCTCATCATCATGGAGAAAAAATTGAAAAGGGCTCAAGACCAGAAAGCAAATAAAATTATTTTTTTGTAATCTCATAATCTGAGGAGAGGGAGGGCATGATCTTTACCAGATGGCACATTACTGATGAACAACCAAGCCCATCAACTGTATCCATACATACCTACAACTGTTTCACAGTGAAATTGATTAGGATTGCACAGTCTAGTTAATTTCACTGTGCACTGACTCTATACCCTAAAGCACTTCAACTTGGTGATATAACACTGATGCTGCAGTTGGTTTGCCAGAATGACAAGCCAGAAGGAAAGCCAAGTATAATCAATGTATTTGCATCCAATTGCAATGGTAAGCCATGTAAGAAGTTAATTATCCCATTAATTTTCCATCAGTTAGACTAATGGATTTTGCCCATGGAAATATATGGCTCAACATCAAAATTAAAATGAGTTTTTAAAAGACAAGCATTAAAAATGCAAATAAGTGCAAGAAAATATTGTTTAAATTACAGCAGAATTTCTAGACTTAGTCAATATTGTTTTCACATAAAGAAAATGTTTCAGATCTATAAGAATGTGCAACATCACTGAAAATATGATCTATCTACATATTCTAAAGGGGAACAATATTACACCAGGACACAACAGAAGTGTGACTGCAAAAATAAGCATGCAAGTATCTCTCACTATCTTTAAAAGCCAGTGCCTGATTATTACAGCAACCCTCTCACAAGGAAAGATTTGCATGCATTATGCATAATACCTAGACATACCAATTTGCATAACAACTTTTGAAAATTCCACTGTTTTACATTTACACTGTACTTTGCGACCTCATAATGCTTAAACAGAGAAACATGGTCACAACATTACATATGAGCACATAGTTGCATAAAACAAACTCATATGTGTATAGCAATTATGTAAAACAACTGCACATTATACAAAGTACACAGATATAGCTGTTGCTTATCTATATAAGTAGCTCAAACTAACTGGGGGATTAATTGCACTAAAACCTAATGCTTTCCATTTATCCAGGTATAACATTTAGAAGTTGATGTATAGTACTCCTGCTTCCCTCAAATTCCATAATACAAAGAGATCTTGTGAACTTCAGTTGAGATCATTTATAGAAAAAGGTGGAAAGAGCTTGCTTTATTCCTACCACTGCCAGAGCAAAAGAATTTCTAGCAACATTTAACAAATTATATAGTTTGTATTAGCTACCTTTCTCATACGTGTGTGTTATGTCATGAGATAATGTCATACTGTCATTATCATTTCTCACTGAAAACTTAGTTTTAATAACATAAATTGTCTAACATCTGGCTAGTCAGAGCTCCTTAACTGAAAAAGACTTGGAATTTTAACATTAATCAGTGAAGAACTAATAGGATGTCTTCACAACGAAGATAAACCCTGCAGAGAAATAAACCTCTAGCATTGAAGGATCATTCAAACTGCAGTAACCTATATATTTCTATCAGAAGAGCTACTGAGTTCATAGAGAGTTTATTCTTCTGAAGATAAATAAGAGAGGCTGTTTCTATGACCCTGTACAGCAGAGACATTCTCTGCTGATCCAACCTAAACTCAAGCGCTAGAATACTTTCTAAAGATGCCGAATGTTTACTGCTGGCTTGCAATGGCAAGTAGATCTTTCTGGCTGGATATAGTTGGGATCACAGAATCTAGCTGGTGGAGAGGGTGTGTTTTTCCTAGCCGGTGGAGTGGGTACTAGCAGCTAAACAGAGAGGCCCTGCAGTCAGAGCATACCCAGTCCAGCGTCCAGCCACTGCCTCTATTTCCCCTCTTCAAAATAACCCGCCCCGTCTCCGAGTCTAGTTTATTAACATAACAGTTCAAAAGACCACAAATCTTCCACCTAGCCTCCTGCTATGGCACAGTTCTTAGACTGATGGACTGATAGATAAACTAATCACAAGGGAGGCAAAACCAGTACTCCCTTAAAGGGCCAGCTCACACTGTGCCAGATCCTTAAAACAGCAAAACCTTATTAAGCTGTTCCATAACAGTTAAAAACATAACTTGCAAAATACCCAAATACACACATAAATAATGCATATCTATCTATCTATCTATATAAAAGTCAAGTGGTGTATGTATGTGTGTATGTATGTACGTATGACAGCGAACTCCTCCCTCACCGTTTGAGCCAGAGACTTGAATTTTGGTACACTGAGGGGTATTAGGGTCTAGATGCTGGTAAGGGTCGAAAAATTTTCGGATCTCACCTCTGACGCCCCCCAGGGGTGAAAGTCTTTCAGGGCCAATCACATCGGCTGGGCGGTTAGGTGGTGATGATGTCATAATACCCCCCTCCAACAGACACCTCACTCGCTCAGCTCACCCCTCCCCCCTCCCAACGGAACCCCGGAGATCCCTCAGCTCTCTGCCCCTCCCCCCTCCCAACGGAACCCCGGAGATCCCTCAGCTCTCTGCCCCTCCCCCCTCCCAACGGAACCCCGGAGATCCCTCAGCTCTCTGCCCCTCCCCCCTCCCAACAGAACCCCGGAGATCCCTCAGCTCTCTGCCCCTCCCCCCTCCCAACGGAACCCCGGAGATCCCTCAGCTCTCTGCCCCTCCCCCCTCCCAACGGAACCCCGGAGATCCCTCAGCTCTCTGCCCCTCCCCCCTCCCAACGGAACCCCGGAGATCCCTCAGTTCTCTGCCCCTCCCCCCTCCCAACGGAACCCCGGAGATCCCTCAGCTCTCTGCCCCTCCCCCCTCCCAACGGAACCCCGGAGATCCCTCAGCTCTCTGCCCCTCCCCCTCCCAACGGAACCCCGGAGATCCCTCAGTTCTCTGCCCCTCCCACCTCCCAACAGAACCCCGGGATCCATCAGCTCTGTGCCCGCCCCCCCCCCCCACCTGCGAAGGTCCCCGGAATCCCTCGGCTCTGGGCCCCCCCTGCGATGGATCCCAGTTGGGTTTGGTGGGACGGTAAGTGATTTGGGGGTGTTGGGTTCGGTCGGGGGGTGAGGTGGGGGAGTCGGGTTTGGTTGGGGGGGTCAGGTGGGGGTGTCGGGTTCGGTCGGGGGGTAAGTGAGCTGGGGGGTGTCGGGGTTGGTCTGGGGGGGGTCGGAAGGTGTCGGGGTGGGTGAGGGGTGAGGTGTGGGTGTTGGGGTTGGTCAGGGGGTGTCAGCTGTCTGCCCCCTCCCCACCTCCGACTGACCCGAGCAACGCCGGGCACTTATGCTAGTATATATATAAAAGAATGGTGTATGCGTGTATGTATGTATGTGCGCTTACTCCTTCCACACCGTTTGAGCTAGAGACTTGAAATTTGGTACAGTTATAGGTCTTAGGGTCCTAATCAGGGTAAGAGTCGAAAATTTTTCAAATCTCACTTCTGACGCGCCCCAGGGGTGAAATTATTTAAAGGCCAATCACATCAGCTGGGCAGCTGCTGTTCTCTGTGACATAGTTATGTCATAATACCCCCTCCAACGGACCCCGCACTCGCTCAGCTCTCTGCCCCTCCCCACCTCCGACAGACCCGAGTTGGGTTTGGTCAGAGGGTAAGTGAGGTAGGGGTGTCGGATTTGGTCCGGGGGTGAGGTGGGGGTGTCGGGTTTGGTCGGGGGGGTAAGTGAGCCGGGGGTGTTGGGTTTGGTCTGGGGGGGGGGTGGTAAGGTGTCTGGGTGGGTGGGGCGTGGGTGTTGGGGTTGGTCAGGGGGTGTTGGGTTTGGTGGGGGGGTAAGGTGGGGGTGTTGGGTTTAGTTGGGGGGGTGAGGAGGGGGGTCAGGGTTGGTCGAGGGGTAAGTGAGGTGTGGGTGTCGGGTTTATTTGTGGTGGTAGGTAGGGGTGTTGGGTTTGGTTGGGGGGGAAGTGAGGTGGGTGTGTCAGGTTTGGTCTACGGGGGGTGAGGTGTGGGTGTTGGTCAGGGGGTGTTGGTAGGGGGTGACGTGGGGGTGTTGGGTTTGGGTGGGGGGGTGAAAATGTGAGTTGGCGTTGGTCGAGGGGTAAGTGAGGTGGGGATGTTGGGTTTGGTCGGGGGGGGGGTGAGGTGGGGGTGTCAGGTTTGCTCTCTGCCCCCTCCAATGGACCCTGCACTCGCTCAGCTCTCTGCCCCCTCCTCACCTCTGACTGACCCGAGCAATGCCGGGTATTTTCGCTAGTTTACAATAAAACATTGTAGGCTTTGGATCCTGGGTCTCTGGTGGCTGATTGTGCCTCCATCAAATTCTGTTTGCACAGAAATGCCATTTTTTCCCTTGATTCGTTCGGTATTAGAGCTCCTTTCTGTAAGGGAGGCAAGGGGAAGCTAAGCCTCCCCAAACCTTGCACGGCCACGGGGCATCAGTAGCAGACTTGTGGCACCCTGAAAAATCCTCCCCCCCCCATCACAGTCTGCAGCTGGAGGAACTCTCACTCCATGCTGTGGCCACAGCAGAGGGACAGAGCTTTTCTGATCTCAGGGCTGCACCATGGGGGGGTGGGGGGGGGGGGAGAGTGCAGCAAGTGTGGGGGGCAAAGGGGCTCCGGCCTCAGAGCTCCCACCAGGGCAGAAAGCACCACTGCTGTCCCAGTTTAGTCCGGAGCTGTCAGCCCCCTACCCCAACCTTCTATGCTGTATCACTTAGCATTGCTACATATAAATATTAACTAATCGTAAAAACTGCCTGTGATGCCTTGCTGTGACACATGTATCTCAAACAGCTTGAAATTCGCATATAAATCTTCCATCTCCTCCACGGTGAATAGTTTAATTTCACTAGCATTAGTGGTATGACTAGGGTGACCAGATGTCCCAATTTTATACGGACAGTCCCGATTTGGGAGTCTTTTTCTTATATAGGCTCCTATTACCCCCACCCCTATTTTTCACACTTGCTGTCTGGTCACCCTAGGTATTACCTAGTTTGGTTACAGGTTACCCAGCAGAGAACCTGAATTCTTACTATTAATGCCTATCATGTGCTTCTTAATGCCTATCATGTGCTTCCTAATCCCTATGTGCAGTTCATTTTTAGATTCCACAATATACTTGTCCTTGATCTTCCCATAAAAAATCTTGTAAACAAACAATGTCAATTGGGAATGTTTCTTAAATATGCCTTCATTTATTAGATTTATTTTGTGTTGCCCATCAAATTATTTGTATAAAACTGACTGATACAGGCCAAAAAGGAGATAATTTGTTTGGTTCATGGTTTCATCAGGTTTTTAACGTCCAACATGCTATACATCTCAACAAAACTATTAATTATTTGTCACTCATCTATTCAGTTTGAATTGCTATTGAATGTTTTGCCAGTTTCCTTTGTTCTAGAAAAAAGCTTTTTAAAAGCAAAATGTCATTGCACCAAAGGCCACAGTACATTTCTAATTTGAAAGAAGCAATTGTACATTGCAATATATTTTGAAAAATCTAGTACTCTTACTGAAAAAATTAAGGAGTTTTTAGGAAACCTGATGATGCATTCCCCTACTTTCATATTATAATCAAACCCCTACATCTTTTTAGTTTGAATAGCATGTTCTGCGATCAGATGGCTTTGTCATTGCACTTTACTGTTCTTAGCAGTTTTGGAAAGATACATGGAATGAAGGACATAATACTTAAATAACAATCAACATAAAGCCTAAAGAATATATGTACTGGTTTATGTTGTAGTAAAAGAAAGAACAAGGTCAAGATTTCTCAGATGATTGAGTTGCAGAATCATTCAAACACTAATTTCAGAAAGTAAGGCTTGGCTGGTACAACAAAATGTAGCTGGCATAGCTATGCTGGGTAGGAGTGTGGGAGAAAAGTCACAGCTCACTAGCCAACATAGTTATGCCAGCAAAATCTCCTGTGTAAACACAACTATACCAACAAAAGAGTGGTTTTTTTTAGACCTAGTCTACACTTAAAATCCACACTGAGCAACACTGAGTTACCTGCCCCTGGATACTTCCACTGCATGTATCCGACGAAGTGGGTATTAGCCCACGAAAGCTTATGCTTCAATACTTTAGTTAGTCTTTAAGGTGCCACAGGACCCTTTGTCACTTCTGCAATTCCAGACTAACACGGCTACCTCTCTGATTCTTGACTAAGCAACACAGTTATTCCAACCTAACCCCAGTGTAGATGCAGCAAGGTTAACGGAAGAATGCTTCCATCGACCTGGCTATCACCACTCAGGAAGACGGTATTCCTACACTAGTAGAAAAAATTCTTCCATTAGTGTAGGCTGCATCTACACTACAGGATTATGCCAGCATAGCTACAGAACCATAGTAATGCCAGTATAGCCCCTGTAGTGTGGACATGGCCTTAGCATACCTCATATTCTTCTGGGAGGTGGTACTGCAATGTTGGCAGAACTCCTTCTGCCAGCTCACATGCATCTCCACTAGAGGGCTTTGTCAACATAGCTATACCAGCCCAGACTCCGTAGTGCAGACAAGCCTTAACTTTCTCTTATTCAAACTGAAATGAGATAAACAGAATGTTTCCTAGGCACCCTACTCACAGAATTACAGTGATAACCTACAGACAAAAAGATAAGTCTATGTACATGTAAATTTAAAACCAACGGATCTGAATGAAATACTACTAGTTGAATCTTTATGGAGAACTGCAACCTTAAGATTTCCCTTTGCCATTAGTCCACGTTGCTTTCTACTACAGCAACATGCTAAAAGTACACAGTTATGGCAAATATATTTAATAGTGTGTGCTCAAAAGTTATGGAAATGTATAAATATATATTTAACAGTCCTGACCTATTGGGTACATAATATGCATTTTTTAAAACTGCCTAGCTACAATGATAGTCTCACAGGTAAATCAAAAATATGAAAAACACAGAGCTGAAATATGCACTGCCTTGCTTTACAAAAAATGTTCAAATCACAATATTGCCAGAGGTGCTATCCATTATAAAAATTATATGTTTAAGTAATGTATGTGATGACTCAGAGAAAGTTAAGCTATCCAAAATACAAGCAACACAATCTTTGCTCTTTTTTTTTAATTCACATAATTGTCTCCCCCTTTCCCTCTTTTCCCAATTTAAGACAGAGAACAATTTTCCAGTGGTCCTCTTTATGTACCTGTAAGATTTGGACATGCATCTACTATGGACATGCATCTACTATGGACATAATGCACTATCTTTTTCTTAAGACTGGCCCCTAGGTGGTCAGCTGAGCTGGCCCAAATTTTTGTTAGCTTGTGATACAAACTTAGCCAAACTATTCCTCTACTGAGATGCAGAGGAAAGTCCAGAAGAAGGTCCAGATGATATTCATCCCCTTTTGAAAGGTTTACATAGTCTTTCTACTAACTCCAATACAATGGAATGGATTACCCTAATATTAACATGAGATTGATGGAAGCCCAAAAATAGCCATATGCAGAGAAGCAGGAGAGGAGCAGCCCTGCAGAAAGGTCACTGAACTTGCTGCCCACTATGAAAATGGACTCTGAGTTGACTCAAAGGCTAGAAGGGGCAGAACCTGTCGGTCACAGGATATTAGGGTGGCACAGTGGGGGAGGTACATCTTTTACTTCTGTTGGTGAGAGAGACAAACTTTCCAGCCACACAGAGCTCTCATACCTGCTACTGTATGTTCCACTCCATGCATCTGATGAAGTGGGTTCTAGCCCACGAAAGCTTATGCCCCAAATACATTTGTTAGTCGCTAAGGAGCTACAAGGACTCCTCGTTTTTTTAGAATAAGTAGTTAGCACATATTGTAAGGGACCATTCAGGGCAGAGGGGCCCGTTAACACCTCTGCAGTCACAAGACAAAAAGAGGGGATGAGCCGGTTACAGATTGTTGTAATAAGCCACAAATCCTGTCTCTGTTGAGTCCGTGATTGCCAATGTTTAGCACAGCAATGTAATTTAAGTTGCCAGGTGGCTTGTCTTTTGAAAGCGTTGTGCAGGTTTTCTTTGAGGATGAAGACTTTTCAATTCCTAGAAGGTTGCTGTCCGTAGACCACAGGAGGGGTTCTACCTTTTGTATCAGGTTCCAGATCACCTATGTTTGATAAATTAGAAGCCAGCTGTCCCCCATTTGTCCGTTATGAAAGGGGAGTAGGTGGTTTCTTCTTTTCTATCCTGCCTACTGGTTATTTTGGTCCTCTCCCCTGGATACTTCTGATGCTGGCCATAGCTTTGCAAGGCAGCAGGAACAACAGGAAAATGACAAGATTCTTCTCAGTTTCACAGCTGCCCACAAGTTCCTAAATTAGAGTGTGAAATTTACCAGCATTTTGAAAACTGAGACATCTCGAGGTCCAATATCCAGGAAAGTACTGAAGGACACATGCTTTACATCAAATATATCAGATATTTAGCTATCGAAAATTAAACATGTGCTTCAGTATTTTCCTCACTAGGGGGACTACCCTGAGTAAGGCACTAGCTCCCTCTGCTCCAGTGACCACACTCACCTCTTCTATTCATTTTATTTTCTGTAGACTGCAGCTTGGCTTAAGCATCTAGCAGAAAGAATCTAGTAACTGTCAATGAAATGGGTGTGGTATGAAGCATCCCATGTTCTCTCCAGACTCCTCCTCCCCCACTCCCCAGAATAATCATCTACGCATTTCATAGGTGACTGTGTGGCACTGGTCAGAGGATGCTCTGTGGTGAACAATTATCAGGGCTCTATCCCAAAGGGTGTTTATTTTCAGGCATGAATGAAGACCAGAAAAGAATGGAACTAACAGTGTGAACTATAGTCATTTAACTATGCTGTTTCTTTTCTCCTTTCAGTCTGGCATGATCACAAATGCACATATCTGTGTTGGTGTAAATACCTTACAATTCTTTGGCTAGGCCACCAGCAAGCTCATGGACACAGTATCACAACCCTTACCGCAGTAACTGGACAACTAGAAGATACATACCCATAAGAAAACAAGTTCAAAAAGACGCTCTGCACCCTGTACACAGAATATTGCAGGGCCAGTGGATCTGTACAAATAAATCTTGGGTTTTCCAGACTATTCGCAAACTTCATCTTAAATTGCCCATGCATAGCAATCCACTGTGCTCTCCTGCCCCCCACCCCCAAGCTGTAGCACAGCACTTAATTGTCAAACAATTTTTGCCTACAGTGAACAAAACATGCACAGCTCATTTCTGTTTCTTTCCACATTTCATTCCTCGTGATAAGAGCAAAGTACACTTTTCTGGCGCATTTTGTTCTATTGATTTGTATGGGTCTTGCTCACTTTCTTTCTAGTTCTCACACATACCTGCTGTTGGGAAGATAGGACCATATGAGATGCACACATACAAAGGTGTATATAACAAGCGTACATTGAAATAAAAGGTAATAAAATAATAATCACCACCTTTTATAAAACCACTGTACTGAGTATCGTCTAAACCCTTATATTTTTGGCCAAGGTTTTGCATCCATTCCAGACTCCCTTTTCATTTTGTCTCTCAACCATGTATTCATTCTAGCTGCCACTGATGTGCTTTCAAGCCATTAAAGGGGAAACTGCCAATAGCAAATATTGGGTTATCAATTCTCTGTCTCTTAGGACTGCTATATCTATCTCTGACTTATGTTAACCTCCTGAAATTACTTAATGTCATGGTAATCTGAGAATTATCTTTTTTCCCCATTAATGATCAGCACAGTTGTGCAAGGCTCAGTGAAATTTCATCAGCAACAAAGAACCTGAAGCAAACTGTAATTACTGAAAATAATTATTGAAAAAAGTTTATCAAAGCCTGTCCCTGATAACAAGACAACATTAATAATTTAAGAGCCAAAGTTATTTTTAATATACAGACTCAAAATTATCTTGGGCAGCTATCTCTATTTTTAGAATGCAGAACAAAGACTTCATAATTTTAAAGGATTTAGCTCTAACAAAGCAATTTTACAAAACTTAGTTTGTTCCAAGGTTTTCCAAAACCCAAGAATAACAATTTGATTTTCTTCTTTAATTTAAATGGAACAGATTTTTTCTGTACTGTGTATAACCCAGACAGTGCAGCATTGTGCTAGTGCATAAAAATCTGAAAGTGATAACTTATCTTGGACAATGACAACAGAAAAATGAAAAAAAGCATACACACACACACACACACACATATATACACACACACACACACAAGCGAAAATACCCGGCATTGCTCGGGTCCGTCGGAGGTGGGGAGGGGCCAGAGAGCTGAGCGACTGCGGGGTCCGTTGGAGGGGGCAAAGAGCAAACCTGACACCCCCACCTCACCCCCCCGACCAAACCCGACACCCCCACCTCACTTACCCCTCGACCAACCCCGACTCACATTTTCACCCCCCCACCCAAACCCAACACCCCCTGACCAACACCCACACCTCACCCCCCATAGACCAAACCTGACACACCCACCTCACTTTCCCCCCAATCAAACCCGACACCCCTACCTACCACCACAAACAAACCCGACACCCACACCTCACTTACCCCTCGACCAACCCCGACCCCCCTACTCACCTCCCCCAACCAAACCCAACACCCCCTGACCAACCCCAACACCCACACCTCACCCCTCACTCACCCCGACACCTTCCCACCCCCCCAGACCAAACCCAACACCCCCGGTTCACTTACCCCCCCCGACCAAACCCGACACCCCCACCTCACTTACCCTCCGACCAAACCCAACTCGGGTCCGTCGGAGGTGGGGAGGGGCAGAGAGCTAAGCGAGCGCGGGGTCCGTTGGAGGGGTGAGGGGGCAGAGAGCTGAGCGAGTGTGGGGTCCGTTGGAGGGGGTATTATGACATCATAACTATGTCACAGAGAACAGCAGCTGCCCAACTGATGTGATTGGCCTTTAAATAATTTCACCCCTGGGGGGCATCAGAGGTGAGATTTGAAAAATTTTCGACTCTTACCCTGATTAGGACCCTAAGACCTATAACTGTACCAAATTTCAAGTCTCTAGCTCATATATATATATATGTTATGTTTAGTACATTTGTTATGAACCAAGAAAAAGTTCTCTTCCTCCATTTCTTTATGCATGGGACTTGAGTATGGAACTGGGAATTAGGAACTCCTGAATTCTAAACCTGATTCTCTCACACTTCCCTCAGATCTTGGGGCAGTCACTAGTATAAAATTTCTAAGGTGACCTCCAATTTATGATGCTTTTATTTTTAGGTGCTTAAATGCAGACAAACTGGCATGTATGTGGATGTGGAAGGAGTTTAGGCCAGGTTGGGTTGGACCATAGTTCCCAGACAGGGGACATGTCAGATGTCAAACTGATATTAAACTTGAGTCCCAATCTGGCTCCAAAAGAAACCAAGTGGCAAATCTCTCATAGACTTCAATGAGAGTAGAAGTATGCACTTGAGTTTAGCAAAAAGGCCAAGAAGCTGGCTGGAAAAGTTTCAGATTATCCTTATTTTATTTGGTGATCAGTGTAAAAATATTAATCATGATGAACCCTTTAGGCATACATGAGGCTGCATAATGTTATTACATACAGATCCCACTTAATCATTTTACTTAATCATATAAATAAATAGAATTGTGTCTACAAGTAAGCTAGTTTCTTTCGATTTCTCATTAACGAAAATATTTCTGGGTAAATACTGGGAAAACAAAAAGCGTATTCGGTTGCTGCTGCAGAATTTTCTCCCTTAGTCATACTGATGGTAATTTAGATTGACATTATATTTGCAGGAAGTAAACGGATATTAGAAAAATAATCCATTGCCAAATGGCTTATTTTCTAGTAATTTAACAGTATATGTTACAACATATATTCAGCTAGCTCTCATACTAGAAATTTTGGTAGGATCATTATACATACAACTGTATTTTGTAAACCTGATTTTAAGGGGCAACAAAAATCTCAAAGGGCTACCCAACAATGGTTCTTCAAAGGGCAACAATTTCACTTTTTAAATCCTATGAAACCACAATCAGGAAGATTTAATCCAGTAAAGCATCCTAAGAAAATACAAGGTAATTGTAACTGCCTAAAGGGGTATGATTTATATATGATCATATTAAAACCAGAGCAGAATATTAGCCTTTTGGTGGATAAGGGACTTCACTCGCATCTTGATGCAAAATGAGAAACTGGTCAGAGCTGCTGAAAAGGATCTAGTGCAATGGTGACCCCTTACACATAGCAAGCTTCTGAGTGTGACCTCCCACCCCCTTATAAATTAAAAATACTTTTTTTTATATTTAAAACCATTCTAAATGCTGGAGGCAAAGTGGGGCTTGGGGTGGAGGCTGACTGCTCCTGACGCCCCACATAATAACCTCAAGAACCCCTGAGGGGTCCCAACCCCAGTTTGAGAACCCCTGGCTTAGGGGTCATAGTACATCACAAATTGAATATACGAGTCAATGTGATGCAATTCCCAAAGAAAGGCTAATATTCTGGGGTGTATTAAAAGGAGTGTCCTATGTAAGACACAGGAGTTAACTGTTCCACTCTACATGGCACTGGTGAGGCCCCATCTGGAGTATTATGTCCCATTCGGGTGCCACACTTTAGGAAATATATGGACAAATTGAAGAGAGAGAGTCAGTCCAGAGGAGAGCAACAAAAATGATAAAAGGTTTAGAAAACCTGACCTATGAAGACCTAGAGAAAAGAATCCTGAAGAGGGCCTGGTAACGGTCTTCAAATATGTTAAGGCAGGGGTGGGCATACTTTTTGGCCCAAGGGCCACATCAGGATTAAAAATTGTGCGGAGGGCTGGGTAGGGAAGGCTGTGCCTCCCCAAACAGCCTGACCCCGCCCCTTATCCAACCCCCACCCACTTCCCACCTCCTGACTGCCCCCCTCAGAACACCTGACCCATCCAAACCTGCCCCCATTCCTTGTCCCCTGATTGCCCCCTCCGGAGACTCTGCCATTCTACCTGCTGCCCCAGAAGCCTACCCCCTATCTAAGCCCCCCTGTTCTTTGTTCCCCGACTGCCCCCTCCTGAGATCCCTCCACCCTAACCACCACCCCCGGAACCCCACTCCCCATCTAAGCCCCCTTGCTTTGTTCCCTGATGGCTCCTCCCGAGATCCCCCACCCTAATCACCATCCTTGGGAACCCCACCTCCCATCTAAGCCCCCCTTTTCTTTGTGCCCTGACTGCCCTTCCCAAGCTCCCCCCACCCTAACCACCACCACCCGGGACACCACCACCTAACCCACCCACCCTTACTTTCTCAAACCTACCTGTCAAATCCCCTCCTCCCCCCTTACTTTATCAAATTTACTTTATCAAATGCATGGAGCAGAGAATACAGTAGCAGGTATATTTATACACAGTACATGAAAAGTCTAACGACTGATTCCCCCCCCCCCCCCATCTGGTAAGGCAATTCCCATGTTTTCATATACTATGTATAAATATGCCAGCTACTATATTTCCCACTCCATGCATCTGATAAAGTTGGATCTAGCCCATGAAAGCTTATGCCCAAATAAATCTGTTAGTCTCTAAGGTGCTACAAGGACTCCACGTTGTTTTTGCTGATACAGACTAACACAACTACCACTCTGAAACCTGTCAAGTTTTTTGTAGACATCACAGCAAAGGAGAGATTTGAAGGAGGATAATGAGGATGTTTGCAGGGAGTGTTTCCCAAGCACAGGAGGTAGCAGGGTGAGAGTTTTAGCTGTGTGACTGGATGGGAAAGGCTGTCTCTTAGAGAGGTTATTCAAAAAGAATTGGCAAGGTTTAAATATAGCCTGGAGATGAGGATCTGGAGAGAAGACCAAGTTGAAGAGAGTGCCCACGTTGTGGGCCGGAGTGACCAGCAGGATGGTGGTGTTGTGCATTCTGACCAAGAAAGGAGGTGTGATGGGGAACTCTGTTTTAGCCATCTCAAGCTAGACCTGATGGCTGGACCTCTACAAGGAGGTGTCAGAAGAGACAGGCTGAGATTTTAGTTTGGGCAGAGGGAGATGGGTAGATCTGAGAGTTATTAGCTTAGAGATCAGTAGTAGAATGTAGTATCAGTAGTAGAGATTACCCAGACATAAGGTGTAGAGAGAGGAGGAGACCAAGGACGACAGAGCCCAGTGGAACCCCCACAGCAAAATGGGGGAGGTGAGGAAGATCCTGCAAAGAACACGCTGAAGGGTATTGAACCAGGAAGCCAAGAAAGGATAAAATTTCCAGAAAAAGAACAGAGTTGACTCCGCAGAAAGAAACACGCTTAATTTATTAATTCTGAAAATAAATAATAAAGGCAATACAGTAGCCCCTGTGTAGTTCAGATATTAAATTCAAGCTATTCTAAACTATTCCCATACTTCCAGTGCATTGCAGATTTTTATATTGACCACACACAGTTGCATTCTGGGCATTGTTACGAGGGCTAGAGAAGCTGGGGTTCTGGCAGCTGGAGAGGAAACAGGGACAGTAGAGGTTTTTTGCACAGGGAAGTCTGAGAAGTAATCAGGAATTGTGCAGTATGCACATTATCTGGATTAATCAACAGGGAAACAGTTAAGAATGTTAACACTTCATTTCTCACCTTTTAAGTTTCTGATTTAACAGACCATTGAGATACTTGGGGGCAAGTCACCTCTCAAAATGATTGTTTTAGGCTGGCTGTATACACAGAAATAGAACACTATGGGTCTGTCTACACTTGCAGATGTAGAGCACTTTGGGTTAAACCAGCCTTTGGAGAGCGCACTAGGGAAAGCACCGCAGTCTGTCCACACTGACAACTGCAAGCGTACTGGCGTGGACACATTTGAGGCACTTGCAGCTGCATTGGGAGTGGTGCATTATGGGCAGCTATCCAGCGTTCAAGTGGCTGCAACATGCTTTTCAAATGCAGTGGGTGAGGTGCAGTGTGACAGGGAGTGTGCTGTGTACATGGAGGGAAGGAGAGTGGGGTTTTTGGAGACGCTGAGTGTGTGTCAGCACGCTGTCTTCTAAGTTCAGGCCCCCTGCCCCTCACCCACTCAAAGCAAACATTTACTGTTCACTTTGTCTTGTACCAGATAAGCAGATGTCTGTCTGAAAGGGAGCTTTGCAAAGGCACTTCCCCATTCCTGCAACTGATTTCACAACAAGGAGAAGAGAGACCACCTGGCTTAAGGAGATGATGGGATGTTTCTGGAGGTCAGAACGCAGTAACCTAACTCCTCGTTCACACGGATGATGAAACATCTCACCCAATACGCAACAGATGTTAATCCTCTCTCCGAGGTGGAGAACCAGGAGCACTCCAGCCAGGGAGTCACAGCGCTCTACGTGCCTTGGCAGTGTGGACAGGGAATAAGGTAGAGCACTCTGGGCGGCTTTATTGAGGTATAACATGCAAGAGTAGCCAAGCCCTACGTTGCTTTATGCATTTTCAATGCTTTATTTGCAACTCAAAGAGCTAACTTTTTTTTAATTTATTGATACAAGTCAGAGTCTAAGCATTACTTTATTGAGCAGAGGGAATATTATAGAAGCCCACTAGAAACTACTGCTGCCACAAAAGAAATTATGAAGAAAAAGGATAAGGTGGGTATATTTATTGCCTGCTTAGAATAGAGGTGGTGATTACTTAAACACCTGGTGAACATATAGCCCAACCTAACAACTGATTTTTAAATTGTACCCACATATAATATGGTTCACAGAGGCAAGACAAGCTTGAGACCTCCAGTACTGAAGGAACTGTATTCAAGAAAAATACAAGCAAACTCGCTTGTCTTTCCACAAATGACATTTAATGCATCTGTTTATGTACCTGTAGTGGGCCCGAGTGGTCCCCCTCAGATTGGGAGGGCGAGGGAGCCGAAGACACGCCTTGGAGAGTGGAGCCAAGATCGCCCCGCCCCCCTTACCGGAAGTACGGGGGCGGGACAGGAAGTATAAAAGACTGGCCCTGCAGCCCAGAAGGGGGAGAACCAGCGAAGGAGAAGGAGGCCCTGCCCGACTGGCTGCTGACCGGAGGGGACTCCTACCTGAGTGGTGCACCCGACCCCGCTGCAGAAGACGACTGGCCCGGAGTACCTGCTGCCGTGTACCCAGAGGAGCCAGAAGATGACTGGGCAACCGAGGTCCCAGGGCTCTGAAGCCAACCTAGCTAAAAGACTGTGTGTTTGCTAGCTGCCTGTACCCAAGGCCCAGGCCAGAGCCAGCCTAGCTAAAAAGACTGTTTATTTGCTGGCTGCCTGTGCTCAGAGGCCCAGGCCAGAGCCCGCCTGCTTAGGGACTGTTCATTTACTGGCTGCCTGTGCTCAGAGGCCCAGGCTAGAGCCAACCTTGCTATAGACTGCTTATTTATTGGCCGCGCTACCTACAAAGGGGCCAGACCGAGCGTCAACTGGGCCAATTCGGACTGGCCTGAGTGGTCCCCCTCTGATTGGGAGGACGAGGGAGCCTACAGTACCATTCTAAAATATTTTAATTTATTTTAAATGTTATAAGACGTGCAGATAAGAACAGCTTCTAACTTGAGTCGAGTTCAGCCCAGCTCAAACTGGGGTGGTTTCGAAACGTGCTTATGTTGCTCACTTCACTGAGCTGCTGTGCACAGATCCACAGAGTCTCGGTTCAAGTCTCAGGTGCAGTAAAACAGAGGGCACAGACTCACTGAGGCAGCACTCCAACGATTGCGTGTGACTGCTGCCTGGCCACAAGCTGCCCAAAGCACAGATCCCCTTCTAGGGGTCAGAGAATAATAAAGTCCAGATATGCATTTGATCCTTGCTCTTTACATTAAAACTGCCAGGGATGACCGTGGGCTTTGTTTTGGTTTTTTGTGATGTTGGCACTTGTTCACAGAGGTCTGGACTAAGACCAACAACTCATTTCAAGACAGGGTACTGAGCAGCTGTCACAGCATAACTACAATCTGTCACGACCAGCGAGGTCTGGATTTGAACCAGTAACCTAGAGGTGAAAAGCTATGCAGCCCATTATTAATGCCCTTAACCATTCAGTCTTTAAACTCATGAATGCTAATATAAAGGAAAGACTAATCAAAAAATTATCGGTGGCATTAAACACAAAGTACATCTAAAGAAGGGGGCCTGGTATATATTGTCAATATAATGAGAACAGTTATTTTGTTGATTTCAGGCATCTTGCCCATTCAATAGTTCTCTTCTCCTGCCATTATAATCCTTGTGACATCTGTTGTTGTTACCTCAAGATAATACAGCTGATGTGTGCCTTCCTGTTTTCTTCAGTTTGAAAGGCTACAGAACAAATATGCTTCACATATTTTACTAATTATCACAAACTGAAACACTGCCCAATTAAAGTGAGATTTTCTGGCTATCATGCAGCTTCATTACGGGTGATTTAGTTCTTTGTTTCTAATTGAATTAGAAACAGTGACCAAAAAAAATTATTAATTAGTCTAAAATTTCATATTTGGTAATTAATTTTAATGAAGACAATGTCAATTCTATAATGTTTTATATAATTAAACTTCCTAAATATATATGAACATGTGACATCAATAAGTTTAAATTTCTCTATTTGCTACTTTACTAAGGTTATTGCATTATATGCTATTTATTCACTATATTGTCTTTGGATTCTTTTTTTGACTACACTCACCTAGAAAATTAAAACAGCAAATTGAACCTTGCTGCTTTGCTTTTATCCACATCAGTTTCTGAGTACCTCAAAAGCAGGATTAGTCCAATCAGATTGTAAGTTTTTGAAATGAGGACTGTCCCGTGTGGTATGTACAGCACCTGATACAATGGGGCCCTAGTCCCAGTTAGTGCTGTTGGATGCTACAAGAGAAATAATAAGAGGGCATTTATAATTGCCTGCTCCAAGAACTAGCATAGAAACTGTGGACCACAGTGAAAACGCAGTATCCGTGGTTTATTCTTGTAGAGATACTTAGAAAATGGATTTTTACTTATAGCTTTAAGACTTTTCTAGCCTGTAAAAGAATCATTTAAGGGCATAAGAGGAAAGTGAAAATAAACATGCAAGTTTATAGTAGGTCACACTGTAGACCTACCAACTTGACGGCATCCTGTTAACTGAATCAGAGCTTGAGAATACCACTATAATACCACCACCACATTTTTCATTTAGTTCTCCTTCATATTATGATCTGAGTGCTTTACAAACATGAATACATCCTCCACTGCCTTGTGATGTAAGCCCCTTTTTCAGTTAGGTGAACTGAAATATAAAGAAGTTGTATGACTTATCTGACACGTCATATACAAAGAGCACAGAATTTTTGTCCCTGGATCTAACAATGTCTAAAATTTGTACCAGAGACAGTGCTTACTCCACACTGATTTTTGCCGCCCGTTCAATGTGTGAATTATTAACATGTATTTCTTTGTTCTTAATGGATATAGACCTTAAAAGGCTAGAAAGCTTTTATTTCTGGGAGTAAAGTTACGGGCATATCCTTAAAAAACATGTCATCTTTTCCAATGGATTCAGAGCATGTGAGAGCATACTTGTTCATCTCACTTACCTACATTTAATGGCACTATTATGAAGGAAAAGACATTTTAAAAGGAAAAAAATGTAAAAGAATGCTAAAATAAGCCACAACAAGGAGTGTTTGCACAACAGAAATATGGTGGTTTAAGAAAACAAATGATTTCCAGGTATTTTTGTAAAATTCAGTTGAACACAAGGGCTTTCTAACATATGTATTGCCATAGAGAGAGTAGTTTTAATGATCAGTAGGGATTCTGGAGGAGACTGAATTTGCAGCCAAGAAATAGTATTAGAAGTTCTTCAACAAACTGGGGAAGATATTCTTCTCACTTAAAGCAGTGTAAATTAGAAGTAACTCTGTTAAAGTCAGTGGAGTTACACCAGTGTAAAACACAGGGGAAATCTGGCCAAAACCAGACTCTTAAAAATTTTGAATTGCAATATTCCCTTTAGCTGAACCTATGTCAATATTTCATATAATTTAAACCTTATTTTACAACAGATTCTATTAAAAAAAGATAACGCTTGTGTGTTCTTTAAGAGAATCTTTTAATAAAAATAAAGCCCTGGAGAGCCAGGCCACATGGATTAAGGTCTTATTTCAACAAGGACATGACTAATTAAGCATTTGAGTAGCCCCATTGATGTCAAAAGAGACTGTTCTAGCATGTGCCTAATTTTAAGCACATGCTTAATTATCTTTTTAAATCAGGGCCTAATGCCCACTGAATGTTTTCTCCACATTGATTACATCTTCTACCTTCGGTATTTGCTCTCTCTCCCCCTTAAATCCTAGCTACATGATTATACCCCTGGTTGCTAGAATCTGAAATGCCTCAGTGCTTTTCTGGCCCAGAAAGACATGGTGAAGAAACAATTTTAAAGGGATTATGCCCTCTAGTACTCATGAGCCATAATGCAACCAATATAAGCATTAATTTCATATATAAAAAAAAATTAGGATTCCATTGTGCTAGGCACTGCACATACAGTAAAATGACAATTGCAGCTCTGAAGATTTTACAATCTAAAATACCAATGATCAACATTTCTAGCTCAGAGGAATGTGAATATAGTTTGAGAATCATTTTTTAAATATACTGTACTTTATGGGGGTGGTTGCATCTTTCATCCTTTTCCTGACATAAAAGATTTGGATAGACATCAGAGTTACACAAATTCCTGGTCTCCACCCTGCATTTTTCTCAGCACAAGAGGAAGGTTATTGGTATATGTGAAGGGAACACAACTCCAAAATCAGCATGAAGGAGAACAACAGAACATACAAAAGAACAAACTACATAAAAACTGTCAATATAGGATATACAGAAATACTGGTTTCATACTCTGGAACTGTGAAGCCAAACTCAAATGATGATGCAGATGATGATGATGATGATGCAGATGCCAGCAAGACACAAAAGGCAATTTTTAATTGCTGTTTAAACTAAAGGAGGAGGAGGAGGAGGTGGGAAAATATACTAATCTAAAAAAGATTCAGCTTCAAAAAAGATTGACAAAATTTCTTCATGGTCATTTTGTCCATTTACATTTTCTAAATTAGTTCTGTGTGTAAAACACACTCATTTTTTCAGTTTTCCTCTATGCAGAGCACTAATTAGTTTTATATTATAAAAACCACCTACAAGCTTTTCAAACAGATTATATGCTGACCTTGCATTAAAATGATCAGTAAGTACATACCGTACTTGAACCTCTGCCATGATAATCCTACAAAAGGAATTACAGTTGCAAATTCATGTAAACAGGAATGAAACAGCACTAATGGTATTCAACCAAAGGGCCATAGGTTCCACTTCCCATATATACACCATACAAAAAGACATCACTGATCCCACCTGTGGTGGGGTGTCTGCCCCACCCCCATGTGAGGTTAGGCTAGGGCAGGATAGAGTGGCTGAGCAGGCGGACAGCCAGAGAGGGCCTGAAAGAGAGCCAATCAGGGCATGAGCAGAGGCCAGCCAATCCGGGCCAGGCTGGGCCCTATATAAAGATTGCCCGGAGAAGCAGGCACTCTCCCCCAGATCTTCAGGAGGAAAGATCTGTCTCCTGAGGTAGGAGATCAGCAACTGGGACAGGGTAGTATTAGGCAGGCTAGTGGGAGCAGAAGGAAGCTCCAGCCCAATACCTGCCAGGCTGCAGGCCCTGACAGAAGGGCCCACAAGGTGCAAAGAGGACGAAGGGGAAGCAGCCCAGGGAGGAGAGACGAACAAGGGGAGGGAAGGGAGGCAGCTGCCAGAGGGCCCCTGGGTCGGAACCCAGAGTAGAGGGCAGGCCTGGGACCTCCCCCCCCCCCCCTTCCATTATACCTGGCCATTGGAAGTGGCCATAGTGCACCATGGCCTCTGAAGAAAGGGGTTAGACTTTGGGGTGTGGTTGGTCACTGCAGCGGGGGTGAACTGAGAGGACTGCTGTTAAACCTCCCCCCTCCCCCGAAGGGGGTGAGCATGGAGTAGGGGGCACTGCCAGAAGGCAGTGTCCTGAAGAGAACGCCGCAAGCGGGAGCAACGCCGGCAAGGGAGAGACGGACAGGACACCACCAGAGGAGGGCACCCTGTGCTGGACTGAGCTAATTTCCGGACATTCCAGCAGGAGGCACTGTGGTGGTGAGTCCCAGCCCTGTCACACCACCTAATTGGATACCCCTCCATTGGATAATTGCCTAAACTCAGTAAAGTACTTTATATACATGCTTAAATCCATGCCTATTCAGTAAGCCACTGAAGTGTGTGCTTAAGTATTCTGCTGAATCAAACATGTCCCTGTGAACCAGTGGAAAATAGCAGGGCACAATAGCCAGGGGACATGACCACCAGTTGGTCCCCACCTCCAGCTGCCATGCACAACAGAGGGAATAAATTGGCCATTTCCCAAGAATCTCAGCCCGTTCACACTCTTTCTGGGTTCTTCAGTATTGCAAGCTATATCACCATGTAACAATATCGGACGTTCCCCTCCTCACCTTTTCCAAAAGACTTTTTAAACATTTCAAAGGGGAACTACTATTGTTTAGAACAGTATACAATACCTCTGCATAATAATTATGCTGCCCTGAGTTCCAATCACGCTATGTAGAGCAGCTGTTCCACAACTCCTTAACTAGGGTTGCCAGGTGTCTGGTTTTCGACAGGAAAGTCGAAAAGGGGACCAGCCACTCAAAGTCCAGTTACTGTAGGTAGGGGGAGGCGCCGGGTCATCACCCACACTTGCCCCTGATTCAGCCAGGGGTCCCCCTCCTACCTGCATCAGGCAACTGCAGCTCCCAGCCCCAACTGTACAGGTGAGTCCCGCCTGAGGTCGGCTGGACAAGGGGAAGAGGAGGGAAAGAGGAGAAAACGGGGAATGGGGCCTCAAGAGAAGGGGCAGAGCCGAGGCAGAAGGGGACCTCAGGGGAAGCGTCTGGTAACTCCTAAACAGTTCAACCCCTTTGCCTTCATAAATTATAACTGGAGTGCAAGGGAATAATTTTTAAAAGGATACATTTATTTTCCATTGATTTCAGAATGCAGCAAGTTCCAAAAGCATAAACCGTAGTATGCAAACACTTCTTGACAAATCTCTGCAATCAAACACCAGATTCCATGCTCCAATGCAGAAAATATTACATGGCTTTTGGAAAGCAAAGTGTCAAATAAACATAACATCAATAGATGGTTAGATTAGGCTGAAAATGTGGTCACCAATTCAAGCTCTACAACATTTTAATTCCTATGCATTTCACATTGTACATTTTTGCCCATTTTTTTTTTCTACAGCATATTGCAAGTCAAGACACATTGATTCAAGATCCTGGAAAGTGATATAAAATGATGTGGTAGATTTAATTTCAATACAGAACTGGAAGATACCAGGACTTTCTGAAAACAAGCTAGTTGCATTCACTAGACATATATTAATGAATCGGATATTGTTCAGTGCAAAAAAATGCTGCTTGTGACCTTCGTGATGTAATGAGAAGGGAACTTGTAGAGAATTTGGCAAGCAAATTCTAATAACTTGTTCTTCAAAAGCAACACCAACAATTTTTCATATGCATTAAGGAAATATTTATACACTGCATTTTGTGTGCTGCATTACTAAATATTTTTGACAAGAAAATATGTTTAGATAGAGTTTTAAACAAGTATATGGTACTCTAATACTTTATGTTGATCTCACAGAAAAATGAAAAATATGAATCCCCTTCTGGAGGGCGCGGGGGAGACAGTGGGCAGAGATCTTACATTGGTCTGCTAAATTGGCAACCAGGTAAACCTAGCAGGGAGAGTTCTATCAGAACCCTGCTTCAGTTCTGTCAGAACGTCATCGAAATTGAGCCTTGTCTGAGCAACATTTTGATGAATCATCACATTCAGACAAAAACCAGGTCCAGATCTAACCAACACCTTATGAACACAATCAGGTATAAGGTTATGGGGGGGGAAGGATAAAGTATGGGAATACTGGCTTTGAAAATGTCAGAAAGACAGACAAAGATAGTTGTTCCATTATTTAAATGATTTTATCAAGCCATAAATTATTTAAACATGCCTGTAGTAGCTATTTATAATACCACGTTTAGAGCTAAATATAGTACATCGATCGTTCAGCATTATTCTGAAGTACTCTATGATAACAATTGAGAGCTTATTTTTTGACAATCAATACAATCTGCAAACTCAGTATCAGTATGTTAGTTAAACATGATGTGGCTGATTGGCAGTTTACTAGACTCCACGTCTCTCGTTTCATTTTGAGCTGTTTCATACTCTCCGAATTTGCAGCATCAGCATGGTAGAGTTTGGGATAAAGAGAGGAAAACCCCAAGTCAGGGTGTTTCAATTTGGAGTTCTGTGTTTGTGATCTATCCAGCCAGTGGAAACAGCTTCTTTCTATTTTTCCCATCTCTTTTCAGAATTTTATTCACTCTTTTCCTAAATAATTCTCCCTCCAAGTGTTCCTCTGGGAGTGCTTTCTCCAAACTGTACCACCAGAAGGATGAGGTTGGTCACCCCAACTTGTGGGAACAGCAGTAGGTCCAGCCCCCAAATTCCATGGATCTTTGGGAGGGGGGTCTCTGAAAGCAAGAGACCAAAATGATGGTTCCCCTAGCCAACCGCGACATCTGAGATTTCCCTTAAACAGGAAACCACAGCCCTGAGCGGGCTCTGATTTTAAAAAGGGAATGCAATAGTCTCTTGCTATATAAACCTTTTAGTATTATCATCACTGGTTAGCAAAAGGAATGACATGACTCTGCTTGGCCCACCCTGATCCTCCTCTTTCCCATGTCGTCCCCAGACTGGGAGCCCTCCACTGGCCCAGGGACAGCACTTGGCAGGCAATCTACATCCCCTTCCACTTGAAAAGGAAAAGTGCCATAAGCAGAGTGGGTCCTCCTTGGACAGCTCTGGGAAAAAGCTCAGGCCTCTCTATAAACCCAAGATCATCTACCGCAACTGTGCCATTTCTACCAGCCAAGTTTAACTGATACTTCTATTGTATATTCTTCCACTGATGTGACTGACTTCCTCTCATTTATAAGCCATAGATTCTTATTCCACTATGTCAAATATAACAGAAAAGAGAAAAAGGGAAGAAAACTAATGATCTAGAATAGAAATAGAAAAGAAAACAAATAATACATAGAAACAGCAAGAGCTCTCCAGCTCACCTGCAAATATCAGCAGGTATACGTTCTGATGATTGCTCACTTAGTCTAGCAGCAGCATTATTTCTACAGACCTTTTTGGTCTTGGCAAAAGTATCTGCATATTCATAGAATTGGAAAAGCCTAGTACATTAATACCCTCAGGAATGCTCATAAACCGTCCACTTCCTAAGATCATAAAATGGGAGCCTATCTGAATACTACTGTTAAAGGATAATTGGTCTCAAATCAACTTAATAGCATATAAACATTCCCAGCTGTATTTGCTTTCCATGGATTAAACAGGTTTGTAGCTAAATACAGGTATAAAGTGGCACATTGGGAATTAGGCACGTTGCTTTTAGCAGCACTGTAACGGATAGCCCTGCACACCCAGCGGAATATTTTTTTCTACAAAAAATCAGCCTTCCCCATGGAAGAACCTCCAGGAAGACATCTTGTGAGGAGGAAAATATTGTGAGATTCCCTTTATGGAGTTATCCTCATATCATTCAAGTGAGGAGTAAGGGAACTCCACAGATCAAATGTTTGGCCTCTGAATATTTTTTTTATCCATCAGACACAGACCCAGTGCCTCAGCAGCCCTTTTCTTCTGACACTCCCTCAGACTCTCTAAGAAGCAGGAGTCCATTGGAACAGTACTTTCTGGGCCTTCCCCACTTCCAGTACCCACCCGCTCCAGGGGAACCTCCAGCACAAACTCTGACCAAAATTACAGCTCAGACTGCATTAAGTTTCAGGCAAATTTTCTGTTGGGGGCTGCCCAGAATGGGGAAGGTGACCAGGAACTCCCTGCATGTTGGTCAGGATGAAGTGACAACACAGAGATCGACAACCCCCTCCCTGCTCCAGACACAAAGGGTAAGACCTACCCTACAAGACTTTTTCTGCATTCATGTGAGAATGCTTCTCCCATGCCACCCTTCTCTCCCCCAACAACAGTGTTTCTGGTTAATATTAAAGTATATTTCCAAAGCAGCGCTGTTGCATGAGAACCCTAACTCCCACTCCAAGCTGGATGGCCAAATCCTTATCAGAACAGTGGTTTGGGTTTGTTTGCTTTTTTTAAGGGCAGATTTAAAAAAAAAATATTTTAATAACTGAACATACGTGATTGATTCGAGGGATCAAATTTTTCAGCAAAGAAGCCTGCATTTTGGCTTTACTTATAAAGCCAAATACAGTTACAATTGGAGGAAGGAAGTGCTTATGCTGAACATTTCCACAGTCATAGTAGTTCTCAGAAGAGAGAAAAACAGTACATTCCAAATCAAGGAAAGCAAAGCATAAATAAGGTTGAAAAGGTGGATAAAGCCATCAAAATGGTAGAAGTAGTCACGACAGAAGCTGAAGATATTTACAAATAGAAAGTTAAATTAATCAAAATAAGCAGAAGTTCAAAACTCAGGCCAAAAAGTGATTGGAAAGTGAAATAGTCTTACCCATTGAAGTAAGATAATGATTTTAGATTCTAAGTTGGAATAAAAATAAAAATAAAAAAGCTGGGATTTATATTCCAAACGAATATTCACTAAATATGAATACAACAAAGCTAACTGGCTCTATTCAGATCAGGTGATCATTACTCAAGATTATTTTCGCTGGAATTATAACTAACACATTCATTTGTAACCCTTCTGCCCATCAGAGTTGGCAGCAATAAGGGCCCGGTTCAGTATATAGGCGTTCCGTTCCAATAACACAATGCAAAACCAGCTCGAGTCCCCACCCAGTGACCTGGGACAAATATACACACACACCCGGGTGCCTTAAGAGGCAATACTTCCCCTCTCACAAGCACAGAGTGAGTGTAGCAAAAGCCTTTTAATAATAGAGAGAAACAATGTGGCATTAGGCTGGGGAAACACCACAAACAGGATTCATAACACAAACCATGAGCAAAAATCCATCCCCAGGAAACTGGGCTCTGTCCTTTCGCTTTGGTTCTTGAGTCCAGCAACCCAAAAGTCACTCAAAGTCCCAGAAGTCCAACAACCCCAAAGTCTCTGTCCCAGGTCAGTGCAGCCCCAGAATTAAAAAGTTCATCTGCAGAGTTTCAAACCCCCCCCCCAACCTGTGTGGAAATGGGGGTGGGGGATTAAGGGGTACCTTATGTTTTCCGATGGCCGACTGCCCCGCCTCTCCATGGAGTTCTGCTGCAGCCTTCACTGCAAGCCCCTCCTCCCCGCCAGCTGCTCTGCTCCAGTAGCCATCCTGCGAGCCGCTCTGCCGGCTGCTCCTCTCCACCAGCTGTCCTGCAAGCTACTCCTCTCTGCTAGCTGCTCACAATATATCTTCAGGTCCCCCTACTACTTAACACAGCACTCAGTGATTTCAGCTCTTTGGTGATTTCAGCTCATAGTAGGGGAACATCAGTGCTTGGTGCACCATTGGTCCAAAGTGAATTCAGCTCTGCAATCTGTAACCAGATTCCTAATAGAATCAAAATTAGCTCTATTACACAGTGGAGAGAGGAGGGGGGTGCAATTGGCATTTAGGGCCCTCAGAAGGGGTCCATACCCCCAGGTATAAATCCTATCCCCAGCCTCTCTCAATTCACTGGGTTTTGGAACCCATGTTCCCTTGTCTAGCGAGCGCTACTTAGTTGATGGCGAGTCCCTCCATCATAAAAGGCCAAGTACAGTTCCACTGCCCTTGATTCACATAATCAGGATAACACCACTTTATTCTTCCTGCCCCAATAACAGAGAAACGGGATTCCCACAGCACCCTAAGTGACTATTTGGGCTGCTGTGGGCTCATGCAAGGTGGGGTGGGTGTGCCTATGCAAATGAGATCAGCGCCGTTCTTTTCCACAACTCACCACCAGATGTCAGGGTAGAGCTCATCCTGACTCTACTTACACATTTATGAGATACAATGTAATAAACTTTGGCAGCGGAGAGCTTTATATTTACCAAACTAAAAGCATGTTCATTTGAAGGACATAAATGCTTAAACTGAACATTAAAAATTGAGTAATGTACAGATTGGTGCAGCAGCAATTTGTACAGCTCATATAAGGTTGAAAGTTTTCCCCCTATTTTTGTTACTGGATTTCCCTTAATCCTTAAATCCTCCATCAATGTTGTCTTCTGACATTCTGAATCAAGCATGTCAAATGGATTTTCATCTAGTTTTCCTTTTCTTGCATAACTCTCTTTGTTAACCCAGCCAATTAACCTAATAGCTGAATATTAAACAAACTGCACCACAGTGCTAGAGACATTTAGTCTGACCAAAGCACTAGGAAATATATTTGAGAAAACAGTGCTACACTGGATGACATAATACAACAAACAGGATAGGCCTTTTCCATTTCTTATGCAATGCCAATATGATTTTTGTGGATCTATGCATTTGATACTGAGATGACTGAGCTTCCACCAGACTATGGGTTTTTATAGGTGTGGATCTTGGCTTTGTAGAACCAATTGTCAAAAACCTGTAAAAGAGTTTTGCAATTACGCAAGTTAGGAATATTCAGACAGTTTTTACCAATAACTAGGCCTACATCTGGGATTATATTTCAAGGGATACTCATATTTAATGATGATCACATTTCAAACATTGTAAAAAATAGAGTTTGTATGAAATATAAATAAAACTGACAATTCGTATTTTTCTCAGAAAAATTCCAGTTAGCACAGCTTCAGATTGAAGAATCTTTTCTCCTTTTCTCTATATTTTCTGCCTCCAAACTTCTGTCCCTGCTATATTCCAAAATCAGACAACAAAGCACTTACAAATATGTGAAGGAAAAACACTCACCCCTCTCTGTCTGTGAAACACTTCAGTCTGGCTGTTCCAATGCAACTCCTTTCAGTCCCAAAATTCTCCATAATGCAAATGATATATTCCATTTGAAAGAACAGACAAAGACATATTATGAAAGGACTACATCCATTAAAAACAAAATTTTAAATCCACAACCCATTTCCATAACACGAAGGGACAACCCACAGTTTATTGTTCATGTCAAGAGCTCACATGTTCTGGCTTTGTAAGGAAAGTGCAGCTGATGAATTAAGAAAATTTATTATATTGTCCAAAGACAATTATCTTTTAGTAAAATCAATCTGACTCATGAATAATATATGCCAGGATGTCAGATAGCCTACAAGTACAGTTCTTCACTGAAAAGGACTTTTGTAAAAATGACAAGCTTTCGAGCTGTCACAGAGTTCTTTTTTGGGTCGGGAAAAGGTACTCAGAGTGTCATACCTAAATACAAGGTGGAAAAGTGGAAGAGATTGTTTAGCATAGGTGGTTAACACATTTCCAAGGACCACTCAAGGGGAAGTGACCTGTTAAAACTTCACCAGTCACAGGGAGGGGGGGTGTGGGAAAAAGAGGCATGAGTGTTTAGTGGCACTGAGTACATTTCCCAGACCTGAAGAAAAGCTCCAGGTAAGCTCAAAAGCTTGTCTTTCTCACCAACAGAAGTTGGTCCAATAAAAGGTATTACCTTACCTACCTTGTGTCTCTTAATATCCTGGGACCAATATGGCTACACCACCACTGAATACAACCATGGAAGATGCTGAATTTTGCAGTCTGAAATGGAAGTGCCACATGAAGAAAAAGGAAGCAAAACTTAACAGTGACATCTACTTCCTGGACAAATGCAAGAAACAAAATATCTTCCCCAGAGGTCTCACTAGCTATAAGATTCTGACCATTACACGCAATTCCAAATGAGTAACCAGCTCTTCATAACTTACTGGATCGAACATATTCCAGAAAGGAAGATATCACCATATGATCAGACACAATAGAAGACAAAAAAAATCTAGACAATTACCTGGAAATCATGCAAGAAACCCAGAACTATCAAAAACCTGGTAATGGCCATCCAGCACAAAAACAAAAAGTGGAACCAACTACAACTCCTCCACAACCACAGATCACTACCTCTGGAAGAAACAATGGCACCAGGACCCATCACATAGACACTACAGGGCACCCTAATACATCATGACTAACCTTAACTACTGGAGCTGAATTATCTGGACTCTCCAAGGAGCTGAACTTCTGCCCACACCACAGAACTGATACCATGTTAATATATGGAGCAAAAGCAGCATTCTTCTGCCAATTCCACCTCAAATAATTCTTTCACAGCACTGACGACATCCCCACACCCACAGTCATAAGAAAAAAAAAACACCCCACAACAGACAAAACCATACTCTGGATCAATACATTGATTGCTTTGGGAGAAAAATGGACCACAAAACCTTTAAAAACCATCACATTCATCACAATCTCTACACCATGGAGAGGACAGCAATACACAATCCCTGAAACCCAACCATCAGATAGTGATCAAGCCAGCAGACAAAGGGGGCACCATTGCAGTCCTCTACCATGACAACTATGTTAACGAGGCCAATTGACAACTCTCTGACACCACCTACTATAAAGAAGTCGGAGAAGATCCTAACCCACAATTTATCCAAGAATTGAAGGTATGAAATCCTTCCCTACCCAAATACAAGAGAAACCCTACAACCTGATGAACTCACCCCAGGGACCATCTACATGCTTCCTAAGGTACACGAACCAGGCAGACCCACCATATCTGGCTATTGCACTTTTACTGAAGGAATAGTAGGATTCATAGAAACCATCCTCAAAGCATTCATCACACCAAGCACTAGCTTCTTCCAGGACACAACCAACTTTCTCCAGAAACTCTGCTGCATTAACAATCTCCCTCAGAACAATATCCTTGCCACCATGGATGTCACTTCCCTATACACCAAATCCCTCACAATGACAGTATCACTGCCTGCCTCAGTAGTTACAAGATAAAGAATATCCTTTAGATATCCACTCCAAACACATCGCCCATGGGTTCATCCTCACTCATAACAATTTTACATTCAACAATAAACGCTTTGCCCAAACCATAGGAACAGCCATGGATACCAGAATAGCTCCCCAATAGGCCAACATGTCGTTCATAGGCCACATGAAGAATTTCTGCACAAATGCACCATGAAACCTGAGATACATTGTTGATATTTTCATCCTGTGGACAGATGATCCATACATTTCCACCACAACTTCAACCACCTCCCACCCACCCATTAAATTCTCTCTAAAACACTCCCATCACTAGCATAAACTTCCTGGACAACCCTACAGACAACTATATTAAAGAAATCCACAGATCAACACACCTACCTTCACAGATCTAGTAACCATCCCAAACACACCAATGAATCGATTATCTACAGCCAGCCATTCCAATATCACAGAACTAGCAAAAATACCCAGCGTTGCTCGGGTCCGTTGGAGGGGGAAGGGGGGAGAGAGCTGAGCGAGTGGGGGGGCCGTTGGAGGGGGGAAGGGAGAGAGAGCTGAGCGAGTGCGGGGTCCGTTGGAGGGGGGAGAGGGGAGAGAGCTGAGCGAGTGTGGGGTCCATTGGAGGGGGGTATTATTACATCATAACTATGTCACAGAGAACAGCAGCTGCCTAGCTGATGTTAATGGGCTTTAAAGAATTTCACCCCTAGGGGGCATCAGAGGTGAGATTTGAAATTTTTTTGATTCTTACCCTGATTAGGACCCTAAAGCCTATAACTGTACCAAATTTCAAGTCTCTAGCTCAAACGGTGTAGGAGGAGTAAGGGAACGTACATACACACACGCACGCATACACCATTTGACTTTTATATATATAGATATGCTCTAAAGAGTAAGCCAGGGATATGCTAGTTAACATACTTTTAAATGCCTTCATTAAACAAGGACACTACACCAGAGAAGATCACATCATGGAACAGGCCACCCTCATATCCCAAAAGAACTCACTTCAATACAGAAATCAAGTCCCCGTTGACCGCACATCCCTAGTTGTCACCTACCATCCCACACTGGAACCCATACAGGGTATCAACAACTAGAACGCATACCCATCATCAGAAGCAAACTTCCCACAGACCTGGACACAAACTCAAAAAAACCCAGCAGACCCTGCCAGAACAGATGCAAAACCCAAAGACATTTATGTTGCTACCATGGTAAACTCCCCCCCACACACAATACATTTCAACATCCATGGGTATTCCACATGCCTCTCTCAACATGTGGTGTGTATCTCTGCTCTGGTATAACCACAGTCACTACAATCTCAAATGAACTCTCAAAGAAAAATGACAAGACAAAAATCATATCACCTGTGAGGAACACTTTTCGCAAAGCAATAATTCAACATCTGACCTCTCACCCCCAAACCTGGACACCATCTTCAATAGACGAGGCTGAGAACTTAAATTCATAACTTTGCTAGATACTAAAAATCATTGACTCAATAGAGACACTGGATTTATGGCTTATTACAACAATTTATAACCTCTAGACACCCTGGCCCCAATAGCTACCTCCCCCACCATAACAGGTGAGCAGGCACTTCAACTTGAATAGCCCCTTGAAATATGTATTAACTACTTATGCTGACCATCTGTTCTACCTTTTATTTAGCTGGGTCACTGAGTACCTTCCCTACACCTGAACAAGAGTTCTGTGTAACCCTGAAAACTTGCCTCTCCCTCACTAACAAAAGTTGGTCCAATAAAAGATATTGGTCAATGCTAACAAGTTATACTGGTATAACCACATCATTCAGGGGTATAGAAAATCCACATCCCCAACCAACGTAGTTTTGCCGACCTAACTCCCAGTGTAGATAGCACTATGCCAATAGAGCACTTCTCCCGTCGACATAGCTATCGCTCTTGGGAAGGTGGATTACCTACACTGACACCAGAAGCCCTGAGCCCTCCCATCAGTGTAGGTAGCATCTTCACTGAATGCTGCTGCATTTTAAGTGTAGATAAGCCCATCACCTAACCCATCTTCTCTCATTCAAATTACTGTGCTTCTGCGACAAGCCGCTGCACCTCTGCCTCACCCATCTATTACCTGCTGAGAGTTACTGTACAGCTGACTTGTTTTACTAGATAGGTTACCAAATTACTCTGACGTGTCTTTTCTACCATTTTAAATAATTTCATCAACACTGCGATAAACTGAAAAAAAGAGTCAAGATTTACGAGATGAGCCATCACTAGATGAGCCATGAAAGTGATCAAAGTTCATCATTTGTATTCGGTCTAAAGGCCAAATTTAACACTCTGGACTATTTTTAACATAGGGACCAATGTCAAAGCCAAGCCAAGCAGAGACACTGTCCCAAGCAGATTTTCAAGGAACAACATATATGCTTATGGACAGCTTGTCGCTTGTCATAGATCTATTTTAAAAGCAGGATCTGGATGCTGCAGTTTTACAGGCATCAGTTAATCCCTGGAGCATGCTGCCTATTAAAGCTAGTATCCGAGGGTGGAGGCTGTCAAACTTACATGAAGATAATACAGCCCTGAACCTTTGGAGTTTTAGCAACAATTTGGGATAAATAATTCTATGCACCAGTTGGGAGAGCACCTGATAGATATATGCCAGAAAGTGTAACTTCAACTCTTAGTAACAAAGTGAAACATGGGAAAAAGTGTAAAAATTTAAAAGAATAGCATGGTTACACAATTTTCAAACTGGGCAATGAGCCACGCAGAAGGGGTAATGACAAAGTACTGTACTAGTGACAAAGAGTCCTGTGGCACCTTAAAGACTAACTAAAGTATTGAAGCATAAGCTTTCGTGGGCTAATACCCACTTCGTTGGATGCATGCATGCCCATGAAAGCTTATGCTTCAATACTTTAGTTAGTCTATGGGCTGGTCTTCACTGCGGGGGGGGGGGGGGGGGGGGAGGGGAATCAACTGAAGATACGCAACTTCAGCTATGTGATTCACATAGCTGAAGTTGGCATATATTCAGCCGGCTTACCTGCTGTCCTCACGGTGGCGGCAGTCGGCAGCGCACTCCCCCGTCGACTCCAGCTTGCACCTCTCAGCGAGCTGGAGTTCTGAGTTGACGGGGGCGCCACGGGTGATCGATTTCTCACGTCTTCATGAGACGCGAGAAATCAATCGCTAACAGATCGATCGCTGCCTGCCGATTCGGCAGGTACTGAAGACAAGCCCTTTAAGGTGCCACAGGACTCTGTCACCTCTGCAATTCCAGACTAACATGGCTACCTCTCTGATTCTTAAAGTACTGTACTGAGCTTCAAAGAGGTGTCTAGTGGATGTGCCACAAGGACCTGTTCTAGGTCCTCTCCTATTTAGCATCCTAATCATCTGGAAGAGGAACTAAAGCAGCCTATTAATGAAGCATAGGAGTTACAGGTGGAAAAAGATGCATTAGGTCATCCAGTTAATCAACTTTGTAGATGATACTGAACAGGGAGGTGATATGAGCACCAGCCACCACAGAGACATAAAATACAGAGACCTAGTAAGGTTAGCAACGTGGGCAGAAAATAAAAGGAGACTCATGTTGGAAAAGTGCAGACTAATTGATCTATGGGAGGAGAGGGTGACCTTGTAACAGATATTCAATGAAAGGGGAAACTTTTGAAAGAAGTAATGCCAAAAACAGATGGACGGCAGTTGTGGACAGCAAATGGGCTGCCATGTTTTATAGCAGCAAAATGCAACCAGTTTAATTTTGGGCTGCATGCACAGTAGCATTATGTCAGAAAACTAAGGAGCAACAGGGTCTCCTGGCAGGACTATGGTTAGACTGCAGCTGGGAACAGGGCATTCAGCCTTAGGCATGTTGATACCAGAAAGATATTGACAAATTGGAAGCAGTTCAGAGAATAGGACCAAAAATGATAGACAGGCTAGAGGGAATGACTAGTAAACAAAAATTATTATAAGTGCTAAAGATGTTATACAGAAACTTGGCTAAGTTGTTGGTGAGGCAGGATATGATAACTGTGTATGTGCGGGTGTGTAAAAATGTTAAAGGTATTACTTATGATGACACAAACAGTTTATAACTAAGACCAATGGGATAAAAGAAAGAAAAAGAAAATTTATCAGGAAAAACTTCCTTGTAGGGACATGTTTGCCTCTGGAATAGTCACCTAAGTAATGGAAGCTTGTTTTAAAAAAGGCTAAACAAAGAACTAGAAAATACATTGTCAGGAATAATCTCCTCAGGTTTAAATGTAGCTACTCTCCACGTTCTGGAAGGGCATGAGGCACCACCAGGCAACCTTAATCTGCGTAAAAGTTTCTTTTTTAAATAATTTCTCGGCACCCCTACGTACCAAAACCCTGTTCTTCCCTCCCCTATCTGGCTCCTTGGCAAGGTTTACCCCAGGCACAGAATGCACTGGCTGCATGTTAGTCCCTTCACCAGATCATCAGCTCCTGTCTCTGGGTCTGTCCAGCACAACCTGGTTCTCCCGCCTCCCCATGAAGAGACAGGAGTCAACATAGGATCCCCCAGTTTGGGGGAAAGGATGCAGGAACAGTGCAGGGACTAGCATGGAGTCAGTGGGGACATTTTTGAAGGGCTGGCCAGACATTAGAAGCTCAGCTGCAGGGAGTTGTTCATAAAATGAATCCCCCCTCTGCACATTTCTGATCCCCTCCCTTCCACCACATTCTTCACTGCACTGTTTCAGCCTCCCCCCACCCACACCCTCCAACTGCCCAGACTTCCCCAACACTGCTCCAGCTCCTCCAACATTCCCTCCATCATCCCCATTGATGTGGCCATACCGCAAACACCCTTGCTGCTTCGAGCCCACACCCATGGACACCCTGTAGTGGGGCGGCTGCCCCACTCCAGAAGAAATGGGGTTAAAACAGCCCTGCAAAGGGCTGTGGGTAAAGAAAGTCAGCCCAGCAGAGGGCTGCAAGTGAAAGCAGCTGGGGCAGAGCAGCCACAGCTGTGGCTGGGTCAATTAGGGCCCAGCCATCCCTGATAAAAAGGACCCAGAGATTGGTGCTCAGACAGAGAGAGTCTCCTCTGTCTGTGGAGGCAGACAGGCCTGGCTGCTGGGGAGCTTGACAGGATACCTAGTGTGGAGCAGGGCTGGGGCAAGGCAAGAGGAGCTGGGGGAGCTCTAGCCTGGAAACCCCCAGGCTGCAGGGCCTAGGGGACGGCCCAACAAAGGGTACTGGAGTTACAGGGGGCAGCCCATTGCTACAGAGGCAGCAGGCCAAACCCTCCTTGACAGTGATGAGTGGCAATTATCCTACAGTCTGCCCCAGTGAAGTGGTGATTGGCAGTTGCCTAGACTGAGACAAGGTGAGATAGGGGGTGGGGGTTCCCTGGGGAGGGGAGACCCTGAGAGTGTGGGGGTACTGTAGGGGCACAGTACCCTAGGGAAGAGGGCACCGGGGTCCAGGGAGGGACACAGGGCCAGCAGCAAATCGGCCTGCAAGGGGCACTCCGGATGCTGGAAGGAGCTAATTCCCTGGACATACCAGCAGGAGGCTCAGCAGGGGTGAGTCACCGCTTTGCTACACACCCCCAACTCCATCTTCCTTGACACTCCAATACCTGCTAAGCTTTGAGGGGCTGTGAGCAGGAGGGAAGGTGTGATGAATGGATGAATCGGCTGAAGCCCATAATGTCATGAGCCCATAATTCCTATGGGAATCTATACTATAAGATCTATGAAATCTTTGCACATCACTGTCCACAAGTTCTGTTGCCAGCACTTTTGACTTAAGTTACTTTAAAAGAATATTTTTAGGTGGAGAAAAAAAGAACACCTTGAACACGTGACATATTAGGGCTTTTTCCTTCTCCAAACCAAATTATGTTTTAAACAACTCTGGCCAATGAGCCTAGGGTTGCCAGGCATCTGGTTTTCAACCGTTGAAAAGGGAACCTGACAATGTCCAGTCACGACTACTGACCGTACAACCAAAGTCCAGTTATTGCAGGTGTGGGGGGTGGGGAAATGTTGGGTCATCACCTGTAGCAGCCTCTACTTACTGGGGCCATCTCCTACCTGCTTTGGGCACCTGCAGCTCCCAACCCTGGCTCTGCAGGAGAGTCCTACTTGACCGGGGGGAGGGGAGGGGAGGGAGGTAGGGAAGGAAAAACAGCAAGCGATGGGGAGGGATGGGAGAAAGCGGAGCAAACGGGTGGGGCCTCACAGAGAAAGAGCAGGGCAGGGAAGGTTCCAGAACTCTTGCTGGAGTGTCCAGATTTTAAATATTATAAAGTTGGCAACTGTAAATCAGCCATCATCTTGCCAATTCTATTAAGCATGTTACGTGGAATTTTACCAGCCTTTCATAACCCTCAGAAGTCCTACACTCAGCCCTCTGAATCTACATTTAACTCATATTTTAAATGATGACACTGTCAATATATAATTGACAACTAAATATAGTGGACCTGATTCATCACTGCATTACTTTAATTTTACGGCAGTGTAAGCCCATTACAATCAGTGGTGAATCAAGGTAATTATTTTCTTGATACGCTATAAAGATCTGTCCTTTCATATCATTCAGAAGTTTATAGTTGTTGCAAAGCTAATATTTTTAAACTGATCAAACCAAAATTATTTCAGGAAATCTGCATACAATATATGCAATAATATTTTAAACATGGCCTTTGACTTTTTTACTGTTCTAGTCCCCTTTACTAATTAAGAATCAAAAGGTTCTTTAAAACAATAAAAAATGAGTTCTACAAGTACAAGAGAGGATATGAACCAAGACAGTTACATTATCTTTGTATTTTCCTCATGTACCGTAAGTGCTCATGAAAAGTGATAGATTCCCAGGAAAGTGAAGACCTTTTAATCTACAGAACAGGTTCAATACAGCACTGCACACTCCTAATTGATACGGGTGTTTTAGTAAAAAGCCAGAAGGCAAATAAAAGAACCTCAAATTTATCTTGTTGAAATCGTTATTTTGGGGGAAGTGACTCATGGTTTTTGAACATTTGGGGTTAGTAATACTGAATTGCTTAATTTATTTAATATCATTTGGTCAAGAATAAGCAGTTAGGTCCTGATCCTATTCACCACAACTGACTTCAGTGGAATTATTAATATTATAATTGGAAGAGGTTCCATATCAGGACTTCAAATGATGAATTTTTTCAGATTTTTACATGCACATGAAAAAAAATGAATCCTAAGCTTTTTCCTGAATCTATCATATCTGGAATTACTTGTACATGAGGCTATTCAGAGAACTATATAGCTAAATTAGCATTCATACATTTTTCCATTAAGTAAGATACACATGTAAAGTTTTTTGGGCCCTTGGATTCTTCCTTATATAAAAATATTTACATGTAGAGAACCTCAGATGAAAGATACTATATTCCCCATCTCTTTACAAACAAGTAATTAAGCTTCATAATATTACCAGTTAAGTAGGTGAATATCATTACAGAGTATCTATTTTACAGATGAGAAAACAGATACAGAGAAGTTAATTGGCTTGGCCCAGACCATGTGCCGGTCAGAATTGCTATACTAGACTAACACATTTGGTAAAGCAATAACCAGCAAATTTGTTCTCACACAAGAGGCCTATAGTCCTGTAGATACAAACACTTGTCCAAAGCATAGATGTGGAAAATCCATTCGTAACTGCAAACAAAGCAGAACATGGCAGATATTTTGCAATCATTATATCAAAGCAAAGAATTCTGTCCTATTACTTTTAAAAAAAATCCTCGATCCCCCAAAATAATTCATAAAACAAATATGTAATTATAACTAATTCACTCTGGGGAGAGACCTTCGTAGTCCAAATTTAATCCCCTAGCCCATTTCTTATGTTCAGACTATAAAACTCTGAAAATAGGGAGTTTGTAATAGAATTCCGAGATGCTCAACCATAATGGTGCGTGAGAGCTCCTCTAATCACAGTTCATTACATAGTATATTTTTCTTTTTCTGGATTGTTTTGCAGGAACACAGTAAATAGTTTCCCCATCAATAATACACAAAAATAGTGATGAGAAATTCATCCCATTAAAATCAAAGAGCCAAAGCAAAGTTTACACACCACTATTTATCTAGTTTCTGATGCTGACTTCAGAAATAAAATACATCCAAAATACTCACAATGCAAACAGAGATACAAGCAGATTCCAGATGCCATTAATTACTAAATATTCTACATAAGAAAAGAATTCATAGGTTACATCTCTCCAATAACTACTACACCATTAGCATTTCACCTACAGTTTCCACTAGGGGCCTGATCATGCTACAACTGAAGTCCGTGGCAGAATCTACATTGATGCCAATGGAAGCAGGATAAGGCAGCAGGAGTTCCACATGTTGGCCTAGTACGTGCATTTGTAATCAACTGAAATCCAATTTTCAAATTGCTAGTTAAGTCTTAGTGCTTAATATTCATCTGGTGACAGTAAAAGGATAAAAACAAGCAGGCGAAACAATAGCAATTTTCTCTAATTATGAAAAAGATTTAGATTCCTAATTATGTATGGTAAGTGTCTAGCCCTGATGGTTTATTTCCGCTAAGCAGATATAAAAAACAAAACACTTAAAACCACATTCACCAAACAAGAACACTCCAGCGGAGAAGTAGATCACATCACGGAATGAATCACCCAACCGTGGGAGAACCTGCTTCAATGTGGGACAGGTGGAGCCCTCCAATCGCATACCCGTGGTTGTCACCTGCAACCACACACTGGAACTAATAGTACTAAACCCCGTACTCAAGGAGGGGCATATCCTGAAAAAAAATCTTTCCTGAACCCGCACTTCTGGCCTTCAAACAACCCCCCACCTTCACCAAGCTCATCATCAGAAGCAAGCTCCCAACAGACCTGGACACACGGACTCAAAGCAGCACCAGATTGCCAGAACACCACGTATCTCCACTGCTCAATGATCAAATACACCCACAACACACCTTTTAAGATCCACAGATCCTCCACATGCCTAACAGTTTCCCAAGGAAGAACACACATTCCCGGGAGCCCTTAATGGAGAACATGGAAAAATTCGCTATTGAGGCAAGAGCAGGAGAGCAGAGTGGCAGCGGAAGCAGTGGATGCCACGAGAACAGATATTTATTCAGAAGGATGAGAGGACCTGAGAAGTGGATTCATGGCACCAGGAGAGCAGGAAACCAGTCGTACTGTGCCATCTGCTGAAAGCAGTATGGTGTCTGCACGGAAAAAAGGCATAAAACGATTGTCTGACATTGCTTTCACAGAGGGAAGGACGACTGACGAGATGTGCCCAGGAAACCCCACGAGAATGTTTTTGCCCCTGATGCACTGGGAGGAATAAACCCAAATTCCAATGGGCAGCAGAGACTGCAGGAACTGTGGGATAGCTACCCACAGTGCATTGCTCTAAGAGTCGATGCTAGCCTCGGTACTGTGAACTCAATCTGCCAACTTGGTGCATTTAGTGGGGACACACACAGTCGAATGTATACAATCTGTTCAGAAAAATCGACTTCTATAAATTAGATACAATTTCGTACTGTAGAGGTACCCTTAGAGGGCTAAAAGATCAGTCTTAAAATCTGAGCTGTCAAGGAATGGATGTGAGACAAAGGTTCTATAAATGTTAACATGAAGTAAAGTGTGATTATGCTCAGTAAAGGAACAACAGAAGTGATGCCTTTTTACCCTGCAAATCCACCTCCACTGCGTATTCAGAGTTATATTTTATTAATTGACTGACAAAAATGAACGTACTGTTTCTTATTCCCAACAGCTCTGCAGAATCAACAATACAGAGAGAGAGAGCGAGAGAGAGAGAGAGAGAGAGCGAGAGAGCGAGAGAGCGAGAGAGCGAGAGAGCGAGAGAGCGAGAGAGAGAGAGAGCGCGCAGAATTCTATTTTGTCTTGCACAACATTAAGAAAATAATTTATTAAGTTCTAAATCAGTTACACTTGTGCAAATCCACTGCTGATCACAAGGTTGCACAGGTACCACCGAGGATCCAGTGGACACCAATAGGACGTTTATAATGGTGATAATGTGTGAAAAGGGAAGAACCCAGCTGAACAATCGGGCTATGTCTATAGAGCACTTCAGAGCGAGCCTCCAGGCCTAGGCTGATAGACTCAGGCTTGCGGGACTCGCACTAATGTTCTAGAGACAGCGCTTTGAAGTTGTGGCCCAGACAGGCTTCTAAGCCTGAGCCACAACAACTTCGAAGTGCTGTTGCTACAGCTACTTTTACAGTGCTAGCACAAGCCCTGCTAGCCCAAGTCTATCGACCCAGACTGCTAGGCCCATTTCAAAATGCTGCACAGATGTAGCCTTGTAGCCCAGGTTGAGTTTGCAAGCCCGGCAGTTGGAAACTAGTAAACGTTTGATATGAAGTGACTGAGAAACAACAAATATGGAACCTCATAATGACATCAGTACAGTCATGTTTAACTGCACATTAAGCCCCCAACTAGATGCTGAGCCTCATGAACTCTCATAGAAAGCAATGCAAGTTGAAGTGCTCAGCGCCTTGTAGAACTGGCCTTCAAATTAAACCTCATTTCTAGGTATTTACTCTACAGCAACATCTCCAAAAAAAATCAATCCCTTACTATCCCACCTGATGTTGTCCCACTGTTTTATCTATATCCCAAATCCAGCATTTTCTAGGTGATGGGCCCTCCCTTATTCATTACTGCCCTCTGGAAGGGCAAAACTACTACAATTCTCTGTATGTTCTTTAACAATATTCCACAGCTCAACGGCAATGAGCGCTATCAGAGCCGTGATTTGGAGACTAATAAAGAGAGAATATTTACACAGCAGCCCCGATCTTGCCGCAGCCGATCCACACTAGTCTCAGACAATGTGGAAGTCAAGGAGCCCAAGGTTGCTTTTAGCTACCTTTACAGCTCCCCAATCCTGAGGGGGGTGCACACCTTTCCCAGTCTCTAGAACAAGGTAGCACAGACTCAAGGTTCCAACTCCACCCTCTTATGCCATCTACCCACTACTGGTTAGATCCAGTTCAGTAGCCAGAGACCAACTGAGTGCCACAGCTCCTTGACCACCCCTCTGTCTCTCCACCATGACCCCCTACACCAGGGATCAGGAGGAGGATGGCAGAAGAACTATAATGTGAGCCTACATCACCAGAAAATTTCCTGATTGCCAATGGAGTCCTCATGCACCTGGAACTGCTTTATACCAGTGGACTGGCACACAGCAATGCCAGTTAAGTCCAAAATCAGGTCCCCACATTCCACGAAACAACAGCTCCACTAAAAACATATGTCCCTTCTTTGCCAAAAAGCAATCAGACTTGTAATAATCTACCATCAGCAGAAACGTGAATTTTGTTGACAAGAGAACTTTTCATTGCCTTTAAGAAGATTACATAAAAAAAAAAAAGAGAGAGTGAATACTTCTCAAACACATGTTTTCCAGATTGTTGTTTATGATGGCCATAGATTCAGCATATTTACTCCCCATACTTTAGACTGGGAGAAGAGAGTCTTTAAAACATTTTCCCATCTGTTGCATTAAAACAAACCTTGACTATTTTTCCACAAAGATAATGATTTTTTTTTTAAATAATACAGAGTTCACAAGCCACATAATGCCCTGAAGGTGACTGAAAGCATTGCCAAGGTAGCAAAATACTTAGAACAGAAAAACTGGGTGGGGTTAGAGGGAAAGAAAACATGGTTTTAAACGTTTAGTCAACACTTGATATAAGCAGTTTTCTCAAAAAAACATACTTTGGAGAAATGAAGTCAGCTAATCTAAATCTACTAAAACATTTATGAAATGAACTAGAATTATCTTGTTTTCAGAACAATCTGCATGAATCCAAAGGGTGACATGGAACATGATAGGTAAATCACAGCAGTTTGATCATCTGTTTCAAGCTTATTTGTTTTTATCTAAAGAGCTATTTTAACTCTACTACAAGTAAATGTTTAAAATAAAATAAGACCAGTGGGAGAAACAACAGTTCTCTGTGTGCTAGAAACAGAAATTCATGACAAATTTAGCTCTATCCCACTGCCATCTGACATTATCCTGGCTATCCATAATATTCATGAAACGAACAACAGATAATGGGCATCCTTTTGTACATATATGGTATTCTTAATCATTACAGGCTCCCATCCCTTGACTGCCTGACCAGCTCTCCTGGACAATGAAATTTAAGGCAGGGGGTGGGAGGAGAAGACTGGGAGGACAACAAAGACACCATTTACAAGTCTCTTTTGGGATGCCAGGCACCCCTAGGGGAGCAACGTCTGATGTCCTATGTCTTAGACTCAGGCCTGTGTTTCCAGACAGCTATCACATCCTGGCCTCCACCCAATGTCTACTGAAACTGAGAGGTCGAGAAGCTAAGTAGGACTGCAGTCCTGACCATGGCACCACCCCAGAATAGGGAATAGCCTGGCTCCACTGACTAGTTCAACCATACTATTTAAGCAATCAGGGAGTTGTCTAAAAGCAACTAGGTGATTTCCTGCTGCTGCTGCTTTGGACCCCGCTTGTGCCCGCATCCAACACTATTCCTGCTCAGCTCCTGTTCACATGATGCTCCTGCTCCTTGCTTCTCCTCCAGTTCTTGCCCTCCATCGTGCCTCACTTCCAATCAGTTACCAGTCCTGGCTCGGACCCAGGCCTCTGACTTCTGACTCTAACTCAACCCCGGACCTCTGGTAACTGGTAGTTGACTCTGGTGTTGACCCTTACCTTTGTTCCCCAAACTGGATGCCAGCTCAGCCCACTAGATCCAACTCGTGCTCTGACCATTAGCCCAGACTGCCTACATCCCCGTCCATAGCAGAGACAGAGCAGATCCTGCGTCCCCATGAGTGTGAGGGACCAAAATTCTGACTAACTTCTATGTGGGCCACTTAAAGTGGTGGTGAGGGAGAACGTTCCTTGTGCTCTCTCCTCCCACCCCATATCTTCATAAACACTAGGTAGAACATTATGAGGCTCCATATTTGTTGTCAGTGACTTCATATCAAACATGCTCAGTTTACTAGTTTCCAACTGCTCAGGCTGCAATCGTGTATTCAAAGTAAGGTTATCTGAGGAGGTGTGACTCTGAAAATGGCAGTATTCAAATGCAACTGAATGGAATCTTCCTCCTGAACTTATTTCAGGACAACAGAATAAAGCCTTTTAAAAGAGCATTTGGATTTCTAAGGTATTTCTTGAAGCTGGGAAAAAATTCAACAACAGTATTTCAATCACTGAGTCCTGAGCCAAGTATTACTACATTGTTCTTACATAAACTAATCCACCATTTTACTTCCTGATGTTTGAGTTTAAGACAAAAGAATGGAACTGCAGAAACACATTTTATATTTGAGAAACTGACTTGTCTTTCATTTTGTTTTTATATTCAAATGTTACAAAACTTGAAAGCTGCTATTAACAATATTACAAGGAAACAGTAAACCATTTTACTGAAGAAACAAAGCCCCCAAAACCTTAAATAAATGTTGTCAGTTTCGAATGTACCACACTATATTCACTTGGGAGCACATTCTTGTGCCCACAAAGAAATCTTGGTTATATTTAAGATATCTATGGTCTCGATTTTAAACATGGCAGTAGATAAAATGATTCAATATGCCGGTCTAGAGAAAAATTAAAATGACTCCAAAGGTTTTAAGTGGCTTTCATAAAAAAATAAAGACACAAGCACATAGTCCTTTTTAAAATAATTCAAAACAAACCAAACTATGAAAGAGACACGTATGAGGAACTGTATGACTATATTCTTGCATAACCTCTCTGATAATGGATCTAATAATAAATTATGCTAATCTGGTGATGCATTTTCTACAATTTGGGGATTTAACAGGTTTACAATATATAGGGAGATACTGATACTTTGAATTTTTGCAATATTTTTCATCCAAGGATCTGTTCAGGTTTACAGTACTGTACTGTTTTAATTTTTTATTCTGTCATTCTTCCATCTCTCATTTATGTTATTAAAACTGCTATAAAATTATATTTTGCATATGTACTCTATTATATACTGTACATTACTGTATACATTTATACATACATAGTACTGTATAGGGCTGTATACACAAAACTACTTTATGGGCAATTTAACAGATTTTCAAGGGTAATTTTGACTACAGTAAAACCTCGATTTAACAGACTAATTTGGGCGAGGGGGTGTCCGTTAAATCAAAAAGTCCGTTATTTAATAAAAAAAAAACAAACGAGCTGTCGGAGCAGCAGCCCGCCCGCCACAGGGTCGGGGCGGCAGCTCCGCAGCCCGCCTGCTGCTGGGACCCGGGCAGCAGCCGGGAGCCAGCAGCCAGCCCGCCCGCTGGCGGGACTCGGGCGGGACCCAGGAGCCGGCAGCTAGCCCGCCCACTGGCGGGACTCGGGAGAGAGCCGGCAGCCAGCCCGTCAGCGGCTGGGACCTGGGCGGCAGCTGGGAGCCAGGAGCCAGCCCACCTGCTGCCGGGACCGGGGCAGAAGCCGGGAGCCAGCAGACGGCCGCCAGGGAAAGGGACCGGGGCCACAGCAGGGAGGGGTCGCGGTCTGATATGGATCAGAAATTTTGTCCGTTGCATCCGAAGTCCGTTAAATCGAGGTCCGTTAAATCGAGGTTTTACTGTATATGCAATTTTCACCTTACGCACTAACATTAGAACCTAACCCCAGGGTAAGATGAGACTCCACTGTATATAATGAGTAATGTAAATAATATACACTACCCATTATTGTATATATGAAGAGAAAGCCCAGGAACCCCTTCACCCCCCAATTTTTTGACATCTACATAAATTTCAAAAAAATTCTAAAAATAAGCCCCCCAGAATTAAATAAGCCCCCAAAACAGAAGCCGTACCTACACACACAATACATTTTAGAGGCATATCATATATCTTCAAAAGAACAATATTATTCATCATTCTCTGGTTTTATGCCATTCTCCCCACATGTTCACACTTGCGGTTACCTACTCCCAGTAGATCTTGCTGGGCCATTCTGTGCTTGTCATTGTTGAAGACAGTCTTGTGAAAAAGGCATTCTGTAGTTAAGTTTGTGATAGGGAGTTCCACAGCCCAGTGCCTTCCACCAAGAACGCCCAGCCTCTGGACCCCAAGAGTTTTGTCCTACATCCTTATTAGAAACTAGCCAAAGTATAAAAGGGCTCGCTTGCTCTCACTGATCTCCACTCCAAAATACTTACACGGGGGTGGAGTTTTCAAAAGGCACAGGCCTGACTTCACAAACCATCAATGCCAGTGGCATCAAAAGTCATCAATGCCACACGCTTCTGACTGAAATAACCAAAAAGATTCTGAACCTGATTATCCATAGGGTTACAACAATTCTATACTAGTGTAACTCCAGTGAATCTCACCAGCATAAACCCAGTGGACCTTCATGGAGGACCAGCCAACTGTATTTGAGCTCTTCACTAATATACAGCTCCAGCCAGAGATGAATTGTTCATAGAGATTTATCAAAAAGAGATGGAAAGATTTTCCATATTTTTTATCACTGAGCCTGAACACTGGTCAATGGATCAGATTAAAATATTTTCTGCATTCTAATTTGTAATTAGTATCACTTCAAAAAATATGTTTGAGTCATGCTGCTTCTACACATTGTAACAACCATAAGAATCCAGGGATTAAAGTAATAAAGAGACACATCTGAATATCTTATTGATTTAGTGTAATTCATTTCACCCATGGAAAGGCAGGCAGCTACATGATTTATTGAAGTCATTTTATCACGTAAGAACCCAGTCTACTGTTCGGTTCAGAGAAACATGCAGGGACCTATTCTAATCTCAGATGCAGAGAAAAGTGTACGGGAACTACAAATAGGATAGACTAACTTGTTTTACAAAATATGTGAAGTGCTCATACCACAAGTTTCTCTCAATCAAAGGAAACCTCTCTTTTCAGGGAGCCAATTTCCAAATCCTCTGATTTTATCCTAGATCCACTTCATTCTGGCTTCCACCCTCGCTAATCTATTGAAAGTGCTCTTCCAGATTCTCTTCCTTGCCATATCTCATGACCCAGATCCCATTCTCCTCAACCTTTCTGCAGTAACCCTTCTTCATCTTGTCTTTTTGTGGCTTTCATAATACTGTCCTCTCACGGTTTTCCTACTACCTGACTACACTTTCAGCATGTCTTTGGGCAGTTTCTCCTCCTCCACTGGCATCAGCTCGCTACACTTCTCTCCCAAAATAATGCAAGTTATTTATAGACTAATAGGAAGGGTACTTGTGGGATAGTTTACTATCAATGAGGGAACTAAATTATTGCTGAAGGAATGGGGCAGGCAACTTATTATCCTGAAAGTTAAGCAATAATCTATAAAAATAGATTGGATGAGAGCTGTAATTTACTTGGCTGCTTACTCTTTCAGCTCAGGTAATCATCACAGTGGGGGCTAGGCATCCCCCTTACCAAGCAGGAGTTTTTTCTAATTTTAGCTACACAAACAAATGCATAGTAACTGCAAATTGTATACTATACCACAAGAACAGTCCATTTCAAAAACACTACTCATTCTGGTTTCCTGCATCTGAAACTGCTCTGAAGAAGCAGGAAGTCTTAACATTAACCTGTGAAGCTGTAGATGTATGGGTGTTCTCAGCTTAGCCTTACCCCATCTAGAGACTTGTACTCTCCTGAGTAATTTAGGGGCTATGTAAATGCTCTATTGCTTTACCTAAGACAAAGAGGAGTTTCCAGAGTTAAGGAATGTCTACCCCTTGGATACCTTAGGCTGCCCTCAGCCTTCACCCCATTAAGAAGTCCTCTTTGATTCTCCAGGACTTTCTCTGCTGCCAGCACAGCACTTCATATTTTACCCTTCCTAATTTAAATACTAAAGACATGACTCTCCTGTGCCTTGCGCTTTGTGGAATCATCTACTTCTGTGCAAAGAAAGTCCCAATCGGATTTGGTGATGACTAGCAAGGTGCAAAGCAGTGGGGAAATCAGGGAAAAATTAACTATTTATTAATGATAAAACATTATTTCCTTCCTCCACTACTTATTATTCTAGTTCCTGGTTTCAGAAAAAATTGGGGAATATGTTTTTAAAAAAATATAAACGGATAGGGTGACCAGACAGCAAATGTAAAAAATCACCACAGGTGGTAGGGAGAGGGTAATAGGAACCTATATATATAGGAAAAAGACCAAAAAATTGGGCCTGTCCCTATAAAATCGGGACATCTGGTCACTCTAAACACAGACAACAGTGGTGAGCTCAGCACCGGCCTCAACAGAACAAGCCAGCTGATCACTCCTGCAGCCCTCCTCCACTTCCCCATCTTCTGGTGCTGCATCTTAGGGCTTGTCTTCACTTGAGCCGGCAGGGATCGATCTTTTGGTGATTGATTTATCGCGTCTCGTTAAGATGCGATAAATCGATCACCAGCGGCTCCCCCGCCGACTCCGGAAGTCCAGCTCCTCAAGAGGCGCAAGCTGGAGTCGACGGGGGACCACGCCGCCGACCGCCACCGCCGTGAGGATGGGAGGTAAGTCGGCTGTAGAGACGTCGATTTCAGCTACGTTATTAACGTAGCTGAAATTGCGTATCTACAGTCGATTCCCCCTCCCCCCCTAGTGGAGACCAGCCCTTAGTGCTGCTATTGGCCCTGCTCTGCAGATGATTAGAAACCAACCTCGCCAAGATCTGGGGCTTCTCCTTATGAGGGTCCTCAAAGTAGCGGAAACTAGATATAATTTTAAAAAATACAGAAAAGGACTAGGCATGTACTCACCCTAATTTACTCTCTCAATTAAAACAACTGACATCAGTGAGTTCGACTTCACATCAATCTCACTTTAATGTAATTTTCTATTTATTTACCTTGGAATATTTCTGGGAGATGTTGTTTTGTTTAATGTCTTCTAGATAAGGAAGGCCACAGCTAAACATAATGGCTCCCTTTTTGACACATCATCATCTACTATACAAATATATCATTATAAATGTTGCCTTTAGAAAAAGCCTCCTTTAATTGCCAAAGTAGCTTTGAAATTAACAAACTTCAAATGCTGAATAGTAACCCTAACTTTCAAAGAAAGAGTCAAAGATGAGTACATTTAGGATATGGAGTCATATTCTAGGGAGACCCTCGGACTGAACAAGACAACCAGAGTTCTATAACAACATTTATCATGTTGCTATAGAAACTGAAAAAGTATGATCATTCCCTTCTAACACCAAAAACAAATTTTAAAATACAACACTGTGCTACCAATACTGAGAGTCTTGACACGTATCATTTACAATTTAGTATTTCCTTACAGCAATAGCATATCAAATATCTTCTTACTGCACACTGTTAGCAGTTACTACATTTGACTATTATTCTCAGGTGGCATTTGTTTGTGTGCTTTATTTACATTTGTGGAAGTAACTAAAAACATTACCAGAGATACCATTATTTGCAAGTTAGATTTTTGACCCTGCCTACATGGCAACTGTAAGTCAGAGAATCTGGACACAATGATCCACTAGTTACAAGCATGTCCCTCCAACCAAGCCAAAGCCTTTGCCAGCCCGGGAGTGAAATCTTGCTACAGAAACACAGTTAGGTTTAGTCTAGAATACGATTTTTAATTGCATTGCAACTGTAGCACCCTCATTCTGCCTCAAATATTATAGAGGCAAAGCCTCAGCTGATGTAAATCATAAGTATAATCGTAAGGTTGATAAAAAGATACGACCTCACCGACCATGTCTAAGGTTGTAAACTTTTTAATGAATAAAAATAAAAGGCTTTTCTTAATTGTATGAGAGAGGTTTCTAGTAAAGAGGTTTGAATAAAATAAGTATTGATTAAGGTTTTTAGTCAGAATGTTTACGGCTGGCAGCCTGGATTATTTATTGTTTTTGATTAGCACTCTATATTCAAAATATCTGCAATAACTCCTGTCACCATGTCCAAATTCTGCAGATTTGGATGCTAGAAAGCCTTACTCAAAGGAGTATTCCTTACTCATATGAGTAGTCCCATTTGGAGAATTATGAAAGTGAAAGAGGGTTAGTCCTATGAATCAAGATAGTAAGATTAGGCTCTCCCTACAGAAGATATCTAAGATTAAATATTGATTTCACATTACATCTGTTCATTATCCCTACATATGCTCACACCTCTGAGCTAAACAATGATTGTTAATTTACATACTGCTGCTCACTGCTAAGTGTATAAAATCTTGGTACATATATGAATCCTATTACTTGAATAGCAAGAGCCTGTTTTTCAATGACAGTTAGACACCTAAAGATGCAGACAGTCACCTCGTGGGATTTTGAAATGTGTCTAAACAGTAGGGTTAGCAATTGTGGTTGGACATATCATCACATGACAATCTTTAATTCCTGGAGACTCCAAGACAATCCTGGAGGGCTGGCAACCCAGTTAAACACCAGACTCTAGTTAATTAACCTGCTTTGCAGTTTTTGAAAATCCTTCTAGACATATATCTGAATCTATAAGTACCTAAATGCCTTTGGAAATCTGACCCTACATCCCACATGTATTTATCCTCATAATACCCCATTACTCCTTTAGCCTGAAGTCCACACCCAAATGTCTGCACCACAGTTAAACAGCCCTTTAGCCCAGGTCCCACAGGCCCGAGACAGCTGGCATGGGCCAGCCCCAGGTTTTCAACTGCAGTGTAGACATACCCTTAGAGAGAAAACACGGACGAGGGAATATATTTTATTGAAGAAACTTCTGTTGGTGAAAGAGACAAGTTTTCAAGCTGGGAACCACAGTTATGGGAGCTGGGGGGTGGCGCCTGCGGGTGGAGATGGCATGCTGAGCTGCCTGCTGCGCCTCCACCTAGAAGCAACCAGGGAGTTGTAGTCTCTAGTCACAGGATCTTCCCAACTGGAACAGTCCCATTAAAGTTCAAAGGCCCCTCTAGGTAAAGGGTGCCTACACTTAACTTTGGCAAGAAAGGGGGGAAAAAAAAAAAGGAATAAAAATTAATTTCCCCAGCTGTAGCTGTTACCAGGGTTCCTCCCTCAGAACTGTTCAGCCCACACCCTAGTCCTCACTCTCCATCTCTGTAGAAAGTCACTACCACATTGCTGCAATAATGAGTCAGCTGAATCCACCTACTCCTTCCCCAGTAGATCAAACTTACTAACAGGTTAGGGTGTATTGTAGAAGGCTGGAAATAAAATGAATATGAAATAGTGTACAAGTGTATTGCTGGTGTGTGGATATGTTAATGTCATCAGTGAAATATATCTACAAGCTTTTCTGATCCCAAAACACAGTGTTAGTTGTAAGCAGCACACTTTTAGATCAGCATATCCTGCAATCAATGACAAATAACAGTTCCTAAAAGCACTTTAAAGTCAGACCTTACTGACTCTGCAACCAAAACAGCCATTAACTCTACAGCTCTTGGGTGGACTTTATCTAGATCACTAACTACTTTTTGACAAGCAACTTTGACCTGAGAAACCCCTAAAGGGATTTCAGTTAACATATTAAGCTTTACTCTTTAGACAGAGCCATAAAACAATGGCATAAAGTAGTCCATTTAGTATGTAAATGAAATTACTGACAACTGTTAGTCTTACTGCTCCGATACACATACAGCTTGTTTGCTTGCATATTTGAAATCTATGTAACAGAAGCTGTGGTACTTATCCTGTAGGTGAAAGGTTCTTTTTTTACTCCTGTTGACACTCTTGTGAATGGACTATAGTTCCAGTAAAAGAGGACTACAGTTTCTATAATTTTGTCCTATCGCCATTTCACCTCCTTGCCATAGGCATAGTATGACTTCTGCACTGGGGCGGGGCCTTGGGGCGCAGCACACAGAGAGCACCCATCTGATACTACCCTCTGTTCTTCTTGGCTCTGTGCACTGTTCCTGCTTTGAGGGCCAGTCCATGAGGTGGGGGATAAACGCCATGTTTCAGTCTCCCCTTCCCTTCTCTGCATCCCCAGAGGAGTTAGCAAGGGACCAATCCTTTGGCACTTTTGATCACAGGGACTGTAAAATCTGTATAAAGGGTCCTCCCCATCTATTTGATAAGGACTGGTTCTATTAAACTACTTAAGGCAACAGAGTTCAGTGTTCAGAAATCAAAGTCATCTTCTGGAATAATACTGCCCAGAGACACAGCAAGGCTGAAACCCGGAAAGCACCTTTAAAACCTATATTGTTAAAAGCTACTTGAAGCAAAGCTGCTCTAGGAATGAGGAATATGAATAGAAACGCCCCTACTGATTCAACAGCCAGCTAGTTACCAGTGTGTTTGACTTGGCATTTTGCCAATATGGGAAATGAATTACCCAGAAGACGCTTTATAAACACAGGTTACCATAACTTTAATTTTATCTGTAAGACCTAGGACATATACAGTCCATATACTAAATCCTCCTGTAACGGAAGATAGGAGAATGAGGTTTAAAAAACAAACAAACCTACAAACACTTGATTTTTATGATCTAGCTTGACCCTGAATCCCACATAGTGCAAGACAGTGGGACGCACAAATAGGGTGAAACGACACTGGTAAAAATGCCTGTGCTCCATCTACATTAGCATTTCCACCAGACCTAGGCCAATTTTCTGAAAATTGTCAGCACCGACAAGGCCTTTCACTAATCATGTGTGTGGCTATTTCTCAAGTGGAGTAAGCAGAGTAGTCAGAAATGTCTTCAGAGCACTAGCTCTTCCTACACTGAGACTAATAATCCCTCTGTTTAGGAGTGCAAAAGTAAAAATGGCAGAGATGGGGAAAACCGGCTTCAGCATTTTTAGCCACAGTTGAAAAACTGTGCTAGAGTACTTGGAACTGGAGGATAAATTTCATTTCATAACATCTTCATACTGACAAATTCCATTTAGCTGGAACAACCACCCAGTTAGTACACAGCATCTTGAAACCAAACAGGATCTGAGTTTCATTTACACTCTGGCAGTGCAAATAGCCTAATGTACAATAATCCGGTCCCTGACAGCTTCTCTGTCTGGATTGTGTCCCCTCCCTCCAAGGTGGACACTACTGGGAAAATGATTTAAAAAATACTGACACCCCGTTTCTACAAGGGCTTTTCCCAATGTTAGCACTGCTGCAGCTGCACTAATTTCCAAGGTGGGAAAAGTGCCAAAAATTCTCACTGGAAACACACCAGTTAGTATATCTGCCTAAGTTATTTAGAACAGTGGTTCTCACACGTGCCAGTGGTCTGAAGCATAAATGTGAAGCCTACACATTTGAAAGACAAGGTAGTCCCACCATGCCATCAAGTTTCAATTGTGCAGGCATCATTTCAAGTTGAGTTGAAAGACAACATGAAACTCATTAGCCCTTCTAAGGCAATGGCACTTTCATTAGCTTCAATAAATCTAACCATCCAGCCAAAAAATTTAAGTCTGACTTTGTCATAAATTTCTTACCTCTTATAATTTAAGCAGCATGGAAATGTGAATAGACAAAACTAAGTGAAAGAATGGAAGACATTGACATGAGACTGAAAACTATGCAGTAAGTTGCGTCTCTCCTAACTTTAGCCACACTGCCAATAAATACATTAGTTTAAACGGTCCGTCTGGTTGTGCATTAGTAAGCTTTTTATATTTACTGGCAAAGTGGATTTGGAGCCAACGAGCCATCAACCTATTTCAGTGTTTAGTTTGCATTCTTGTTAGATGATTTCCACTATATCAGCATCTACTCTCCTATATTACCTTAAACAGTTCTTGTTCTTTGTTGTCATTCACAGCAAAACATTATTTTCAATACCAAAGTCAGATCTGCAAAGTAACTATTAAAATTTCAGTGAAGAAATATAAAGCTCTGTATAGTATAAGCAGGTGTGCTGAAACGCTTTTATTGAGACAGAATATATTAGATAGAATATATTTTATGTGAACACTTTAGTAAGTTCCCTTTCAAAAAAACAAACTTATGTAAAAATCTATTCATCCCTTGATTTTTACAACCGACATTCAATTTTAGCTAATTTTCCAAGCAAAAGTTTATAAAGGTTTTTATCTATTTCCCATATGAAACTATTGTACATGTAACAAAAGGAAATATAGTAAACCCTCGATTTAACAGACCTTGAATTAACGGACTTCGGATGCAACGGACAAAATTTCTAAGCAAGTCTGATGCATCCGAAATCCATTTGTCACGGGCTGCCCGCCGGCTCCCGGCTGCCGCCCGGGTCCAGGCAGCGGGCGGGCTGCCCGCCGGCTCCCGGCTGCCGCCCGGGTCCAGGCAGCGGGCGGGCTGCCCGCCGGCTCCCGGCTGCCGCCCGGGTCCAGGCAGCGGGCGGGCTGCCTGCCGGCTCCCGGCTGCCGCCTGGGTCCCATCAGCCGGTACCCGGGTGGGCTGGCTGACGGCTCCCGGCTGCCGCCTGGGTCGGACCCGGGTGGACTGGCTGCTGGTTCCTGGCTGCTGCCCGCGTCCCAGCAGCCGGGACCCAGGCGGGCTGGCTGACGGATCCCGGCTGCCGCCCGGGTCCCAGCAGCCAGGACCCCGGCGGGCTGGCTGACGGCTCCCGGCTGCCACCCGGGTCCCGGCAGCGGGCGGGCTGCGGAGCTGCCGCCCCGACCCTGTGGCGATCGGGCTGCTGCTCCGACAGCTCGTTTTTTTTATTATTAAATAGTGGACTTTTTCATTTAACGGACACCCCCCCGCCCGAATTAGTCCGTTAAATGGAGGTTTTACTGTATATTACTATTACATCAAGATAAAATATTAAATAAAATATATTACTATGACATACAAGATAAAAAACCAACATCCTCATAAGTATCTGTAACCATTTTTGTAACAAAACTCTATACAATGTTAATATGTAAACAGTGATTTTTGTCTTCTACAGAAATTACAGTGTGTTATATCTGAAACTTTAAAATCATCATCATCATGCTGGCAGATCTTGCCAATTATAACTTTTTCAAAAATTAAAACATAGAAATAGCCTCAAGAATTGATCTGACTTATTACAAGTTGCAAAATAAGTTGTATTTCAACACGGCAAAAGCTCCTTATACCATGACATTTGGGGATACTCTCTTGTGCAAATATTATCCCATTGATTGTACTAAGTTCCTTCTCCCAACACTGCTCCACCAAACAAAAAAATATTTACAGTATTGTAACATGTGTGACAGAATATAACCCATGTTCACATCCTACACAGTATTGTAACAATCTTCGTACAAAGTATATCTTGTAAGGTATCATGCGAAAACTCAATTTGCCCATCAGTACTGTCTAGTGTAAAATACGTACAGCAACATTGCATGTGAAGTTATACGATTCCCTGGAGGATGTTATTAACACATGTTTCAAAACCCACAGTCCTGCCCAGGAAGAAGTCAGGTTTGTCCTAAACAAAGGAAGGAATGGGTGCTTGCCTTAATTTGCATTTAAGCGGTATACAGGGTAATCAATCAGGGAAGGAAAACAAAGGAAGTTCAAAATATTTGGAAAAAGCCCAGGGAACATCCCTCCACATAAACCCTGTCTCTTGGCTCTCAGATGGAAATGTTTTTCAAGAGGGAGTCAAAACATAAAAAGGAGGCATAAACACCCCAAAGCACCCTCTCTCTGCCCCTACCCACTGCATTCACTGTACCTGAAGAGACAAAGAAAGCAGCCTTTGGACTCCAGGAGAGGAGTTCTGACCTAACGAGTTTGGTCAGTGCGGCTGCTAAAAGTATGTGGTGAAAAAAGTTTGACTCTAATGTAGCTTGTTAAGTTAAGCATCAGTAAGCATTTTATCCTTATTTTTCTTGTAACCATGTCTGACTTCTATGCCTCATTACTTGCACTCACCCTCTCTCTCTCTAATCTCTCTCTACTTAATAAGCTTGTTTATTGTTTTATCTAATCCAGTGTGTTCAAGATGAAGTGTCTGGGTAACTCCATTTGGGGTAACAAGTTCTGCGCATAATTAGTCGGTTAACGGAATAAAGGGAATTGTATCGTCTCGGAGAGGGCTAGGCAGTAAAGCACTTACATTTCTGGGGGGAAATCTGGGATTGGGAGTGTGTTAGGGTCACCCTGCAGAATAACCAAGGCTGGTAAGAACCAAGGTGTGCCTGGCTGGCCATGTGCTGGGAATGACTTGCATGCTGGAGGCTGTTTGTGAGCAGTCCAGACTCAAGACTACAGCAGCAAAGCATTGTAAAGGGCACCCCAGGTTAGAGGGCAAGGGTGACACAGCTACTCATTAGTAGGACTGTACTCTGATATGTCACACCGCAAAAACCAGGCACAACAAGTTAAACCACAAACTAACCGGTAACTTTGTTATGTGATCCATTAGTTAACAGAAGATCCAGCTGTAATGTCTGGTCATTGAACATTTGTTACAATCATTCTGTGGTAGAGGAATGTGGCTTTATTAGTAGTGCACATAATGAAGGCCACCTAGGGCAGCAAAAAAGCTGATGCCGCCACTGATTACATGGTCACTTGTGTACTGTGGGAACCCATTTTGCCTTTAGTTTGTGATATTTTTCACCTTCTGATGCCCTGGTTTTCACAAATAAATAACTATTATTAACCAACAACTTTTGTAGACAACCCCAGAAACAAATCCTCGATCACTGCACAACCCCTGAATAAATAGGTTTTGCACAGGGATTCTCCCTGGGATGAAGGGTCTTGGAACCATCTCTTCAGGTTGCGGGGGAAACGAATCACAGCATGGCCACTGCTGCAGCATCTTTCCCAACTTTTGTACTCTCACTTCATTAGATTGCAACTGGCCAAGCTCAAGTAACTGCTGTCTACTTCCTCATTCCTCTTGTAGCCTACCCGCACTACTCCTACCCCTCCTCTCTGCCGTCATTCTGCAGTGGATTAACCACCAAAATCCTTGGAATGAAAAGGGTACAACAGAACCACACCACCACTGTTTGGAAAAACTGGGCAGGATCTTGCTTATTGATCAGGGGACACAGGTGAACAAGGACAAACACGGATTTTAAGCAGCAGACCACTTTATTAAAACTTCACATCAAAGAGGGGCACTATCTATCCATCTCCCCATGACAGGCATTAGGTGCATCCAGTGCAGGGTTCACAGGACATTTATCATATAGCCCAGGGGTAGACAATCTATGGCACGGGTGCCAAAGGTGGCACGCGAGCTGATTTTCAGTGGCACTCACACTACCTGGATCCTGGCCACTGATCCAGGAGACTCTGCATTTTAATTTAATGTGAAGCTTCTTAAACATTTTAAAAACCTTATGTACTTTACATACAACAGTTTAGTTCTATATTATAGACTTATCGAAAGAGACCTTCCAAAAATGTTAAAATGTATGACAGGCACATGAAACCTTAAATTAAAGTGAATAAATGAAGACTCGGCACACCACTTCTGAAAGGTTGCCAACCCCTGATATAGCCCATACTCAGGGTAGCCTCCCTAAGGCCTATGCCAATGTTTCACCTTCCTCTGCTGAATCCTCTCCTTTTCCTCCTCCAAAGGGGACTGAAGGTACCAAAGAGGATCCCTACTCTCCAGATCTCCACTTTTCCATAGACCTGAGGTCCAACAGAGAAATTATGTCTCTTATTTTCTGGTTGTTGGCTCTTTGGCCTATTATCTGGACCCCAGCCTCAAGTGGCTAGAAATGGTGAAAGAGGTCTGAGAAACCCCAGGCCAGGTTTAATTAAGAGACTGTAGAAAGCAAGAGCCAATCAACTGGCATCTGTTTGGCCAATGAACAAAGGGTTAATCAGTGAGAGGAGGGATCTATTCATGTATACATTCCCCTTTATCCTAAGCTATCCAGCACCTTGAGGTTCCAATCAAGTTTCCCTCCATTATATAGGTGGATGTCAGCGTACTCAAAATGAGCTAGGATAGTGTGGTGATGTATTTCCTCCTTGTTCTGACTGTTCCAAAGTAGTAATTATTTCAGAGAATGACAACAGGAAATAAAACTACAACAATAAAAAGAGGGATTTCTTTTTCAAATTATAGAACATACAGGCACTTCCTGCTCTTGTGATTCCAGTGAGATGCTGGGAGATAAACAATGGTATCCGTTTGTCATGCTAGCATTAGGGCAAGAGAAATTGCAAACAACAACTATAGATACGTACTTCAGTCTCTCCTCAAGAATAAGCAAGTCATGTTTTCTACAGAAGTTAAAAGGAAACGTGGATCATACAGAAGGAAATATAGTTGGAAAATATGAGAAAGCTATTGTATCTACCAACTAACATTCCCCCAGTGCATGAGGAAAATTGTCTTTCACCCTTAGTTTGCTTTGCTTTCAATGGGCTCTTTTTGTTTTTTAATGATTTTATGCAACGCAAAGCAGAAGTTGAAAATTTGATCAAACAAAAGTTTTTGGAACAATATACTGTATATTACATTATGTGTGAGTGTGAGTGTGAGTGTGACAGAGACAGAGACTTACTTCACCCATTCACTTCCATGAAAACTGTATTCAAACATTTTTTTAAAAGAAATCAATGATGGTCTTTAACCACATAACTGAATCGGACTATAATTACAAACCAAAATAAATATTCTGTGCTCAATACATCCAACTTCATAACGTGAAAGATATTCATTACGGATGCTTAAAGGCCAAGTTCCTCCACTTTGTTAAGTATATATCTGCTTCATTATCCAGACAGGACAATCAAAATGAAAATATATTTTAATAAAATCTCTTACCTCAGCCTCTCTTCTTCTTTCTTGCGAAGGCTGAAATCTCGTTGGACCACCTGAAGAACATGCTCTGTTTCATCATCTGTCAAACCAGATAGATCTAGTTTCCTCCCCATTATTTGCTCTATCGTGGATATAAACAATAGAAAAGTACCTGAAATCACAAAAGGCAACAAAAAACCAAGTTAACAACTTGAAAATATTGTATGGACTTCAATTAATTAATAAAATAAAGGACTATTGTGGCCATAACATCAGAGGACAAGAGAATCTCTGTTTATTCTTTTTTAAACCTCTAACCCGCACAAACGTTTAGGGGGATTGTACATCACTGTTAATTTTATTCATTCCATCTTGATTTCAAATAGGACCTCAAAAGTTATTTTCAAAAATGGGCAAATATTATTTCTATCACTTGGTAAGTGGCAACATTGCTACTCTACCTACAAGTAATAGGTTACTATGACCAAAAAAAATTAGAAATTACAAGAGTTCAAAATCAAATCAATTACATGAACACTTTGGAAACCAATAAAATATAAATTTTATTTTCAAGAAAAGCATAGGATATTTTTTAAATTCCCATTGAGATCCCGATAGAGAAGTGAGCTTCATGCTTCTGGAATGCCTTGCCCTATTGAACTAAATCCTTCAAGTTACAATCTGTCTAGAAATGTTTTTTTATTTCAGAAAACTGTCATACAATAATGTTCCTAACAGAAATTTGACATACCCTGAACAATTCTGCATCAAAAATATTTGGGGGGAAAAAGAAAACACTCAGTGCGGAAGATTCACCACAAACCAATGCACTAAATAATTACTAATTTCACTTTAGCCTTGAAGGTTGGAAAACAAAGTTGAAGTGGTGAACAAGTAAATCATCAGTCCAGGAACTCCTCGCTTAACGTTGTAGTTATGTTCCTGAAAAATGCGACTTTAAGCGAAACGATATTAAGCAATTCCAATTTCACCATAAGAATTACTGTAAATGGGAGGTTTAGGTTCCAGGGAATTTTTTTTTACCAGACAAAAAAAAGCTATATATACACACACACTGTACGTTTTAAACAAACAATTGAATACTGTACACAGCGATGATTGTGAAGCTTGGTTGAGGTGGTGAAGTTAGAGGGTGGACTATTTCCCAGGGAATACCTTACTGCTAAATGATTAATTAGCTTTTGGCTGAGCCCTCAAGGGTTAACACATTGTTGTTAATGTAACCTCACATTCTAAAAGGCAGCATGGCAGACAGAGACACACACCCTGTGTGAGAGAGAGATGCACATTGCCCCTTTAAGTATGCTGACCTCACTCTTAAGTACATTGTCTTTTTAAGTGGATCAGAAAGTTGAGACAGCAGCTGCTGCTCCAAGCACACACACACTCTCTCAGTCCGTGTCTTCACTCTGCTCTATATGGAGAAGGGGTAAGTGGGGGTGCAGGAGCAGGGAAGAGGGAGACACCCTGACATTAGGCCCTCCCTTTTCCCCCTCTCCTCCCTCCCTTCCCCCGAGCCGCCCCCCCCCCCCCCCCCAAGCAGGAGAATCCTGGGAGTATCTCCAAGGCAGAGGGCAGGAGCAGCACATGGCAATGGGGGGAGGGACATCTGAACTGCCAGCAATTGATAACCTGCTGGGCGGCTGCCACACTGGGAACTTAGTGGAGCTGATGGGGGCTCCCGGTCCACTCTGGTTCCAAGCCCCTACCAGCTAGCTCCAACAGACTGCTCTTCCTGCAAGCTGTGGACAAAGCAGGCTGCTTCCAAATGACTTTATAAGCGAGTGTTAGGGCAAACTCAGTTTCCCTCACTCCTTCTCACCATGTATTCTTCCTCACCAGCAATCACATAGTTAAACTCCCTAGGGTTGTAAAATCATTCGCTTGAGTCTTAGAGGCTCAGTGAAATATTGCTTTGACACCAGGTTGTTGTGGTAACATTCTCAGTCCCTGGAATGTAACCTTGCCTCAGACAATAAGCAGTCTGTAAACCCGTGCTAGATGAGCTGGTTATATCTCCAGATTGCATTATATGTATGTAACGACTTTGCTAGAGAACAAATAGACTCTTATTCATAAGCTTGTTGGCATCATGTAAGCGTTCTCAAGGTCCACACACCAGCTGCCTCAAGAGGGCACTGACCTGTGAGTGATGTAAGGGTTTGCTGATGCACATGCTTCAAGTAGGTCTTTCCCTCCCTCCACCTATTCCCCCTCCCCTTTGAATATACTCTATAAAAGTTTGCTTGGTACTGATAATAAACGGAGCTGCTGCTAACCCCCTTTCTTGACTAAGAGGAGGGTGCCTCAGTTTCCCCTTTGATCAAAGTTGAGTTGTGTGTTTCTTCAATGGTCTCTGACAGCTTGTGAGCTACTTGCCTCAACTCCACCACAGCAATCCGGAGTGTAAAAGTAAGGGGGAGAGACGGGCCATTAATCTTCCCCTGACAGGAGCATTGCACAACTTTAAACAATCATGTTCCCTAACTGATCAGCAACTTAACATCAAAACAATGTTAACCAGGGCGACTTTAAGTGAGGAGTTTTTGTATATCTATTGAAACAGAGGAGCTGAAACAGAGCATCTGATTTACAGGCTAATGCCAGACAAATTAATGAGATCCAGCAGGAGCTAAAACTAGTGTAAAGTCCAACAAAAGAATTGGAAGACTTAGAAAAGCATAGGAGCTGAGAAAATATTCAAATAATGGAACGGAGAGAACAAACCAGGACAATTCAATAAAATATTTGAGGCCCGGATATGAGAATTTTTGCAAATGGATAGCAACAAAAGATCATTACATTTGAAACAGAAGTATAAAACAGATTCAAATTAAAAACAGGAAATGTAAGCAACAGATTTGCTGGCAAACAAAGAGCAACAAGGCTGTAAGAGTACAACTTCGAGGATCATCAACAAAATTTTGGACATCTCATGCCAAAACAATAATCCAAAAAAGGAAAGAACAGGATCTCATTCATCTAGGACAGGGCCACACGGGGGTTCAAAATTTTGCGGAGGGCCAGGTAGGGAAGACAGTGTCTCCCCAAACAGTCTGGCCCCGCCCCATCCAACCCCCACCCACTTCCCGCCCCCTGACTGCCCCCGACCCATCCAACCCTCCCTCCTTGTCCCATGATTGCCCCCTCCGGAGACCCCCCCCACCTTAACTCCCCCCAGGACCCCACCCCATACCTAAGCCCCCCCTGCTCCTTGTCCCCTGATCGCTCCTTGTCCCCTGATCGCTGTAAAACTAGTTTAATACCTGATCTAAGCACTTTGATTACTCCTATCATGACAGTATCAGTATCCCCCAAGTAGTTGTGGATTTTTTTCTGTGAGTGGTTGATGGGACAAAAAGGAAATGTTCAAGCATTCTAAAAGCCCTAAAGGTGAAACAGAGGAGGTGTGAAAAAGGCAATTCCTAGAGCTTCCACCTACCTGTCTGGGAAATGATGGCCCAACATTCTGTGTTTTCTCATTTTTGTTTGTTTTGTTTAATAAATTGGCAAGTTCAACTATCAATATTGGCTCCTATGAAAATTTTACCACTAAGGGAACCCAGAAACCATGCATGCTATTCATAGTTGTATACGCAAGCCACAGTATCCAATCATTGCAGATCCATTTTGCACTCTTAAGGATTTCATATACAGAACGTATACAGAACTCTGTGAAACTTGTGTGTAAAATTTTCAGCATCTTTGTATCTATTACAAGTTTAAAACCGTCTCTTCTAAAAATATGTATAGCCTAAAGATATAACTCAGCAATACTCTAAACAAATAAAATCATGGCGTGGAATTAAGTGACCTTTGTGTTAGAGCAAGCAATGAAAATGTGAAACATGCTACATTTCATCCTGAAATAATTTTCCAAAAGAAGATGGCCCATTTGTTGCCAACTCTTCAATTGAAAATGCATTTGTTTTGTTTTTACTATATTTTATCTGCTCAAATTCTTTAGTTTCCAGTTCTTTGAAAAGGAACTGCATATACCTGGAAATAATGTCATTTAACTTTTTCTACTTGCTAGTGAATTTTAAAGTTCAGCAATAGCCTAACTAAAATTCATTCAAAATATAAATAGAGATCAACGACATTGTTAACAAATGTCTGAAATTAGATTACAAATTCTTTGGGTGACGAACTATTTCTTAACGTGTATCTGTACATTAACAAGGCACAATGAGGCTGTGCTCTGGGACGCAGCAGCAGGAGTACTGCAAGCAAAACATGACAAAAAATTCTTCCACTCTAATCTTCACTGACAAGACCTTGACTGAAATATTGTGTCTAGTTCTAGGCACCACACGTTGGGAACAATGTAGACAAATTGTAGAAAGTCCAGAGGAGAGCAACAAAAATCATTAAAGGTCTAGAAAACATGATCCAGAAAAACTGTATTGGTTTATTCTAGAGAAGATGAGGAAGAACACAACAGTCTTTGAGTACATAAAAGCCTGTTATAAAGGGAAGGGTGATAAGATTGTCTCCTTAACTGCTAAGGACTGGACAGAAAGTAAGGGAGATTTAGGATAGACATTAATAAAAACTTCCTAACTGTAATGGTAATTATCCACTGAAACAAAATTATATGTAGAATCTCTGTCATTGGAGATTTTTAAGAACAGTTAGACAAACTCCAGTCAGGGATGATCTAGATCAGGGGTCTCAAACTCAAATGACCACGAGGACTAGTGCATTGACCTGAGGGTCGCATCGATACACCCCCTCGCCACCCCTGCCCCCACTCCACCTCTTCCATGGGGTCCCGCCCCTGCCCCGCCTCTGAGCATGCCTAGCCCCTCCCTCCCGTAAACCGCTAAGCCACCAGAGAATTGCCTGGCGGTAGGTAGAGCACCGGAAAACAGCGCACAGGGGCCGGGCGGGGAGAGGCAGCAGAGAGATTAGCGGCCCCAGAAAACAACTGGGGGAGCGGGGGGGGAGGAGCGGGGGGGGAGCGGGGAGCTTTGCGGGCCACAGGGAAGGGCTCGGCAGGTCGCATGCAGCCCACGGGTCACATGGTTGAGACCCCTGGTTTAGAGAATACTGGGTTCTGCTTCAATGCAGGGGACTGGACTAGACAACCTATCAAGGTCCCTTCCTGTCCTATATTTGTATGATTCAATGCCTTTACAAGGTAGGGCTATGGTATGTCTTTCAAATGTGTCACAATAAGACCTTGGGGACAGGGAGTGGGGTGGGGGGTTGATGGGGCAGACACTATTGCTGGAAAATGAATGAATAAAGAAAAAAGAGAAATGTCGTTGAACGCACATTATAACTTGTCGTTCTCTCATACATTACAGCTATAGCCTACACCAACTCTGCGTTGCAGGCACAAGCATACTGCTTCACTATGGTAAAAAGTGGCAATGATCTCATTTAATCATAGAATCATAGAATATTAGGGTTGGAAGGGACCTCTGGAGATCATCTAGTCCAGGGTTTCTCAAACTGGGGGTCGCGACCCCCTGGGGCGTCGCCGAGCACTCCCCGGGGGGTCCCGAGCTCCTGCCGCCGCAACTCGCGGCAGGGACTGGGGGCCGGGGCGCAGCCGGCAGCCCGCCCGCGGTGGGGACTGGGGGCCGGGGCACAGCCGGCAGTCCGCCCGCGGCGGGGACTGGGGGGTCTCGCCGCGCCGACGGAGCTGGAAAAGGGGTCGCGGTCTCAAGAAGTTTGAGAACCACTGATCTAGTCCAACCCCCTGCTCAAAGCAGGACCAATCCCCAACTAAATCATTCCAGCCAGGGCTTTATCAAGCCTGACCTTAGAAACCTCTAAGGAAGGTGATTCTACCACCTCCCTAGGTAACCCATTCCAGTGCTTGACCACCCTCCTAGTGAAAAAGTTTTTCCTAATATCCAATCTAAACTTTCCCAACTGCAACTTGAGACCATTACTCCTTGTTTGGTCATCTGCTACCACTGAGAACAGTCTAGATCCATCCTCTTTAGAGCCACCTTCAGGTAATTGAAAGCAGCTGTCAAATCTCGCCTCAGTCTTCTCTTCTGTAGACTAAACAATCCCAGTTCTCTCAGCCTCTCCTCATAAGTCATGCACTCCAGGACTCTAATCATTTTTGTTGCCCTTCTCTGGACTCTTTCCAATCTTTCCACATCCTTTTTGTAGTGAGGGCCCCAAAATTGGACACAGTACACCAGATGAGGCCTCACCAATGTCGAATAGAGGGGAACAATCATGCCCCTCGATCTGCTTTCAATGCCCCTACTTATACAGCCCAAAATGCCATTAGCCTTCTTGGCAACAAGGTCACACTGTTGACTCATATCCAGCTTCTCATCCACTGTAATCCTAGGTCCTCTTCTGCAGAACTGCTACCTAGCCATTCCGTCCCTAGTCTGTAGCAGTGCATGGGATTCTTCCTTCCTAAGTGCAGGACTCTGCACTTGTCCTTGTTGAGGACATTTTTCTCATTGAGCACAGCAGTTACCATTCTGATAGGCTGTTTATAATGCTAAGTTGACTGGTTTTTGGAGGTTGTCAACTATTATTGTTGAGTTGTTTCAGATCTAAGACTATGGCAAGTGCTGCTGCGTCATTTTGCTAATACTTTGTGTCAATTCTGTGTGTGTGTGTTAAGTATTTGAGTGTATATGTTTGTGTGTAGGTTGTTGAAATCTGTCATTGATATGGTCAGTTGTTATATGACGGAGTATCCGCCATTCTAATTTTATAAATTTTAGAAACAATAATTGGATATTCTAAAGGTAGAATGAAATGTAGTAGATTTTGATATGAAATGGGTGTCAAATGTACTAAATACACTAAAATGGGTGTATTTTGGAAAGTATTTTGAAAGTTTATAATAACCAATGCTACGGGAGCAAAATATCCTTGCACCGTCCCGGAGTATGAATTCTTTCACCTTCCTCTCAACAGTCCAGGAATTTGATTGTCACAACTTGGCAGGCCTCCAGTGCACAAAACTGTTCAATGGGGGAGGGGTCTGGTTCCCTGATAAACCGGAATTGTAAGCAGGCATCTCCTAAAGAAAGAAGAGAATGAGACTGGGACCCCAATGCCTGGTACAGCGTGAGCCCATCCATTCTCCCACCTCATCCCGTCAACCTTTGCATGGGGGGAAATTAGGAGAGTCTCAGCAACTCTGCTGGGATGAGGTTAAAACTAGGGAAGGCCTCAGGGCAGCTCTCCCCAGGTGGCACAAATTACAGAAGAAAGATTAACTGGAGCTGGACAAGTTACTGCTCCATAGTTTCCCAGCAAGTGTGACCTCATTACACCACATTCTTGGTGTCTTGTCTTTCTTCTTGGGATATCTGGGGCAATGGTTCAGGTGGTCTAATTATTTAATTATACACCTGCTTTTGCAGGAGAGTATCACTTTTGATTAAAAATATAGGTTGCTGCTGCTTCTAAGGTGGGTGCCTTCCAGATTCTATTCTTAAACTCCCTCAGCCGGGCCATCTGCACTTTGAAAGCATTCATCAGAAGTTTCAAGCTGAATTCTAAAGCAATAACTGAAATCTATAGTTTTTCCTTGTTCAGCTACACAAGCTCTTTTACAATTTCCCTGATAGAGCAATTGCTAGAAGAAATATTTGTTAGTAAAGCTGTGCTTGAGGCTGCATTGCTTGGTGGTAGGGGATCAGTCCCCAGGGTAGACTGTCGGGATCTATAAAAGGCTGTTTCATCTGCCTTGCATTTATTTTTTTGGCATTACATCAATTTTAGAAAGAATATTTCAACAGTAAAAGAAGTTTTCAGCAACAAAAAAAAAAAAAAAGTATTCTGTGTTTTTCCTCCAAATTCTATAACCAGCATCTTATTTATCTAAGATAGATTGACTACCTTGTTTGCAGGCAAGCTCTTTTCTCCACATCTTGTGTGTTTGTCTCCAAACATTAATTAATTAAAAATAACTAACCATACTACTAATACAGAGTCTTTAAAAAAAGATTTTAATGTGGGGGTGGGGGTGGGCGTGTGTGTATGTATGAGAGACACGGGGGAAGAAAGAATAAAAATAAGTGATAGTTGCAAGAAAGAGGGACTTTTGAATTTGGGATTACTGCAGCATACTTTCTGAGCATGAATATGAACTAAAAAGATATTGAATGAACATTACTCTGCAGCCATTCCATATTTGCCTAGGATCCCATCAAATAGCATAACCTAAGCACTCTCAGGATTGGGCAGCAATTATTTGGAAGGAAAACCTCCAAGGAACATCTAGATGCCACATTAGCAGTGTCTTAGGCATTCTTCCCTTCTGAATCAGCAGTAAACCAATGTCCCAGGATATTGATGGGACAACATGCTGCAGAAAATATTGAGCCAGATTTTCAGATGTTGCAAATCAGCTTAGCTCCATTGACTTTAATTGAGCTTTGTCATTTACATTAGCTGAGGATTTGGAATACCATCTTTTGAATGAGATAAAAAACAAAGATACTATTTATTTGTGATCCCATATCACTTTTAACAAGAATAAAGTTGTTATGCGTAGTCTTGACTATATCCTATTACACATTAGAACATAAGCTTTCGTGGGTGAATACCCCACTTTGTCGGATGCATGAAGTGAGTGAATACCCCACTTTGTCGGATGCATGAAGTGAGTGAATACCCCACTTTGTCGGATGCATGAAGTGAGTGAATACCCCACTTTGTCGGATGCATGAAGTGAGTGAATACCCACTTCGTCGGATGCATGAAGATTCCACTGCATGCATCCGACGAAGTGGGTATTCACTCAAGAAAGCTTATGCTCCAATATATCCGTTAGTCTATAAGGTGCCACAGGACTCTGTTCCTTTTCCTAATTTAATAATTATAATGAATTTATAATTAATACCATATGAAAAGAGCCTTCCTAGTAAATCATACTAACACAGAATCCTTCAGACCAAATTCTGCCAACTGGTATGCAAGCACAACTCCCAGTGAAGTCTGTGGAATTATAAATGTAATCTCAGTGTACAACTTGACTTTATTGCTCAAGTTGTTGGATTTAGTGTGAGGGTGCTGGGTGGTGTTGGTGGCCTGTGATATACAGGAGGTCAGCCTAAGTGATCTTCTTGTGTCTTCTTGCCTTAAGCTTCATGAGACTAAATTGTCCTTCACAATTATTCTGCTGAAATTTCACTGAAGTCAATGGAGTTGCAGAAGCATAACTGCAATGAAAATCTGGTCCATAAATTCAGAAGGACAACAAGGGAATGTTGGCCCCCAAGTGTAACACTTTAATATTTACCTCTCCACTACTAACTTTCTAGGCCCTACATAATCTCATCATTCCAGTTTTTATCTTGTACATTTTTATAATGCTGAAATACACAAACTGTGTTCAGTTATCACTTGTCTGTACTGTACTTCTCTAGCCTCTGCTACTTAGCAACAAGAGTCATAAGAAAGAATACATAGTAGGTCAACCTATCAGACAATCTTCTGATCATATAGGAATGACTGATGTGTTTCCAGTCATGAACAAGGGATTGGAGAGAGACAAAACAGTAATGGCCATGTATGTATAGACAATTATTTCTTGGACGACAGACGCAGAGAAAGGAGGCCACAGACTGATAGTGTGCAACTCACATATTATAACCTGACCAATAATGGAAAGCCAACAGTTATTATGTAAATTGTTGTAATATTATGTAAATATGTTGCAGGTCAGGGTACAAATGGCAGTGTGGCCTAATGGTTCAAGCATGCAAATGAGCACTAATTTTTTTAATTATATGGTAGCTCTGACTTACTGTGAGACTATCAGCTTGTTGGCAAATTTACATTATACAGTTAAATAACTTTTCTAATCCCACTCTGCCCTAACAGGTTCTCAGGTCACTCCACTTCATACTAAGTCTATAAAGAGCACCTTACTGAAACAAAAACAATCCACAAATCAGCACAAACACTTCAGCATGTTCACAAAGCTCAAATATCAGTACAGCTGTGAAGCTGCAGTAAGTCTTCCTTTTTTAGCATCTATACTTTTAATGATCTGGGATTAAAAAGCATTCTGAAAGAAAGAGTGACTTTCTGGAAAAAGTATGCAGTGTAGCTGTGTCAGTCCCAGGATATAGAGAAAAAAGGTGAGTGAGATAATAATATCTTGTATTGGACCAACTTCTCTCCAAGCTTCTGAGTCACACAGAGCTCTTCTTCTGACCTGGTCTCTCACGAACAGTGGCTGGTCCAATACAAAACATCACCTTATCTTGAATTAAATTAAATAATGTATATTGACGTAATTTTGTGCAATTGATCACAGTAGGTGAAAATCATTAGAACAGTATGCTGCTGCACCGAATTTCTTGTGTTTCTTGTTCTGTGTTTGGTTCAAGGTGTGATTTTTGGCTGCTTTGTTTTATACATAAAGTTTTTGTGTTTCTTGGAGGTAAATGGGCTGCAAATGCTGCTGCTGGAATTCTAGAAAAAAGAGGAGTGAAAAACCATTTGGTATCTTCTCTGGAGCAAAGAGGACTTTATTTTCTTTTGGCCCTGAAAAGGCCTCTATAGAAGAAAGGTAAAAGACTGCGGCCTCAATCAAAACCCCATTGAAGTCAATGGGAAAACTCCTATTTGAATAAAGATCTGAGCTTCGCATTTCTCCTAGTGCAAGAAGGGAGTGTGTCTTATTTTAGATTATAAAGGCTCTAGACCATTCTTAAATGGGAACAGATGCAGTAACTGGTGCAAAACTGTGGAACTCTGTTTTACTCTGGTATCTTCCATAAGGAACATGGTGACTGTGGGGCAGAAATAGTAGGCTCAGGACGGCAAGACGTTTGGGAGGGCAATCCAGTCTACTGCTACATTGCAAGGTTTGAATTTGAAACTCCAGTAAGCAGGATGGGCTATAATTCCCCTCCTTACTGGTATCAAGGAACCATACAGGAAGACTACTTGGATGATCATTGTGGGCACACTTTCAATGATGATTGAACACAATAAAAGAGTGCCAGCTCCAAGATCAAACTGCTCAGTGTTCTGGCTCTCCCATTTCAATAGAAAAAGTTTCACTGAATGTCATATTTCATTTTGAAGAACCCCAAATTAATTTTACATAAATTGTAGAATAAAGCCTGCCAGGAGACAGTAATGGCTGCAACAATAAGATGCCAAATACCAATAATAGCATAATTTAAATGAATAGCAACAGGTAAAGTTTATGAACAGTAAAGGGATCTCATTTCTTTTAACCAAATTGTAGTCTACCCCGTGGGTAAAGATTTGCAAGACCATACCCTCTGTTAGCATGATAATCGCACAAACACATGCGCACACATCTTTGCTACAGAAATGATGTGGCCCAGAAATCTAATGTATTCCCTTTCCCAGCATAATCTCTGTGAAATATAAAAACCTATCATTGATATATTGCTTATATTAGCTTGACCTGTCAAATGCTAATATGGTCTTCTCAAAAAAAGGATTTATTCATCTATGGTACAGCTTTTAAGTGGGACATTAAACCAGCTTACACAACACATTATTTTCAGCGTATCAAGTATTTAAGATGCTGGTCATTGATGCAATTCTTATCCCAAGTTCAAATCAAAATATTGTAACAAATATTCTTCAAAACAATCCATAATTTATTCAGCTGAAAGTGAAATTGACTCAATAAAGATAAACATAAGATCATCATCACACTCACTATCATATCTCAGCCACATATAATGGACCACATTAAGCCACCTGTTATATCTGTATAATCCCTCTGAGAAATTTGGAGATGTGCATGTGTCCCCCTCCCTTCAGAGGGATATGTGAAGTTAAAGCACATCCCAAATCCGGCTGCATTTCTCTTTTCTACAGTGCTTACATTCTATTTTGCTCTTCTGGGTCTCAATTTCTCAAAAGGTTTGAACAAAGCGGTAGTACACTTCTCTCTCATTCAAACTGTCCAATCTGTCTTCCTCTTCCTAGCATTCAATGAACTCCTTTTGAAACCAAATTCATGAGTATAAGACACTTGGATGAATTAGTATGCAGCCTGAACATAATCACATTCAGGTTGCTAGCAATGCACACGTAAGCCAACAGCCTTTACTTGTGATTGAGCTACAGAAATATATCCAGATAAACAAGGGTAGGTCCTATGGGTTCAAATGGAAGATGGAGAAAGTATCCTAAGGGAGGGTTGTGGGACTTAGGGCATGTCTTCACTACCACTTTAATTCGACCTTAACGACATTAGGTCGAATTAAACGTGTACCTGTCTTCACATACATGCCCTTAAAGTCGATTTAAAGGGCCCTCAAAATCGAATTTGTAACTCCTGCCTGATGAGAGAAGTAAGGCTAAAATCGACTTCTCTATGTCTACTGTGAGTAGTGAAGAGGCATCTGAACTTAAGCCTCCGACCTCCGAGCAGCCCCGCGGCGGGGGGGTCCGGCGGGGGGGGGGCTGTTCAGGCGGGCGGGCGGGGGGTCCGCGGGGCTGCTGGGGGGGGGGAGGGGAGCCGGCGTGGAGCTGCTTGGGCGATCTGCTCTGCTGCTTGGTCAATTTCAGGTGAAATTGACCAGGCAGCTGAGCCGATCGCCCAAGGAGCCCCGCGCTGGCTCCCCCCCCCTCAGGCGGGCGGGTGGGGGGGTTCCGGCGGGGGGGGCACTTCAGGCGGGCGGGGGGGGCGCGGGGCTGCTGGGGGGGGGGGGAGCCGGCGTGGAGCTGCTTGGGCGATCCGCTCAGCTGCTTGGTCAATTTCAGGTGAAATTGACCAGGCAGCTGAGCTGATCGCCCAAGGAGCCCCGCGCTGGCTCCCCCCCCCCCTCGGGCGGGGGTCCAGCGGGGGGGGGGGGCTGTTCAGGCGGGTGGGGGGGGTCCGCGGGGCTGCTTGGGAGGGGGGGGGGGGTCTGGCACGCATTGCACTGTGGGCTACCTACCCAAAGTGCAATGCGGGCTATGTCGACCCCTGCAAAAGTTCTAGGACAGACAGTGTCGACCACTGTCGACCTGCTGTCCTGGTGGGGACACACTGATTCGATTTTCTAAAATCGAGTTTAGAAAATCAAATTAAGGGAAATCGACCTAGTCCTGTAGTGAAGACATACCCTTAGACTATTCAAGCAAATTAATTCCACACTTTCACCTTTTCAAGGAAGAATTTCTGCCCCTTGGTTTCAAGGGGAGTCTGCATTTGTCCAAGGTATGAATTTGACTCTTCACATTTCTGAAACAGCAAGGGAATTCGGTGTGCTAGTTAAAGCAGCTTTAACTGTGCAGCCAGCAGTTACTCATCAGATCACAATAGACCTTGAAGATCTTAACAGCAATACAGGAGTCATATTTTCACATGGATGAATTGCTTATGAACAATTATGTATTAAGCACGCACAGCTTTTCTTCAATATCAGCCATGCACTTTATAACGAAAAAAAACCAACCCTCTTTCAAACATCCTATTTCTTGTACCAACTGCTCCACTAACAAGATCTCAGGGTGATGACAATGGAGCCCTGTAAAATTGGCACTCAGCTCCCACACTCCAAAAAAGTCAGAGTTTAATGCCAGAAACGATCAACAGATCATCTAGTCTGATCGCCTGTATATCACAGGCCGCCCACACCACTCAACACCCACATACCAAATCGAACAACCAAAAATTCAACCAGAGTATTACAGCCCACAGAAGACTAAACTATCATGTGCCCTGGGCAGAGAAGAGGCGGAACTAATGTACATCAGTGCCAGAGCCCCCAAATGATTGAGATATACCTTGATAATCCAGGCAAGTGACCTGCTCCAACCAGTACAAATGATGGGGGGCGGGGGGAAAACAAAGTCATTGTCAGTCTGAGCTGTGGGAAAATTCCTTCCCAACCCCACATACGGGTGATCAGTTAGACCCTGAGCACATGAGGAAGAACCAGTCAGCCAAGCACCTGGAAAAGAGAATGCTCAATGCCTCCTCAGCACCCTGGCTCTCCCTGACCAATGTCCAACCTCCAGCTGTGGCTGCCCCAATGCTTCAGTGGAAGGAGGTAAAACAAGCAGAAAACTTCCAGAATACACTGGGGGGTGGGGAGAATCCCTTCCAGACCCCTGCATAGCGCTAGCTAAAACCCTGAAGTATGAACTTTTAGGGATGCGAGACACAAGCCAGAAATCAGCTCCAGAGCTGTTGAGCCCTGCCCCCCACCGTCAAATGCAACCCCGTACAATCCCACTCACATTTATCCCGTTCTCCCTTAACACGAAGTAAATTGTTTGCCCTCAATTCCTATTGGGAGGCTATTCGAGAACCTCACCTCTCTGATGGTTAGAAACGGTCTTCTAATTTCCAACCTGAATTTGTTCATGACTAGTTTATAGCCATTTGTTCTTTTGTCAACCTTTACCTTAAATAGCTCTTGGCTTTCCCTGGTATCTATCCCCCAACGTATTTATAGAGTAATCAGTCTCCTTTTTGCCAGACTAAACATGCCAAGTTCTTCTTTTAAGACAGGCCCTTCATTCCCGAGCATCCTAGCATCTCATCTGCACCTGTTGCACTTTAAATTCCTCTTTCTTGAACATGAGTGACCAGAATTGTACATAGTCTTAGCAGTCCCTTATACAATGTCATTAATACTTCTCTAGGTACTGGAAATGCCTCACCTGACACATTCTAGGATTGCATTGGTCTTTTTTACATCACACTGGTAGTTGCTAGTCACCCTGTGATCAACTCACAGCCCCAGGTTTCTTGTCTGTCGCTTCCAATTGATAAGCCCCCAGTTTACAGAATAAATTATTATTATACCCTACGTGCACGCCTTGCACTTTCTACTATTGCCTTTTATCTCATTTCTGTCACTCCAGTCTTCAAGGTCATACAGATGTTCCTGTCTAATACGCCAATCTTCCTCCGTATTCAAGATGACTCCCAACTATGTATTATCAGAAAATTTCATTAGCACACTCCTGCTTTTTGTGCCAATGTCAATAATACAAATATTGACTAAGACTGATCTCAGAACCAATCCTTGAGGAACTCGCCTAGTAACCTCTCTCCAGTGTGATAATTCACCTTTCAGCAGAACCTGTTGCTTTTTCCCCTTTAGCCAATTCCTTATCCTGCTTATAGTGATCCCCATCTTATCTAGTTTAACTAATAATTTCCCTTGTGGTACCATGTCAAATGCTTTACTGAAGTTCAAATATATTAGATCTACTGTACTTCCCTTATATTAAAAAATCAGTTGTTTTCTCAAAGAAATACATCAGATTAGTCGAGCATGATCTACTTTCGGGAAGCCCATGTTGTGTTTCATTATTTTTTCTTTCACAATTTCTTCTAATGCCTTGCATACTACTGAAGTCAAAATAATGGGGTAGAAAGTGATCCAGCCAATTACAGACCTTTCTTAAATACAGGTACATTAGCAATTCTACAGTCCTAAAATACTACCCCTAAATAGACAAAATTTATTTTAAATCTTTTCAACCTGAGGTGACGGGTTACCTACCTGCCCTCTTCCCCCTAACCCCCATTCCAGGATGCCACCTAATGTACTGTACCAACACACACACAGGTAGGGACACACCCAGCTGCAGAAAGACACTGAGATCAGTTCTGCATGGGAATTGCCCAGTACTCCAGTGCATACCTCCTCTGGCATGTAAACCCACAATGGTATTGTATTGTGCTGCACAGGGAACTGTACAGCATAAGCTAAATCAAATTCACCTCCTCCCTCAATGTGGGGGAAAATATGCACAGCTTTTTGCCCCTCCCACATTATGAATTCCACAAACTGGTTTCAGAGAAAACAAGACAAGTTTATTAACTAGACAAAATAGATTCTAAGTGAATGTAAGGGATAGCAAACAGATCAAAGCAGATTACTAAGCAAATAAAACAAACATGCAAACTAAGCTTAATACACTAAAGAAACTGGATACAAGTGGTAATTTCCCACCCTAAAAGTTGCTTCAGGCAGATTGCAGAGGTTCTTAAAGACAAGCTGCTCTTGCCTGAAACCTTTTCCAGCTTGGGCTCAGATCTCCTCTCCCCTCCACCCGTCTTTTTGTTTCTGAGATGTTTCCAGCAGTAATCCTGGGCAGGAATTCGGGGAAGAATGAACCCTGGTTAACTCATTTAACTGCCTTAAATAGGGTTACACATGACAGGAATCCTTTGTTTCCCAATTTGATCCCCACCCCACATTGGTGGAAAAATACTAGTAGTCCAAGATGGAGTCCAATACATGATCACATGACCCTGCAGTGTCAAAGCAGCCATGAGGCAAAAACCTATGAAGCATCCCAGGAAGGTGGGAGATTAGCATCATAAATGGCCTGCTGTCCTCTCTACTGGTTCACTAACTTGCTAACCAGGCGGACTGACTGCATTTTGTCTAGTGGGTGTTCCCCAGGTGAAAACACTTTTGTAATTGATACATAGACAATATTCCAAAATTTAGATACAAAAATGATACAGGATATTTGTATAATTGGATAATCACATTCAATGAATCTTAATCTTCCTAATGATATCTCACATGCCTGAGCTTGATCGTGTGGGGAGAGATAACTCAGTGGTTTGAACATTGGCCTGCTAAACTTAGGGTTGTGAGTTCAATCCTTGAGGGGGCCATTTAGGGATCTGGGGCAAAAAAATTGTCAGGGGACAGCACTTTGTTCTGCTAGTGAAGGCAGGGGACCAGACTTGACCTCTCAAGGTCCTTCCAGTTCTATGAGATAGGTATATCTCCATATATTGTCTTAGTTATGCCATATTCATATTCTAACAATATCTTTATGAAGAATATGGGGCATAGTATCACAAAGAACTACCAATTTCAGATGCCAGCTCTTTCAATATTCAGGTATGGAAATTATCTGGACTCCCTTATTTGAGCACAGTAAACTAAGTTTTTCTTCTACTTCAGATGTGATAAAGTCTTGTCTAAGAATAATTTTTCAAAGCACTTGGTAAAATTCATAAGAACGGCCATACCGGGTCAGATGAAAGGTCCATCTAGCCCAATATCCTGTCTTCCAACAGTAGCCAATATGAGGTGCCTCAGAGGGACTGAACAGAACATGCAATCATCAAGTGATCCATCCCGTTGCCCATGCCCAGCTTCTGGCAAACACAGGGACACCATTCCTGCCCATCCTGGCTAATAGCCATTGATGGACCTAACCTCCATGAATTTATCTAGTTCTTTTTTGAACCCTGTTATAGTCTTGGCCATCACAACATCCTCTGGCAAGGAGTTCCACAGGTTGACTGTGTGTGGTGCGAAAAAATACATCCCTTTTGTTTATTTTAAACTTGGTGCCTATTAATTTCATTAGGTGATCCCTAGTTCTTGTGTTATGAGAAGGAGTAAAAAACACTTCCATATTTACTTTCTTCACACAAGTCATGATTTTATAGACCTCTATCATATCCCCCTGTAGTCGTCTCTTTTCCAAGCTGAAAAGTGCCAATCTTATTAATCTCCCCTCATACGGAAATTGTTCTATACCCTTAATCATTTTTGTTGCCCTTTTCTGAACCTTTCTCAAGTCCAATATATCTTTTTTTAGATGGGGCAACCACATCTGCATGCAATATAGAGGCAATGTGATATTTTCTGTCTCATTAGCTATCCCTTTCTTAAGGATTCCCCAACATTCTGTTCACTTTTTTGACTGCCGCTGCATGTTGAGTGGATGGTTTCAGAGAACTATCCACAATGACTCCAAGAGCTCTTTCTTGAGTGGTAACAGCTAATTTAGACCCCATCATTTTATACATATAGTTGGGATTATGTTTTTCAGTGTTCATTACTTTGTGTTTATCAACATTAAATTTCATCTGCCATTTTGTTGCCCAGTCACACTGTTTTTGAAAGATCCTTTTAAAGCTCTTTGCAGTCTACCTGGGACTTAACTATTATTCACTTCCTGGGACATCACTATTATTTCTAACAATAGTTTCATGATCGTGGAAAGCCTGGGCAGCAAGGCAATTGAAACCATTATAAATTATTCTCATTTTGGCATGTTCTAGACTGAGGTCCTATTCTACTTCCATGGAGTGCAAATGATGACGGAAATAGCTCATCAGAAACATTAGTTGGCATAAAAAGACAGTTTTTAAAAATGACTTCCTAGGAATACAAAGCAGGTCTTGTGCACCTGTCCCCAGAAATGGCTATTTTTTAAAAGTATACCTTATGTATGTATTGCACATTAATGCTCTTAAGGCCTAGCTCTGTGCACCTTTTAACAAATTTTTTTTTCATGTGCATACTTGAAGAGTCCATTCTAATTAGCCCAAAGTCAGATTCCACAAAAAGATTGGTAAATAGCTATATATTCTGTATGTTGTAAGGACATGAGACATCAATACACATTCCCCAATACAATTATCCTGTATAATAATTGGCTAGAGAAGTTTGTGTGAAGCCATCATGCGCAGTAGAGACGGCCCGGACGAACGGCATGCTGGGGGTTGTAGTTCAGAGGCACAAAATGGGCACCGCACGTGCCCACCTGATCGATCCTCACTCACACGGAGCTAGAGCACCAAGGAGCGGTTATACATATAAAGTTAGCTGGGCTGTTGGGCGCATGACGAGGAGCTGAGCGGGGGGGGAGGGAGCTGAGCGGGGGGGAGGGAGCTGGGCAGGGGGGGCACGTTGAGGGCTGGGCGAGGGGGGAGTGTTGGGGGGGAGGGAGCTGAGCGAAGGGGGGTCGTTGCAGGGGGAGGGGGCTGGGCGAGGGGGGGGCCTTGGAGGGGGGCCTTGGAGGGGGGAGGGGGTGGGGGGGCGCGGGCCCTTACGGTTGGCCCGTGTATATGGGCTTATACACTAGTATACAATAAAAAAAATCCATAAACAGGGTATTGTACCCTTCAAGGGATTGGTAATGGGATATAGAATCTTTCACTTACAAGTTATGTGTTATTACTACGTGATGGGTGACTGCTCAGTGTGCTATAGGAAATGAGTGGGTTGTCTCTTCAGTCCACTAGGAACTGGACCGATATCTACATCGCCAAAAACAAAAAACCAAACTGTCATTAATGGGCAAGCCTGCTGACTGTCTCAACAGAACCACAAAGATTTGTGTGAATATGGAAACTGAACTATCCTATCACTTACAGGAAGTTCTTCCAGAATATTGTCAGGAAAGTAAAGGAGACCTTTATTACCAGACAGCATATTACAGATGTGCTAGTAGTAAAAGATTCTAGGCTCCAGAACTGTCAAGATGACACCTAGCCACAGTTTCAAAACAAGGAGGAGGTGATTCAAAGAAAAACAAACCCACGTCTCTCTCCATGTAAGTCTCTAAGCACTGTTTACATCCATGAGAATATTCATAATGAGGCACTCACACCAAAGTATTTTGCTTCATATTATGTTGTAACTTGTTTACATTAATCTAAAATAAAAACACAAAACAACTCAATACTACTAAATTAGATTCTCCAAGGCAAGTTAACCTAAGCCATATGGTATTTTCCCCAGTAGTCACAATGTACTGACCTTGATACTAGGAACGTGTGCACTCTTCAGCTTAAAAAAAAAATGGTGCTATTTGCTGTACTGACTAAAAGGATGCAGTGAGAGTGTGCTACACATCTTACAGTACAATCCTGAATGGCCTCAGAAAAGTTAATCAAAAGTAAAATATTCTATTTATTGTTAATAATGGCAATGGCAGCGTTTGAACAATGATATCACTAGAAAGGCTGCCAAACTATTCGGACATCTGACCTGAAAACAAACTGAATAAATCTTAACATTTTAATGTACATAAATCAAAATCAATGAAGAGTGGTATTCTGTTCAACCCGTTCGTCAATGTTGCTGTTATAAAGTGGGAAAGACAGCAGGATCTAACTGCTTTGCTGTTGTAAATTTCATTTGGGAAATATGTCCCTCCCTTTACACAATGTCTTGGGAAGTATTTCCTCTCCATTTACATATCACAGGTCATTATAATACACATATAAACATCATGCTGCTGAAATAAAGAAGAAAGACACAAGAACCAGAGAAAAACAATAGTTACAAATAATGCGTAACTGTGTAAATGAATGAGGATGGCGTGAGTCTGGTTTTGACCTTTACTATAAATGCAAAATAAGTTCAGCTCCTTAGAAGAATCCCAGTCTCCCTCCCCTTTTTATGCTTTGCCATCATCATCCATCCCTTCCTTCTCAGTTTCTCCTTCTCTATCATAGGGGGTAACATCTCAGCCTACTACATCCTCCTCTATCATCAACCCAATTCGGTGTCACTAGTTATAGGACTCACCTGCAATGGCTATTTTAAAAGGAAAGTTAAACAGAGCAAATTCCACCCTGAACAGGATTGCGACAGGCAAGGTAAAGGGAAGAGACAGATGCAAGAACTGGGAGAATACAAGCCGAGGATTATGTCACATACATATCCCCCCACCATCCCACCCCTTCTGCTCCAGACACCAGACTCGGGTGTCACATTAGTTAGTGAAACTACTGTACATCAATCCAGCCCCAAATTCGGAACCGAAGCAGCTGCTTCCATGCAAGCCACATTCAGCAGTTCCCAACTGAGCAACTGCATCCAAATACTGATCCCGACACAAGACATCTTCTCTCCCCCTGCATTACGTACACAGGCAAGCAGGAGGGCTTGCAGGGAGAGAGATGGACAATTGGCAGCACTCACACTCAGAATATCGCAAGATGGAAGCAGGGCAGGGTAACTCCACTCACTGATCAATCCTCACAGGCGCCAGCAAAGATACACCGACTCCCGCTGCAGCTGATCCTGCTGGGTCAACAAGTCCTTCAGCGCCTTCCCCCTCGGGATACACTGTAGAGCAGGGAGCCGGGGATAAGGGGGGGGGGGGGGCTGTTCCGGTTTAAGAAGCAACCAGACCCAGCACTATCATGCAACCTGCCTTCGGTATCACTGTTGGGCTTGTCTCCAACGCTGCCCCGGCTACTCCCGCCCCCCCGTACGCCGCAGGGAACTCCCGGGTGAGGGGGAGCTCCAGCCAGCCTCCCAGGAGGGACGAGCACAGGGCAGCAGGGCGCTGCTTGCTCCCGCCTGGGGAGCGCCCGGGGGAAAGGGGCAGGGCCGGGTTCCCCCTCTGGCTGCGCCCCTGGGGCAGCGCCCACCGGCTGCGACTGCGGTGCAAGGCGCTGCGGCTGCAGCCGGCTCCTGTCCTCCCCCCTCCCCTCCGCGCGCCTTGCCCTGCCCTGCCCTGCCCCTCCTCGCCGCCGAGCCCGACACCTGGCCGAGCCCAGCCAGCCAATCAGGGCAGAGCGCCGGCCCCTGCTCGGGAAGGGAGGGGGGAGCGAACGGGGAACTAAGCCAGGGCGCGCGCGCGCGGACCTGGCCGCCTCTCCCAAGACGGAGGGGGGTAAGGAGGGTACAGCGCGCGCTTGAACCACGCGAGCCTGGGGTTGGCGCGCGCGTCATCTAAGCCGTGGCACATGCACCGCAGCGCGCAAGGGGGGGGGGGGGGAGATGGAGGGAGAGGATGCAATTGCAGCCATCACAGGGAGGGAGGTGCGTGGTGCACAGTGCGCCCCAGGGGGCGGGCTCACACGTGCTGCCAATTACCACAGCCTTGCGCGCCCCGCCCGGGGTGAGGGGGGGGGGATAATCTAGTTGCCCCGCTTTTTTAAAGTTGCAGTCCAATTGGATCGTCAGCCTCCCCGCCTACTTCTGCCGAATATCGGGGGGGGGGGGGGGAGAATGTCAACACTAGACATGCACGAGGGGGAGCAAAAGGGGAGTTGATGCCCAGATTAGATCAAAACTAAGATTATGAATTCTGGTCAGGTAAGAGTCCAACCTGAGCGGTGGGGAGGTGAAAATTGGTATGAGTTAGAGACCAAACCAGGAAACACAAACACTAGGAAAAGGATAGAAGGTCCCAAGGCACTTAGGCACCTACATTCCACTTTTAAGCAACAACACTCCTGCTCAACTGCTGCCTAACCATGCAGGGATCTACATTTACTCAGCACCTACATTTCTGCAGTAAATGTTCCCTATGCATGTAAATTTCTGCCTCTAAGCATTCAGGCAGCTGCCTCCCTCTAGGTACCTGGACACTTGTCTCAGTTAAGCAAACGGGGGGAAGACAGGCCCAGTGGTGCAGGAACAATTTGTACAGGGAGGATGCTGAGAACCCTGTGAACCGTGAACCCTGTATATGATGGAAACCACTTCAAGCCAGGGGTGTGTCAGCATCCCCAACACTAGCATCTATGTTCAGGCGCGTTAGGCCTGATGGAGCAGATGTGTTCAGAGGCTTCCTATTGACTAGGGTCCCATTCAAAACCAGCCAAAAGAGATGGTAGTGGCAGTACTGCTGCCCACCTAATAACTTCAGCCCAGCGATTAGAGCACTTTGGTTTTGGGACACTCACATTCAATTCCCCCCTCAGAAAGAAAAAGGATGTGAACAGGGAGTCACCCATCTTTCAGTCAAGTGCTCTAACCTCTGGACTGTGTAATATCATATGGAATTTCTTCTCTCTCATGTTGAAGCAGTTCCATGGTGAATAAACACTTAAATAGTCGTTGAGGCACAGAGAACAAGCACAAGAGAGAATAAGAGTGTAGCCTGGTGGCTACGGCACCCACGTGGCAGGTGGGAGATCCAGGGTCCAGTCCCCCTTGCTCCAATCACTTCCACTATTTTTCCAGAGTACAACAGAATAGCCCATGGCTCAGTGATTCGTACATGCTCCTGAGGAATGTGAGACACCCCTGTTCAAATTCCTTCTACCCATCAAAGTGAGGATACTTCAGTTCTAGTCTCCCAGAAAAGCGCTATATGGGCTAAAAGTTATAAAGGAGGCAGCAGCTCTTCACCTGTCTCTGTTGTGCAGAGTGAGGTAGACACCTAACTCACTCTCACGAAAAAAACAACTTAGGCTTCTAAGCTGCTTGACTCCAAGAGAGGATCCCTTTTTGTGGCTCACAAGCAGACACAGATGCCTCCTTCAGGCACATGCCCCTTTTTTTAGCATTTCCCACTGACTAGCTTAGGCAGCTCCCTGTGTAGCATGTTGGCTTGTGTGGCTCCCATTCTTAGGCACCTATCCCTCCCCATTCATTGTAGAGGGAGCCTAGGTAGCAGACTCATGGTTTGTAGTGTTGTTTTTGTGATTTTCTAGAGATAGGGGTTGCAACATTCCACATCACAAAGCTTAAGGCCCTTTGTGGATTCAGGACAGAGCCACTGGGTGCCTCTACAATAGAAAAAAAAATTGTTTGTGTGTTAAAGCAATGGCCAGAAACAGTGCAGCACCGGTGTTTGTCACCATCATCTCATGAAAACCTGCACAGAGCAGATTTTCATTACATGATGGTAAAACCCCTTATATCTTTGCTACACCATTGGTGACATTTACTGCAATCCAGTTAGTAAGCTTTCTAGTGTGGACAAGGCTTATGTGGAAAAAAGGTTCAATTTGGAACAACTTTTAAAGGAGGTGAGAAATCTCAAGTAAAATTGTCACCACATATCTTGCAAATGATCAAGAGAAAACTCAACAGTACATAGCAGGAAAGACAATATGTTCCCAGGCGTGGGAATTATTGATCATTACATCCAAGGAACAGAGAGTTTAAAGAAAAGAATTTCACTAATTATGCTGGTTTTAGTTTAAAAATAAATCCTGTAAGCTTGTAAATCAAACTCTCTCTCCTTTGTTGGTCCTATTATGCCTTTCAAGAGTGATATGAAAGGGCAAAAAAAGGAAAGCAGAAAGTATCTGCCCTCTTCACCCTGTTATGAGGGTTTTCCTTTTCCGGTCAGAGCAACTATACATTTTACATGTTTTCCTTCAAACTCTCACGTTTTAATGTTTCCTGTGGCATTTTGACTGGTCAGATAACACCAGGTTCTCATTATTTGCAGTAAAGAGTCTTACAATAGATCCTGCCTTGAGGATGACCCAATCAGACAAAAGTGTGCTCTCTGGAGCTGTAGCATTCATTATATATAGATATAGATATATATTTCAGCTGAACTAGATTAGGCTCTCATAATTCGGATCTTGTTAAGCTATTATATATATATAGATATATGTATAGATAGATATATAGCTTAACAAGATCCGAATTATGAGAGCCTAATCTAGTTCAGCTGAAATTTCATTTTATCTCCAGGTAATTGCCTCTGTATCAAGATCAGATCTCGTATTTATTATGATGGTGCCCCTTTTATTTATGGGGTAGTGATCTACAGATTTAGCTTGAAGATGTCTGTTACCACCATTAGTTACAGAAATAGTACTGAAGAATTCTTTAGAAGTATGTGAGAGGTAGTAGAGAGTAGTTTTCAAAATGTTCCAGACCTGTTTGCATGTATTTTTGTTATTTACCTTGACAATGTACATTATGGAGTTCTGTGTTTGTTTATAAAATGGATATATAATAAATCATATTATCTCATAGGCTACTATGGCAGTAATTACAGGGGTCAAAATTTGCTGCATCAATGGACAGCGGTTGATACTACTACTATGCCTATACATATCTAAAGGTTTTAGGATATGTAACGCACCTTCCTAAAAATGCAAACAATCTTCGTATATGGCATGGGACTGATCTCTTTTCCCATTGACAAATGTCCACTAACTTCAAATGGTGCATAATAAGTCCTCCTGAATAGACCTTGCTGATGGCAATATGGTGTGGTAGCGCAACCCCATAACCAGTAGGTGAGGTACATGATACCTCCACAAATTATTCATTACAAACCACCGCCTGGGACAGATGGGGGGTGATGACCCATCTCTCCAAACGAAATTAGGTGCCACTACCCAATACCTGTATTCAAGGCCTGACCGTAGATACAGACTGCAGACTATGTAACGAAAAAAGGTGGATAGCTGTACATGTTCAGAAAAAAGGTGGATAGCTGTACACGTTCAGAAAAAAGGTGGGGATGGGGAACCAGATGGTACAGACTACCAAGGCTTCCTGCCATGTGGGATGAATGTACTGTTTTATCATAATCAAGTTGTGGCCCGGCCAGCCATTTCCAACAATCAGTGAGTCATTCTGGTAATCGGACCATGCTCTTTATACATCCTGTGTCATTGAAGGTTGTACTGTATTGGGCTAATTAGATTTTCAGTAAAGTTATTTTCATACCTGTTTAACTTTATTTTAAAGTAGCTGCAGCTGTTCACTGCAAGGTACATTGGTTTGATTTCAGTTAAAATATTTTGTATTCAATAAATCTTGGCAGATGATCTAGTAAAATGTTTCATTTGCATTCACATTATACATTATCAATGAAAGAAAATACATCAAATATTTATGAATGTGTGACAGAGTGCAGGGTGCAAATGGGTGAGTCTGCACTCTGATCACTCTAAATTAGTTCCCTAGTAGGCAGCTGATGGGAGTAATTACTCAATCAGGCTGCCTGGCTGAGCTAATTACCCTATCAGCACTAGGCTAATAAGAGGCAGCACAGGAAGGAAGTGCAAAGGGAAAGGAAGGAGAGAAGGAAGAACAGGGCTAGCTGAGCCTTGCTAGACAGAGGCTTAGAACAGGGAGTCTTCTGTTACCCCCAGACCCTGGTGAGGTCAAAAGTTAGTTGAATATTGTAAATAGGCAGTTGCACAAGGACTGTTGTGAAATTGGTGGAGGGAACACAAAAATAAAAGCATACGGTGGAGGGACAGGCATGGGAGTCTGTGCAAGACAGGATCCATGATAGACTATTAATATATCCACTTGTATGAGTTAATAAAATAGGTGCCAGTCTATGACGCATACATCATTTCAAAATTGCCTTTTTGAAAAAATCTTTTGGATGGAGTTCTTCTGCAAACATCTCACAAAGAAGTCACTTCTTCAGATAAAAGTTAACAAAAAAATAATCTTCAAGACCATCATTTTTCAAGTGCAACATGACACAGTAACAAATTAGTTGAAGAAAATAGCTCTCAGCACTGGATAAAAATAAAGGTCACTCATTGCTTATATTAGTACAGTAATCAATAACATCTAGCCAGCATTTTAATGTGATTGAAAAAATACCTGAGTGGAGATCAGTCTTGAAACTCACACTGCAAGTTATCAGTCACTGGAAGAGCAATATGGTGTGTTTTTTTTAAAGATTAGACATTCATATGAATTACAAACAACATTTGCAATTACATGACCTAAAGCAAAAATTGTAAGTCCTCATGGTTCAACACATATGCTAATAGTTAGCTGAATTCAGGAATAAGCTTTCTCCCATGTTACAGTATTGCACCATTTGATGCATTATGGAGGGTTTTTACCTTTCTCTGTAACACCTTATGTTGGCTGCTGCTGGAGATGGAAGGCTCTTTTGTTCCATTCCAGTATAACAATTTGTGTGTGTTTTACTAGGAAAGATTACTCAGTGGGAAGAGGTATTACCTGAGTCTCCTGAGACCACACCTGAAGTAATCCTTAGCAGCTGATGGTGTGTAATTAATAGAAGGGCCAGAGAAAAAGAGAACATGTAAAAACAGTAGGAGCAGATGGGATAAAATCCTGGGAGATTATTTGTATCAGTCCACCACAACCCATCTCCAGTGACTGACAATCCCTGATGCTTCAGAGAAGTGGTTCCACTTTTATATTAAACTGATATACTGTATAAAGCAGAAACCCTAGTATGTATGTTGCCTGGCACAAACTTACTATAGCAGAATGCATGATAAAAGTATTGTAAAAGTTATATGATGTGTAACAATAACTGGGTGAAGAAGTAAAGTGTCATATGATATGATGATGGCATTTTTTGTCTTAATGTGAGCTTTTTTCAGAGAAAAGGGGGAAAAAATCAGCCAAATATAAATGGAAATAAGTAGATACATCTCCCTTGGAAATCCTAGGGCCAAATTCAATAGTGACATAAAAAAGATGATACAAGTTACATGTGGATAAACTGTAAAGCGGATCATAAAATAAGTGTAAGTGACCTTATGTGAGAAAGTAGTTTGCACCAAACTGGCATCCATCACTGGATATGCAAAATGAGTGCAACTTACACATTGCAAAATAAGGAGAGGCTACCAGGAAAAGCATCTATCAGGAAGGTGCACTACCTCCAGTGCTTCTATAAAATTCAGCTATTGTTAAGAATCAGAGAGGTAGCCATGTTAGTCTGGAATAGCAGAAGTAACAAAGAGTCCTGTGGCACCTTAAAGCATAAACTTCAATACTTTAGTTAGTCTTTAAGGTGCCACAGGACTCTTTGTTACTTCAGCTATTGTTGTAACCCACTGAGTTGCATCGGCTTATAGCAGGGACTGAGATGAACACCACAGGATACTAAATCAGTGTTAGTAACCATTCCTTTACAAATTAACTAAATGCAGTGGATCTGATTTTCCTTTCACTCAGAGTTTAAATTCTCATCAAGTATTTCCTGGAGCCTCCCATGTGTCCCCGGCCCACATTTGGGGAGCAGGGTGTCTGCTTTTGGGAGGCACCAGAGCACAGGGCTTCTACGCCACAGTATGAAAATATTTACCAGAGCTCTTCTCTGGACACTGCTGGCTGAATTTAAGCCCTGTTTTCACTTAACTGGTGTGAAGCCAGTGTGACTCAGCTGACTTAAATGGAGCTGCTCTATGTACGTACATGTAAGTGAGATGAAAACCAGGCTCCATACCTTCAGCCTCAGACTTCAAATAACTCTCCTAGAAAACAACAAGAAGTAAACTTCTAGCAGGTAATAACTATCTTCCCAGAACGCAGTCTCCAAATCCCCAATCTTTTGGGGAAGGCATATTGCCTTATTCAATCAGAATAATGGAACTTAGATATTGATGTTTGTTAGAGAAGGACTGTCATGGGTGTGGAGGGCTGGAGAGGGTTAATGTCATCTGAGACAGCAGTGTCCTCAGAGCCTCCAGACCATGAGGGAGGGAGGAGTTTAGAGTTCAGTTCCATTTTGGCTGGCCATGAGGCCGAGGCAGGGACCAGAGTCAAAAGGCATCTCTGGCTATAGAGATATCTCAACTTTTCTTCTCTTATACTTCTACTTAGCTGATGTAAGTGATTTTGATTCTTCTATTAAGCCTGTGCCTTTTGGGGTGTTTCTTTCCATTTCAGAAGGGAGCTAGAGAACTCCAAATTGTAAAGTGTATTGTATCTTTGTTTCATTCCCTTTTCTTTATTAAATCTTCTAGTTATAAAACCATCTGGTTTATTTCCCTTAGGGTTTTCTCTGCTTCCAGTCTGGGAAGGGAGAAGGGAAGGGAAATAGGTACCACGGCAGCTAAGTGCATAGCTGGAGTGTGGAGACTGTCTTTCGTTACCGTCAGGTTAGACAGGGGAGGGGGAAAGCAGCCTCCAGGTGCCTGATTCTGACTTCCGGGGAGGGGGACAGGGTGCAGGGGGGAGGAAAAGCAGCCTCCAGGTGTCTGACTTTGGCTTCCAGGGAGGAAGACAGAGTTAGGGTTTTGGGGAAGTTCGGGGGCCCCACCAAGGTTTTGGAAGTACACCCGAATGGTGGCAGTGATTGGTAACCCTAAGAACCCCACTGGTAAAAAGGGGGGTGTCTCGGGGTGTGGAACTTAATTTGAGCAGGGAAGCAGCTAAGTTAAGTGGGTTTTGGCTAGTTAAGAGTCCTTTTCTCGGTGCTCAAGAGCAGTGGTCCCCAACCCCCGGGCCGCGGACCGGTACCGGTCCGTGGATCAATTGGTACTGGGCCGCACAAGAAATAATTTTTTTTAACGCCACACAAGAAATAAGGTTTTTTTTTCTTCCCTTCAGCAGCGCCGCGGGGAAACCGTGCTGAAAAGTTGGACAGCTCCTGCCTCACTTCCCCAGGCTGCAGTAAAATTGTCAACCCCTCTCCCCCCCCCCCCCCCCCCCGGGCTGCAGTAAAATTGACCGGTCCGCGGTGACTGGTCCGCGCGTTGACAAAAAGGTTGGGGAGCACTGCTCAAGAGCACAGGGATCAGGTAACCCCTCTTACAAGGACTCTCACGCAGCTCCTTGTTTCTGCTACATAGACCCCTTATTAATATACAAATCTTCAGAGTATTGCTATCAGTGAGCAGAAAATAAAGACAAGGCATAAATAAATAAATCTTTGTTGCTTGCAATAAAAATGGATCAATTAATAAGTAATCCGTAATTATGTACTTTAAAATATTTCCTATAATGATGTTTACATGAAAATTAAGTGAATAATTAAATACTTATTTTTAATTGATAGCAACCTTTCCTCCTAGTTTCTCAAAGGACTTAATTAAATTAAGCTTCATAATACCCATGTGATGTAGGGTGTTGTGATAATTAAAGTGAAACAGTTAAGTAAGTCAAGGCTCAAGGGCAAATGGTAAATGAGTGCCAGAACTGGGAATAATTATACAATTATTATTAAGGATTTAAACACCACCATAATTTGGCACGACAGTTTACAGAGATCTCAAAAGACTTGGTCCCTGCCCCAAAGAGCTTACCATACAGGTTAGACAAATATTGAACATGAAAAGAGATAAAGGCAAAGGTTAGGGAAAGGAGAGATAAGGGTTAAATAAAAAGTGAATATGTTTTTATATAGCAGACAAATCATGCACATTCTTATTTTTAAGTAGAGACAGAAAGAGAGCTTACATTTTAAAAAGACTCAGACGGAGGTCTAACATACTAACAAATGAATATGTCTAGCTCACAAGCTTCTCTCTCTCTCTCTCTCGTCAGCAGAAACTGGTCTAATAAAAGCTCTCTCACTCATCTTGTCTCTTAATATCCTGGGATTGACACAGCTACAGTAACACTGCCCACTAAATTACTCCAGAAAGTTAAGACCAAAACTGACTGTGAAGAGTTACAAAGGGATCTCTCAAAACTGGGTGACAAAATAGCAGATGTAATGCACATTGGAAAACATAGTCCCAACTATATATCACACAAGATGATGGAGTCTTGATTAGCTGTTACCATTTAAGATAGAATACGGCTAAACCACCCTGAACATGCCCGATCCCATCTGATCTTGGAAGCTAAGCAGGGTTGGGCCTGGCCAGTACTTGGATGGGAGACCTCCTGGGAATACCAGGTGCTGTAGGCTTAACAGTGGTGTGGGGCTAGCAACTTCACCCCGTAAGGGAACTAATTGCTACTGAAACACCAACACCAGTTGGTGGCCCATACCCTGGCTGGGGGTGACGGGCAAAGAGAGAGATTTAAGATAGACCTTCGAGTCACTGTGGATGGTTCTCTGAAAATATTTGTTCAGTGTGCAGCAGCCATTTAAAAAGCTAACAGAATGTTAGTAACCTTTAGGAAAACAAAAGATAAGACAGAAAATATCATAATGCCACTATATAAATCCATACTGCGCTCACACCTTGAATACTGCATGCAGTTCTGGTCACCCCATTTCAAATAATATACATTAGAATTGGAAAACATACAGAGAAAGACAACAAAAATGAACAGGGGTATGGAACCACTTTCTTATGAGGAGGGATTAAAAAGACAGACTATTCATCTTGGAAAAGAGATGACTGAAGGGGGATATGATAGAGGTCTATAAAATCATGAATGGTGTTGAGAAAGTGTTATTTTCCCCTTCACATAACACAAAAAACAGTGTCCAAGTAAAAAGAACATTTTAAAAGATGGATGCTTGGCTAAACTTGCTCTGGAAAGTGGTGTTTTGTTTTGTTTTAATATAACCATTGATCATGTGACAATGGCAGAGAGAAGAAAAATGCTGTGACTTTCATTTCTTTTCATATCAATCATTTTCCTCAAAATGTTGGTATGCATTTCAAAAATAGAATTAACTATACCTCTTTATACAGTAGCTTTCCTCTCAACCACTCTTGCAGACAACAGGGTCAAGAAAGGCCTGTGAGGTCCACTAAAATTTTCCTTTATAACCATATCTCTAGAGTTACCCTGTGCAGATAAGGGTTGTCAAACATTTTCTTTACAAATACAGCACCATGCAATCCTTACAAACAGCTGCATTTTAGCAGGGGGGAAAGAACATGTAATTCTCCAACCAGTCACAAAAATATTTCACCCAAATCAGCCTGGACTTTTAGTAAATAAAGTGAATTCACAGGCAATTTAGCACTGTATTCTCTTGTTTTGCAGTGATATCTTCTTCCTGCTTTCTCCTCTTCGTGGTTCTGCATCAGAATCGGTCAGTGCATATAACACGTTGGTGCAAAACACAAAAAAGAATCTAAACAAGAAGGCTATAAAACCAGGTTTCTCAAACTGGGGGTCGCGACCCCCCGGAGGGTCGCCGAGCGCTCCCCGGGGGGTTGCGAGCTCCTGCCACTGCAACTCGCGGCGGTGGGGCCAGGGCCGGGGGGTAGCCGGCAGCCCGCCCGCAGCGGCGGGAACTGGGGCTGGGGCGAACCCGGCAGCCCGCCCGCAGCGGTGGGGACTGGGGCCGTGGCGCACCCGGTAGCCCGCCCGCAGTGGCGGCAGGGACTGGGGGTCTGGGCACACCCGGCAGCCCGCCCGCAGTGGCGGCAGGGACTGGGGGTCTGGGCACACCCGGCAGCCCGCCCGCGGGGGGGGAGGGAGCTGGGGCGCGGGGGGGCTGGGGCACGCGTTTTGTTTTTTTATATATATAATTCGGCAGCTTTTCGGCGGAGGGGTCACGCCGCGCCGCTGGAGCACAAAAAGGGGTCGCGGTCTCAACAAGTTTGAGAACCGCTGCTCTAAAATATGTTCTGCCAGCAGTTGTTTCTGGAGCTATGGTGTCGTTAATTGGTCATTCAGATAAATCTCGACTTAACTGGCTTGGGTTCTGTAGAAGACTTAAGTTATAGCTGCTTTTGATCATTTTTTCTTAATACTTTTGACCCCCAACCTTTCCCCAAAGAGGACGTCCTTATGTCTAAAAAAGGTCTTTACTCACTATTTGAAAAAAAAAAAACCCATGACATTTAGCTGGTGGTTTCCTCCCCCTCCCCCACAAAAGGGCCTGTTTTTTATTTGAAATTATGTTAAATCCTGAAATTCAAGATTTCTCATGCATTTTTAATCTCTTGCATGCCTCTATCTGAGAAGTTACATCACATCATCATCCTGCAATGATTCTACCCTCCTATATCCTCACATCATCCAACAGAGTCTCTCCATCAGGACAAATTAAAAAAATTGTAGCCAATCTTAAACCCAACATGGATCGTGCTGAAGTCAATGGGAACATACCTACTGACTTCAATGAAAGTCAGATTAGGCTCCTAGAGACTGATCCAGCTTCCAGTAAATTAATAGCAAACTCTCAGGTACTTGAAATTGGAGCAGAATTATGCTCCATGTTCTGAGCTAGTCCAGGCAGAAAACTGTAAGCGTAATGTATTATGACATGATTGGCAATAATAATGCCCTCTTATATTTATGTCACTTCAGCAGGGTCACACTACTGGAACAAGACATGGCAGAATTTGGACCTGTACGTATATACACACACCGTAGACGTACATAGTAGCTATTCAGGTTCTCTATGCTACATATAGATTAAAAGATGCTGTAGGTTTTTTCAATTGTTTTGGAAGTTTACATATAAAAGATGTTAAGAGACAGCAGTTTTAAACCAGATAATAGTTGCCTGGCAACAAGAATAAAACTAGTGCTAATCCCATAATTCAGGGATGCAAAACAAATGCCATGGTCAAGAAAAGTTAGTAAATATCATAAACTTAGATAGCTAAAGAAAACAGTCATGAAGAAAGCTCCGTAATTTTCATATGGAACCAATAAAGATTAATTGTGATTGCCACAGAATAACATTCTGGCAATTTATAATTAACCAGACATCCACTTAATCATATAGATAATATCACATTACAAAGTTTAACTATTTAAAATTTTCTTGTCACCACAAAACCACCCCAGTCTGAGAATATGAAAGTTCTCCCATGCCAACAACAGGATTTCATGGATCCAGTCTTGCTCTCGCTGAAATACATTTCAAAACTCTTATTGATTTAAATGGGAGCAGCAGGCTCAGGACCTACATGTCAGCTTCCACCATAGAATCATAGAACCACAGGGTTAAAAGGAACCACAAGGATCGTCTAGTCTAACCCCCTGCCAAGATGTAAGCTTTGTTGTGTCTCCAAAATAATCCTGGCTTAATTAAATATGGGCAGCATGATCCAACATTTCTAATTTTTACTCCTTCTTTATTATGTACTAAAAGCAGTTTCAATTTTTTAAAAGGCTTATCATCTCCTTGATTTTTACATTTGAGATATCAGGGCTTCAACTTCTGGAGGACCATGGTAAAACCTTTGATGAAGTCGAACAGTTCTCATGTAAGGTTACACAACCCCAACTAGAGTTATCTTCCTAATTAGAGATTCTATGGAAACCACATGCACAAGGAACGGAGTTTGGACCCTAGTGTGTGGAATGAACAGGTAAGAGCTGTTTCTTCAAATCACCCATGGTAAAGAAGGGGGCTGCAAGGAGACAGTTGTGACTCCCCGATCATAGAGATGTAGGATTGGAAGGGATCTCAAGGGTTCATCTAATCCACCCCCCATGCCAATGCAAGATTAAACATACCTAGACCATCCTCAACCACTTAGCTGTAGCATAAATTAGAGCTGCACAGGAATAGCTCAAATTTTATGCGATTGACATAAGTTCCTTTCAACAGTGAGGAACTAGATGTAGTGAAACTATGTTTGACATGCTGCCTCCCCTCCCAGTCCTACCCATATCCTGCCCCCCCCAAAAAAAATCCATCCCCCAAAACTTCTCTTCTGAGCATTTAACCATCAGCCTCTAACAAATGGTAATATGCAAATGATCATTTTCAGAGGTTTAACTACTTGGCCAAATGGGTGGATTTTCACAGGGCCAAACAAGGGCACTTCTGAGCCCAGATTGATCCATTGCCAAATTTCAAGAACTTGTTCCAAAGCATGGTAGCATTAGAGCTTCTCAATGAAATGGTTGAGAGAACTCAACATTGGAAACAACATACATTTCCTAACCCTCCTTCTTGAAAATGGCTGGACTGTTTTCATTGCAACTTAAAAAAAAAAGTAGCCTGAAACAGATTCTGAGCATGTTACATTTCAGCATAAACAGTTATAGTTTGACAAAATAATAAAAGCAACTGATAACAGGGTCTTATAATGGAAAGTGTTAGGCAACCTTAACTGTAAGTGCTACTGCCAATTCAGTCTAAAATCTGGTAACAGCAACTGCCAAACACCCCAATTAGGATCAGTGCCCCATTGTGCCGAGGTCTGTACAAACACACACAAATGACATTGTACCTGTCCCAAAGTGCTTATGCAACAAATGCCATAATTCCCCTCTCACATTTTGTATAATCAGTTCATTCCACTCTCTCTCACACATGAAAGAAAAATTCTACCATTTAACTTATCCCAGAAATCTGAAATAGCATGAAATGTATTGGAGCAGGATTAGAACAGTCACAAGCTGTCAAAATGATTTTGTGGCTTTATGGAATTCAAATCCTCCAGAGGATTTTCCCAGTTACACATAATGTTCTTGTGTGCTAATATTTGCATTGGGATCTTTTACATTCACAGATAAATGTGTGAGAAAATAAACATATCCATCTATGTGTCTTAGTGATTCTATATCTAGGGAGATTACAACACACCAGTTATTCCACCTCAATTTTATCCCACATCAGGATTGTAGAATAAGATTTATTGTTGCACGAGTCTAACCACTCTTCAGGACCTAACCATGTCCCATTTTAGCCCCAGTCTAGAAAATGAGAAAATGCAGCATAAAAAAAAAATCTTTGGTGTAAGAAAGAATTCAGCAAATTTGCAATTTCTACCCCAGTTGTATTATTTACATGAGATTTGCCCAATCAAAGACTGGATATCAGTACTTTTGCACATTTTGAAAAAACAGTGCTTTACCCCATATGAATAGCTCTTAACCAAGAGGGTATGTCATTCCTGTTATTTTAAAAAAATGTTGAATTTTATTTCCCCATATCAGTTCCAGGTGAACATGTAAAAACTATCATTGAGAGATTAAAAAAAAAAATCTAACACCCTATTTATTGATAAACTAAAAAACCAAGGATACACATTTTTAACATATATTGAAGTGTTTTATTATTCCATGTGCAACCAATTGTATTATCCACTTCTGGTGCATCTCTGTTCTAGTTCTCAGTCATGACTAAAGCTGGGCAAATATTGTAAAAAAAGTATTTGTGAATATCAGGTTGGATTGTTTTTTAATTATTTGCATCTAACTATGCCAGGATGTAGCATCTAACTAAAAGTTAGTAGCATCTAACTATGCCAAGTATGGCCAACCTGAGCCTGCGAAGGAGCCAAAATTTACCAATGTACATTGCCAAAGACCAACAGTAATACGCTCAGCAGTGCCCCTCATCGGCTCCCCTCACTCCACCCTCCTCCCAGCGTCTCCCCCTTCCTCTCCGCACCTCCTGATAAGCTGTTTCCTGGCATGCAGGAGGCTGGGGGGAGGGGGAGAGGGGAGCCAGGGCATGGCAGGATCAGGGGTGGGGGCAGGAAGGGGTGGAGCGCGGGCAGGGCCTGTGGCACAGCCAGGGGTTGAGCAGTGAGCACCCCCCCTCCCCAGTACATTGGAAAGTTGGCCCCTGTAGCCCAACCCCGGAGTCGGTGCCTATATGAGGAGCCACATTATTAATTTCCGGAGCCACAGATTGGCCATCTCTGAACTATTCCAACCAAAACCAGGACTCCATTGGGTACAGGTTAATTAGTATTAGGGTTCAGCATCCCCACAATGCTGAGAGTGGGACCCACATCTGGGAGCCAGAGGCTAAGCCTGTGGCTTCCAGAGCAGCCAGTATGTCTCTAAAGCCCCAGGGGTTCCTCTGTCCTCAGGAGGCACTTTTCTGATTTTCACATCACTTGATGGAAGGGGGTCTTCCCAAAGGGATGTGCAGGGAGGACACAGTGTCAAGGGGTTGAGAGAGGATGGGAAAAAATAGATAGGAGGGTAACTAGAAGGGTGTGAAAACAAGTAGAGAAAGGTTGGAATAGTTTCTATGTACCCAACTATTCTAGTCAAATGCCATCCTGTATCAAACCTTCCATTCCTGAGCAGGCTCACAGACAGCCTAGCCAAAGACCTACTAATAAGTTTCTCTCTCCAAAGTGGATATCCTAGACCCAGCAATATCTGGATTCAGGTCAGGACTTGGGAAAAAAAACCCCACACTTTAGTGGTTCAGATGGATGATCTCCTGATGTGAATGATTAATCCATTCTCCTCTCCTGGACCTCTCTTCAGCATTGAGCGCTGTGGACTGTACATGCTGTCCCACCTGAGAGAGGCAGCCAAGGTTCAGAGGCATGTGCTAAAATTGTTTAAATCCTTTCCTGGAGGGAAACACTGAAAAGATGGTGGTTGTAGCGGGGTGCTCCCCGCTCCCTGCCAGCCAGGGCTGGGATAGCCCTGGGAAAGGGGTCTGTGGCTGGGAGCCTGCAAACTCCCAGATTGATTGGGAAGCAGGCTCAGCTGAGTGGCCATGCCCCAAATACAGGCCTGTATAAAAGCCTGCGAGGCAGGGGCCTAGGAGACAGAGAAGGGAAAGAGAGAAGAGAGAGAGAGAGAGAGAGAAAAGAGAGAAAAGAGAGGGGGAAAAAAAAAGTCTTCTCTGGTACTCAGAGGGAGATAGGCGTAGCGGCTGGGACTGAGGGAGTTACCAGGGGGGTGCAGGGCTGGGGCTAGGCACCGGGAGCTAGGGAGTTCTAGCCTGGGAGCCCCAGGCGGCAAGACCTGGTAAAAGGCCTCACCCAGGGCTAGGAATAGAGAAGTCTCCTCTGGGAGCAGGGAGAGACAGGCCTCGCTGCTGGGAGCCTAAGATAGGGTACTCAGAGTGGGACAGGGCAGGGACAAGGCAGCTGGGAGCCGGGGAGCTGCAAAGCTCTAGAGAGAGGGCCCCAGGCTGCCGTGCCTAGCATAGGCCCGACCCACTGGGTACTGGGGCTGCAAGGAGGCAACCCCAGGCTGGGTAGAAGCAGCTGGCCAAACCCTTCTTGCCTGTGATGAGCAGCCTGATACTGCAGTCCGCCTCAGTGTGTGGAGGTAAATGGTGACTAGCAGAGGCAAAGCCTGAGGCAAGTTGGGGATAGTGGGTGCAGGGCTCCCCAGGGAGGGGAGACCCTAAGACTCGGAGGGTTCTGCAAGGGTGCAGCACCCTCAGTTCGTGGGCACCGGGGTCCGGGAAGGACACGGGGCCGGAGCGGCCATTGGCCGGCAGAGGGCGCTCCGGATGCTGGAAAGAGCTGATTCCCCAGACGACCAGCGGGAGGTGCTGCCGGGGTGAGTGACCGACCCTGCTACAGTGGTGTGAAACTATACCTCCTCCAAAAAAAACCCCCCACTTGTCAAGCTCCACAAGGTTCAATTCTCTCTCTAAACCTTTTCAACAACTGCATGCAGCCATTAAGTGACCTGGTAAATGACAAGGACTGAAATGCCAGCAATATGCAGATGACACACAGTTCTATGTAACCTTCACTGTAGACAACTGTGCCATTACTTCCAAGATGGCCCAGCACTTGACTGAGATCAGTTCAGAGATGAAGAACTGTTGGCTGATACTGAACCTGAGAAAGAGAGGGGATGATGGTGGGCAGAGGGAAGCACTTTTCAGCTATGGCGCAGTCTCCTTTGGTTGAAGATACACTCCCACATGTGAGTGCTTCTGGATTCCTCACCGATATTAAGCTCTCACGCAGCAGCATCCACAAGTAACATCTGTGGTTGCCAAGAAGATTGCACCCATCTTGGTGCAAAATGATCTGGCCTGGATTATACATGCCTTTGTCAACTCCTATCTAAAATGATAGTAGTGCAGTATACCTGGGCATGAAGCTTTCAGCCCTTAGGAAATTCCATCTAGTACAGAATGCTGCAGTGCATCTTCTCAACAACACAGCCTATTGAGAGCACATGAAAATGTCTACCATAATGATAAAGCTTTTTTATACTTCATACTAGAGAGATTCTAGGGTCTGGTCTGAGGGCAAAGGACTAACTCCCAGAGGAATTAAGGACCATCACAAACCTCACAGCCTTCTGCTCCAAGAACAAGGTGCCCTTCTTTGACCTTTCCTTCTCTAACATAGATATCAAAAGTAATACTAAACCCCTACCCAACAAAAACAGTACACTTCACGCACAATTGTCCCTCTGAGCAAAAGAAGATGCTGAACCACACATGGCAGATTAGTTACATTGCTTAATTCACTACTGGAAAGTGCTTAGATATGATGAAAATGGTATAAGAACCTATTTAAAACAGAATATGTATATTTAAAAACAGAACTAGCAAGTTGTGTCCCAAGCACCCTGACCACTCTGCTTGTATGACATATCCCTGTCCCCCATTCCTCCCCCCCACACCTGACATCCATTTTTTATCTTCCTAAACTGCAAACTCTTCAGGGAAGGGTCTGTGTCTTTCTATGTGTTTATACTGCATCTAGTACACTTTAAAGTCTGTTATTGAGTGTCCAGGGGAAATGAAATGCTCTCCTACTGGTTTTCCTGGACATTTAATAACAGACTTAAAAGTGGCAATTCTTAAACAAAAAAACTTCAATGAGAAACTGTAGAGCTGCAATTAATTTGCAAACTTGACACCATCAAATTACACCTGAATAAAGAGTGGGAGTGGCTAGGTCACTACAAAAAGTAATTTTCCCTCTGTTGATACTCACACCTTCTTGTCAACTGATAGGAATGGGCCCAAATCCCCTGGGTTTTCTAGTCTCCCCCAGAGTTTCCTTCCTTCCCTAACATCCAGCAAGTGGCTGCAGACTCCATCACTGCAGCCTTCTTCTGCTGTCAGCTTCCTGGTTTTATATTAGCCCCATAAATTCCTTCTCAGCTGAGCTCCATCAGCCAGCCTATCAGGTGCTCCTCCTTGGGTGGAGTGGACACCCCATCATAGCAACCTATGACATTACTCCTTATATTCCTATCTACAGTATTTATCAACCACACTATTGAGCGGCCATTAGAAAGAAGTGTTTTAAATCCCTGTTATAAATAACTCAGCCAGGTAAGAATCTGATTTGTTTTCACTCATTACTAGAATAGTCAAGGTGTGTTTTCAGATCCATAATCTACAAAGAGGTTTCTTCTCAAATTTAATCCCAAATTTTCTTGTAAAGAAAGTAGAAAAATAAAACCGGTCACTTTTTTTGTTTAAATAAAAAGAGGAAACTAAAGTCTTCATCGAGGAATTCAGTGATGAATTTAACAATCTTTCTTCTATTCTGATATTTGGGATGTATTTTTTCAATTAGGGTTTGTGAGATCCACTTACCTTACACCTGCCTTCTCCCTCTACTGGTCTGATGCAGAATGATAAATCGCTTTCCACATAGGAGATTTCGAGGCTTTTCTTATTAAAAATTTGACCTTTGTATTTGTAACACAACAAGGATAACATGATCCCCATGAGCACATTCTTTGCAGTATTTATGCATCACATGCTATCAAAATTAATGAACAAATGCCAAAGACAAGTTCACATCTTTATTGCTGTGACCATGTTCACATTATTCCTCCTCAATATACTTCCATTGTACAAGAATTTTAGCTTGATTAGTCACATTATGGCAAGAGACTTAATCATAAATCCGTGTTTAATTGTTTGTGGTCACAGAGTGGTGAATGTAATTATTGTTTGGACTGTTTCTATGCAAAGTGGAGAACACAGCATATAAAGAACAAATCCTGGGTTATCTGCCTTTTCAGAAAATGTAAAAACCATAGGAGTTTTCCTGTTTTCCAAAACACAGCCTACATTTAATTTAGAATAGCTCCTTTAATTTCCTATAGCTCAATCCTTTAAAATCTGATCGCTCGGTCCCCAGTCCAGAAAAGTACTTAAGCAGAAGTTTAACCTTAAGCACAGGAGTATTCATATTGTAGTCAATGTCAATACACACACATTTAAGTGCTATGTTGGATCAGGGACATCACTGAGCCCTGCAAAATGCTGAAAGTACATACACAATGTTTCATGTAGAATATAATCCAGAGATTCCTCTACTTGCTGGCCATCACCTCCAACATGGAAAAATATTCATTTTTAACATCACTCACTGAGACTATATTTAAGTTTGTACTTCAATATTTGTACCCAGTAAACCTTATCTGACAACAGAACTATAATGAGCTTATGTCTTTCAACAGTAAACTCTTCAGAGACCTTGACGGTCTGTTGCTCCTCTACAACAGACTCCTGTGGATGGTTACAGCGGTGATACGCAATTGCATTGTGCAATCCTGCTCAGCTTCTTTGCCCCTCTCAGAGCATGACTGCTAAGTCTAAGCACAAATTTGCATAAGCAGCCTGGAATTGTGAGAACAACAGCAACAGTGAAGAGAGTTCATAAGGTTCAAGCCCTTTGAAGATGTACTTTTATTTAGAACTTGGATTCATTTTCACACCCGAAGACTAGATTTACTTTGCTTTTATCAGTACAAACTTGGTATATTATACAAGAGCCCAATCATTCAGAGACACTAAAATTAACGGCACTCTTTCACCACAGCCAAGGAATCTGCAGCCTTGATATGAAGTAGCAAAAGATGACCAGAAAAAGATCATAAAGAATGTAATGATGCATATAACTGTCCTGAAAGACAAAATATTCTAGAACTAGAGAAACAGTCTAAATAAATATTAAACTCAAGGGGAACAAATGAATGCTACTGCGAGGCTTGATGGCAAGGTGAAATGTTTAGTGAAGATCTGCGGGCTAGAGGGAAGTCATCTCTTTTCCAAGCTGAAAAGTCCCAGTTTTATTAATCTCTTCTCATACGGCAGCCATTCCATACCCCTAATCATTTTTGTTACCCTTTTCTGAACCTTTTCCAATACATCTTTTTTGAGATGTGGCAACCACATCTGCACGCAGTATTCAAGTATTTGGCCCACAGTATTAAATCCTTATACTCTTTTCTCACAAGCCAATCCTCCCAGCCTCATCATCATTTTTTGTTGCTCTTCTCTGAATTTCCTCCAATCTGTATTGTGCTAGTCAAATTTCAAAAAGCAATGCCACCCATAGCTGAACAGTTAAATAAAAACATCAAATTTCACAGCATGTCTTAAACTGCTTCTTATTTTAAAATAAAATAAAATAAAAGACAATGCATTTATTATCTCTGCTGTCTGCTTACTTCTTGAATTCCCTCTAAAAATTACTCTAGTAAGAAGAAAAATGTGATGAATAACATTGACATGTACAAGCTCTAAAGACAGCAAGGGCAACAAAATCCTCTGTGAGGATTTAAAAATAGATATGCTATAAAGGGTACAGGTAGGTACATAGATTTTCTTTTTAAACCTCCCCAGCACTGCATGCAACCCTTATAAATATTCTATTAGTGTCACAGTAAAATAGACTGCATGTGTTTAAATAGGCTGGCTAAACACAATACTACAAGCTTGTCAAAATGCAAGGATTTCATGTTTTGGGATCATTATCCAATCCATTCTTCCAATGTTTCCTTTTAACCAATGCAACTTTTGCCTTAATCCCTTACACTGTTTTTTGACATATTTGCATAGGAATGATTAACATACCATCAGTTGCCACACATCAATTTGATGTATGACTTATTAAGACCTGCTACTACTGTTGGGCAGTGTGAGTGAGCATTCAGCACTCTCTTTAAATGCATTGATTTTTCCCCCCAGGGATCATTCTTCTAATCCTCTTGGCTCTGATATTTTTATTGTCTCATTCCAAAAAATAATAACCCAGTCCAACAAATCCCAGCCATGCAATTAATAAAGAACGTATGCATTATGCGTTGTTTTCTAAAAGCAGTTTTTGTCAGCAGCAATTTTAATGCAGAATTTTTCCACCGACTTATATTGGATAGCATTATCAGCGTCAAAAAGACAATTGCTTTCAAGTGCAACTTTGTTCCTACTCTCTCTAGAAGTGGTTGAAAAAAAGATTATATATACTCATCTCTGTCTACCATAAAGGGCACACACAATTATATGGAGATGATACCCATTTAATTAAATTTTTATCAAGGGTAAGTAGAAGGCTGTACAAGCAAATTAAATTTTTTATTGGGTTTAAGAGAAGGAAGTTGGTGGTGACAGAAATTTATTACAAATATTTTTAAAAAAAGACCTGCATCAGCATTTTACCTAGATATTTGATTTGCAATTAATGAACACAAATGGAAAATTCAGCAATAAATTTAAAACTATGAAAACAGAATAGACAGCCACCAGTTAGGCAGCATTTGAACAGTTCTCAACTGACTTGTACCGAACATTATAAATAGACCCAAGAAAACATGGTTAAAATATTAAATAAAACAGGCCCCCAACCCCCCAAAAAACCCAACCAAGAAAACACACACACACACACACTTCAAATTACTGAATTATGTAAATATAAGTGCTTATTGCTGATTTGCACTTTAAAATATTGTGACAAGGTGGCTCCTCGGCTCCCCTGACTCAAGTCCTTTGGGGTTCTGGCACAGCACTGGCGCCCTGACCAGGCTGAAGCAGACCCTGTTTTTCCGCTGCTCCTTAGCAGCCCACTCTCGGTCTCTCCCTCTCAGGGTCAGGCTCCCGCAGGCTAGGAAAGCTGGGTTCCCCTGCTTGCCAGCAGCCTCTCTGTCCCTGCTTCCCCCAACTCACTCTGCACACTCCTCTGCTTTCACCAAATTCACTCCTCTAACTCCTACTGCCTCCAAACTCACTCCTCAAACTCCCACACTCCTCCCTGGGGAGGAGTCTCTTTAAAGGGCTCTGGCAGCCTCCTTAACTGGCCTCAGCTGGCCCTGCTCCTGGCTGTGGCAGCCTTGCTCAGCTGGACCCAATTCCCCTGTAGTAACCCTTCTAATTACAGGTCCTTCTGGCAGCTTCCTGCCCTGGGTCTACCACAATATATTTGGAATTCAGCAGAGTGGCATTAAGAAGAATATATTAAGGACTTAAAAATATAAAACCTAGAATAATTATAAACTCCATCCACCACATTCACTCTGGAAACCCTCAGGTACATTTTCTAAGGTTTAAGTGCCTTGCAATGACTTTTGGGGTACAGAAACTGGCCTAACGGGATACTGCATTCCAAGGTGTTAGTGATTTGTTGGTTTTGTTTTAATGGTTTCAGGTGTGTGTATAAAGTTACTTTTATTTTATTGTAAGTCTGGGACATATTGTTTAGTAAGCTCAGATAATCATTCACATTAGACTGCAGATAAATGAGGAGGACTGAGTGTCTGACATCAGAAAGTAATCAATGTAACATTTCCCCCAGGTGTTGACAGCAGCAAAAAGGGTCAGGTTTCAGTTAGGCTTTCTGAATGAATTCCAAAATAAGAAAAAAAGCCAGCTCAAGCCCCCACCCAGAAACCTGGGGAAACTACACACTTCCCTGGGAGCCCTTCCCTAGGGTGATTGGATGTCCTGATTTTATCAGAATTGTTCCAAAATTAGTGGCTTTATCTTCCCTAGAACCCCATTATCCCCCACTCCCAGTCCCAATTTTTCACTCTTGCGGTCTAATCATCCTTCTCTTCACAGTCCTACGGAGCAGCAAGCACCAAGTCCATTGTACAAACAAAGAAAATTGTATTGGAGAGTGAGGGAAAGTCAGTAATAATTAATCTGTATATAGCTATTACGTAAAACTCCCATGCCCAAGAATCTCAGCAACAGTCTTAAACTCAGACATTCACCCACAGTTATTAGTGTCCAACAAGGCAACGCATCCCTGCAATAGCCACTTCCCTCTACTGTGCCCCCACTCCCAGTTTTTTGTGCGGGGTCTGTGGCATCCAGAATTCAGGCAAGTCCATCCCTACCTTCCTAAGAGAAGTGCTCCCTGGTCTGCTCCCAAGACACTATCACAGGGGTGGGCAAACTGCGGCCCGCAGGCCACATCCAGCCCATGGGACCATCCTGCCCAGTCCCTGAGCTCCCGGCTGGGGAGGCTAACTCCTGGCCTCTCCCCCCGCTGTCTCCCCTCTCCCGCAGCCTCAGTGCACCGTGCCACCAGCGCTCTGGCCCACTGCTCCTGGGCTGCGCTGTAGCACTGTGGTTGGCCCTGGTAGGGCCTGAGCTCCTGCTGCTCTGAGCGGCTTGTTAAGGGGACGGGGCTGCAAGTTCCGACGGGCCACATAGCTTCCAGACACACTGCACTGGGTAAGGGTGGTAGGCCTAGGGCCGGGGGGGCGCGTTGGATAAAGGGCAGGAGTTCCAGGGGCAGTTAAGGGACAGGGAGCAGTTGGATGTTCTGGGGGTGGTGGTCAGGGGATGGGAATGGGGGTGTTGGATAGGGTGTGGGAGTCCCCAGGGTCTGTCAGGGTGGTGGATAAGGGACAGGGAGCAGGAGGGGTGGGGTGGGGTGGTCCTGGGAGAGCAGTTAGGGTGGGAAGTCTCAGGAGAGGGTGGTCAGGTGACAAGGGACAGGGGGGCTTAGATAGGGGATGGGGTCCCGGGCGAATGGTTAGAAGCGGGGGTGTCTTTGGAGAGGGTGGTCGGGGACAAGCAGTGAGGGGGTTGGATGGGTTCTGGCTTCTGAGGGGGGCAGTCAGGGGACAGGAAGTAGATGGGGGTCAGATAGGGGGCGGGGCCAGGCTGTTTGGGGAGGCACAGCCTTCCCTACCCGGTTCTCCATACAATTTTGGAACCCCGATGTGGCCCTTGGGCCAAAACGTTTGCCCACGCCTGCTCTACCACATAACCCAGGTGTAGTGATTACAGCTTTTGCTGATTGCTCGGTGGGTGGGGGAGGGTTCTCATTGGAATTCTTCAGTTATGCTGCTGCAGCTTTGGCAAAAACCAACATCCTGACCCACCTTGAAACCACCTCCCATTCACAAAAGTTGCCTCAGACTAGGCTGACCATACGTCCCGTTTTGAACGGGACAGTCCAGTTTTTTACATATTTTCCAACCGTCCCGTCTTTTTAATATAAATATCAAATTTGTCCCATTTTTGGTAAAAAAAAAAAAACCGGGACGCGGCTTATTTCAGGGACCCACGGCCGGGTCCTGCCTCCTCCCGCAGCCCTTCAGTCCCTTCCCCTCACGGCCTCGGGTCCCCCTCCCCAGCCTGCTCCCCGCTCCCCTCCGCCGCAGAGCCCGCGCGGCGCGATTGGCTGGGCCACCCCCACGTGTCGTGTGCCCGCAGCTGAGCAGGCGCGAGCCAGTTACAGCAGAGCCTGGCGCAGTGGTGGGCGGGCGGAGTGGAGCTGCTGGCTGGGCAGAGGCTGCCTGGCGCCTCGCTCCCCCCCCCCCCATGTCAGGGGCATTTCTCACCCCATTTCCCCACTCCACCCTTATTAACCACACATGTTACAGTAGCGCCCAAGGACAGAGCTCCGGGGCTGGTTCCTACCGGGACTGCCATCCCCGGGTCTGCCTGGTTCCCATGGTGGGGGTCCTTCTCCCCTCCTCCCTCTCTCTGCCTCCTCCGCCGATCTTCCTCTACATCCGCGGGGACAGACCGGGGGTCCCACTTGCCCGCCCCTCTCCTTTGGGGGCAGGAGCCCTGGGTCCCACCACACCAGGGCAGGCTAGATGCGCCCTCCCCTCCCTTCCCCTCCCCTGAGGACCCAGGAGTCCGGGCGATCAGCCCCCTTATAAACACCATCCCTGGGAAAATCTTCCCAGTGGCTGCGGGTTCCTGGCATGGATGGGCTCTGGATCCAGACCCCCTGCGCCGGGGTGGATCGGCTCTATGCCCGGGGGTCCCCCTCCCCCGGAGCCCGCCGCAGCACGGGGGGAGGCGGCTGGGTCGGGGGCGCTGCTGGGCTGGGGCCTGGGAGGAACCCGGGTGCCCAGAGGAAGGATTTGCCGGGGACACCCACCCGAGAGGCTCCCGCGTTGGAGCCGCAGCTGGGATCCCTCCTCCCAGGGACTCCTCAGCTCTGCTCCCCCTTAGCAGCCGGGGTCTGAGCAGGGGGAGTCAGTAGGACTCCTGGGTTCTCTTCCTGTGTTGGGGGCTGGAGTGGGTTAGAGCAGAGGCTGGGAGTCAAGACATTTTATTCTCTTTGTTCCCTGCAAGGGGCACTGCCCCCCCCCAATCTTACTGCCTCCAGGGCCCCCCTGAGCATGTCCCTCTGCTTGGATCCAACATCCCTCCCTACAGAGAATGGGGCTGGGATTAAAATCAAGGCACAGTCTCTGTACCAGGCCCTGGGGGGGAGATTTAGTCTAGAGAGGAGAAGACTGAGAGGGGACAGGAGAACAATTCTTTGGCAAGTACATAAAAGGTTGTTAGAAGAAGAGGGAGAAAAATTGTTCCCCTTAACCTCTGAGGACAGGACAAGACGCAATGGGCTTAAATTGCAGCAAGGGAGGTTTAAGTTGGACACAGGAAAAACTTCCTGTCAGGGTAGTTAAGCACTGGAATAAATTGCCCAGGGAGGTTGTGCAATCTCCATCACTGGGGATTTTTAAGAGCAGGTGTATCACTTGTAAAATAAACCCGTCCCATTTTTGCCATCCCAATGTCCCGTTTTTGTCACAAGGAAATATGGTCAGCCTACCTCAGACACAAGTTAGAGCAGAGGCTTTGCAGGGATGCACCCACTTCAAAAGCTAGAGTTCCCCTCCATATTACTATAGCTTGTGCCCCGGCTCTGCTAACCAACTGTGCCACCCTACAGTTTGGCTAAGGTGACTCCTCACATGTTTTGCAGTTCACTTGTCATTTCAGTATTCAACAGAGGTACTAATCCCCCAGACTTTAACCCCCACAACTGCCACCTAAGAGAAATGAAAATGAGGGCTGGCCCATTCAATTGTTTCTCTTGCTCACCAATAGATGCTGGGAGAGAGCTCACTTTCTTATTAAATTTATGTCCATCTTGAGGTCTCAAGTAGCTTTAGGCTGCTCTTCTCCCTGTTTATCAACAGGTCTGACTGAAGTGTGAGGAGCCCCGGTGGGCCAGCCTATACTCCACCCTGGCCCTGAGGCCTGCCAGGGACATCAGCTGGTGGCTCCTTCAAGGAGCCGTGAGCATGGGCATGTGCTTGGAAGGGTTCACTTCCCTCCCGGACACCTGCCCCTTTTGCGGCGTGAGGGAGACCCTGGTACACATATATCTGGAGTGCACCAGGTTGCAGCCCCTATTTCAGCTCCTCTTAGATATATTTTTGTGGTTTTGGTTTCACTTCTCCCCTCACTTGTTCATCTACACACTCCCTCTTCGTGTCCCCACAAAGCCGCAGGACCTCCTTGTCAACCTCCTCCTAGCCCTGGCCAAACTGGCTATCTACAAAACCAGGGAGAGGAGGTTGGCAGACATGGTTTCCTGTGACTGTGGGGCTTATTTCCTCTCCTCCGTCTGTTCATGTATACGGGAAGAGTTCCTCTGGGCGGCGTCCACTGGCTCCCTTGACGCCTTCAAGGAGCAATGGGTGCTGTCTGGGGTTCTCTGCTTGCTGTCCCCGTCAGGTTCCCTTCATTCAGCTCTGTGACCTCATTCCCATTCCTGTTATCTCCTTAGTTGTCCCCCACAATTATTTGGTCTCCCGGACCTGTGGATCCTCCCCTTAGGTGGGGGTGGGTGGGAGGTCCTTCCTGGATACCAACAGGAGCAACAGATCTGACTAGCAAGCTCCCTATGCTCTAGGGCAGGGTTTCTCAAACCGTGGGTCGCGACCCCCCGGGGGGGGGTCGCCAAGCGCTCCCCAGGGGGTCACGAGCTCCTGCCACCGCAACTCGCGGCGACTAGGGCTGGGGCACAGCCAGCAGCCCGCCCACGGCGGGCGGGTTGCCAGCTGCGCCCCAGCCCCCAGTCCCCGCAGTGGGTGGGCTCCCGGCTGTGCGGCGGCCCCCAGTCCTCCCAGCGGGCGGGCTGGCGCACACCCGGCAGCCCGCCCGCGGAGGAGACGTGGGAGCGGTGTGCACCCGGAAGACCACCGGCAGTGGCGAGGACTGGGGGCCGAGCGGATCCTGAAGCCCGGCAGCAGCGGCAGGGACTGGGGGCCGGGTGAACCCGGCAGCCCGGCGGCAGCAGCAGGGACTGGGGGCCGGGCGGACCCTGAAGCCCGGCGGCAGCGGCGGGGACTCGGGGCCGGGCGGACCTGGCAGCCCGCCCCCAGCCACAGGGACTGGGGGCCGGGCGGACCCGGCACCCCGCCGGCAGCGGCGGGGACTGGGGGCCGGGCGGACCCGGCAGCCTGCCCCCAGCCGCGGGGACTAGGGCTGGGGTGCAGCCGGCAGCCCATCGGGGGGGGGGGAGGGTGCGGGGGGGGGGGGCTTGGGCGCAGGGGGGTCGACGCTTTTTTTTAAAAAAAAAATTCTGCGGCTTTTCCGCGGAGGGGTCGCCGGAGCACAAAAAGGGGTCGCGGTCTCAACAAGTTTGAGAACCGCAGCTCTAGGGCTTCAAACCACAGAGCTTACACATCAATACAATTTCTGTGTTCAAATACTGAGTGAATTTTATAATTGCTTTAAGAGGTTAGTGTAACTGAATTCTGGCTAGACCATCTCTGGGTTGTATTTTGAGCCTAACTCTTCAACAACATCTTGTAAAAGAAGTTACAGCCTCTAAGAGTGCAATATAAGGGCCGGATTCTGATCTCATACTGGTACAGTCAGGTTTAACTCCTTGAAGCCAAGGGAAATACACTGTCTTAAGTGAGATGAGAATCGGTCCCTTTATAAGCAAAAACCAATCACAGATAAAACACATGAAAGCTGCTCACCAACCTTATGACAGCATGAATTTTATACAGAGGTGCTGTGGCTTGACAGTTATAGCAGATGAGAGAAAGAATGAGTCATAGTATTGATTTGTTTTTGTTACTAGCCCTCAGACAGATATTACCATATAGATCTGTGGAATAGGTTTACTAGAGATGTGGGCAAACCAAAACCTGAGAGCTGAAATCTGGAGTGAAGAGAAGGGATAAAATCTGGGTCTCATTAAAGTCAATGGCCATGGTGAAATGGGTTAGTTTACCTCTAGAGACTCCCGTTTGAATATTGGCCTAGATAGAACACAAGTGAGACTAAGAATTAGTTTGGTAGCCTCATTCTGGTCTTTTTCTGTTTACAAAACAAAATATTGGACATCATTCTTTGTTCAAAAGTAGCCAAGACTGACCAAGTTGTGTACAAAAATCTTATTCAGGGTCTGGCTCAAGCCAGCGCTATTTGCCTGTTTTACATAAGCATTAAAAAAGAAAACCTTTTCTATCAACACTTCCTAGACAATGTGCTTTAAGCAGCACATTTTATCTAGACACATTTGCCTCCTGCTCTGCTATTTGCCATGATAAATTTCTTGCAGTTGCACAATGGCATTTTAATAATCAAATGTTATTGAACATACTTTTCTTGAAATGTGTGCCCATAAATCTCAAATTTAATCTGTTTTGTAGTTCATTTCTGCTGCAAGAGCATACTTCCCTTCTATCTTTCTTTGCAATCACACCTTTATAAATTTTCCTTTGCCCTCTTCATTCCGTCTGAGAAGCTTAGCCTCCCCCAGTTTATTTTTTTCTGCAGGAGCACTAGTCTGCTGCTGGTGGCCCATTTATGCATGACACTGCCTAGGAAGATACTCTCTCACAATGAGATTTATGGTACCTCAGAGAAGTAACAAACAGTTCATAGGAATATTCTTCATCTTTCTCCTTTTCACAGTCCTCAAAATTCTCCTAACCTTCTCCAAAATAGAGACCCTTGTTCGAGCCAATGGCATTGTGTGGTGTTGCATTCCTTTGTCCCACTGACCGTTTCTACTATCTATACTGTGTAGTCTATAGTCATTGAACTGTCTCAAATCCAGGCTGGATTCTTCGATCCCAGAAAAGGGGATATCCCTGTCTCATTGTCAGTTATTTGCAATTCCCTAATATGTAGAGCAGCCAGTTAATTGTCAACATCTAGAATTCTCGACTCAGACTCTGAGGGTGCCAGCATCATACATCTCTGTAGGCAGGCAAAGCCCTATGTTTATTATTTTTAATTTCCTGCAGCAGCATTTCTAATGGATTATTGGCAAGGTTCCCAGTACGAAACTTGAGCATGTTATTACCTGGCTACAAGGTTACACAGAAGTATTACATGATCAATGTGTGCCAAACAAGCTGTCAGTCTTAAATTACCTAGCCTAAACTGACAAAGGAGTCACAAGGTGGGTGGGGTAATATCTTTTATCGGACCAGCTTCTGTTGGTGTGAGAGACAAGCTTTCAAGCTTACCCGAAGAAGAGCTTGGTGTGGCTTGAAAGCTTCTCTCTCGCACCAATACAAGCTGGTCCCATAAAAGATATTACCTCACCCATCTTGTCTCCTTAACATCCTAGGACCGACATGACTACAACAACACTGCATGCAACAAAGGATCATATAATCTCATGTACACAGTGTGTAGCAAAGAATTAAAAACCTTCCTACAGTGGCCTGAAAACAGGCACAATGGGGAGAAGACCCAAAGTGTCATAATTTTCCCTCATCCTTTGTGAAACACGGAAGCCACTTTGCAAAAGGACCACAAAATAGGGCCTCTGGGACGAGTGGGACCTGGCCAGAGTGGGCATGGCTGAGGAAAGATGCTCTTTATGCAATTCACAGTGAATTTTATCTGGGCATAAATGCTGAATCCATCAGTGCATTAAAGACTGGTCTACATTACGAGAGGGATCAATGCTGTGAGATTGATCTATCGGGGGTCGATTTATCGCATCTAGTCTAGACGCAATAAATCAATCCCCGAGCGCACTATTGTCGACTCCTGTACTCCACCGCTGCGAGAGGTGCAGGAGGAGTCAGTGGGGGAGCAGCAGCAGTTGACTCACTGCCATGAAGATGCCACGGTAAGTCGACCTAGGTACGTCGACTTCAGCTATGCTATTCTCGTAGGTGAAGTTGTGCATCTTAGACCGATTCCCCCCCCCACACACACACACACACAGTGTAGACGAGGGTGTATCTGCAGTTCCACTCAGCACTCTCTTTGCTGCTCAGATGGGAACTAGATGGAAGAGGCAAAGGGGGAGATGTGCTGCCAGGAGGAGGGAAGGGCTGATGAATAGCCTGAGAGCCATGAATTTATCTTGCTGGTTTGGGAATATCTGTCAAATGAGAGAATACTTCATGAACTCTCAGACCTAGGTTACACTACAGGATTATAGCGCGTCCCATATAGCGCAATAGGTATTGCACTAGAGCGTGTGCACACTAAGACCCTGAAGCGCTAAAGCATGGACACATTTGTGGCGCTTCTGGTGGCACTGAGAGTAGCGCAATAGGGCAGGTATCCCACAGAGCACCTCTTCCCAATCTGGCACAGTGCGGCCATTCTGCATCCGGTTCTAACTCCCCGTGATGCTTTGTGTCGTATCCCAGCAATCCCTTTGTTTCCATCCACCTCGGGCGCCATCTTTCAACGGCTTCAGCAAGGCACGCACGCTCAGTCGTCCGTTTTCCTGTGCCGTAATGGATCGCGAACTGCTGCGGAGCATGCTGGCGAGTGTTGCCAGCACAACTCTCTGCGCGGCAGAGTTCATTTTTGAAAGGGAACGTGACAGTAGTGATGAATCTGGAGAGGAAGACGAGCTCGACCCGAGAAACAAATTGAACACTAAACTGCTCATTGCTTTAACGGACATGCTCACGACCGTGGAACGCCGCTTCTGGGCACGGGAAACGAGCACTGAATGGTGGGATTGCATCGTCTTGCAAGTGTGGGACGATGAGCAGTGGCTGCAAAAGTTTCGCATGAGAAAAGCCACTTTCATGGGTCTGTGTGCTGAACTCACCCCCATCCTGCAGCGCCAGGACACCAGATTGAGAGGTGCCATCCCGGTGGAGAAGCGGGTGGCTATAGCACTCTGGAAGCTGGCCACCCCAGACAGCTACCGATCGGTGGCCAACTACTTTGGGGTAGGGAAGTCGACCATTGGAGTTGTGTTGATGGAAGTGTGCAAGGCCATTAATCGCCTCCTGCTATGAAAAATTGTGACTCTTGGTGACGTGCGTGACATCGTGGCTGGCTTTGAGCAGATGGGGTTCCCTAACTGTGGAGGGGTGATCGATGGGACCCATATACCTATTCTGGCCCCTGACTACCTAGCAGAACAGTACATTAGCCGAAAGGGATACTTCTCCATGGTTCTTCAGGCACTTGTGGATCACCGTGGGCGGTTCACTGACATTAATGCAGGCTGGTCGGGAAAGGTGCATGACACACGCATCTTCCGCAACACTGGCCTGTTCAGGAAGCTGCAAGAAGGCACTTTTTTTTCCCAGACCACAGGATCCCCGTGGGGGAAGTGGAAATGTCCATTGTGATTCTTGGCGACCCCACTTACCCTCTAATGCCCTGGCTCATGAAACCCTACATGGGGAGCCTGGACAACAGCCAGGAAAGGTTCAACTACAGGATGAGCCACTGTCGAATGACTGTGGAGTGTGCCTTTGGGCGTCTTAAAGCCCGCTGGAGATGCCTTTATGGCAAGCTAGACTTGGCAGAGGGAAGTATATCCGCGGTTATTTCCGCATGCTGTGCCCTACATAATCTCTGTGAGCAGAAGGGCGAAGCCTTCACTATGGCATGGACCTCGGAGGTTCAACAACTGGAGGCCACGTATGCACAGCCAGAGAGCAGGGCTATTAGAGGGGCCCAGCGCGAGGGTACAAGGATCATGGAAGCCTGGAGGGAACATTTTCTGGCTGAAAGCGAGTTCTAATGGGAATTGCAGAGGGAGGGAGGGAGGGAGAGAGGGAGGTTTGGAGGGAGCAGTCTGTTAATAGGATACGGTTTTGCTTTTCTGTACCTATTACACACATTTATGCACCGAATACAGAAACCCATTTATTAAAAAGAATTCATTTATTGAACAGCTTTCTTATAATCTGAAATTAAAGTTGAAAAACATTAAAGTATGTGAGGGAGGAAGGGGTGTGAAATTGGGTTGAGGGAGGAAGGGGTGTGAAATTGGGGTTGGAAAGGGGTCAGTCAGATATTGGCGTATGTCCTGGACTCATAACCTCCAATGCCCTCTGAATTGCTGTACTCCCCCAACCCACTTTGCGGAGGGCGATTATGCTTGTTAGTAGGGGTTGGGTGCAGTGGATAAGGGTGCTGGATCTGTGGGTTAGTCGGTGAAGGGAGGGTGGTGGGAGGCAGCTGTGGCTGGTAATAACCAGGCAGCAGTTGATACTGGCCTGAAGGGGCCAGAGGGCCAGAAGGGGAAGGGTTAAGGGGCAAGTGACAATGCGGGTGGCAAGCAGGGGGCTGCTGCTCCTGAACGGCAGCGATCTGCTGCAGAGTCTCTACTTGTAGCTGTAATATTCTAAGCAGCTTGTCAGCGCGCTTGTCAGCACGCTGTTCGCGAGCTATCTCCCTCTGCTTCATTTGTTCCTCCCTCCGCTGTTCCCTACGCTTCCTCTCCTCCTCCCTCCGGTCGCTGTCAACGCGGTTGTCCATTGATGCCTGTTCCAGAACTTGCTTCAGAAGCTCCTCTTTGCTCTTCCTCGGTCTGCTTCGAATTTTACTTAGTTTTTGAGCCACAGATAAAGCTGGTGAGGATGTCAAGGACAAAGCTGGGGAAAGTTACAATTTCACAATTAAAACACAAGATCCCATTGTTTGCAACAGACAGTATTAGGGAGTCCCACGCATTCCTTGAATCTCTGTGCAGTTATCCTGTCCAAATAAGCCATATCACACACAGAGGTACCCATGGATCCCTGGGCATGGTGAGTCGCTGGGACAAGCACTGCTTCCCTGCCTTTCAATACTATTGTTTTGGGGGAGCGGCGGGCGTTAGTGGGAACTGCAGTCTGATAAGGATTCTCCCAACATTCTGTGGAGGTTTTCGTGCTGGAAGATATCTCTCTGTTGTGGTTGACGGAGCAAGACAGGGCAGGGATTTTAAGGAGATGTGGCTTCCGCCCAGGGCCATACGCGGCTTGCATCTGTGCGGCGATGCTGCCTCCACCGCTCTTAGAAGAGTGGCGTGGACTGGTGACCGTGGCCGGGACAGCGAACATGCTGGGGCTACCGCGAAACCTCCGCAGGCACATTGCAAGAGCTCTTATTGTGACCTTTGCAGAAATCACTGATGAGGATTACCGCGAGGTGATAGAGTACATCAATGCACTATTCCACATGTTGCCAAGCATGCAAGCATCCCTTTCCTTTCCACCCTCGCCAAAGCTGTCTGCCCTCCCAATAGAAAAGTTTCTGTACCTGCACAAACTGGTGCTGCAGCCCCAGCACCTGCAGCCGCCAGACGCTGTGGCTCGCTCTGGCTGCACTCTGGGCTTGAGAAGAGTTCCTGGCTGCATGTCTCCAGTGACTCCTCCGTGCCCTGGCTCGCTGCCGCGGGCGTGGCCGCCTCCTCCTCCTCCTCATCTACGTCCTGCTGCGAATCGCTGTCCTGCTCATCTCCAGCTTCCTTTCCCCACCCCCCTTCATTAGGGGGCTGAGAAGAAGTGTCCGGGGTGGTCGCTGGAGCACACGTTGGATCACCACCAAGTATTGCATCCAGATCCTTGTAGAACTTGCAAAACACAGGGGCTGCCCCAGAGCGGCTGTTTGCGTCACGGGCTTTGCGATAGGCAATCCTAAGCTCCTTTACTTTTGCCCGGCACTGCAGAGTGTCCCGGTCATGCCCTCTGTCCCTCATGGCCCGTGATATCAGGGCATAGGTATCGTAATTCCTGCGGCTAGACCGCAGTGGAGACTGGACAGCCGCTTCCCCCCCCCAAGAATTGATGAGGTCCATCAACTCATTATCGGACCACGGTGGAGATCGCTTATTGCGAGGAGGCATAGCACGTGGAGTCATGGGTCAAGCAAAATGGTTACCTGAGGAGCACTCCACGCCTGGCTGTAGCAAACAGGAAGGGGATTTTCAAATTTCCCTGGGAATTTAAAGGGTGGGTCTGACGTGTGGTCACCTGAGGACGCAACAGAAGAGTTTGAAATGATGGCCAGAGTGGCTCGAATGGGAATTATGAGGAGGCTGGAGGCTCATTAATGCGCAATGGGTGTTCATATTCGCACCGTTGCGCTATAGCGCTAGCGCAAAAGCCCCTATTACCCTCGGAAAGGTGGTTTACCAGTAGCGCTTTAAACTGAGACTTATTGCGCGAAATGTGCCTTGCAAGTGTGTACGGTTAGAGAGTTATAGCGCTCCTGGAGGCTTTTTAGCGCTATAAAGCACCAGTGTAACCAAGCCCTTAGTGTCGATGCACAGAGTTTTTCACTTAATTTTGCTTCTCCCCAGGGTCTTTTTTATGGGAGAAGATGATATAGCCCAAGATATTTAATTTTTTTAAAATAAATCTGTGTTAGGGTCATGAAAGATGCTGTGTTTCCATTAAGCTTGGTAGTCCTTTATCTGTGGAACAAATATACAACACTGGCAGTTGCCATGAAAGCTTCCTCCTGGCTATACATCAACACTATGCCTCAGATTTGACCTGGAGGGGAGAGCTTGTGTGTCGATGGGATAGGTCAGCTTCAGTGTCCATTCAGCTTTGATTTCTCTAAACACTAAATTTAAAGGTACAGCTGATAGTTTATTCTTCACTTATACCAGTGAACCTTAACCATTCTTTTCTTTTCTATGCATTATATGTCTAGATCAAGTGGTACCTGTGCTTTGGAACTCAAATGCTAGCGCTCTGTCTGGGTTGAACAACCATGAGAGGGATCAGAATCAGAAGGCCTCAGACTGTTTCCCCACTGACAACCTATAGGCCCCAATTGAACTCAAGATTTGAACATGCTAAGTGCTGTACATGCACACCATAAGAGACAGAGCTTACATTCTAACAAAAAAAAAACAGTGGGAGAAAACAGGTATTATCCCCATTTTACAGATGGGAACAGAGGGTCATAAAGAGTGACTTACCCAGGGTCACACGGGCTGTGGTATAATCAATACTTGAACTCAGCCCAATTCCTTAGCAGCAAGACCATTCTTCCACTAATCATGCAGCCTTGGCTTTGAATTCTCTGCCTCTCCTTGGCTTCAGCCAGATTGTTTATATTAAAGATTTTAAACTGGGCTGTTGCAAAGGCTAGAACAGACTTTGTGCAATAATAGTTTTGTTTGTAAAAGCAAAGAAAAAACAAGTCAATATCTTATTGTAATGGGTTTCACTCACCGCTGGCATGCTTCCTCACGGCTCATCTGGGGATTAGCTCTCCACTGGTCAGACACCTCTTCCTCAGTTATTCAGCCCATTGCCTCAAGCTCACCCTCCAGGACTCAGGATAGCCTTTTTCTTTGGGACTTGGCTGTTCCCTCTTTGTGACTTGACCCTCCAGCCAGGTCACTATAGTCCTCCCATTCTGTGGTCTGTCAAAGTCTCTCAGGACAAGCCGATCCTTTGCTGTTCCAGACAGTCCCTCCATTCTCCATCTACAGGCTGTGCCACTTGCCCAGTGTGTTGTAGGGGAACCAGGACCCACTCTCTGCTCTGGGTTCCAGCCCAGGGACCCAGTGCTGCACAACTATGGCCTACTTACTCCCAGGCCTAGTTGCTATTTCCCTAGGCTCTATCCTACCCCCGCCTCCTAACCTCTGGTTTATCATCCATCTAAGCTTCCTACACACTCTCTGTAGCTGTTTCCCCCTTTAACTTCTTGCCAGACCTTATAAGCGCTAATACACCTCCCTCCTATAAGGGAGTGACTGCAGCCCCCTTCTGTGCTTAGCGCTACAGAAACTCTGTCTGTTCCTGCCCAGCTGAGCTTCATTCTCAATTAAGAATTATGGATCCCTGGCTGAGAGCAGAAATCCCTGTGGCAGTTAATGTTGCTCTAAACAAAGCTGCCAAGGGGTGTGCAGCTTCTTAACACACCATGTAAAGTGATCAATTTGTAGGGAGGCATAAAGCCCTACACTGATTGCTCTGAGAAGATTCCCCCAAGCAATTGGGGAAGGCAGGACCTTATTCCTTCCCTCTTGTGACAGGACAACAAGGGGTTAAGGAGCTGCTCTGGCCTCAGCCAGCCCCACCCCAACACACCTGAGGGTGGGGGGGGGGAGAGGATTTAAAAGTGAGCAGGAAATCTCCCTTGTGGGTAGACCTGGCAAGAGGTGGCGGTGGAGAGGGAGAGGGAGAGGGAGACAGACAGAGACACACCCACCCACCCACACCCCATCTGGGTCTTTGGCAGCTCTGGGATCTGGCGAGAGGTCTCTGGATCCTCAGGATGTACTGGTTAGGAGACATGTGGCTCCTGCCTGGTCCACATAGGGGCACTGTTTAGGGGGGGGCTCTTCCTCCTTCCCTGCTGTGTTTCAGACCAGAGGTCTGCTCACAGCGCATGCCCTAGGCCAGACCTGCACAACTCGGAAAGCAGCAAGGGCCATATTACTGCAAAAAACCCAGCTGCGCCGAAAAGCCCCCCCACCCCCACCCCCGCGGGCCACACAGTGAGCCTGTACAGGCCGCACATGGCCCCCGCGGGGGCTGCATGTTGGACAGGCCTGCCCTACGCCCAGATGAAGCTCCTAGCTTCAGCACAGTTTGAGCGTGGGATGGGATCAATTCTGTGCTGCTCCCAGCTTCCCCCTTTGGACCTGGCAGTTTGTTTATAAACAGAGGCAGGGTGATTAAGATAACAAAAGGCTTGTCATTCAATTAAATTAAGGATCATTGGATGATGCTGAAAGCATTGCCAGGCACTCCAGTTAAAAGACAGGAAACAAAGGGTAGGAATAAATAGTCTGTTTTCAGAAAGGCTAGAGGTAAATAGTGGTGTCTCCTAAAGGTCTGAATATGTTCAAATGTCTTGAACATATTCATCAATGATCTGGAAAAGGGGATAAAGAGTGAGGTGGCAACATTTGCAGATGATATGAAATTACACAAGATAGTTAAGTCCAGAACTGACAATGGGCTCACAATGTCAAATGAAATTCAGTTTTGATAAATACAAAGTAATGCAAATGGCAAAATATAATCCCAATTATACATACAAAATGACAGGATCTAAATTAGCTGTTAGCCACCAAGAAAAGGATCTTGGAGTAATTGTGGATAGTTCTGTGAAAACATCTGCTTAATGTACAGTGGTAATAAAAAAAAAGCGAACAGCATGTTGGGAATTATTAGGAAAGGGATAAATAATAAGTCAGAAAATATCATATTGCCTCTATCTAAATCCATGATACACCCACATCTTGAATAGTGCGTGAAGATCTGATCACCCTATCAAAAAAGGACAGAGAAGGGCAACAGAAATGATTAGGTGTATGGAATAGTTTCTGTATGAGGTGAGATTAAAAAGACTGGGACTTTTCCTATTGGAAAAGAGATGACTAAGGGGGGATATGATAGAGGTCTATGAAATCATGAATTGTGTGGAGAAAATAATTAGGAAATGTTAGTAACTCATTCATATAACAGAAGAACAGAAGAACTCTGGGAGCAGAATGAACTAGAGAGATACAGAAAATTAAAATTATCCATAAAATAACCCAGGCAGAAGATATTTTATCCAGGCAGTGGAATGTTGAGAAGGAGGAAAATACCAGTGAGGGAAAAGAGCTACTGGTACAACAACATTCAGGTCAGGGTAGGAAAAATAATATAAGGGGAATAGACGAAGCTGTACTGCTTGTAGGCAAAGAGAAACTTATTGCATTTATGACAGAAGTGATTAATTGCACTTTACAGACAGGGAAGGAGACAAAGAATAATAACAAAAAAAGAGAGAAGTATTTGCATTTAGGCAATATCAAAAGATCACATTCAAGCAACTTTAAATGAAGATTATAATGTAGTTTAAACAATGTGGTTCCAACATGGTTTTTCTGGAACACACATAGTTTAACACTACAATGGTCAGGAATTAAAGAAACCTGTTTTAAATGGAAGAAACATGGTTTTTGAGAAGGCCTATGTTTACACTTCCAGGATATGATGTAATCAGATGTGACAGAGAGAGAGGAGGAGGAGGAAGAGTCTGTATATTTTTAAAGGAAGGTCTTAGTTACATGAACAGACGTACAGAACTTAAGTTTTGAGTACAATGATGTTGAGACTCCTCTGTGTACTCCTGAGGGAGGTCTGCATCAAAAATTTAAAAATTCTGTGTGGAATATTTTAAGTCTGTACCTTTTATCAATAAGTAAATGTGGAGTCTCCAGCATGGCCGTGGGGCCAGGCCACTAGCTGCACTGAGGTGGGAGATCACCCTAGAGCCCCCTCACTCCCAGGACAGGGACTCAGTGGTGAGGCTGCACCCAACCCTGACACAGCACAAGGGCTGGGCATGCCCCAGAAACATCTCCCGGGCCCCGCCCCCCTGTGCCAGGTGCACTAGGGGTGGGCAGGCAGGTTCAGTCTGGCAGGATCCAGGAGTGGAGGGGCTTAGTGCGGTGGGGGATCCAGGTGTTGGATGAGAGGGTTCTGTGGGGGGGCAACTGGTATGGGTGGCTAGGGGTGGGGGGGTGGCATCTGGATGCACAGGGGCTCACTGAGGAGTTCTGGGTGCAGGAGCAATGGGACGTTGCAGGGGGGTCCAAGTGAAGATGGTTGGGGCTCGGCAGGGTGGTCAGGGTGTGGGGGGCTACGGCTTATGGTGGGGTTCAGGCACTGGGGGAGTGGGTGCCCAGGGGAAGTGGGCCTTGATGTGGTGGGGGTCCAGGGACAGCTGGTTGGGGATCAGTGTGGTGGGGGTCAAGGTGGCTCATTAGGGTGGTCCGGGTGGTGTAGGGATATCTAGGTGCAGGGGGGTGGGACTAGTCTGAGTTGGGGTTCAATGGGCCTGCTTAACAGGGGATCCCAGCTGCTGCCACTGAAGGGATGCCGCATGCCGGGCTCCCACTTCTCACCCCTGATTCTCGTATCCCCTTCTCATCCCCCATCTCCTCCCCTCACTCCCATGTCCCCCTGCCCAATCCAATACTTATCCCTCTCACTTCCACACTGCTTCTTCCTCGCTTCCCCTATGCCTCCACCCCTCTTGCCCTGCCTCACCACAGGCACTCACCATTGTACAGAAAACTTCCCAGCACACGTAGAAGGGGAAGTTGACTGGCACTAGGTCCCAGGAAGTGGCATCCAGCTGCAGAGTCAGGAACCCAAACTGCACCTTCTGTCACCCTGGAAGCTCTGCACCTGCAGAAATGGGGAGAGAGGGGCAGTGGCGAAGCCAGGTTTTAACATCAGGGGGAGTGAGCACCAAAAAAAAAACAGGCACCACTTCACACACGGAATAAACTAATTTATTATATGGTGGCCCCGGGCGCATTGCGCCTGGAGAGGCTGTGCGCCTCCCGCCGGGCCCAGCCCTGCCTGGGGGAGAGACTCTGGCCAGGTACCCCGTGGACATGCTCCAGCCCCAAGTCTCCCTGCCCAGCCTCCCCCTTCTCAGAGCGAGGGCTCGGGGATGAGAGGCAGCAGGCCCCGCTGTGCCAATCCCCCCATCTGTTTGCAGATGACTGTGCTATCTGGGGCAGCCATCTAAAGGGCCTGGGGCTTCTGCTGCTGCCACAGTAGCACTGGCTGGGAGCCCCAGGCCCTTTTAAATCACCGGGCTCTGGGGCAGCTGCCCCTTTTGCCTCACCTCATCGGCAGCCCTGAGGTGGGGGACGGACGGACAATGGGGCAATGACATTAAAGCGCTGTCATGACAGCACTTTAAGGACCCTACTGCCAGGGCTGCCAACAGAGGTGGGGAGCCAAAGGGGTAGTGACATTAAATCACTGTCATAGCAGCACTTTAACGTCAGCTGTGTATGGGCCTGTTCCAGTGGCCATTCCTTACTTACACAGTACCGGCCCACTTTCACCTCCGACTACATGTAAAGATAGGATGGACCTGCTTAAAAATATTTCTGGGAATAACTGAGGTGTAGATAAGAACACATGGTTGGTGCTGAATAGGTCATTAATAAAACCAGTTACAGATTATGGATGACAAGCTTTTTATTCAGCTTCTAAATCAACACTAAAAAAAATAGAGCCGATCCAAACCCAAGCTCTGTGAATCGCACGTGGGTGAGTATTATGACTCCATTGTGTGTGCTGCAAGTTGCAGCTGGAGAAATGGCTATAAATTTAAGGATGATTGTTAGATTTAACCTTTTGAGCTATAGTTAATGGAAACAATGAAGATAAGAGCACTTAACGAATATATGAGCATGATTGGGAAGTAAGTAGACAAGAAGGAACTGGGTGCCATAAACTCCCACATGCTAACAGGGGTCAAAAGGTGAGTAAAAGACTTTGGTGAAAAAGAAGGTCTGGAAGAAATTAAAATCTTAGTAATGGGAAATTCAGGTGTGTGTGTGGGAGTGGGGGTGGGGGGGGGGGAGAGATAGCTCACTGGTTTGAGCATTGGCCTGCTAAACCCACGGTTGTAAATTCAATACTTGAGGGGATTGAGGGGCCATTTAGGATTATGGGGCAAAAATCTGTTGTTTGATTTAATTAGGGATTGGTCCTGCTTTGAGCAGGGGATTGGATTAGATGATCTCCTGAGGTTCTATCCAACTCTGATATTCTATGAAATCTGAAATCAAACTATAGCTGGATGGTTGTCTCTCCAGTTGTAGATTTGGAATTGTATGACAAAACAAAAGAAAGAGCAGGACCATGAAATATGACAACTAGGTTTGAGAGTTTATACATGGCAAAGGGGATCAGCATTGCCAAATCTATACTGGAGGCTCTAAAGAAGACAACACAGGTAGAGTGGGAATAGTCATTTGTGTCCCTGAATTTGAAATTAAGAGATCTGTCAGACTACTCAATTTTGTGGCCGTTATGATGGCTGAATTGATGGGCATACTGGTAGCACTGCCATCCCATCTTTAGCGGGTATAATGGTGATTACAGAGGAAGCTTCAAAAAGTAGGAATGACTTGATATATTTTTCTTAACCACAGGAGATAGTACAATTAGGCATATCAAGATACTGGGCAATAAAACAGCAGATAAAGCAGGGGAAAAAATGCCTTAAAAATGAGAAGGATGATCTAAAGATCATTCTGGATAAACAGGACTTCAAAAGTTTGATTAAGAGGGAAATGGAAAGAACCATGGACCAAAGACAGAAAAAAAAAAGGATAAAGATTCTATGAAATATGCTCTAAATTTGAGGATGATGTTATACTTAATGGCTAAGATAGAAGAAGTGAAGTACGGTAGCTATATTTAGAGTGCTAACAGGTCACTGTGACCGGAACGGTAATTTACATTTACTAAACGAGCACAAACATGAGTTGTGCAACACGTGTGAAGTCCAAGAAACAGTTGAATGCCTGCTCTGGCAATGCGGGGAGAACTACACAGAAAGATTCTTTATGAAGAGCGTGTTACAACTTGTGCTTTCAATATCATGAACAGAATGTTTCCCTGTGTCTACACCCTACACACTATGGTAATAATCTTTGTATAAAGTATACTTTGTGAGACAACATTTCAAAATTCATACTTTGCTGATCAATAATATCATGACGAAATGCATATAGCAGCATTATATGTGAAGATATAAACACAAGCTGAAATCATGGACAAAACTGTTTTACAGAGAAGTCTGGGGAATGGCCAAACCAGTTCCTCAGAGACAAAAGACAAGCTGATGCTTCAGCCAGGCGTAAACAAGGCTGATGAACCATTACTTGCTAATTGGCAATTCTTCCTCTGGAAAGGGGGCAGAGGCAAAAAATAAATCTACATCTTAGCAAAGAAACAGCAAGGAGTTCCCTTCCACACAGCTTGCCTGTGGCCTTGCTCCCAGCTGGAAATGTTTCTCAAGGGGAGACAAGACTTTAAAAAGAAAGGACAAACACCCCAAGGAACCCTCTCCCCACCCCTCACCAGCCCATTGATTCACTGCAGAAGGAGCAAAGGACGTAGCCATTCAACTGGGAAAGGGGTCTGGACCTAAGAAGTTCTCAGGCTGTGGAGAGCATGTGGTAAAAAAACCTTGCTTTTAATTTAACACAGTTTGGTGTTAGGCACCGGTTGCATTTTATCTTTTTTTTTGGTACCCTTTTTTGACTTTTATGCCTCATTACTTGTACTCACTTAAAATCTCTCTCTTTGTAGTAGTTTTGGCATTTTATCTAAACCAGTGTGTTTGAATTCAAACTTCTGGGAAACTCCAGTTGGGGTAACAAGATATGTGTATATCATTTCTATTAATAAAATGATGGACTTTATGTAAGCTTGTGTTGTCCAGGAGAGGACTGGGCAGTACAGGACATACATTTCTGGGAGAAAATTTAGGATTGGGGGGGGGGTGTTGAGGTCACCCTGCAGTATAACCAAGGCTGGTAAGAGCCAAGGTGTGGCTAGCTGGCTGCAGTGCGCACGCACACACACACATACACACACATGCGCACACAAACACACACACACACACACACACAGCTGGGAGTGACCTGCATGCTGGAGGCTGTTTGTGAACAGTCCAGGCTGGAGGCTACAGCAGCAAAGCATTGTAAAGGGCACCCAGGTTAGATGGCAGAGATGACACAGCTACTCATTAGTCTGGGTTGCACCCTGGGTATGTCACACCAGCTTCTCAAACTAATGGGTGCATACAAAAACATTTAAGGTCTGTGGAAAGGCTCTCATTGACTTCAGTGGGCCTGGATCAGGCCCTAAGCCCATCTTGATCAAAACAGAGTCTGAGTCCAAACATCGTCAGGTTCATCCAGCCCTATTTTGTTTCTCCCAGTGGTCACCTCTTGTTATATTTCACTGTCATTAGGAGAAAATTTTTTGGATCATCTTCTACAGTTTTCATAACATCACCTACTCTTTCCAGAGTGTTTGATTTATTGGTTTCATTTCTGAACTAGATCTGACACACATCTCATCCTGTACAATGAGGCTCAAATGACCCGAGAGAGAGCATCCAGCTAACACAGGTACATCCTTCACTATATAGTCTATTCACATTGTTTTCACTATTCCAAAAAAATTATGTGATGGCACTGAGAGTGCTGTAATGTATGTACTGTGCCTCCAGCCAATGACTGACCTAACTGTGAGAGAAGAAAGAGTAGAAACCCATGGCAAATCTAGAAGACATTCCCCTCTACTCTTTGCCTGAGGGTCACATTTTTTCGACAGATTTCAACTAAGCGTGAACAATCCCAGTTAATTTCAAGGTGCTCCCTCAGACATTTGTGTTGGAATCTCAGGAGAAATGAGAGGAAGATGGCAGTGATAACATTCAGGTGACCAGAGAAGAGTTGTCTGCACCAAACAGATTCCGGACGAATTCAAATTCTGAGAGAAACTCTGATCAAAGGTATTATTTTTGTTTGTTTGTTTTAAAAACTATAATAAAAACATTGTTTTCCCACCTCTTTTGAAGTGGCTGATTGTTGTCATTTCAAATCGCTCTTGTTTCTGGTAGGCGCTCTCTGGTAAAAATGGACTGGGGATGCTAATGGTTGCATTTGTATTCACTCTGCAAGCTGCACTAAAATTTTTATCTCCCATGAATATTCAGTCCATAAAAATTCAGCTCGCATTTTTCACTAGCAAAGCCAATAATCACAATAATTTATTTACCAAGGACACTGTGAGCAGACTGCAAATTATATATATAGGTTTATATAGATATAATTTTTATGAACAGGCAAGGTCCAATAACCATAAATAAAGCTTGAGAACAACCTCATAGAGCATTTGACCTATTGCTTCATTTGACCATAGAGCATTGACCAAGACTGGTGCAGGTAGAGAAGAGGAAAAAGGGCGGTGATATACACCAGGAGGCGGAAGCAAGGAGAAACATTAAAGACTTCGCCTTCCACAGGGAAAAACTACTTTACAAGAGTGTTACAACTTGTGCTTTCAATATCATGAAAGCATGGAAAGTTGCAACTAAGGATAAAACCCCCAGAAAAGTGACATTAAATCAGAGAGGAAATGCATGCTGCTGCCTAATGGGGAATGGATAATCAGCCAGGTTTACCCCCATTGACACAAGGAGATGCGGTAAGGCCTCTTCTATTTTTATTTGGTGTTTACACAGAAGCTGTGTAGTGAGTCAGCAAATCCTTTGGCTATGCTTCTCCTCAACCAGCATGGCCTAATTTTTAAGCTGTGCCAGCAGCCTTCAGATTCTAGCTCCAACCCTCCCTTTTACCAACAACTCCCTGCTTCCAGGAGGTCCTGCAATGAGGCTGCCATAAACCGTAAGAGAATGGAGTACATTTTCATTGTAATCCTTAATAGAGACAGCAAGACACAATTCTGTGATAAAAACCACTCCGATTACATGCTTCAAGAAACAGCCTGTGAAGACAGAAAGGAAGTTCTTTCTATGTACAGATTCATTATGGAATGTTACATTTTCCTCTAAGTGTCAGGTACTTGTGGCTATTGTATAAAGTAAAGTATCAGAGTAAGTGCACTAAGGACCAGATATAGTGTGATCTTCCTAACCTACCCTTTTAGCACTGGTCGATATGGAGCATCCATTCCAGTTAATAACTCAAATGTCAAAAGTATCTATTTTCCATGTATGAGAAAATGATAAATGCTAGCCTTCAACTGTATGGGAAGAAAAAAGCAATGTTTCCTTCTCACAGCCTGAATCTCTTGCATTAATAAGAAAAATTCCAGGGATGAAACAAAAGAATCTGGTAGAAATGAATTGTCTCTACTCCTCTCTAACTACTCAACTGAGTAGAATTCCTAAGTTCCCAATATTATACTTTATCCAGATTAAAAATAATAATAATACAGTTTTGTTAATAAACTTTTTACTTCAAAGAACAACGTTACCAGTAAATTACCAGAAAATCTCTGTGATTGGAGGACATTTTCTTATTGGCCAACTGACTTTTTACAAAAATGAAAAGCCATTCTCAAAGCTGGGCCAGCTTGTGTGCTTACTCCAACCCCAATGGAGAATTCTAAAGGGGGAGATGAAGAGTGAGCAGCAAGATAACATATGTTCCTTAACTGCCAAGTACAGCGTGATCCTCTCTGAAGCAAGCTTGAGGCCACTGGCAGTTGGTGGAAGTTAAAATAGCCTTCAGATTGTTGTATACTAGGAACAGCACTAGGATCCAGAGATTCCCAGGCCAAAAGGGACTACAGTAGACTCTCGATTATCCAGGATTATAGGGAAAAAAATAATTCTGGTTAATAAAATCCCAGATAATCACCATTCATAGGAAATATGGGGGGCAAGGGTTGGTTCACCAGCCACCCTGCGCCAGGGGGGGGAGAGGGTGTTGGTTCACTAGCTGCCCTGCGCTCTGGTGGGGTTTTTTGTTGTTGTTATTTTTGTGTGTGGTTGGGGCAGCAACAAAACCAGATCCAGCCCTATGAATTATGCGTATTTTTTTTTTTACATCCCGGTTAATCCACAATCTGGTTAACCCAATCCTGGATAATTGAGAGTCTACTGTATTGTGATCATCTCTCTGACCTCCTATAGCACAGGCCACAGAACTTCCCCAAAATAAGTCCTAGAGCAGATCTTTTTGTAAAACAGCCAATCTTGATTTAAAGATTGCCAGTGATGGCAAATCCACCACCACCATTGGTAAATTATTCCAAGGGGTAATTACTCTCACTGTCAAAAATGTATGCCTTATTCCCAATCTGAATTTGTCTGGCATGGATTTCTAGTCATTGGATTGTTATACCTTCCTCTACTCGACTGAAGAGACCATTATTGAATAATTGTTCCCCATGTAGATATTTATAGACTAATCAAGTCACCGCTTAGCCTCCTCTTTGAGTCTGACAATCTATTTAGTTTATTACTGCTGTGGAGTACCCTTGCCATTAGGGCACCTCCTCCTAACTGCTCTGTGGATTAGCTCCTTTCAGGTCTGACACCCCCTTCTGTCACTTGTTCATGTGCCCTGACACCTCACTTACTCTCTGACTCAGGGTTGCCTTTCTTCATGGTATAGCTCTCAGGCCACGTCACTAGACGTTTTCCCCCTTCCATGGTTATTTAGGCCACCTAATTCCCTTTAGGTCGGGTCTATCCACTTAACGAGCCTCTTCTCAGCCTCATTAACCTAGGACAGGGTGGGTATGAACATCTTATCACAATCAAAATAAGGGCTGTTTTCTAAACCATTAATCATTCTTGCAGCTCTTCTTTGAACCCCCTCTAATTTATCAACTTCCTTCTTGAATTGCGGACAATAGAACTGGGCTCAATATTCCAGCAGCAGTTGCTCCAGTGCTAAATACAGAGGTAAAATAACCACTCTACTCCTACTCAAGATGTCCCCTTTTATGCATCCTAACTCTTTTGGCCACAGTATCACATTTAGAGCTTATGTTCAGCTGATTATCCTGGTAAGCAGTGACTCTGAAAAAGATTTGGGGGCCACCTTGTGAGAACTACAATTAGTTTGTTAGCGCTTCTTGGTTCTACAGCATTTCCAAGCTTTTGAATTTTTCACTGTTGGGTTAGGGCCCAATTCTGTCATCCTTACATTGAGTAATGCCTTACTTCATGACTAGCCTCACTGATTTCCACTGACTTGGTGTAGGATGCTACTCTGTCAGATCAAGGGTGATGAATTCTGCCTCTTATTTAGGGTGAAGAAGAACCACCCCAGTGAGTGTTGGTGCTATTCCATTAGGCAGTACCAGCATTCTGCAACATACAAATTACTTCAGGAAGTGTAAATGTGCCACTGTGGGCCACTGGTATTCCAACTGTTTATTAATATTTATATAATCAGGGTAGTCGGATAAATATTCAAAGGCTTCACACTTCAAGTTTTGATATATTATATCTATTATGGTATAGTTATAAACATGAATGTCTGTACATCTCACATAATGATTAGATGCCCCAACAGGACTGAGCCACCAGATTTGATAGGCACTACACAAACACGTAGCAGGAGACATGTCTGACCTTAAGCAGGGTTTGAACCTATTGTAGAGCTCCAAAGGGAAAATCTGCACCACTAAAGCTTCTGCAATGGCTTTTGTTCATGATATCTTATAGTTGCCTGGGAAGGAAATTGCTCACAAACTTTCTAATTTTTGAACATCTGAGTTTGCAGCAACTGTCCTTTTGAAGTGTGACTTCTTGGGCATGAGATGGTTTCGATCATGTTCACAATATAGCAAGGACTTGTTTGAACAAGGGCTGCGGTGGATGCTTATTAATTTCAGATGCTTGTCATGGGCCTTATTCACACCAAAGGAAACCTTGTGATATTGCTTTGTGAGTATGTGTCACTGTGTTTCTGAGACCCTTGCCTGAATTCATAATCTCTATTGGTAAAAAGAAGTTAAATAAATAAATAAGTCAATTCAGTGCTCACCGAAGGTGCCACACTGACAACAATGGAAAATTAAAACCCTGTTTTCTTGCAGAATAAGCTTCTTCTCTCTGCCCTGATAATATCTTTCAACCTGGGTCTGGGAGGGAGCATGTCAGGGATGGGAGTGAAGAGGAATTCAGTCCTGATTGCCCATTTAAATCACTGGCCTGTCTGCTGAGACAGCCAAGAAATTAAGACTTCCTCCAGTCCTTGCCTACGAATTTCAGGAGCTGGTTCTCCAGCTTCAAAGCTGTTGATGACGGACTATCTCAGCCAGGAAGGAGGTGGTAAACAGGATTCAAAGGAAGCTCAATTAGATGGAAAGCTGCTGAGCACCATGCGGGCACCCATGGCCTTCCATTAGACACTCAAGATGTTCTGCGCTGCAGCTGTCTCCTCCTTCCTGCCCGATGAAAAGAATCCCAGCCTTCAAGTTATTTTTCATATATTCTACAGTGTTTGACAGACAGGCCAGGGGTGGCCTTGCAGCAAAGTCTCTGGTTGGCTTCCTCTTGGCTTCTTCATACATTTCTGACATCACCCATGCCAATGAAGGGATGTCACCAAAATACATGAAACATCTATTCTCTTAATAAAGTTCAGTTAGTCACATGGATGAAGAACCTTTGGGAATTTCCACACTGGATTTCTCACAGCTTGAAAGAGAGTGCTGATTGCTTAGTTTGCTTTTAATTTAATTAAATGGCTCTTAAAAGAAAGAACAGTCTCCATAAACCTGCCCCATTTAAGGGCCCTGATCCTTAGGTCTGGCTAGGGTTACCAGGTAGCAACTGTGAAAAATTGGGTTGGGGTGGGGGGTAATAGGCAGCTATATAGGAAAAAGTCCCCCAAAAACGAGACTATCCCTTTAAAAATGGGACTTCTGGTCACCCTAGGTCTAGGTGAATATTGCTTGGTGCATGACTCAATGGTTGTAAAATGGCCACCTTTGTCCTCTCAATCCTGGAGCTAGTCTGGCTCTCTCAAGGTTCTCCAAGGCATTGTGAGGGTAGTCAGGGACAGCACTCAAACCACACCTTCTTCCTCCTGAGAGCTCCCATGCTGAGGGAGGAGATGTGGCTAAGGGAATTCAGAATTCTCGCATAAACGTGTCGTTTCCAGCAAGTTCTTCCTAGAATATTTCTGCACTCAGGAGAGAAGTCTAGTGCTTGGTTACCCCTCCAGTCAAATTGCATTTGGGAGGTACGGGGGATTGTGAAACTTTTTCATTTTCACACAGTGGCAGACGTGGACACAGCATGCGATTGGAATCACTGTCAAGCAAGTAGCAGGCGGGGAATAAAGAAAACAACAGCAACAGAAGCAGAGCCAAAATAAAGCCTTCTTAGATGGCCATCTTACCTGGTTTTCTATACGTATGTGAGACACACATAGATCCTTCCTTCTGAGAATAAATGTGCAGACTCCTTAATGTCATATGAAAATACTTGGGTTTAATCATGCAGATTTTCCTAGAAAATATTTGCTGGCTGCAGAACTCAGGAAAGATATTTCAATCCAGGGTCTGCATCAAATTCAGAGGTGAATCTTAGAAAGGAAGGTAGCAGATTGCAGAGCTGCATAAATTTACATAAATATCTAGACATACTGAAAGGGGGAGGGAGATGGAGATAGAGCAAGGTTGACCCAGAGTTTTACTCTCTCCTCTTATCTTCCCCATCAACATTTCATTCTTCATTTCCCCCAGCATCAGCATTTCATTCTAAAGAAGATGCTCCACCCACCATCACAATTTCATTCTCAATCCTCCACCCTCCACCTTCTCAACCCAAAGGTACTCTAAACACAAACACACTATTCAAATCTAGAGGGGAGCTAGTGCAATGGAGTTCTGCCATGGAACAAGATAAAGCACATTTAAAGTGCACACACGCCACACACTTATTTTTTAATAGGAGCCATTATTCATTTAATCCATTTCTTACCTCCCTAGGTTTGTCATTTTGTGAGTAATAAATGTTTTAAACTCCACAAGGATGAAGCCTAAATATGACCGTCTTTGCATTTTATCCAAGTGTTTCACATTTCACAGCAACACGCCAGTAAATACTGTGATCAAAGGACTAGAGTAAGACATCAGCAACAAAACATGATAGACTACGTAACTAAAAGCCTATGAACAGCTTTTAAACTCTGTAACAAAACCATTACAAATATCCAGAACAATGCACCTGCCATTATTTATGCCTTTTTTGTGCACGCCATGTGATGGTATCTTAGTCCTACTATTACATATCAGATTTGGAAACATTGATAAGGCAGCTTGAAATACCATGTATTTTTAAGCAACAAATAGAGCCAGATTGTCCCAGCTTCTTTCTCAGAGGCCGGGGGTGGGATGAGAGAAATGGGGGTCCAGCCTCCCATATCGATCTACCAATGGGGGAAAGGGGAAGACTATTAGGAAGAGCCTGATGTCTCCAAGTTTCTTCCCTCTTTTCTTTAGAAGGCCTGTGTCACGGTACTGAAATAGTTTGGTACCGTGTAGATCAATGGGTGCACGAAATATTATGGGAAGGGGGTCATAACAGGTGTCTTATGTATGTATCTATTCCATATGTGTATATCTATTTTGTAACTAAAGTTAAAGCTTCAAGCTGTACTTCAAGCTTAGGCTTGGCTCCTGTGAAGGCTCAGACAGGCTGGGGCTGCCTGATGGCCCATTAAGGGACATCAACCACACAATGGATTTTGTATATGCCTGTCCACACCCGAGCTGCTCTAGGAAGGTCACTGCCTGGTCAGAAACTGAATCCTGGAGAAGTCTGGTGATTGGACCTTGTGACTGAGCCTCCATTTTGCAACCGGACTCTGCAGAAGAAGGAGGAGGGTCTTGGCCCAGAAGAAAAAGTCTATAAAGCCTGGAAGAACATTCCCCATTTTGTCTTTACCTCCAGACTTCAGCCTGCCTTGTTTCCAGCTTTGGATGGAACTTTGCTACTCTGGGAACTCTGGACTAAGGTGCTGACCCACCCCCAAACGGGGTGCATCCAAAGACTTTGATTTGAACCTGCAGTTATTCTACCTTTGCTGCAAGCCTGAGCTAAGGGATGTGCCATAACTGTGTGTAATTGATTTCTTTTAACCATTCTTAACCCTCACCTATACCTTTTTCTTTTTATAATAAACCTTTAGATTTTAGATTCTAAAGGATTGGCTACAGCGTGATTTGTGGTAAGATCTGATTTGTATATTGACCTGGGTCTGGGGCCTGATTCTTTGGAATTGGGGAGAACTGTTTTCTTTATTTGGGGGATTGGTTTTCATAACCATTGATCCCCAGGACAGGTGGCTGCTGGTGGTGATACTGGGAATCTGGAGTGTCTTAAGGGGATTGCTTGTGTGACTTGTGGTTAGCCAGTGGGGTGAGACCAAAGTCTTTTCTGTTTAGCTGGTTTGGTTTGCCTTAGTGTGAAGAAACCCCAGCTTTGGGCTGTAGCTGCCCCTTGGGAAGCAATCTGTCCTGATCTGACACTCACAGTTGGATCCCACCAGGAACAGCACCGTCACAGCCTGCCACGTAATTTCTCATCCTTGTTCCCTGGTACAGTACGTCCCATTTCTTCACAGATCCATCTACTTTAGAGGAATACTCTCTTCATTGGAAGGTGTCATAAGTGTACAGGGCTGGAGAGGGTTAATGTTATCTGAGACAAGTGACTTAAGATCTCCCTGCCATGAGGGAGGGAGGAGTTTTGAGTCCGTTTTCGTTTGGCTGGCCATGCGGCAGGGGCCAGGGTCCGTGAGCATCTCTAGCTGTGGAGATGACTCAGCGTTTCTTCTTATATTTCTACTTAGCTAAATGTAAGTAAAAAACTCTGATTTGGCATTAAGCCTGTACCTATCTGAGGTGTCACTGTCCATTTCAGATATGAAGTAGAGAATTCTAAATTGCAAGCTGTATTGTGTCTCGGTTCTATAATCTTTTTCTTTATTAAATCTTGTTAGTTATAAAACATGTGGTTTACTTCCCTTAAGGCTTCCTTTGCTTCCAGGTTGGGAAGAGAGGGGGAAAGAAGGGGGGTAGGTAAGAATCAGCTCAGGTTATAAGCTGAGGAACGGTGCCTGTCTCTTCCACGAGAAGAGAGGACGGGGGAGGGGAATAGCCTCCAGGTGTCTGACTCTGGTTCTAAGGGAGGGAGACAAAGTTAGGATAAAGGGGAAGTCCGGGGGCCCCTCCAAGGTTTTGGAAGTACACCCGGATGGTGGCAGCCGTGGAACCCCCAGAACCCCACTGGTAAAAAGGGGGGAAGTCTAGGGGTGTAGGACTTAATTTGGCTGGGAAACAGCTTAGTTGAGTGGTTTGGCTAGTGAAGAGTCCCAGTATTTGTACTCGAGAGCATAGAGGCTGGGGTACCCACTCTTACAGAAGGGTTTTGCAAATCATTACAACTGTGCCGGGATGCATCAATGACAGGGATCTCAGCTGCTGAAAACCCCTCTTCGGAGTTACTGTTCCCATGAGCCCTGAAAGCCACAGAGAGAAAGTTAGACTCTTCAAGAGCTTCGCTCCTTCCATGTATTAAACTTCAGGCTAGTCCAGCCTGTTTGCCATGTATTTATTTTTGGTAAGCTCTGCTCACTGCGCAATATCAAAGGCAGGCACTGTATTTTCCAGGTCAACCACTCAAATTTCCCATCTCTTGAAGTTGGTTCAAGATATCTCCTACTTCACACTTCACTGGCATCAAAGGCTCTTGGGCTATGCCCAGTCTTTTGTGAAGTCAAGAATATGACTCCGATTCTCTTCAGCTTGCACCACTTACCCTGCAAGTCTATTGATTTCAATTGAGTTACTTCCAGCTTCCATTGGTGCGAGAAGAAAAAACAGACTGAAGGCCACTGACTTCTTTAGCTCTCCAATAACAGATTCTCTCACATGAGCAAGAAGGGGGACTGACTGGATCTGGCATGGTCACTTGTGAGTTCTCTGATCTACATGACTTAAAAAGAGATCTCACTAGTTCAGATAGGGCTTGCCTCCCCTTATTTTCTAGACTGAAGCAGTGACACAGCCCCTGTCTATCCCCTGCCAGTTGCCTTCATTGTGCCCTTTTCCTTTTCCCATCCTCCCATTCACGTGACAGTGTTGCTTAGCATGCAGTCTGTTTAGTCTGGGTCAGTATTTACAACAGGTCATTGAGAAGCAAGACGTCTGGCCTCTGTTGTCAGCTCTGGCACTAATTGGCTGCCTGACCTTGAGAAAGTCACTTCCTCTTACTTGCTTTATTCCTCCATGAAATGTCTGATACCTGAAGAAGAGCTCTGTGTGGCTGGAAAGCTTCTCTCTTTCACCAGCAGAAGTTGGTCTAATAAAAGATATTCCCTCCCCCACCTTGTCTCTATAATGCCACCGGTGTATTTTATAGCGATGTTATAACATTTAATTTAATTAATGCTTGTAAAAGGTTTTAAAATCCTCATCTGAAAGGCCCTCCGGGTGTGTAAGGCATTATGGGTAGGATTTTCAAAAGCAGGAACTGCAATATAGCACAGAACTCAGTTGCTTCAATCCTGATGTGCTCAAGTCCTGAGCACCTATAACTCCCACAGAAGTCAATGGGAGCTGTGGATACTCTGCACTTCTGAAAAATCTGGCTCCTAAAATCTAATCCAAGGAGCTACAGCTGTCCTGCCTCTCTCGGGATCAGGCCCTTGATGGCTGCCCACAAAGCTAAACCCCAAACTGGGCTCTCTTAAAAATAAAATCCAGCAAAGCTTGTTGACCCTGAAGTAAAAACAACATTGCCAAACCTAAGCATTCAAAAATCATGAGTCAGCTTCTCCGCCCCTTCCCCATTAATAAAAACAAAATTTTAAAAACAACATACTGGATTTTTGTTAGTTGCCTTCTAGTTTCTGAGCCTTTAAGGTATATATTTTGAAGCTTTAATTGCCAACAGTGAGGACTCAGACTATTTTTTTTTAATGAAATCTGAGATTCTCGCATATTCATATGATTCCAGAAGCTGGAGCTTTAAGAAAAACACTTGGTGTCACAAGAGTTGGCAATACTATAAATAAAACCACTGCTGTTCCGTGGTGTGCAGGAGGTGCTGGGAGGGAGGTGGAGGTGGCGCACTCAGGGGAATGTTGGGAAGAGGCAGCACAAGGGTGGCACAGGGGTGGAAGGAGGCCTTGGGGAATGGGTGCAGTGGGATGAGACAGAGTGGGGACTTGGAGGAAAAGAGCCTGGAGTGGAGGGAGGAGGGTGTCGAGCCTCCTCCCCCCATTCCCAGGGTAGAGAGGAAGTTGGCGCCTATGTACACATCTGCATATAATCTTAATATTTCTATGGGATAAGGCTACAATTCCATCAAAAACACTCATTACATTCAATACCTAGTGGGGGGGGGGGGGAGAGAACATCAAATGCTTGACAAGACCTCAGACTCCTACACCTCTGACTTGGAACCAAATCCAGTGATAGAACTATGGATGACACACATACCAAATGCACACTGGCTCCTATTCCCAATTGGACTAAGTTACCTTTACGTAGCTCTGGCAGAGTAAAGGAGTCACAAGATGGGCAGAAACAGACCTGAGAATAACCCCTGGACAGAGGACCTCTTTGGTTGATGTAGGGCTGGTGTGAAGGTGTGAAATTCTGACCTCGCTGAAGTCAATGGCAAAACTGCCAGTGACTTCAATGGAGCCAGGATTTCAACGAAGAACTCTGCACCAGCCCTGCAGGCAGACTGAGGATGTGGCGGTATGCCCTGCACTTTGGTCATATTCCTTTTTCTGGCGGCGAAGAAGCACAGCATAAATTAGGGAAGCCCCTCTGTACTGCCCCACAATACAGGAAGCACAAAGGTATTTCAAAAGTACCTTTGCCTCCTCCACCATCCCTGCCTCAAATGCACAAAGAGAACAGAATCAAACCTGCTAACATACAGATACCTGACACTTTGCTTATAAAATGCTTTAATAACAAACATCTTCCTGGAGCTCTTTTGTCCCTACGGTACAACATGGTAAATCAACACACACTTTTAAATCAAAAATAAGGAAGTTCTTCCACACTTCTCCTGACTGCTCTAATTAAATACATTGACAAGGCTACTGCGTTACAGTAAACCCTCGATTTAACGGACCTCGATTTAACGGACTTCGGATGCAACGGACAAAATTTCTTAGCAAGTCTGATGCATTCCTGATCCATTTCTGGCGGGTTGGCTGCCAGCTGCCGCCCTGCTCCCAGCAGCCGGAGCCCGGGCGGGCTGGCTGACGGCTCCCGGCAGCCGGTGCCCGGGTCCCGGCAGCGGGCGGGCTGCGGAACTGCCGCCCCGACCCTGTGGCGGCCGGGCTGCTGCTCCGACAGCTCATTTTTTTATTATTATTAAATAACGGACTTTTTGATTTAACGGACACCCCCTCGCCCGAATTAGTCCGTTAAATGGAGGTTTTACTGTACTAGCAACATTTACTGCTAAACAAGCTATTTTCTTTGCACAATCTAGTTTATGTATTTTGCATGTTGTAATTGTGTACAACATATGAAGTTATATCAGATCACAGTTTTATTTGGCTAACTCAAAACCTTTTGTATTAAAAATTAAAGCCTCAGCCCTGAATTAAATTGTAATAGAGGGAATAAAATGTGAACCTCTCTTAAAAATGCTTGCAATAAACACATGGGATTTTTTAAAATATTTCTTCCAAAGAAATAGCAACATATCCTATATAATAATCGGCTAGAAAAGTTTGTGTGAAGCTGTCATGCACAGTAGAGATGGCCCGGACGAAGGGCATGCTGGGGGTTCGGCGGCACACGGTGCAGGGTTTACAGGAGAAAGAAGACTTCGGTTACCTCAGGTTATGGTGGAGGGGGCATGGCACGATAGGAGATATCAGTGGGGTGAGTGTGGAGCATGGCAGGGGGGCAGCGGTTACCAGAGGACGCGGGTTACTAAGGGTTCCCAGAAAGGGCGGGGGCAGTGGGACTGGGGTTGCCGGGCGGGGCGGGCGCAGGAGTTACTGGGGATTACCGGGAGGCGCAGTGGGACAGGAGTTACCAGAGGGCGCAGAGGGACCGGGGTGGCCGGGAGGGATGGGCGCAAGAGTTACCGGGGATTACCGGGAGGACGGAGGGGCTGTCGCAGGTTACCGGGAGGGACAGGCGCAGGGGTTACGGAGAACATGGTGGGACGGGGGTTACCGGAAGGCGCTGTGAGGCGGGGGTTACCGGGAGCGGGCATTACCGGGGGGCGCAGTAGGACTGGGGTTACCGGGACGGGCGGGTGCCAGGTTTAGCGGAGGGCGCAGAGGGATGGGAGTTACCGGCACAGGGAGCCGAAGGACTCAGCTCCTCACCCCCGGAGTGGGAGGCAGTTCGGGAGCCGCCAGCCCCCGAGTGTCCCTCCAGGCCGGGGAGCCCCGATCCCCCCGCCGTGAGGGGGCACTGCAGGCCTCGCCCCCCCGGGGGAAGGATCCCGGGGGAGGGTGACGATGGGAGGGTGAGCAGGGAGGAGAGTGCGGGAGAAGGGACTGGATGGGGTGGCCTGGCCCGTGTACACGGGCTTTTACACTAGTATTTTATATTTCCCCTCACCCATGACACATGATTTTTCAACCTTGCCAAACAATTTAAGATCTCTTCTGCTCACTGAACTTAGGGTATGTCTTCACTACAGCAGTAGTTCGATTTCCTTTATGTCGATGTTGTGAACGCGACGGTATACAGTCGATGTTGTGTGTCTTCACTAGGCACAGCTAAGCACAGTACGTCGACAGTGTCTGTCCGCAAAACTTTTGCAAGCGTCGACATGACGAGCGTTGCACTCTGGGTACCTATCCCACAGTTCCCTGATCCCCCAGCAGGCACCATTTCGAGTGCTGCACTATGGGTAGGCATTTCATAATTTTGCGCCCTTTTTCCGCGCCGCCCACCCCCATTACGAGCGGTGCACTGTAGGTAGGCATCCCATAATTCGCGCCCTTTCTCCGCCGTGCTAACGCCATAGCATTGCAAGCATGGAGCCCGCTGACACCACGGCTGCAGTAATGGCTGTTGTGAGGACCTCGATCACGGTTGCTGAGTTCCTGCTGCACCGTCTGCAGAGGAGGAATGCGATCCAGGGAGAACTGCGCTTTCCGGAACCCGACGACAGTGAGGAGGAGATGGACGAGGACAGCGGGGATGACAGGGACACTGACGTGCACAGCGGGGACGACAGGGACACTGACGTGCACAGCGGGGACGACATGGACACTGCCGTTTTTGCAAGTAGGGCGACTGACAATCTGTCAAAAATGGTGGCAATGGGGCAGGCTCATGCCATTGAACGCCGATTCTGGGCCAGGGAAACAAGCACGGACTGGTGGGACCGCATAGTGCTGCAGGTCTGGGATGACTCCCAGTGGCTCAGAAACTTCCGCATGCGAAAGGGCACCTTCATGGAACTTTGTGACTTGCTGTCCCCGGCCCTCCGGCGCAGGAATACCAAAATGAGAGCGGCCCTTACAGTGGAGAAGCGAGTGGCGATAGCCCTCTGGAAGCTTGCAATGCCAGACAGCTACCGGTCAGTGGCGAATCAGTTTGGGGTGGGTAGGTCTACAGTGGGCTTTGCTGTGATGCAAGTAAGCAGGGCAATCGTTGAGCGGCTGCTACACCGGGTTATAAACCTCGGAAACCTGCAAGCCACAATAGATGGCTTTGCCGCCATGGGATTCCCTAACTGTGGTGGGGCTATAGATGGGACTCATATCCCTATCCTGGCACCGGACCACGAGGCCGCTGAGTACAGAAACCGGAAGGGATATTACTCAATGGTCATGCAAGCAGTGGTTGACCACAAGGGACGTTTCACTGACCTCTACGTGGGGTGGCCGGGAAAGCTTCATGACGCTCGAGTGTTCAGGAACTCTAGGGTTTTTAGACAGCTGCAGCAAGGCACTTTCTTCCCCGACCAGAAAATTTCCATGGGGGGGGTCGAAATGTCGATCGTGATCATTGGGGACCCAGCCTACCCCCTAATGCCCTGGCTTATGAAGCCCTACACAGGAGCCCAGGACAGGGGTCAGGAGCTGTTCAACTACAGGCTGAGCAAGTGCAGAATGGCCGTGGAGTGTGCATTTGGCCGCTTGAAGGGGAGATGGCGTTCCTTACTGATTCGCTCAGACAGCCGCGAGAGAAATATCCCCATTGTTATAGCTGCTTGCTCTGTGCTCCACAATATCTGTGAGAGCAAGGGGGAAACGTTTATGGCGGGCTGGGAGGCAGAGGCAAATTTACTTTCTGCTACTTATGAGCAGCCACACAGCAGGGAAAGTAGAAGAGCACACCGTGAGGCCCTGCGCCTCAGGGACGCCTTGAAAGACAGTTTTATGAGTGCCCGAGATGGCGTTTGAGAATCTGCTCCCTTGCTGTGCTCTAAGCCTGCTGCCCTTGAACCCTCTTTCCCTCCCCCCTCCCCATGCTTTCCCTCCCCCTTCCCCCCTCCCCATGCTTTCCCTCCCCCACCCCCATGCTTGCAGAGGAAATAAAATCACTGTTTGAAAAATCATGGTTCCTTTATTGGTTAATCGGAAATACAAATACAGGGGATCACTGTCCTAGTATCCTGGAGGGAAACCGGCAGTCGCAGTGGGGGAGGAGCGGGCAAAGGAGGGGGGGGGAGTGGGAAGGGGGGAGAGGAGGGGTGGGCAAGACACAGCAGCTTTTAAAAGTTTTCCGAGAACGTCAGCCTGCTGCTGCTGCTGCTTCTGCTGGCTTGTGGGGTAGAGTGGAGCGGCCCACGTAGCTTGCCCCCCCGTGTTCTCACCCCGTGTCTGGGTGGGGAATCTATGGGAGTTGGGGAGGGGGGAGGTGGTTACACAGGGGCTGCAGAGGTGGTCTTTGGGCATGCTGCAGCTCCACCAGAGATCGCAGCATGTCGCTCTGGTCCTCCATTATGCGGAGGAAAGCATCCATGCGTCTTTCCTCACGCTGTTCCCTCTTTTCTGCAGCGGCTCTCCATTTCTGCCTCTCTCGATTCCTTTCCTCTCTCTCTCGATTCCTTTCCTCTCTCTCTCGATTCCTTTCCTCTCTCTCTCGATCCCTTGCCTGTATCTCTCAATCCCTTGCCTGTATCATTCTTTCCCTCCAGTCCGTCTGGCGGGCTGCCTCAGCACGCGAGTTCTCCACGAGTTCAGTGAACATCTCATCGCGCGTTCGCGTTTTCTTTTTACGCTTTCTTTTCTGCGGTGCAGGGCGGGAGGAGGAGGCCGGGGTATTCTGAGATACTTGTTCATCTGTGGGCGAGTGTGGGAAAATAAAGTTTGAAAGTTATGAGACAGATACATTCAAGGTTAGGAGGCAGATGCGGTCTCGGACGGTACACAATGGGAGTACTATGCCATTTGCAAACTCAGTATTCAGAGGCCTGATATGATTTCTGTACAAGGTCATGTTCTACACCTAAAAGCTCACAGAAAAGTCAGAGCATCTCAGACACATATGCGTGCCTCGGCCCAAGACGGCTTCTGAAATCACCGTGCAGCCGGCCATGGTAAGTTAAAAGTGGCGCCTGCATACTGTAGAGCAACCCCGCCCCCTTCCTTTCCCCACCGCGTGGCTGGCTCCCACTGAAACCGCAAACTGCAAAGCAAATGCCAAAAAATCTCTCGCTGAGGGCTAAGGTCTTTTTGGGGCTCTTCAGACCGCGTGCAGACTGCTCAGATCCCCTGCTAGCTACCGCTACGGGCTGGGGGGGGGGGTGCGCGTTGGATCTGAAGCGGAAGAAACCGCGTGCAGACTGCTCAGATCCCCTGCTAGCTACCGCTACGGGCTGGGGGTGGGGGGTGGGGTGCGCGTTGGATCTGAAGCGGAAGAAACCGCGTGCAGACTGCTCAGATCCCCTGCTAGCTACCGCTATGGGCTGGGGGTGGGGGGTGGGGTGCGCGTTGGATCTGAAGCGGAAGAAACCGCGTGCAGACTGCTCAGATCCCCTGCTAGCTACCGCTACGGGCTGGGGGTGGGGGGTGGGGTGCGCGTTGGATCTGAAGCGGAAGAAACCGCATGCAGACTGCTCAGATCCCCTGCTAGCTACCGCTACGGGCTGGGGGTGGGGGGTGGGGTGCGCGTTGGATCTGAAGCGGAGGAAACCGCGTGCAGACTGCTCAGATCCCCTGCTAGCTACCGCTACGGGCTGGGGGGGGGGCGGTCAGCGTTCGTGGGGGGGGGGGGCGGTTGGTCGGTCCTCAGCAGAAAAGAGTACTTTGCAGCTGGGAATCTTTTTATCTCCCTACTAATTGCAGTCCGTATCTCAAACAGGCAACCCTGAATGACATCACTTTGCTGAGAATTTCTCGGAGAGATAGGGAGCGCATGCTCCTTGAGTCCATGCAAAGTCCTGGTCCATACGCCGCAATGCTAGCCTGCTCAATGATACCAGACAACTTACTACTTTCGTGGCGTGGGTTGGTGTCCTATCACGGGGGACCACATAAGGCGGCTCTCCCCAGAAATCTGCTGCGCTGGATTCATCGCTACCTCCTGGATAGCTTCCTTGAAATGTCCGCGGAGGACTTCTGGTCAATCCCGGAGTATATTGACAAACTCTTTGAGTAGAAATTGACCAGCAATGAAAGCACGCTAAGTCCTTAGGGCAAGTTACTCATTAATAAATGCTTCCTTTACAAAATCACGCGTCATGTAATCACTTAAAAAAGAAACACTTACCCCCCTGGGAGGCTTGGGAGGGTACTGGCTCCAGGGTGACAAACAGCTCCTGGCTCTCTGGGTACACAGGTTCTCCGCTGGGCTCCTGCTGCTCCGTGAGATTTTCCTCTTCATGCTCGTCCTCCTCGGAATCAGTCTCCTCCCTGACGATGATCCCATCGGTGGAGTCCACGCAGACCGGCGCGATGGTGGTGGGGGCGCCCCCCATTATCGCATTTAGTTCATTGTAGAACCTGCATGTCCGTGGCACGCCCCCTGATCGTCCATTTGCCTCCTTGGCTTTCTGGAACGATTGCCGCAGCTCCTTAATTTTCACGCGGCACTGTGTGGTGTCCCTGTTGTGGCCCCTTTCTAGCATGGCCTTGGAGACTCTTCCGTAGGTGTTGGCATTCCGTTTGTTGTTGCGGAGTTCCAACATCACGGATTCCTCTCCCCAGATAGCGATGAGATCCAGCACCTCACGAGTGGACCATGCTGGAGCTCTTCTCCTCTGGCTGGTCTCCAGGGTAGATGAGCTCTGCATGGAGTCTTGTGATGCTGAGCTCTGCATGGCGGCTAGTGCTGCTGATTGCTCTGAATGGCGACTGAGCTGTTCAGGTGAGCTGGCCACGCTGACCAAACAGGAAATGGTATTCAAATGTTCCCGGGTCTTATCTACCTGGCCAGAGCAGCGAGTTCAGAGTGCAGTGCAGAGCGGTCACAGTGGAGCAGTAGTGAGGCAGTCCAGAGCAGTCAGAATGGAGCATTGTGGGACAGCCTCTGGAGGCTATTAATGTCGGGTTCCGTCTTCACTAGCCCACGGTCGAGCTTGGAATGTCGAGATTAGCCTTATGTCTCTGGTTAGGCTGGAGTGCCAAGATCGATCTTTAAGGCCCTTTACATCGACGTTAAGGGCATGTATGTGAAGACAGGTACACGTTTACTTCGACCTAACGTCGTTAACATCGATTTAAAGTGGTAGTGAAGACATGCCCAAAGACCCAAGGAAGTTTTGCACCTCTCGGAGAGAAGTTTCCCACCTCCTTTAGGGAGAAAGATTTTGAACAGGATTCTTTTGAAACAGAAAGTTCTGCACCAATTAATTCTATCCTTAAAATAATACACCCCTAACTACACTGCACCTCGTAGTCCTCTAGCCCCTCATATCCAGATTTGGAACTGTCTTCAGCTATGCCTCCAGCACCACCCACCCAGCCTACGTGCCCACACCATTCCCTGGACTTGGAAGAGAATTCTTGGAGAGCGTATTGTCTGCTCTTCAGCTCTGGGGGGAATCTGCACTGTTAACTCCCAAATGGAATCCCACTACACTAAGCATCTCATGGGGTGGTGGGTTCTGTGGGCTGTAGCCGGCAAGGAAATCCCAAAATAGTGGTGACAGAAACTTGAGCAGATGCCCTGGGGCTGGGGAACCAGTGCAGAAGCAAACGTCTGTGTGTGTGTGGATGACCCTTTACCTCCATTGGATCCATGAGGCGTGGGACCAAATCCCAGACAGAATGAGCACGGGTGTGCAAACACCACACCACTGCAATGGAAGGAATTTTACAGAGGAACATCACAGAGGTTCTTTCTTGGAACCCTGCCTCTTCATGTGGTTTTGTATGGGAGCATAGGGTGGAAATCTGGGCCTGCATTTTTTTAATTACACAAAAATACCCTGGCCAAAAACGTTCCAAATGTCAGTGCTTCAGGATGGGGTAGCCATGCAGGACAAGCTGTTTGAGGTCAGATCTCGCCGCCTCCCAAAGACGCTCTCACTTTTGTGCACTCACCCCACTGTATTTTATGAGCTGCATTGAGAACATCTTGATTCCTCTGGAGAGTTTTGGGGACTTGGTTTTAAATGTTTATTAAAAACCAAAAACCACCCAGAGCAGTCAGAGCTAGGTTTATTACTACTGTCTGTGTTTGGAAACGCTGGAGTGTTTGTGTACCCACAGGTATACACTGAAAAATAAATACCAGAAGTGATAGCAAAAATACCCGGTGTTGTTCGGGATATTTGTAATTGGAAACTGGGATGTAAAAAGACTACAATGTTTTTTATTAATACAAATTTTGTTCAGAAGTCTCATTTTTCTAATTAATTTCATTCTCTTGCATTTAGATGTGGGGGGGAGGGGGAGAGAGCTGAGCGAGTGCGGGGGCCGTTGGAGGGGATGAGATTTTAAAAAATTTCTATTCTTACCTGAGGGGGGAGAGAGCTGAGCGAGTGCAGTGGCCGTTGGTGGGGGGAGGGGGAGAGAACTGAGTGAGTTCGGGGGCCGTTGGAGGGGGGAGAAGGGAGAGAGCTGAGTGAGTGGGGGGGCCGTTGGAGGGGGAGAGGGGGGAGAGAGCTGAGCAAGTGTGGGGGCTGTTGGAGGGAGGTATTATTACATCATAACTATGTCACAGAGAATAGCAAGTGTTAACCTGCTGCCCAGCTGATGGTAATGGGCTTTAAAGAATTTCACCCCTAGGGGGTGTCAGAGGTGAGATTTGAAAATTTTTCGATTCTTACCCTGATTAGGACCCTAAAGCCTATAACTGTACCAAATGTCAAGTCTCTAGCTCAAATGGTGTGGAAGGAGTAAGGGAACATACATACATGTACGCACACACGCATACACCATTTGACATATATATATACTAGCGAAAATACCCGGCGTTGCTCGGGTCCGTTGGAGGTGGGGAGGGGGCAGAGAGCTGAGCGAGTGTGGGATCTGTTGGAGGGGGGAGGGGGCAGAGAGCAAACCTGACACCCCCACCTCACCCCCCCGACCAAACCCGACACCCCCACTGCACTTACCCCTCGACCAACCCCGACTCACATTTTCACCCCCCCACCCAAACCCAACACCCCCACGTCTCCCCCCTACCAACCCCAACACCCCCTGACCAACCCCAACACCCACACCTCACCCCTCACCCACCCAGACACCTTCCCACCCCCCCAGACCAAACCCGACACCCCCGGCTCACTTACCCCTCCGACCGAACTCGACACCCCCACCTCACCCCCCGACCAAACCCGACACCCCTACCTCACTTACCCTCCAACCAAACCCAACTCGGGTCCGTCGGAGGTGGGGAGGGGGCAGAGAGCTGAGTGAGTGCGGGGTCCGTTGGAGGGGGTATTATGACATCATAACTATGTCACAGAGAACAGCAGCTGCCCAGTTGATGTGATTGGCCTTTAAATAATTTCACCCCTGGGGGGCATCAGAGGTGAGATTTGAAAAATTTTCGACTCTTACCCTGATTAGGACCCTAAGGCCTATAACTGTACCAAATTTCAAGTCTCTAGCTCAAACGGTGTGGAAGGAGTAAGCACACATACATACACGCATACATACACGCACGCATACACCATTTGACTTTTATATATATAGATATATATATGACCATATCTTGTGCAAACACCTTCTCAGAATATCCACACAAAAGCAAAATCTGGAGCCAAAATGCTTTCTTATTAACACTGGCAAGCTAGCTATACAAAAGGGAGCTAAGAGCTGCAGATTAACATTTCTGCAGAACTTTCAAGTTACTTTTAAACAACACAGCCACAGTGCATCGGGGAGGGGAAAGAGAAGCAGGCAAAGAGCTTAGGGCTTCACTTATTTATTTTTATTGCCTTCAACTTTGTAGATTCATTTTCATTCTTCCTTGGGGAACATTTTTTAATCTTGCTCGAAGTGTGCTGCAGCATTAGGGTCATTTTTTTTTTTTTTAGCTAAGCAATAACTTCTTTCCTGCCTATTTTCCCCTCCCCCACCCAAGTCATCCTGGGAGGGGGTCACGTTTCTTTTGATGCTTTTGAACGGTCTTTGCATACAGAAGCACAGCACCTCCAAATCTGAGGTTGCTTGGTGACCGGCAGTATGGTCAAATATTTTTTTCTTTAATTTACAAGCTTGCTGCTGTGCTCTCTGACCGATAAAAATGACCTTTTTGCTGCTTTCTCTCAGTCTTTCAGATTTTCCATTCAGGTTGTGGTTAACTTTTCATGTCTTGAGCCCTAAGGATCAAATTCTGCCCCCCTGAATAGCATCTCTCACATGAATTTGGAGGGTGAGTAACAACGTTTTCTACCCAAGTGCTAGATTTCTCCTCACATTTAGCCTGGTGTGAGTGTGCTATTAGGTTCACTGCCCTAAGGAGCAGATCAGGGAAGCAAGAGCCGTAACTAAGTATTTTAGGTGAGCAATCATATTTGCGCCCCCCCTAGAGACAACACGTGGAAGGGTCACAAGGGGGGGGGTCACATGCCTTTCCCCCCGACCCCTCAGATTTCTGCCTTCCATTTAGCACAGAGGTTTTCAAACTGTGGGGTGCCCCACAGTTGCCTCCTGCCAGGAGCCGGCAGATCAGAAGCTGGTGGGAGCTTCCTGGCACATTCGGGACCCTGGCTCTTGGTGCGGCAGCCCTCCCTGCCTTGCTCCCCGAGTCGGCCGCCTCTGCATGGCCAGGCACTCCCCAGGCTCTGGCCACTCTGCCCGCATAGCCTGGCTGCCATGAGATGCTCCCTGCAGGACTCATCTCCCTTGGGCACCTGCCTCTATCTCCCTTGGGCACCTGCCTCTCAGCAGCCCGGTCATACCCCATTTGCTCTCCAGGGACCTGCCATTGCAGCCAGATCAGAGCAGAACTGCCCCTTGCACTCCTTGGTACCCTGCCCCTGCCCCATGGCTTCTGGGCTTGCAGTCACATAGCAGGCTGCCCGGTCCGGGCACTGCGGGCAAGTGGCTGCTGGCAGGGATGACTTGCTCCCGCCAGCTCTGGAAACCATGGCAGTGAGAATGGAGTGACCACTAGGATTATCCTATTTAAGTTTCCCAAATAGAGGACACTGCGGGGGTGGATGGGGAGGAGGATCTGGAAGGGGCTTTGGGGGAGTTCTGGAGAGGGTGTCTGTGTACTGGGAGGGATATTTGGGGGTGCTGGAGGGAATGCACTGGAGGGGGTATCCGAGAGGGGTACCCACTGGAGGTGGTCTGCTAGTGCTGGGGTGGGGTGGATGGGTGGCTTCATGGGAGAACCCCAACTACTGCTGCTGCCACCGAGGAGATGCTGCATGCAGGGCTCTGCTCCTGCCCCCCCATTCTGCATCCCCTTCTCCTCCCCCTCCTATCCCTCTTCCCCTCTGTCCCCTGCCTCTATCTCACTCCCACATCTCCCTCCTGCTGCCCTATCCCATCCCCCTTCGTTCCCCACTCCCCTCATGTCATCCCCCTTCCCCTATACCCCCAGCCCCCACAGGCACTCACCCATGTACAGAGAAGAGGATGCTAGCTATGCAGGGCACCCCAGCACATGCAGAAGGGGAGGATGGCCAGTGCTTGGACCCAGGAGGTGGCATCTAGCACGGTGCATGGTTGGCAGGAGCAGCTGCTCCATACTCCCTCGGCTCCCAACCAGAAACTACACCCATGGACTCTGTCCGACACTTAGGCCCAATCCTGCCTGTGGGGGGAGGTGAAGAGCTGACTAGGCCCAATCCTGTGCTGCCTATTTTTTCTGCCCTAGCAGGCTTTGCGTCCTGGACAGCTGCCCCTTTCGCGCGCCCCGCCCTAGTTACGGCTCTGCAGGGTAGACATCATTCCTCAGAGTAGCACAGTCCTTCCCTGTTCTCCCTTAGTCTTCAGGGAAATAATCTGCTACTGGCTCTTACTCACCTACTACCTCCACCCCCATGCTAGCCAGGATGTGGGAGTTGGAGCAGAACAGAGGTTCCATCTGTTCCACATCCCTTCCCGCCCACCTGTAACATGGGAGGGGAAGTTCTGGATGTACAGTACCTGTTCCCCCCTCACACCTTCCCTGGAGATGTGGGAGCTGTGCTAGGCGGTGAGGGGCAGGAGAGTCTCGCTTTCCCTTATGCCTCTGCAGCTGCATAGAGCCAGGCCACAATCAGGCCCTACCTCTATGTAAAAGTTCAGTCTGATTTCCTTTAAAACCCAAATATGGATTTTTTTCTTCTTATGTGACCTGGGGGGTTAGTCTTCATTTTCTTTCTGGGCATTTCCCTATTTGGGATTGGCAACTTTTATAGCATTCTTCCAAAATTCATTATTCTATACTAGGCTGTTGTGCAGATGGGTCGCTCTGAGATCCACTGATCTCTGTCCACGTACCGAATCTTTTGTTTCCCCCTTGGTCGTCTTCAGACCACGGTCATTGCCAGAGCCATGCAACTGCCATGGTGCTCCGGCCTCATATGCCCTACCAAGATAGCCTCGCCTCTCTCAACTTATCTTTAATTGGAGGAAATGCATTATGCTCCTTACAACCTTGTTTCCTTTTTCAACACAGTGTGTCCAACCAATTGACCATCTCAATATCTCCATTTACTGGAATTTCTCTACGGTAGCTCCATTTAATTTGGACTATGATAGTCACTCCATCATGCGTCTCTTGGGTCAGACTGACCATATCCTCCTGGCACACCTCTCTCTTGCAAATGCCATCAAACCAGTACTCTTGAAACATGACCACACACCTTCTCCAGATCCACGAACACCATACCCAGTTATCATCTCTTTTCTGAGCTTCTCCATGAGGATTCATAGCACAAATATGGCCTATGTTGCGCTCCTTCCTGGCATGAATCTATACTGACCATTCCAAATTTCAACTGTTCCACATAGAAACTTCAATAATCTTCTCCCATACTTTCATAGCATGTGAGATTAGTTTAATTGGGCAATAATTAGCACACATCTCCTTTATGTTTAAAAATAGGCACCACAAAGCTCTTATGCCACTCCTCCAGCATTTTATGTCTCAAGAATATCATTGAGCAAACTTGTAAGATACTTGATGCCTTCCTTTTCCTCTCCCAGTGACTTTACCGCATCCACTGGAACTTCATCTGGCCCAGATGCTCTCTCCTTTTAAATTTTCCCCAGGACTTCTGTAACCTCGTCCTCCTGTATGAAATCTATTGTGTCCTGGTTTGGGTTACACATTCTTAATTCCTCCCTTGAGCTCTCCTGGTTCATCACTCTTACCAAAAGAATGAACCCAAACTCTGTTGTTTCACCCTTCATTTGCAATATACCAAATTAATTTCTAATATAAGCCAGCCTATCCATGCCCTTTATCATTTTCTCTCTTGCCTTGGTAAGTCTATAGATAGTCTTTTCTCCCTCCTAGTCAGTTATATAGCTCATCACAGGCCACACTTTTAGCTGTTGTAATATGTCATTGGGCTTCCTTTTCTGCCTTCATGTACGCCATCTTCCTAATGCATATTTCCCTTAGTCAAGGCAGGTTTTCAGGGGTGACTTTTGATTTTGAGTCCCCCAGTTTTTAGATACTGAACTTCAGACAACTTAAAGGGGCCCATTTTTCAGAAAGTGAGCCAGTAGTAAGGCCTTTACTACTTGCGCCATATCTATCCTCTGAAGGTCAGGCTCCTTTCAAGGACGCATGTGAGAGGATAGGTGTTTCCATGCATAGTCACTTCCTGACATCTCTACCAAGAAGGATACTAGCTATGTTGGTGATTACTGGAGGATACCTGTCCATCGGGAACAATAACTTACTTCACACAGGTCACAAAGCTCCTCTCGGATTGTAAACTTGTCGTTATTTCCTTCCAGTATCTGAATTGAGCTAGTGACTGTGCTGAAAAGCTCTACATTATTGTATTAATCCTGTGCATTCAGCTTGTTCTCCCCACACAATGTTTAAGCACACTTACAAAATTATCTTCAAATCTGTTCATTTAAAAACCCAGTTGACTGAATAACCTTGAAAATGAACTCTAAAATTCTCGAGTATTTACTAACATCGTTTTAGGCTATCGACAGTGTAGGAAGAGCTGTTGTCCTAACTTAACAGTTTCCTCTTGATTGTGACTTAGCCCTTTTGCTTGAGATCAGTTTCAGGACTTCATTCACTGTCATTTTTGAAAGACTGATGGCTCATCAGTTGCCTTGCAATCCTACTCTTCTAAGTGAAATGTTCTAAAATAAGACATTATTTTAGACTTCAGTAGCTATTTCCTGAGCTGCTCTAACATACACCAGGCTGCCCACAGTCCCAAGGGAACTTTCCTGCACCTACTTGACCAGCAAAGTAGGAGTGTCTTATTGAGCTTCACTCCTTTTTCCTGATGTAAGAAATCTGTTGTAGATTGGCTGGATTTACAAAGGCACAAGTCCCTGTTGCCCTCCATTACACACCACCCAACGCTTAGGCATTGTGTTGTACATACTTTTCAGCTTCAGCCTGGTCTTCTATAGAAACTTGAGATGACCAAAGAGATTCACAAGTAAGTAGGATTTTATTGTAACCAGTGAATTTATAAATATCTGGTATTTTAAAGGGTGGGTGATAGTGGGTCATTTTAAGTGAGTCCCCAAAGTGAGGGATGGGAATTAGGGAATAGTTAAAGGTTTTGGAATCCTCTGGCAACACTGTCCCACTGATGTGCCATTTCTAATTGTTACCGTTTCCACACCATTTGAAATATGCACATTTTTATTCCCATGACTACACTGAGTTTGATTTTCTCCCTTCCTTCCACATTAGGATTAAATCAAACCTTTGCTCCTAGCTGCCACCCATTTCTTTATTTGGTGGGACTTATTGAAATGTAGTAAATTGGACAATGATGGGTGTCCATTATCTATTGTTATGTAAATATCCTTTGTGATTTTTCAGACAAGCGTTTCACGCTTACAGCCTCTTCCTACTCTATCTAAATAGCAATTTGTTTGGATCATTAGGAAAAAAATCTTTTAGGTTCTGATATACTACTTGAAAGCATAGCTAAAAATGTATTCAGTGACATAAATTGCATTGTTTTGTTATAGACCATTAGAGTACAAGTTAGCATACCTATAGAACTGTATTAGGGTAAACATCCATGGGCTTGTGATTGGATGAGAATCAACTGCATGTGGCTTTGTATGTCTGCCAGAATCTGGGATTGGATGGCAGGGGATGGATCATGCAGTTGTCCTGTTCTGCTCATTCCCTCTGAAGCATCTGATACTTGCCGCTGTTGGAAGCCAGGATACTGGGCTACATGGACCATGGCTCTCTGACCCAGTGTGACCACTGGAAATCAGCTATTTGGTATAGAGAAATACTAATTTGCCATTAAATGAACTGATTGTATGGCTGTAGCTAGAATTTTCAGTGTAGTCTTGTTTCATAAACAATTCATTATTATTAGCACTTCTGATAATTATTTATTTTACTCAAAGTAGAAGTGTAGATTTACTCATATTTACTGGGGCTTTATTTTACAGTGAGCTGAGATGGGAAGTCAGGATCTGGCACTCCTAAAACTCCCATTGAAATTAACAAGAGATGTTTCCATCCATTCCAAAGGAATGTAAGAAGGAATTCATAGCCACTAGCAGGCACACACACAAAAATACCTCAGTCCATTTGAGTTCCTCACAGCCCCTCCAAATACATTTATTATAGCAATGCTAGGATCTTTGGTAGTTTTTTCTGAACAAGTGAATTCACTCTCAGTTGAAATGTTGCGCATAGGAAATATATGAAAATCTGGATCCTCATTTTAAAAAAACAATAACTCAGGGAATCTTGTAATTACTTCAATTGCTGAAGGTCACACACTCTGCCCTCATTCCTTCCTTGTCAGCTGGCTTCTCCAGGCCTTACATCATGCATTATTTATTTGCTCTGTCTTCCCCCCCTCTATTCCTCTTTTCTCCTGCCTTCTTTACATTTCATAAGTGTCACTATTCATAATTCAGTCTCTTACTGACTTCCTTACACTAACAACTGTAATGAAGCCAGTAGTTGCCCAGACTGAGTTTTGTATGTGAACACGTGTAGCAATATTCTGGGTGCTGTGCTGGCATTTTAATGAAGAAACCTACAGAAAGGTTCCCAGGAGCTAGAAACCAATTGAGATGGCGTAGTAAAAATAACTCTTGTGTGTGCGAAGAGGATTGCAACAATGACAGGGCCAAGAACAAGGTCTCCAAAGGACCATTGTGTTGCTGCAGCCAATGAAATCCAACAGCTGAGAAAAAGGCTGATGCTTTTCTGAAATAAAGAAAAATAAGATGCAATTTTCCTTTAAAAAAAGAAGAAGATATAATCAGACTGTAAAGTTTGGTGGCCATCAAAAGCCTGTGGGGCTTCACTTGATTGTTATGATGCATTCATCATATCAATAAATCCTGCTAATGACTCATAAATCAATATCGCATAATATTTATTATACCATCATTTTCACCTAAAGAACTGAAGATTAGGTGTCTCTGCTGCTGGCAAAGGAGAAGATTGATCTTTTTGAAGACGATTCCCCCTAAACTAGTGAGAAGAGCAAAAAAAAAAAAAAAAAAAAGGCAGAAATTCATATGTATTGTGCCTGTAGAAATGTACGCAGTGGAGACTTTTAAAACAAACATAGTACATTCCTTTCCATAGCACTCTTCCGTTCCATAAGCGCCTCAGATAAAGTATCCATAGCACTGTTTTACAAATGCGGAGCTGAAGGGATTTGCTCAAAGTCAAAAAATGGCAGAGCTAGCACCCATGGAACTAGTCTAAAAACTTTGATGAAAAAAGTTTAAATTGTTACCATGTCATAGGTTTGAACACACGTCTATTTTTTTCTAAAAATTTTCATAAATATTTTTTAAATATAAATGTTGACTTTTCCCCTTTCTCCTCCTCCTTTCTCCCTCCCTTATTTTTGCCACCATCATTTTGCTTCAGTGATGCTCAGGAGGTTTACAGTCATGTTCATGTTTCATATTTTTTCCCATGTTCCTTTTGTTATTCTAACTTTTCAAAGTTTCTTCAGTTTTGGAAAGTTAGAGCACACGAGTTAGTCTCATTTTTCTTTTTGCCACTTCCATAGTTAAGGAAGTTTACAAAGTTCACAGTGATGAAAGGAAAAAACGTGAAAGTGAAAAAAACAAACCAAACCTAGAATCAGAGAGGTAGCCATGTTAGTCTGGAATAGCAGAGGTAACAAAGACTCCTGTGGCACCTTAAAGACTAACTAAAGTATTGAAGCATAAGCTTTCGTGGGCTAATACCCACTTCGTCGGATGCAAGCAGTGGAAGACCAAACCAAACCTAGATACTGTTGCATTCAGTGGTAGAAAGATTGTATTTTTTTTTATTTTCTGTTTGGAGGAAAAATCAGAAAATTAAATATATATTTGGGAATGTTTTAGGTTTTTTTTAAAGGCCATTTTTCATTTCAAAATATGGGCTGGGTGGAAATTTTTTGACCATCTCTAAGTACTGAGGTCCTAATTCACTGCTACATGAACTGAACTACACTGCTCAGCATAACAGCTGGAGTTCAGGATGACAGTGGGAAACCATTGCTCTGTGAACTGATAAAGGAATCTGACACAAAATATAGTCTATGGCACAATAATGAAAAAGAAGAAAGCCTGAAGCAAAAGGTAGGAAGTATAGTGCCCCATCAAAGTCGCTTTCTCAACCTGAGGGGCAGTCATTTTCACTGTAGTCAGGCATTAATTTCTCAATGTTTTACAGACGTGTGGAAAGAAGGGAAGGAAGCAAGAGATGGAATACAAGATGTTTGAGGTATTCACATTAAAAATGTCACCCTCTTCTCTATACCTCTAATCATCTGGCCAACTTCCAATCCTTGTCTTTACCGCTATCCTCACAAATGTCCTCTCGCTGGCCATGTGATGAGGGCTTGGAGGCCTTGCAAGGAGTAAATGCTTTATCATCCCTGCTGCAAAGCCACTCTGCTGTCCTTGGGACTGTTTAGCACTCCTGCCTCTGTTAGCAGCACTCAACAGAGTCACTCAATACCAGCTGGCATGGAGTAAATAGGGATCTTGCAAAAGGGAGACTAACCCTTAGAGCCTCTATGGGTCCTGTCCTCCTAAGTGCAGAGTGCTCTCAACTACCATTGACTCTGATAGGAGCTAAGGGTGCTCAGTATACACAAGATGCAGCCTGGTGATAATTTTTGTACCACTGTGCTTATGTGTTCATGAAGAGTGTCCTGAGGCTGCAAGGAGACACAGCATCTCCTCTGTATCAGTGAGGAGGATTCTAGAACTATCCACGTCTTTAAAGCCAGAAGGAAATATTCACTAGAAAATTCCTGCTGCAATTCAGAGTGATGCACGGTGAGGTGGATAACAGGGATCAAGAGTCAATATATTCATCATGTTTAAACTAAAGGGGGGAGAGAGGAGAGAGGAAGGAATTTCTGAAGAGAGAAAAAGAGAGGAATACCTTGACCTTTCAGATTATAAAACAGCAGATTCATGTGACCCTATTTAGACAGTTACTAGTGGCCACCAGTGAATGGCTTTTGTCACTAGGATGTGTAATTGTACTATATTAATTTTAGAAACATGATTCTGTTTTAGCTAAGCAGATTGCATTTAACCACCAAAGGGCATAATAAAACAGAAATAGGAACAATGAGAACATATGAGATAAAATATTTATGCCACAACATCATGGCTGCATCCTTCATAGCAAAACCACAACTGAGTTACACAAGTCATCTTAAATGAATGCCAGGGAAAAATTTATATGACAGCAGCATATACTCCATAGCGTGTTTGCTGTTGTGGTTTTCCTTACAGTAATGGGTGATCAATGAAAGAACATTGTTTGGCTTCTGCGTGTGTGTGTGTATGTGTGTGTGTGAAGGGGGGTTCATTGTAAATATTGGCTCTGAATGGCAAACTACTGTACAACATCGGGACAGCACTTTTAAAAGACAATGGTCTCTATTTTGTCCACTTTCATTTAATACTGTCACGATCAGTTTGCAGGGTAGAATGGAAAATATGCTAATCAAATTTGTGGATAATACAAAGCTGTAAGGGAGGAGAGAGGATAGGATTAATATCTGAGATAAACTAGATAAAATGGGGACAATATGCTAAAATCAATGCAATCAGATGACTCACAGACCAATCTAAAATAGTTCCCATAGGAATGAACAATCAAACGTAGAAGGGACTAAGCAGTGGTACCCAAAAGAAAGATCTGGGGGGTATAGAGGCTAAACTAATTGTTTAACTAAACTAAACTAATGTTACGTATGTAGCCTAGAATCCTGAGATTTTTTTTAATTGCCTTAAAACACCATTAAGACTCCAAGTGAAGCACTCCAGAGTATGGGGACGCCAAAGGTAAAGCTGCCTGGACAATATAACTCTTCTCCTTTGTGTATTGTCTTTTACTACAATCACATATGTTTGCCACAACACCCATGGAAGACATCAATAGGCACTGGATCATGCCCCATCTTATGGGCTGGATGTTACTCAGTGTTGTTACTCAGCAGTTGTTCAATATATATTTTATATCCACATTGTTCAACCGGGGTCTCCTGCCTCACTCAGAGTCCAGCTTCCATGAATAATAAGGGAAAGGACCTCCGCCTCTCGCTCTCCAGCCATGCTTCTCATTCACCATTCTTCCTGCCTCACTGAGCAGCCTTCATATTGTTTTAACAAATTTCATACAAAAATGAAGTTAAGTAAAGAGAAATGATGAAGGAATAGCACATGGAACAAACTGTTGGTGAGCAAAACTCTGTCCGGCACAAATATGAGCACCCGATGAGGCAACAGAGCTCTGCCTCATTGAATGCACATTTTTTAAACAATAAATTAGATAGAAGCCTTATCTCATGCAGTGCTTATACCAGTGGATTATGCGTGTGGGGACGGGGCGCATAATCCACCAATTTTATTCCATGTCCATTTTCAGATGATTGGCGGACTATTAAAAACCTGTTTATTGTACCAAAAACACGAGTGCACATGCATGAAATGTGCTTATAAAAAAAACCCTTTTAACTCAACCTAATCTTAGCTATTGATGCTCTGCCTTCATTACAGGAATCTCACAGAAACTTCTCCCTCCATTGGAATGCAACTAGCTCTGAGAAAACCATAGCTGATTAACACTGCACTAGCCACTCAGACTCCCAGACTTCAAGGTCAGAAGGGACCATCATGATCATCTAATCTGACCTCCTGCATATTGCAGGCCACAGAATCCTGCCCACCTACCCCTGTCATAGATCCCTAACCTCTGGCTGAGTTACTGACATCCTCAAATCATGATTTCAAGAGTTCAAGTTACAGAGGATCCGCCATTTACACTAGTTTAGACCTGCCAGTGACCCGTGCCCTATGCTGCAGAGGAAAGCAAAAAACCCCAGGGTCTTTGCCAATCTGACCCAGGGGAAAATTCCTTCCAGACCCCAAATATAGTGATCAGTTAGACTCTGAGCATGTGGGCAACACCCACCAGCCAGACACCTGTTGTAACTCAGAGCCCTACCCATCCAGTGTCCCATCACCAACCACTGGAGATATCTGCTGCTAGATTGGCTACATACCTTTGTAGGCAGTCTCTTCATACCATCTGCTCCATAAACATATCAAGCTCAGTCTTGAAGCCAGTTAGGCTCCCCCCTGACCTCTTTGGAAGGCTGTTCCAGAAATTGGCTCCTCTGATGATAAGAAACCTTCATCTATAGTCTAAAGTTGTTGATGGCAAGTTTATATCCATTTGTTTGTGTCCACATTGGCGCTTAGCTTAAATAACTCCTTTCCCTCCCTGGTATTTATCCACTTGATGTATTTGAACAATCATATTTGTTCTCGGCCTTCTTCTGATTAAGCTAAGCAAGCCAAGCTCTTTGAATCTCCTCTCATAAGGTAGGTTTTCCATTCCTCTGATCATCCTAGTAGCCCTTCTTTGCACCGGTTCCAGTTTGAATTTATCTTTCTTAAACATGGGAGACCAGAATTTCACACAGTATTCCAGATGAGGTTAGTATAATGGTACTAACACTTGCTGTGTTATTTCCTGGAAATACCTCATCTGATGCATCTTAGGACTGCCCTAGCCTTTTTCACAGCTGCATCACATTGGTGGCTTCTAGTCATCCTGTGATCAACCAACACACCCAAATCTTTCTCCTTCATTACTTCCATATGATACATCCCCAGCTTATAGCACAAATTCTTGTTGTTAGTCTCTAAATGGATGACCTTGCACTATTAAATGTTATCCCATTTCTATTACTCCACTTTGCAAGGTTGTTCAAATCATCTTGTATGATATTCCTGTCCTCCTCCATATTGGCAATACCTCCCCACTTTGTCTTATCCACAGATTTCATTAGCCCACTTCCACTTTTTGTGCCAAAGTCAATAATAAAAATGTTAAATAAGAGTGGTCCCAAGAATTATCCCTGAGGAACTTCACTAGAAACCTCTCTCCAGGTGGACAGTTTGCCTTTTAGTATGACCCCCTCATAGTCTCTCCTTTAACCAGTCCCTATCCACTTTTCATTTCTCTGATTAACCCCCATCTTCTCCAATTTAACTAATAATTTTTCATTTTGAACTGTATCAACGGCCTTACTGAAATCCAGGCAGATTAAATCTACTGTATTTCCTTTGTCTAAAGAATTAGTTATCTTCTCAAAGGAGATCAGGTTGATCTGGCACAATTTACCTTGTGAAAAAACATGTTGTATTTTATCCGAGCCCAAGGCTGTATGGCTATTAACTGCTGAGGACTGGCATGGAAGAGAAAAACACATCCAAATAAAACTATAGGCAGGCAGGTAAGGATAATTGCCTAAACTGGAATTTGGCCAGGATATTGCAACCAGCATTCCTACTCTTGTTCAAAGTACCACTGGAACTTTAGTAACCACAAATGTTCAGGATGACTTCACTATTACATTTCATGAGAAAGGTAGCACTTCTGTCGGCTCGTATTTAGTGCAGCTAGAGAGAACAGAGTGCCACCTACTGATTACCGGTAGAACTCTGGGTTTTTCTTGATGGTTTGCCATTAAGTACTAACCAGGTGCAATCCCTTTCAGCGGAATGTAGAATATATACATTACACCTCCCCTCGTACAGGCATAACTAGTAGTGTAAACAGTGAGGCACTACTTAGGTGAGTAAAAACACACCTAAACACTGTGGGTATGTGCATTCCTTGGCTACATTGCTGTCTTTAGTGTGTCGTGTCCCACAGTTGCCTCCCTGTTGTCTACTCCTGGGGGAATTCTGCACCAAAACAATAAAATTTCAACGAAAAATTAAAAATTCTGCGCACAATATTTTAAAATTCTGCACATTTTATTTGTCAAAGCAACACAATATAATCACACCAGTTTCAATTATTTTTGGTCATTTATTTCAAAATACCCATCAGCAAGTATTTGTCAAAAAAGATTCAGGAAATGTTTTTTCACAAATAGATTCCTTACTCTGAGTAATAATTCAGTTTAAGTACAATACAGAATCGTATTTCTCACACCCTTCAGAAGCAGCACAAAGGCTTGGGGGAATCAGGGATAATGGAGGAGCTGAGGGACATGGAAGAAAATTGCTGGGAATGAGACTGGGTGTGAACTTGGAGGGTTGTTGGGTGTTGGTGGGAAAAGTATGGAATAGATTTTTGGGGGGGAAGAGGGGTAGGGAGCAATTGTTAGGGAGCTTCCCCATGCAGACCCTGGCTGACCCCTAGCCTCTCCCATTCAGTCAGGAACATCTGCCCCATTCCCATGTGTTCCTGCACCCCATGTGTCCTTGCACCCCTTGTCCATGTGTCCCTCCACCCCCACTTAGACACCCACTCCCTCATCCCCATATGGCCCTGTACCCCATCCCTGTCCCCATGTGGCTCTGTACTCCCTCCCCTCTCCCCATGTATCTGTGCCCCCACTCAGCCACCATGTCCCTATGTGTCCCTACACCCCACCCTGACCCCATGCATCTCTGTGCCCCCACTCAGCCACACCCTGTCCAAATGTGGCTTTGTATCCCCTTCCCCTGTGCCCATGGGTCTGTGCTCCTCTGTAGCTCTGCACCCACTCCCCAATCACCATGTGGCCCTGCACCTCCCTCCCCGTTGTGGCCCTGTGCCACCACTCCAATTCAGCCCTGCCCTAGACTGTCCTTCCCCACTAGCCCTTATGAGCCACTGTCTGACCCTCCCCACTCCCATCCCCTACCCTGCCTCAGTGGCTACTGTCAGTCAACATCTAGCCCCCTTTCACTGGGGCAGACTGCACTCTGTACAAGCCAGTCATCATTGGCAGGGGGGTTTGAACCTGCTGCCTTTCTCTGCAACCCAGTACCTGTCTGGGGCCTTCGACAAGGGCCTACAGCCTGGGGATTTGCCGGCCTGGAGTTCCCCAGCCCCTCTGGCCTTTCCCCAGCCCTGCCTCACTCTAGGTACCCTGGTGAGCTCCCTGCACCCAGGTCTGTCTCTCTCAGCAACTAGAGAGAGACTGCCTGAGGTCCTGGCTCACAGCCTTTTATATGGCCTTCCCCATCAGCCTAGCCTCTGAGCCCTTACTCTCCCCAGCCACAGCCCTCTGCAGGGCTCTTCCAATCCCTTCAGGGCTGGAGCGGGTGACCATCCTGCAACAGCAAGTCTTGCCGCTAGCATACAGGCATTTATCACATGGAAAGAGAATCAAAAGACAGTGCATCTCTGAGAGGAGAATTTTACCCCCTAATCTCTTAGGAAAGGTTAAGTGAAATGGCTGTCTTTACCATGGAGAAAAAACATCTGAAAGAAGATATGTGATAACTATCTATAAGTATGTAAGGGAATGTCATGAAGAAGACTGATCAATTTTCATTAGTCAAAGAAGAAAGAAAATAATAATGGGCTTAAGCTGCCTGAGAGGAAAATGTGAGCTGTATTAGGAAATATTTACAACTAAAAAAGAGCAATTAGACAATGGAACAGACTGCCCTTGAGAAGCTGTGGAATAATCTTTACTGGAAATATTCAGCAATAGACTAGTAGATCATAGACTTTGTTGCTTATATAGGCCAAACTGTACATCCAGCCAGGCCCTTCACCCCCCCTCCTCTATCCAAGTAAAGCAGTGCAAATAACTGATTTTTTGATTCACTGGCCAATTCAAATAAAAAATAATAATTTGGGGTTAAAAAAACATTTAGTCTAGTCTTTTGGGGGAGGGAGGTAGCTTAAAGATTAAAAAAAACTGAAGCAAATTTTAAAACAAAGTTGTTTCAAAGTGAAAAGTCAAAACTTTTAATTTTGAAAATGTCAAAACAAAATGTTTTGATTTTTTAAAAAAAAAAACAGCTGAAAGAATTTGGCAAAATCAACAGAATTCACAAAATGTTTTGGTTGATCGGACTCTGCATTTTTGATGAAAAAATGGTTCTTCTGAAAAATCAGCTCTAATCCTGACTGTCCCTTTGGTCCACCAAGTTGACTATAAGGTTTACTTTTGCTTGGCCAATGAATGATCTACTTTGTGGTCGAGATCAGTGGTTCTCAACCTTTCCAGATTACTGTACCCCTTTCTGGGATCTGATTTGTCTTTCATGCCCCAAGTTTCACCTCACTTAAAAACCACTTGCTTACAAAATCAGACAAAAATATGAAAGTGTCACAGCTACACTATCATTGAAAAATTGTTTACTTTCTCATTTGTGCCATATAATTATAAAATAAATGGACTGGAATATAAATATTGTACTTGCATTTCAGTGTGATACTTGAACCTGTCTTTTACTTGTGAGCCTTGCTTCACTGCCTTCCAGAATGACAACAGTAACAACTAGGTTTTTCTTCACATTGAGTCTATTTCTACTCTTTGGCAGTCATAGCAGAAAATGAGACATCACAAAGATACGTTGACCCACAGGTAACAGAACATCCAAAGCATGGTTCCCAAGTGTACTCTGTATTAAACACCAGAACCAGATTAGTGTGGAGTCACCACAGTCTGAGGATAGCTCAAAATGATTTTCTTGTGACTGGCCAGCACAGTGAGGCCTCAGCTGGAGTATTGTGTCCAGTTCTGGGTGCCTCACTTTTAGAAAGATGTGGACAAACTGAAGGGAATCCAGAGGACAGCAACCAAAGTGATAAAAGCATTAGAAAACCTGATCTATGAGGAAAGATTAAAAACCAACCACATGTTTTGTCTTGAGAAAAGATGATGGAGGGGGGACAAATATGATAAGGGCCGTTATAAAGAGGAGACCATCAATTGTTCTCCATGTCCACTGAAGATAGGACATCTGCAGCAAGGAAGATTTAGGTTAGATATTAGGAAAATATTTCTAAGTATAGGGATAGTTAAGCACTGGAATAGTCTTCCAGGAGAGGTTGTGGAATCCCCTTAAAAACCTCCAGTGATGAACAAGTTTGACAAATACCCGGCAGGGATGGTCCTTTTATTTGATCCTGCCTCCACACAGGAGGCTGGACGAGATAATCTAAAGGTCCCTTCCATCCCTACATTTCTGTAATACTATGAGCTATCGGAGGTGGTCTAGAAATAAATACGTGAACTGTGTCAGGAAGCAAAGTGAGCAGCATGACCCACTAGAAGGGGGAAGGCCTGTTACAAAACAAAAGCTTCATATAGCAGGGTTGGTAACTCAAAATACAACATCCAGTGAGTAACCCAGTGATGAGCCTAGTGCAAATGCTTAGACAAACATGTTCAGAAGTAATGCATTTGGCTGAATTATAACAATGCTTTGCTGGATTCCTAAATGTGGGTTTTACTTAAGCTCTCGGTGAAAAGCCTCTGTAAATTAGAAGGCTGGCAGTAAGCAATCACTGGAGAATTGGATATGCCTTTAGGTAACTGTTCTGAGTTTCAGATTATTAAAGGCTAGTTTCCTTACTCATTTTCATATAGTTTGGGGCTAGTTGATGAAAGTCCATATCACAAATAGAATTCTGACACTGTATTAATCTGTGTGTTTAACTAATGAGTACTCTCCTGGCGACTGCAAAGGAGTTTTGCAGTCTGTTGCTGTGTTATACAGCAGGGGCAGGGGTGAGAGTAGATTTGCTGATTTACCAGTATGGAGGCTGGGCTGGGGCTGACTCTGGCCCCCGGAAGGGGCAGGGCCTTGGGTGGAAGGTGCAGGGCTGGGGGGGTCAGAGTTGGCCCCTGCCTGCCCTCTACCCGTAAGTGCCCTCCTTCCCCTTCTCCCTCCCCCCCCCCCCCCGCTGGGGTAGAGGCAGGGCTCCAGGGGCTATTTAGAGGGCCCGGGGCTCCCGCTGCCTCTATCGCCCCAGCCATTTAAATAGCTGCTGGAGCCCCGCCACCGCTACCCCAGGGCTCCGGTGGCTGTTTAAAGGACTGGGGCGGTAGAGGCAGTGGGAGCCCCAGGCCGTTTAAATATCCCCGAGTCCTGCTGCTGCTACCCTAGGGCTCTGGGTGCTATTTAAAGGGCCTGGGGCTCCCCTGCTTCTACTGCCCTGGGCCCTTTAAATAGGCCCCGGAGCCCCACCACTACCCAAGGGCTCCAGCAGCGGAGCTCTGGCGGCAATTTAAAGGGCCTGGAGCTTCAGCCACTGCTGGAAACGCTATTTTTTTTTTAACATAATCTCATTATTTTAATGTCAAACTCATGATTTTTAGTGAGCTTGACTCGTGATTTCTGAGCATTTGGGGTTGGCAAGACTCCAGTATACTCCCTATGCAAGATACCAACAAAGTGGCCAGCATGTATCAGTTATCGATGAGTGATTTCTGAGTGGATCTGAGATTAAAACTGATCCAAGAATGTTACCTAGATAACCTAATTCTGGTCAAATCACCAGAAAAAAATAAACATTTTCCACATTGCTAAGCAAGACAATATCACCATCGTTGTCTGCATCAAGAAATCCTGGATCCTGCCAAATTCTAAATTTTGCTTATAGAAAACTTTACTTTTAGCCAATCCGATAGTCAATTATGTAAGAACTTATTAACTAAGAAAAGAAATGAGAGTTATTACTAGGTAAAAGCAGGCACACAAATATACCCAAGTGACTTTTTAGGGTATGTCTTCACTACAGGAGTAGGTCGATTTCCCTTAATTCGATTTTCTAAAGTCTACTTTAGAAAATTGAATCAGTGTGTCCCCACCAGGATAGCAGGTCGACAGTGGTCGACAGTGTCTGTCCTTTAAACTTTTGCAGGGGTCGACACAGCCCGCATTGCACTGTGGGTAGGTAGCCCACAGTGCCGGGAGTGCCGGACACCCCTGCCTGCCCAAGCAGCTCCGCGAACCCCGCTCGCCCAAGCAGCCCCGCGCTGGACCCCCCCGCTCGCCCAAGCAGCCCCGCAGACCCCCCGCTCGCCCAAGCAGCCCCGCGCCGGACCCCCCCCCGCCCGCCCAAGCAGCCCCGCGCCGGACCCCCCCCCCGCCTGCCCAAGCAGCCCCGCGCCGGACCCCCCCGCCTGCCCAAGCAGCCCCGCGCCGGACCCCCCCGCCTGCCCAAGCAGCCCCGCGCCGGACCCCCCCACTCGCCCAAGCAGCCCCGCACCGGACCCCCCGCCTGAGGGGGGAGGGAGCCGGCGCCGGGCTGCTCAGGCGGGCTGGGGGGGTCCGGCGCGGGGCTGCTTGGGCGAGTGGGGTTCGCAGAGCTTCTTGGGAGGGTGGGGGGGGAGCTCCGGCACGGCGCTGCTTGGGCGAGTGGGGGGGGGGGGGCCGCGGGGCTGCTGGGAGGTCGGAGGCTTAAAGTCAGATGCCTCTTCACTAGCCCACAACAAACAGAGAGGTCGATTTTAGCGCTACTTCTCTCGTCAAGCAGGAGTTATAAAGTCGATTTTGAGGGCCCTTTAAATCGACTTTAAGGGCATGTGTGTGAAGACAGGTACATGTTTATTTCGACTTAACGTCGTTAAAGTCGACGTTAAGTCGTAGTGAAGACATGACCATTGTAGCAATCTGTACTTTCCAAATGTCTTTTAAGGCTAACCCAGGTTGACCCTCCTGATCTCTTCTTCTGATGCATAGCTCCTGCCCTTCGAGTCTGCAAACAGCAAAAGAGAGAAAAAAGGCTGACAAGAAAATTTTTCATTTCCTTCTTCCAGAATTCTAGCTGCTGGGTTGGGCCCTTTTGCACATAGTCTCTTCGTGGTGCAAGGGGTAATTAACAAAGCCTTTGTATTGTAATGTTCCAAAATGGCCCGTTTAGTTTCGATAGCCCTTTCATGGGCAGGAGAGGATCCGTCCTGACTGGGGCTCTCAGTTTCAGAGTAAATATTTTTTAGTTATAAAGCAAAATCTTAAATATTATCTTACAGCACGTGATAAATGATCAGGGGGTTGGACTAGGTCAGTGGTCGCCAATTGGTGGTCTGCGGACCACTGGTGGTCCGCGAGAAAATTTTGGTGGTCCGCGGCGCTGGGCTCCCTCACGGCCGCCCCTCCGGGCAGGCAAGAGGCTGCGGGCGCCTGTCCCGCCCCGTTCCCGGCGGCCAGCAACCGCCGGCTCGCTCCTGCCTCCTGTCTCGCGCCGCTCGAGCCGGAGGGGGGGTTTGGGGGACCGCACCGCGCCGCTCGAGCCGGGGGGGGGCGTGCCACGCCGCTCGAGCCGGGGGGGGGGCCGTGCCGCGCCGCTCGAGCCGGGGTGGGGGGGCTGCGGTGTTAGTGGTCCACGGGATTTAAAATTGTTAGTTTAGTGGTCCGTGAGGACCGAAAGGTTGGCAACCACTGGACTAGGTGACCTCCTGATGTCCCTTCCAACCCTAATATTCTATTATTCTATGATATTATCAGTGGGATTAATTCAGGCAGCAATTTACTAGCATTTCATCAAGTCTGAACACTAAAGTCAGTTAGAAGTTCAATACCTAGCTTACCCATAGTAATACACAGATGAAAGACTGATTTCCAGCAATGAATTTGTCAATGCTTGGCTGAGGCTTAAAGCCTTAGCAAGAGTGGGCACCTCTTTTGCTAGTGCCATCGTGAGAAATTATTTCACTTCACAGAGATGTTCACCATTTCCAGGACAGGCTCATAGGCCACCAAGAACAAGCTGCTGAGCTCAGAACTAGAAACACAATACCATGCATTTCCAATTAAATATTCAGCCCATTAGTAGAAGAAGGATGTCATGGAAGCATTGATTATAATCAGGGCATTAACCTGAGCCTGACTCCTATCCTTGCTGGATGGAGAGAGAGCAGAAAACGCCCAGCATGAGGATAATGCATAAAAGGACTTGCTTCCTCTGTGACAATCTGCAACAAATCAGGACATCTGCTGTTCAATTACTCTCCCTCCTTTCCTCCCTCCACAGGTGTGTGTGAGACAATGCTTCCAGCCCCTCGCCTTGGGATGGCAGACCTACACATTGCACCTTACTCAGGGCTATGCCATCTAGCCATGGGTTAAACAGACTTAAGACTTATCTACCTGGGGAGTTAACACGAATAACTAAAGCTGTGATGCCGATGCACAGAGGTGAAAGGGCTTTCTTTCAACCCCTGCGTGGATGCTCTCAGTCCAAAGTAAAACGTGTCCTAATTTGCGGTAACATAATCTTCCTCCGTACAGAGGACTATAGCAGCTTTATTTTGGACTGAGAGCATCCACAGAGGGAGTTCATGTACTTTAATTTATGTGCGTTGGCTTCACAGATTAAGTGCATTCAGCTTAATTTATGAGCATTCCTGTATAGATGAGACCTTGGTTTGCTTTCAATTTGCTGACTTCCAAATTACCCAGTTTCAAATCTACCCCAGAAAAAATAAGAGAACCACTTAAAAAAAAAAAAAAAAGTCTTTTATAACCCCAGAGCTGTAAGGTCTCACTAGTGCTGCAGTTACCAGTTTTTTTATGTATTCATTCAAAATAAATGTACTTAGGTTCACTACTAGGAAGGCTTACCAGGTTGCTTTTTGTGTAAGCAGATGAACCAGAGGTGATGAATATTTACTGTAGAACTACTCATTATTCAACCAAGACTGCACGTGCCTCCCTAAAATAATATGGGTAATTTTGTAGCTTGTCATCTACTGTAGCGGAAACGATTTAAAAACCTAACCCTTTTTAATGAGATGTAAATGTAAATATTCATTTATCACCGACAAGGGTAACAACAACAACTACTGGCCTGTGACCACAAACTCACTGTTTTACAAAGCAAAATGAAAATATGACTCTGCCAAATACAACAAGCAAGCTACAAATATATGCAAATTGTGAGTAAAGAAGCCTGCTGGAAAGGGATTAATTAAAGGTGGTGGTAGGGAAAATGGGGAGAGATAACCACGCATTTGTTCATGTTTCACTGAACTGTTTGACTGGGTTTCCTAACCCCTTGTCTCTGTTTTAATTGTATTTAAAATATTCCGCTTGAAACCATGAGACCGCACATTTTAAAAAATGGTTTGAGAGACAAGTAGAAAAAGATCAGTAGAAGGTAAATCACATATTAGTCCATGAATAACTTTTTAAAAAACTGGGAGGTACGTAGCTATAACTATTTTCTGTGTGATGGATCTTTACATTACTAAGGGACTTGCTTGTCTGTCTGTTGTGCAGCTCTCCATCTAGAAAGCAGTTTCATTTTAAGATGGCTGCTGGTGCAACGTAAGTCACACATATTGTGCTCTTTCACAGAGATAACACATTTGTTCTTCATTGATTTCCTTCACTATAAATAATTCATTCGGGCTGAAAGTACTACTGGAGTTGAGTGTTCAGCACTTCTGCAGATCAGACCCTAATTATCTCATTTGGGGCACCCAATCGCTTATACTATTTGGGCCTGTGTAGAGCTGGGTGAATAACAGATTTCCCATTGGCTGGTCATTTCAAAACAAAAATTTCAACCAAAAAGAAAATGTTTCAAAATGTTTGGTAAATCAAAAAGGAAAAAAATTTTTTTGAGTCTAACAAAGTAATTTATTTTGACAAAATCAAAAACATTTCATTTACATTTATAAAATTTTGAAAACATTTTAATAAAAAGAAAAGTTGAAATGACAGATCAAAATGTTCCATTTAGAAAACACCAAAACAAAACATTTCATTTTTTCCCATTTTATTTTAAGGTGGTTTTTTTCCCCCAGCCAAAACCATTAGACAAAATCAACATGAATGTGTAAAAGGTTTTAGTATCACCAAATCTGAAATTTTTGGCCTCGCTCTAGTCCTGAACACAATGGGCAGAGACCTGATTCTACTACAGTTCCATACTAAAAATAAGTCTTCCAGAGAAGACACCTGTGTCAGTTGCTTTAATTAGGTTGAGTTGAAAATGGGGCCTGAGATGTGAGAGTGACAACATTTTGTTCTTCTCACTGTCTCCCAGTACTCCCATAATTCATTTTTTCAGATGTCAGCTTTTTCTTCCTTGCCCTTTGGAAGGACTCCTGAATGCTAATGAGATAATGCCCAGCCTCGCCCAGTCAGTTACTTTCACATTATTAATTCAGACTCCAGATGTCCAGTGCAACATGGTTGAGCCATTTACAGGATTCTGACAAATTAACCACCATGTATTAAAAAATACTTTGTATAAACAGACACAGTACAAGCAGGCAGCTTCCCCTGGCAGGAATATTTTTATTCTACCCATCCATAATCTCTAGATCTGAATACAAAACAGTCATGCATTTTAGGGTCTAACCTTTGTGAGAAAAAATTATAGTAGGTCGAGAAACATTCCAAGGTGAAAAGAAACACTAACATTTTTAAAACTTTGTGTCAGATAAGAATGAACCAATTGGCATCTATGACATTTGAAGTTCATTTTCTACATAACTTAATGGAATGGACATAATTAACGAAAAAGTGTCTGGACTGAAACGAAACATCAGGAGATGGGGGGGAGGGAATTTTCCCATTAAAAGTCTGTGAATGGCTTCCTATTTTATCAAAAAGTTTCTCAATTATTTTATGTAGTTTGTGTGTTTTAACCCTGACACAGAACTGTTTATTCGACTAAAATTAGAGCTGGAAGCATATCACAAAGATTATTTAACTATGGTTGCTCAAAATTTGCTAGTGACTAGTATGATGTGCTTGCGCTCTCTCGCTCTCTCTCAAAAAGTTACAAACAGAACTGTGTGAGCTGGGGAGATTTCAGAGTGTTCTCAGTCTCTCGTTTGAACTATCTTCCTATAATTTAACTTTATACCTTTGGAACTGCAGCTCTTCTTGATAACTCCATCAACTTTCAATTTACTAAATGCCAAGATGTAAAGTAAGCTACCAGTATTAAGTGAATTGATTTGCCTTTCACACAAATCATGAAGAATTATTTTATCAGTCACATTTGGACACAATGTAAAAGGCTGAAGTATATTCACAGCTCTTATTTAGCTTCTATTCCCATAACACTTCAAGCTAACATTATTTTTTACTTTTTAAAAAATTATTTTATCCCATGTGTTTGTACTTAGATATTTACTGACTTAAACTCTCACATATGAGCTATCTTCCCTTAGAAGTAGCGTAGTTATTTAATAACAAAGCCCAAAAACTGAGTGACAAACCTCAAAGTGCATCACTGAAGAAACAAGGCTTCCTCTATTATCACCTCCGTAGTGAGCCTTATTCCATGCAATCATCACAGTAGTAATAGCACAACATAGCCAATCAGCGATTGTAGTTCTCTATACATTGCTCCTTATTTCAGTTAGAATTAAATGTTTCTTTAGATTAGAAAAGCCTGTGATTTACTTTAAAATGTTGTTTTGATTAAATCCTAAGCAGCATCCATAGAGATCAGCTGCAGAAGAGGTGTTTGTGGATTGTGTTCATAACTCTGAGGTTCTACTGTATGAAACCTCAACTCTTTGAAGGGATTTTAATTAAAAGGTTGAAGCTTTGTCCTCTTTATAGTTAAAATTCAGCTGGAAAGCTAAAATGAAGACTGAGTTAAGACAAAAATATGTTGGATGCCTGCAGTAACTAAGCTGTCGTGGAGTGGGATATATCCACCATAGAAGATATGGAGATGAAGAATGGTCTTGTAGCAGTTCAGCTCCTGGCCCTGTTGTAAGTTTTCTGTGCAACACTCTGCAAATAATATATTCTGTATCTCAGTTCCCCATCTTTAAAATGGGGATAACAACACTTTCTTCACACACCGTTATCTTTCTTGTCTATTTAGATCATAAGCTGTTTGTGCTATGAGCTTTTTAGGTGTACAGTGCCTAGCACAATATGAGTGTATCATCAGTGAGGAGTACTACGTGTATACAAACAATAGTAAATATAATAAAATAATTTTAAAAATTAAACTTTCTTTTGAGAACAATTGTATCACCATCTGTGAATTGCTCTGTTACATTCTGGGATCGTTTCAGCAAACCAGAAAGTATCACCTTCCTTGATATGGTCAGTCCTATGACCACTATGTACTCTGGGGTGCCTTTAGTAAAGCAAAAGGTATTGACTAGTAGACATCCAGCACATTTTTCTGGACTTCACTGGATTTCTGTTTTAATTTTGCATTTCATCTTTAAAGAGGTTTATATACGCCTTGTGATTAGAACTGTAGGGCAGCTCTTTCCCCGGTGATATTGGCTGTATTTTGTTAATGGCAGCTGTCATAAGTATGAAGTAGCTTAGAATTACTGTTTTACCTGTGAAGGGTTAACCTGAAGCAACCGAGAGAGGGAGATGACGTAATCAATGGGGAACAAAGGAAAGGGTTTTTAGTTTCACTTTCTCCCACTCTTTCGTTTTCTCCTCAGCTCACTCTGGGTCTGTCTGTGGCGTTCTCCTAGCTATGGGAGGAACCACACTTATGTTTCTATTCTACATTTCTATAATCTTCTAAGAAAACTAAGTCCAGCAGTAAGTGATTTGTAAACTTGAACTGTATCACTTGATAATTGGTCCACGGTGTATCTTTGCTGTTAAGCTGTAGCAGTGGAAGAATTCCCAGAAAAGGGGGGAGGGGTCAGTTATACTACGTGATGCCATTGAGTTGTTCTTCTATTGATTTCTGTACAAGGGGGTTAGGTTCCTTCTTTTCCTTTTATTAAAATCTTTCTTTTAAGAATCTGACTGTTTCCACTGGATTGATCCTGGTTTGGACCGGGCACGTCACACAGCAAGTGAGGGTTTGTGGTCTTTGTTCTCGAATCTCTCCCAGGTAAAGGGGAGGAGGCTTGGGGGGTGTTACAATAGGGGTTCCAATTTACCCTAACCCATGGTTTTGGGGGCTCAAATTGGTGGTGGCAGCATTTTCCAAGTCCCAGCTGGAGAAGTTTGGGTTTTTGGGGAAAAGTTTTAACCTAAGCTGGTAAAATAAGCTTGGGGGGTTATTTTTTCTTTCATGCAGGGTCCCCACTTCTTTACCCTAGAGTTCAGAGTGGGGAAAATACACATTGACAGCAGCTGTGCAGTCCTGTCTCTCTCTATAATGTTGTTTTCTTGCTTGCTTAGAGCAAGATTAAAAAACAGGAATTAATAGACATTTGACATGGTATGAAAATGCTTAGAAGAAAATAGCATTTTATTTGCACTCAATACCAACACTAGATATTTCTAGATTAACAGAATGTGACTATTAGGGGAATTTGGAATCTGAGTACATGAACACTGAGCAGGCAATTTGTTTCCAATATGACAGCTGTCTGCCAAAAAGATTAATAGACATCTGAGGCTTCACACCAGAAACACATCAATTGTCAGCACATCACAACATTCCTAAGATAGTCTGTTCCTGATAGTACTTTAGGATAAATACGACCATTCAGATAATTTCTGAGTGATGATCTAATGACATGTCTCAATCCACTGATTAATGAGTGTATCCAATTGTTATTCGGTCTCACTAAAAAATAGAAGTCTAACTAGTAGTATAACCAAAACACAAACAGTCTTTAGAATGGAGGATTTATTTTTTTAAATGCACTCTGCCTGTTCCAGGGATTTATAAAGCCCCTGTCACAGTATTATATCTGGGTGGTGATGTGAGATGAATTTCCAAACTGATAAATGCAAATGTTATATAAAAATAATTCGGTCTTACGCTTACCTATGCCTTTCATCCTGAAAGAATCCCAAAGAATTTACAAACTGTAACTAAAATAGAGTTTATAAAAAGGCACCACTTCATCCATCACTGAAACGCAACCACTTCAGACATCACATGTGGCAAATGTTTTAACATCAACTGTCTTCAGTGGAGCTCCCGTCTTCCCCTCCCCCATCCCTTAATATCACCCTTCCGGAGCTCCCACCTTTTCCTCCCCATCCCTCAATATATTCCCTCAGATAACTTGCGGAGGGTCCCATAAATCCTAAGGACAGCCCTGCTATAGCCATTAATGGACCTATCCTCCATGAATTTATCCAGTTCTTTTTTGAACCCTGTTAGAGCCTTGGCCTTCACAACAACCTCTGGCAAAGAATTCCACAGGTTGACTGTGCGTCGTGTGAATACTTCCTTTTGTTTGTTTTAAAACTACTGCTTATTAATTTCATTTGGTGACCCTAATTCTTGTGTTATGAGAAGGAGTAAACACTTCCTTATTTACTTTCTCCACACCAGTCATGATTTTATAGACCTCTATCATATCCCCCCAAGCCATCTTTTTCCAAGTTGAAAAGTCCCAGTCTTATCAATCTTTCATCATACCAAAGCCATTCCATACCGCTAAGTCATTTTTGTTTCCCTTTTCTGAACTTTTCCAATATATCTTTTTTGAGATGGGGCAACTACATCTGCACACACTCTTCAAGATATAGGCATACTATGGATTTATATAAAGGCAATATGATATTTTATGTCTTATTATCTATCCCTTTCTTAATGATTCCCAACAATCTGTTTGCTTTTTTGACTGCTGCTGCACATTGAGTGGATGTTTTCAGAGAACTTCCACAATGCTCCAAGATCTCTCTCGAGTGGCAACGGCTAATTTAGATCCCATTATTTCATATGTATAGTTGAGATTATGTTTTCCCATGTGCATTACTTTGCATTTATCAACATTCAATTTCATCTGCCATTTTGTTGCCCAGTCACCCAGTTCCGAGAGATCCTTGTATAGCTCTTCGCAGTCTGCCCAGGGTTTAAGTATCTTGAGTAGCTTTGTATCATCTGAAAATTTTGCCTCTTCACTGTTCACACCTTTTTTTCCGGATCATGTATGAATAGGACTGTTCCCAGTACAGATGCATGGGGGACACTGCTATTTACCCTTCTCCATTCTGAAAACCTAGGACACAGATAATTGCTAGAGGCAGATTTTCTAACAATGTGACACGCCACCACACACAATTAGGGCTTCTGCTTCATCAGGTGCACCATTCTTAGTCCGTGTCTGGAACTAGGGAACTAACATATGATAACACTAAGGGCCGGTCTACACTACCGCTTAAGTTGATGTAACTTACATCACTCGGGGTGTGTGAAAAAGACACCCCCTGAGTGATGCAAGTTAGAGTGACCTAAGCGCTGTCCACACTGGTGTTATGCTGACAAGAGAGACCATCTCCCACTGACATAGCTTCTACCTCTCATAGAGGTGGAGCAATTATGCCAACAGGAGAGCACTCTCCCATTGACATAGAGTGTCTTCACGCTGCGCCGATACAGTGCTGTAGTGTAGACTTGCTTTAAGAGAGATGGGAAAAGTCAAATGGAGAAAACAGCTATTGTAAGTGGAGGAGACAGAGCCTGAGAAAAATAGAGAAAATGAAGTGAGAAAAGGGAGAGGGATGGGAAAGCTCTGTAACACAGACCTCGGCCCCATGAAACCAAGAAAGAATACATCACACTGTGTTCAGCCCTTGGCTATTCTGACTTCTTCCAAATAGAGCTCAGTTCTTCCCCCACATAGAGCACCTGCTTAAAGGTGATGCAAGGCATCCAGAATCTCCTCTCTGCTGCAGAGGGGTGGTGTGTGTGAGTAGCACTGGCCAGGGCAGGAACATAAATGTGCACACACCCCAGAAGACTCTGCTGTGGGGCTCCCACATTGAGTAGCACAGGTGACACGTTGGGCTCATGTTGTTTAGATGGAGGAGAGAAGTGAAGGTTGTGCTCCACAATGAAGAAAGATCAGGATTTATTTTCCAAGTAAACTAATGCAGAAAAGCCTGCTACCCAAACATATATTAATTAAAGAACTGTTAGCAATTTTAGGGCCTCCATTGACAGCAGCAGGCTTTGGATTAGACACATACAGCCTGACTTTCTAGCCCTGAGTACTCAGAATCCACAGATAAAAAAATGGATTTCAGAATGTGAATTCAGTAGACAAGTTTTTCATGGTCAAATCACATGATAACCCTATCTGCTGTTCCTGTGCAGTTTTCCCAATTTGGCAGCATTCACTGATCCTTCAGTGAAGGGACTGTGAAGCTCGAGTTCATTTACCTGCCTTTCTTGAGAAATATTCACTTAACTGGTAAACGAGGTCCTGAACATGTGTCTAATGACCTTTGATTTAAAAGCATTAGGTGGCATGTTATTTTCAGTTATGAAATCAGAGAAGTGTTCAATTCTCTGAAAAGAAATCATATTTTCAGTACTAGAAGCTGTGCAAAAGTGTACAAATAAATGCCTGATTCTTCTTATAGCAAAATATTCGTGTCTCTTCCTTGCATGAATAAGCTTAATGAATGTAATCATTCAAGTACCATGTATCCAAGAAACAGGCCAGGAGAGCAAGCCATCTGGCATCTGAAAAATATTGTGACAAATCTGACACTCATTCCAGATATTTATGAATTGCTTCCTCCAACTCAAACAAATAGATTAAAGGCCACCTGCAAAGGAAAAAGGCATTTCCTCTGCAGTACAGTAGATGCTTGTTCACTGCACCAACTTAACAAGCAGCAAGGACAGTCTAGCATTAGAGAGTCTATCTGTAATGAAGTCTATAACCCAGCTCCCCTGTCCATTGGAGTCAAGAACCAGTATGTTGTACTGACAACAGGAGATCAGGAGCAGACTCTACTGGCTGAGGAGGAGTTGCCACCTGTCCCCAAAGCTGGGAGGCTCAGTGCCACAGTACCCAAGTGGAGGTGGTGCAGGGTGCTAGTGGTCAGGGACTCTTTGCAGGGAGGGGGAGAGGAGACATACACCTGCTGACCTGACATGATGTCCAGGGCGGTGTGTTGCCTGCCTGGAGGATGCATGTGAGACATTATAGAAAGGTTGCCAAGGCTCATCTGTCCCTCAGACAACTACTCGATGCTGCTCATCCATGTGACCCTAATGATACTGCCAGGTATGACCCTGAACAGATCAGCAGGAACTACAGGGCACTGGGAGCAACAATGAAGAGGTCGGGGACACAGGTTGTGCTCTTGTCTATCATCCCAATTGAAGATAAGGGCCCAGACAGGGACACATCCTAGAGAAGAATGCATGGCTGTGCAGATGGTATAAATCTTTTGTAGTTAATAAACTTGTTTTATGTTTTCTTTAAACCCAGTGTGCCTTTAAGTGAAGTGTCTAGGGAAAAAATCTCAGCTTGGTTTAACACAGGCTTGTGGCATTTCCTCTTCACACTGGGGGAAGGGCAGAGAAATGGGATAATAAATTCACACTGGTTGGCATTTGGACAAGAGCTGAATGGTACAGCTCTGGAGTCCTAGGATTGGAAGCTGGTGGTTGTTTTGGCTGTAGCCTCTCTATTGTTGTTTTATGCTAGTGAGAAAGCCTGGATGTAACTGCAGCTTGTTGTGTCCCTACGTGTGTGAATGCTGGAGGAAGTGTAGGACCAGGAGTGGGTCTGCAGCTTGACACAGCAGCACAGTTTGAGAGGGAATCTTTGCTGGCGGGTCAGAGGGCTCAGTAGTACCCCAGTTCCAGGTAGCACCCCTGGTGGAACCCATCACGAGGGGCATAGCTTGTTCAGAAAGGACAAGCAGAGAAAAGGGAAGTGCATGTTGCACTATACATCAAGAATATATATATGTTGTTCTGAGGTCCAGAATGTGGCAAGTGTGGGGGTAAAATGTATATTTCTAGGTTGGTTTTTAGGTTTAGCTATTACAGGCCTTAACAACCTGACTTGAAGATCTTTGCCCTGTCTGTTTCTTGTCTTTTCACCCATTCCCTTGTTGTTCCCGGGACAGAATGTGTACAGTAGAATGTTTTAGTTGAAGGCCAGATACACAGACCTACAGATAAACGGAATGTTAAACAGTGTATAGACCCTCTCACAAAATCCTCAACATCCTTGCATAGAGATAGATATGGAACGTGTAAACAGGGCAGAGTGCAAACTAAAGAGGGCGGACGCTCTGGTCAAGTGAATATTGTCTGAATGCCGCCTAATGTGCACGTGAACAGCTTGAATTATGAATTGATCGGTTATAGATAAAGATTACTAGCCCGATAGGTTAAGACCCCTGTCTGTATTGCAATTCTATGTATTGTGTTTTCTGATAAAAGGTCACCATGATGCGTTTGTACGGGGTAGTTCCTTGCGAATTACCCATGCTTGCATGCTCTGAATAAAGTGTATTTTCAGATACAAGTGACCACCAGCCTTATTCTTTTGAGGGAAGTCACCCCCGACACAAGAGACATCACAATTGAAAGGCTTTGGGTAAAAATAAAAGAGGGGAAAAACAGGGGTGATGTCATGATCGGGGTCTTCTTTAGACCACCAAAACAGGAGGTGGATGAGACTTTTATAGAACAAGTAACAGAAACGATCCAAACACAAGTCCTGGTAGTAACGGGGAACTTTAAGTACCCAGACATCTGTTGGAAAAGTACTATGGCAAAATATGAAATGTCCAATAAGTTCCCGTAATATATGGAGAACAAATTATTGTTTCAAAAAGTGGAGGAAGTAACCAGGGGAACAGCCATTGTAGACTTGATTCTGGCAGGGCCGGAGACAGAAATTTGGGGGGCCCCTACTCTGATTGTTTGGGGGCCCCTCCAGCCCAGCTGGCACTACGCCCCCCCCAGCTGACAGCAGCTGGGGGGCCCCCCAGCCCAGCCGGGGCCCCCCAGCCCAGCCAGTGCTCCCCCCCCAGCTGACAGTGGCTGGCGGCAGTGTGGGGTCCTGCGGCACGAGCCGCCCTTGCTGCTGCTGCCCCCCCCCCACACACACTTTCTCCCCCGGACTGCGCCGCTGCCGCCGGCTGGGCTCACTGCTCCTGCCGAGGACACGCGCGCTCGTCTGCTCCAGAGGAGAGCCGCGCCGCCTCCCCGCCTATTCCCCGCTCTCCAGGCCCGGCGACAAGGGGGGATGACTACTGCTGTGTACTGGGGCCCCCCTAAAGTCCAGGGCCCGGTACAGCTCTACCCGTAGTACCCACCTGTCGCCGGCCCTGGATTCTAGACAACAGGGAAGAGTTAGTTGTGAGTCTGAAGACTGAAGAGAATTTGGGTAAAAAGTGAGCATGAAATGACAGATTTCATGACTGTAAATAAAGGAAGGAGTGAAAGCAGTGGAATAAGAAAAATGGACTTCAAAAAAAGCAGACCAGAAAATTCAGAAAACTTGTAGGTGAAGGCCCATGGGAGAAAATCTAAGGGATAGAGGAGTTCAGGAGCACTCTAATATTAACTCTTGCAGAAAATGAAAGAGACAACTGTAAACTATCCCAGTGAGAAGGAAAGACAGGAAGAGGCCAACCTGGCTCCATCAGGAGCTCTTTAATGACCTGACAATAAAAAAAGGAATGCTACAAAAAGTGGAAACTTCAACAAATTACTAGGGGAAGCACAAAAGAATAGTACAAGCACATAGGGACAAATGCAAAAAGGCTAAAGGACAATATGAGTTATATCTAGCAAGAGACACAAAAGTCAATAAATAGATATTCTTTAAATATTAGGAGCAAGAGAAAGATGAAGGAAAGTGTAGTGGGGAAGGCATGCTAATAAAGGATGACATCAAGAAGGCTGAGGTTTTAATGCCTATTTTGCTTCTGTCTTCACTAAAAAGATTAATGGTGACCAAATAATTAACATGGAGGAAGGAACACAAAACAAATAGGGGAAGAACAGGTTAAAGAATAGTTGTATCATTTCGATGTATTCAAGTTGGCACAGTCTGATTACATTCATTCTAGGGAGAACTCATGGAGGATGGGTCAGGTCCCAGAGAACTGAGAACAGCAAACACAGCACCTAGCTTTAAAGAAGGGAACACAGTGAACCTCAGAATTATAGATCAATCAGCCTAGCTTCTAAACCGGGAAAGATACTGGAACAAATTATTAAACAATCAATTTGTAAGCACCCAGATAATTCCAGCATAGATTTGTCTTGTCTACATTTAACTCTAGACCACCTTCATATGTAATCTCTAACAACCTCATTAGACCTTTTTCTGAATCAGCCAATAGCACTGCTAGGTGCACAGCTAATGTAATTCATCCAATTTACATTCCTCTTAATTCCTTATTATTTCTTCAATTAAATTAATCAAACACGTGCTATAAATGTTAAATAAAGTCAACAACATAAGAATGGCCACACTGGGTCAGACCACAGGTCCATCCAGCCTAGTATCCTGTCTTCCAAGAGTGGCCAATGCCAGGTGCCCCAGAGGGAATGAACAGAACAGGTAATCATCAAGTGATCCACGCCTTTCCTCCATTCCCAGCTTCTGGCTAACAGAGGCTAGGGACACCAACCCTACCCATCCTGGTATTGATGGACCTATCCTCCATGAATTTATCTAGTTCTTTTTTTAACCCTGTTATAGTCTTGGCCTTCACATCCTCTGGCAAGGAGTTTCACAGGTTGACTGTGTGAAAAAATACTTCCTTTTGTTTGTTTTAAACCTGCTGCCTATTAATTTCATTTGGTGGACACTAGTTCTTGTGTTATGAAAAGGAGTAAATAACACTTCCTTATTTACTTTCTCTGCACCAATCATGATTTTATAGACCTCTATCATATCCCCCCTTAGGTGTCTCTTTTGCAAGTTGAAAAGTCCAAGTCTTATTAATCTCTCCTTTTACAGCAGCTGTTCCATATCCCTAATATTTTTGTTGACCTTTTCTGAACCTTTTCCAAGTCCAATATATCTTTTTTGAGTTGGAGAGACTACCTCTGCAGGCAGTCAAGATGGGGTCATAGCAAGGATTTAGATAGAGACAATCTGATATTTTCTGCCTTCTTATCTATCCCTTTCTTAATGATTCCCAACATTCTGTTTGCTTTTTTGACTGCTGCTGAACATTGAGTGGATGTTTTCAGAGAACTGTCCACAATGACTCCAAGATCTCTTTCTTGAGTGGTAACAGTTAATTTAGACCCCATCATTTTATATGCATAGTTGGGATTATGTTTCCCAATGTGCATTACTTTGCATTTATCAACACTGAATTTCATCTGCCATTATGTTGCCCATTCACCCAGTTTTGAGAGATCCTTTCATAGCTCTTTGCAGTCTGCCTGGGACTTAACTATCCTGAGTAGTTTTGTATCATCTGCAAATTTTGCCACCTCACTGTTTACACCCCTTTCTCCAGATCATTGATGAATATGTTGAATAGAACTGGTCCCTGTACAGACCTCTGGGGGACACCACTATTTACCGCTCTCCATTCTGAAAACTGACCACTTATTCCTACCTTTTATTTCCTATCTCTTAACCTGTTACCAATCCATTAGAGAACCTTCCCTCTTATCCAATGACAGCTTACTTTGCTTAAGAGCCTTTGGTGAGGGACCTTATCAAAGTCTTTCTGAAAATCTAAACACACTACATACACTGGATCCCCCTTGTCCACATGCTTGTTGACATCCTCGAAGAATTCTAGTAGACTAATGATGCATGATTTCCTTTTACAAAAACCATGTTGATTATTCCCCCAACAAACTGTTCATCTAGGTGTCTGACAATTTTGTTTTTTACTATAGTTTCAACCAGTTTTCCTGGTACTGAAGTCAGGCTTACCAGCCTGTAATTGCTGGGGGCACCTCTGGAGCCCTTTTTAAAAATTGGCATCACATTAGCTATCCTCCAGTCATTTGGTACAGATGCTGATTTAAATGATGTTATACAACCATGTCTCACTCTTTTCTTGATCTCTATTACATTTTCTCCTCCCATTACAATCCCCTTCTGATTCCAGTATAAATATTTTATTACTCAGAGTTCGTATCCATCAGTCCCTACATATCTTAAAATACTGAGAAATTTGTAGTGGTAAATTATGTCAAATACTTTTTGGGAGTCAGTGAAACACCTATGCCATTTCCCCCATGTCAGTTGATCTTTCTAAAAGGAGTTTCATGTTCAGAATAAAATTTATCATTCCCTTTTGACCTTTGAAACCATATTGTTGGCTGTGTATTTCCTTATCAATCTTCCCTTGTATTTGCTCTTGAACAACTTGCAAAAGCATCAGAGTCTGTGTCTTCAGGCACAAATGACTAATAGCACAGCTGCAGCTGGACTGGGTGAGCTGACTCAGGCTGGCAGGGCTCAGGCTGAGACACTAAAGATCGCTGTATAGACATTTGGGCTTGGACTGGAGCCCAATGGCAAAACTCTCATTGACTTCAGTGGAGGCCAGATTTCACTCAAGATTCCAGTTAGCCGTACACCTGGTGACATGTCTGAATTGGTCCGCCCTGGACACAAACACTGACAAAAACTCCTTAACTAGTTGTTTACAAATGTCTGCTGCCAGTTCATAAATTCTTCCTGCAATGGGATAAATTAGAAAATACAATTGTTTTAATTTCCTTTGCTGCAGCAGAACAAAAAAGGGTTATTTCTGTCTGTTGCACAAGGCCTAATTCAATTGTATGTTACTGTGCAAGGACTTCCCTGTCTTTGTTGCTCAGAGAGAGGCTTTCAGGGCTTTTAATGAAATACTGGTTGGGTTTCACATTGTAATTTGTTGTTCTGATATTTTTAAATGCAAAATTGACATTCAAAAACACAATTTTAAAATGTGAATGGAGAAGTCTGAGGTCATGTTTTTTAATGGCTGAGTATATGGGTTGGCCCCTTCCATCTCAACTTGCTGTTCAGAAATGGCTGTTTTGAGCAAAGAAAAGTGTTCTGTCTCTGTCAGCAAGGGAGTATGGCGTGCTCATGAACAAAGCAGCTGAGAAGAACACTTTTAAAAGAAAATGGGCAGTACTAACCGCTAGGCTCAACCTTGGATTTCACACGACCTACATTTTCATGTGCTGCTTCATATTGCCTTCTTTAAGGAAAAAGATTGCATCACTGAGTAGCTTCTTTACCTTTCAAACATCTGAAAGATGAACTGGTGCTCTGATCCAATGGGTTTTGAGCAAAGATGCTTAATATAGACCCAGGGAAAGGCTTTACATTAAAAGGTTGTTATAAATAAGTGCATTAAAAAAAAATCAACCCACTTTGGAGCCAAAAAAAAGAACCCAAGGGATTGAACCTTATGCATATCCTGTCAAAGGCAGAGGTCAATATAATACAGCAAGACTCTGATACCTGAGGGTTCTCATTTTTATACTCAGGCTAAACTTTTATAGCATGTTAAGCCAATGAAGTATTATGGATATGAAGTTTATTTTGAGAAACGGTGGCCTGGGACAGTCAATCCTCCATTTTAAACAAGCAAAATTGAGAGGGCTGGAATAGTTACAGAGATTGGTGATGGGTTGCAGTCTTATAAAACAGAACAGTCATAAATCAATAAAAAAATGATAGACCTGATTAGAAATGACACAATTAAAAGGAAAATCAACAAATGGCCTTCACTGATCTATTTTAAGTATGACCAAAACGTAGTAAGATTAAATAAAAAATTGAGGTTAGGATATCCCTTGTCATCACTTATTACACAAATACTTACATCGGGGAACTGCTCTGAGCACAGCCTCCTATAGCCAGAAAAGAGACAATGAATGAATGAAATCCATGAGGAACTGTGTGTTACCAGTCTGGGCATTGCTCAGCTACTGTGGTGATGGGTGACAGTAAAAACCCCAGAACTAGAAAAGTAGGTAACTAGGGATGTCCTGAATTTTTTTTATCATTTGCACAAGGAGACAAGCTATGATAAAGTCAAAAAGCCAATGTGATCAAGTGGATAAGACACTAGACAGGAGATCGGTCTCTAATCCCAGCTCTACTGTCGGACACCTATTGTGTGACTGTGGGCAAGTCACATCCCCACTCTGGTTCCCCCGCCACGCTTTGTCTGTTTGGATAGCAAACTCATCATGGGAAGAACATACCAATGCAGTGCTCCAATCTTGGTTTGAACCCCTAGGCACTGCCACAATACAAACCATTATTTGTGAAAATAAGGATCCCTTGTGGCACCTTAGAGACTAACAAATGTATTTGGGCATAAGCTTTCATGGGCTAAAACCCACTTCATCAGATGCATGGAGTGAAAAATACAGTAGCAGTACATATATTACAGCACATGAAAAGATTGGATTTGCCTTACCCGGGGGGGGGGGGGGGGAGGTCAGTGCTAACAAGGTCAATTCAAACAGAATGGATGTAGCCCATTCCCAACAGTTGACGAGAAAGGGTGTATATCAACAGAGGGGAAAATTACTTTTTGTAGTAACCCAGCCACTCCCAGTCTTTATTCAGGCCTAATTTGATGGTGTCAAGTTTGCAGCTTAATTCCAGTTCTGCAATTTCTCCTTGAAGTCTGTTTTTTAAGGTTTTTTATTGAAGAATGGTCACTTTTAAGTTTGTTATTAAGTTTCCAGGGAAATTGAAGTGCTCTCCTACTGGCTTTTGAATGTTACAGTTCTTGATTTCTGATTTGTGTCTATTTATTGTTTTGTGTAGAGACTATGCAGTTTGGCCAGTGTACATGGCAGAAGGGCATTGCTGGCACAAGATGGCATATATCACATTGGTAGATGTGCAGCAGGTAGACGAGCCCCGGATGGTGTGGCTTTTGTGGTTATTTCCTATGATGGTGTCCCTTGAATAGATATCCGGACAGAGTTGGACATGGGGTTCTTTCAGGGGTTGGTTCCTGGTTTAGTGTTTTTGTTGTGTGGTGTGTAGTTGCTGGTGAGGATTTGCTTCAGGTTGGAGGGCTGTCTGTAAGTAAGGACTGGCCTGTCTCTCAAGGTCTGTGAGAGTGAGAGATCATCCTCCAGGATAGATTGTAGATCCTCGAGGATGTACTTGAGAGGTTTTAGTTGGGGGCTGTAGGTGATGGCCAGTGGCATGCTGTTACTTTTTTGTTGGGCCTGTCTGTAGTAGGTGATTTCTGGTTCTATCAATCTGTTTCTTCACTTCCCCCCTTGGGTATTGTAGTTTTAAGAATGCTCAACAGAGATCCTGTAGTGTTTTTCTCTGTCTGAGGGATTGGAGCAAATCCAGTTGTATCTTAGGGCTTGGCTGTAGACAATGGATAGTGTGATGTGGTCTGGGTGAAAGCTGGGGGCATGTAGGTATGTATAGTGGTCAATAGCTTTCCAGTATAGGGTGATGTTTATGTGGCCATCACTTATTAGCACTGTAGTGTCAAGGAAGTGGATCTCTTGTGTGGACTGGTCCAGACTGAGATTGATGGTGGGGTGGAAATGGTTGAAATCCTGGAGGATTTCCTCAAGGGCCTCCTTCCCATGTGTCCAGATGATGATGATGTCATCAGTGTAGCGCAAGTAGAGATGGGGCAGGAGGGGACGAGAGCTGAGGAAGTGTTGTTCTAAGTATGCCATTAAAATGTTGGCATACTGTGGGGCCATGCGGGTACCAATATCAGTGCCGTTGACCTGAAGGCATAAATTGTCCCCAAATCTGAAACAGTTGTGGATGAGGACAAAGTCACAAAGTTCAGCCACCAGGTTTGCTGTGACATTATCGGGGATTCTGTTCCTGACAGCATGTAGTACATTTTTATGTGGAATTTTGGTGTAGAGAGCTTCTACATCCATATTGGCCAGGATGGTGTTTTCTGGAAGATCACCCATGGATTGTAGTTTGCTCAGTAAGTCAATGGTGTCTCAAAGATAGCTGAGAGTGCTGGTAGTGTAAAGTCTGAGGAGAGAGTCAACATAGCCATTTGCTGATATAGACTAACAGGGCTGCCCCTCTGAAACCCATAACATGTGAGAAACCTTATTCTTGGCTTATCTTCTGCATTGGACCAAGATGTAGGACAGTGATGGCGAACCCGTGGCACGCGTGCCACTGCCGGCACGCCGAGCCGTCTCTGTGGGCACGCCGCTCGCGAGCCAGATGTGGCTCTTTTGAGCCGGTCATCTGGCTCGCGCGGCGCTCTCTGTCCGCGAGGCTGGGGGGCGGGGGAGGCGGTGTGGTGCGGCGCGGCGCTCTCTGTCCGCGAGGCTGGGGGGCGGGGGAGGCGGTGTGGTGCGGCGCGGCGCTCTCTGTCCGCGAGGCTGGGGGGCGGGGGAGGCGGTGTGGTGCGGCGCGGCGCTCTCTGTCCGCGAGGCTGGGGGGCGGGGGAGGCGGTGTGGCGCGGCGCTCTCTGACCGCGAGGCTGGGGGGCGGGGGAGGCGGTGTGTCGCGGCGCTGCTGTGACCGCGAGGCTGGGGGGCGTGTCGCTCCTCTCCTTCCCTCGCTGGAGTCGGGTCACAGCAGCGTGACCCAGCGAACAAGTAAGCGCCGGGGGGGGGGGAGGGAGTAAGCGGTGTGCAAGGGGGTGTTGGGGGAAGGCTGGGCTGGGAGCGGGGGTAAGCGGTGTGGGGGAGAGACCGGGCTGGGTGGGTCAGTTGGGGGGGGGTTGGAGGAAAGGAGGTTTGGGGGGAGAGACCTGGCTGGGTGGGTCAGTTGGGGGGGGTTGGAGGAAAGGAGGTTTGGAGGGGAGAGACCTGGCTGGGTAGGTCAGTTGGGGCGTGGGTGGGAAGGAAGGAGGTTTTGGGGGGAGAGACTGGGCTGGGTGGGTCATTTGGGGGGTGGGTGGGAGGGAAGGAGGTTTTGGGGGGAGAGACTGGGCTGGGTGGGTCATTTGGGGGGTGGGGGGGAGGGAAGGAGGTTTTGGGGGGAGAGACCGGGCTGAGTGGGTCAGTTGGGGGGGGTGTACAGTTGTTTTTTTTTGTTTTGTTTTTTGTTTTTTTGTTTTTTTCAATTAAAAAAAATGTTTAATGGAAAGCTCTGTTACTGTGTTTTTCTTTTTAAACAAAAGCTGTTAATTAGTTTGAAAAACTGTATGAATTGTTTTTTCTAAACTAAAACCTCATTATTTAGGTTTAATTGCAGTGTTGGCACTTTGAAAAAAACAAGTCGTTTTGGTTTGCAGTTTGGGCACTCGGGCTCAAAAAGGTTTGCCATCACTGATGTAGGATAATGCACCACTATTAACAAGTTGTGTGTTGAGTGGTACTGTGATACAACAGAGCATGTTATTTGTATTATGGTATCACCAACAATATGCTAAGCGCTGTTCACATGTAGAGGGAGACAGCTCCTGCCCAGAAAAGAATACAAGAATACTTGAACACAAGAATACAAGAAGCTTGTGATAATCACGGGATCTCTTAATGCTTTTACCAAGCTTCATATCGTTCAGCAATGCTGGGAACACAGATATGCCTTTAATAATCATGATCATTTCTGTGTAAGAGCAAATGACTCACTCCAAGAATATGTTTTGCTCTGTAGACCCAACTAAAAGCTAATCAAGAGGGTCTCATGAAAATTGTCTATTTCACTAGAGTATGTCAAGGACTTCTGATTGTAGAGTAAATGAACGGATAATAGGCCATTTGGCTTGAACGATCTACTGAGTTGTCATTCATCAATAGCAGATTTAGTTTATTACTCTGACATTTTTCAGTGACTCGAGAGCTCTGATAACATGGTCTGTACTACCAGAATCCAATTATACTAGAAGTTTGCCCACTTAGTAGATGTACTTCGAAAAAGACAAATTTAGCTCATATTTCCAAGTTGAGAAACCTTGTAAAACAACCAAGCAGTGAAGTTATTTTTTTCTGGTTAATTTTATCTGGTTTCTCTGGTTATTTTTTTCTGGTTAAAAATCATAGTTGTGGATGGCCACCCCAATTAAAGAGAGAATTCCTATTTTACCACATTCCATTTCCCAACAAAGATTCATACCAGAGCTTTTGTATTAGGATTGTATATTTTGAACACACCTTGAAAAGAACATCCATGCCATAATTAGGTTGTAATGAATCCATAGCTGCAAACAACAAAACACAGTCGCCAACTAAACTGCACACATACGGTATGGGGGAGAAAATCCAAAACCTTCTGCTAAAAAGGAAAAAGAAAAGGAAAAACCTGAACACAACCAGAGGCCTCTGCTACTTTAACTAAAGGAGAATTTCCATTATGCATATCCTGTTTGTAGAACAGCTAGTAGAAGGAAACACCGCTTGAGTAGGCCTGACATTCCACCCAGTAGTGCGCAGTAATTAAGTGTGTGTATAAAAAAATGAAATGAGAACATTAGAGTGAACACTGAATCCATCATGCCAAAATACCCTCCTTTTGGTTTGAGGTTTTCATAAATGGTCCAGTGTTGTGAAAAGCCCATGAAACAGTTCCAGTTTTATTTTATTTCTGTAAAAAAAAAAAAAAAAAAAAAAGTTCTAGAGTGAAAAAATGGGCCCTTCTTTGCACAAAATTGATTTTTTTTAAAATTTCAACATGCAAATGTTTTGGGTTGAAAATCAAATTGCAATAAAACACCCAAGGGTTCGAATTCTGCATGTTTTCTCAAGAAGCATAGCCTACTATAATAAATTGATTTACAAAAGAATAATAATTTGATGAACAGTCATGGGGGATTAACAATAATGAGGTCACCGTCAACGGGCATACTTGCCCTGTAGCTGGCTAGTATGGCTCTACTGAGGCCTGTCTCCGTTTCCTCTGAACTCAGCCCCCCTTACAAAGTCCAGATAGGCCAGATATTCAAAACCCCTTCCAGGGTACAACTTATTAAGTCCTGAATGGAGGTTTCTAAAAAAAAGAAAAAACAACCAACCCTCAGACTTACAAAGTCTTCTTCCCAGTTTCAGCTGGGATCAGCCCCTGCTCCCTGAGGGTCTGTCCTCTCTTTAGAAGTTCATTTCTTTCACCCCAGTCCCAAGAGGAACACCACCTTTCCTACCTGGGGGTCTGTCTTGCTGATCACCCAGCCTATCCTGCCTGGAATTTGGCCTTGTCCCTGGCTTTCCCCACTGGTGCTTCTCCCCCTTTTGACTTAGGAGCCTTTTTACTCCCTGCAGACACCAACAATCTGCAGCTGTCTTCACCTCCCCGCCTCCCTTTATAAGTCCCAGGTGCACTCCCTGAATCCCTATTAGGCAGCAGGTGATTGGTCCAGGTGCACTAGACTCCTACTCTTGCAAAGGGGTCAGTCACCTTGTGACAGATTCCTATTGTCATCTTTTGAGCTTCGTGCCTGATTCTCCAACACTTTATTACACTGGGTCAGAATGAGATGCACTTAATTTACAGGGTTTAAATGAGAAAATCCGTAACCAGTGGGACTACTTTTGTAAGTGATTACTGGAGTGGTGGCATCCTTAAGGCAGAGAGCTTGTATTTCACAATGCCATTATTCTTTTATTCAAGTGTTATGTACACAGTAAGCAGAGATAGCTGAAGTCTGCAGTTCCCTGATCTGTGCCTGCAGTCCGGTGCCCTCCTTTCCAATATAGGTTTGCTAGGCATCCAGTTTTTGACTGGAACACCTGGTCGAAAAGGGACTCTGGCGGCTCTGGTCAGCGCTGCCAACTAGGCCATTAAAAGTTTGGTCGGTGGAGCAGCAGGAGGCCCAGAGCTAAGGCATGATCCCTGCCTGCCCTAGGTCTGCTTGGCTCCCAGAATTTTGTAGGTAATTTTGTAGTGATAATCAAGTAGGTCTATGTCAGACAGTTGACAAGAAGGTGTGAAGGAAACTTAACTTAGGGAAATAGATTAAATTAGTGTAATGACTAAGTCATTCACAGTCCTTGTTTAACCCTTGGTTGATAGTGTCCAATTTGTAAATTAATTCCAGTTCGGCAACTTCTCATTGGAGTCTGTTTTTGAAGTTTTTCGGTTTTAAAATTGACACCTTTAAGTCTGTAATAGAATGTCCAGGGAGACTGAAGTGTTCTCCTACTGGTTTTTGAATGTTATGATTCCTGATGTCAGATATGTGTCCATTTATTCTTTTGCATAGAGATTGTCCAGTTTGGCCAATGTACATGGCAGAAAAGCAAGTTTCCTTCACACCTTCTTGTCAACTGTCTGACATAGACCTACTTGATTATCACTACAAAAGGTTTTTTTCTCCTGCTGATAATAGCTCATCCAAATTAAAGAGCCTCTTAGAATTGGTATGGTAATTTCCAACTTTTTCTGCTTTCTGTGTATATAAATGCATCTTACTTCTGTGTGTTCCATTCTATGAATCCGATGAAGTGGGCTATAGCCCATGAAAGCTTATGCTGAAATAAATTGGTTAGTCTCTAAGGTGCCACAAGTATTCCTCGTTTTCTTTACGGATACAGACTAACACGGCTGCTAATCTTAAACCTGTTACTGAATTCAGTGAACCAAAAATGTTTTCCCTACCTGTCCTCCCTGCACCTCTGGGACCTCCATTTTCTTTTTCAAAGAGGATTTCCTCTCAAGAGGTTTCTGGCCAGCCTATGCAGAGGAGAATGCATTTTTGCTGGATTTAGCCTAGAAAAAACAAACTAGAGCATCCATCCTTCACATCCCTACTAGACAAATTCATCAATCAACAATGACAATCCCAGTGGAAAGTAATGTGTAGTGCCAGTCTAAGATCCTGAAATAGGCATTTTGCAAAGCCCCTGAGCTTGTGTGTATGTGGGGGCTAGAGCCCAATTTATGATCTCTAGCCTCAGCAAATGAACTGCAATAGGATCAATTCAAGTTAAGCTCAGAGGGCACACTTGGCTAACTATTCATTCCTCTCAACATGAGATCTTATCATAAAAATAATATTAATAATGATCACTAACAATGATCACAGAATCAAGAAGAACTAAACAGCTTTCCCTTAATTTTGGATCCAAAGATAGTAGGACAATTAAATATTTCAGTATTTGCTCCATACGCCAATCACTTATCTTATACATCCACGGCATAGAACTTTAATATCATGCTCAGCCTGGTGTGCTCTCTCACCCCATTCATGAGGGACTTGATTCTGCCACCCTTAAGCTGACTGAACAGTAGTACCTTCCTATGCAAGTGGTCAAGTTGCAGTCAGCCAAAGTGAAAATGGTGGAATCAGGCTCCAAGTGTGTATACTGTCAACAAACGTAATGACCTGAAACAGAATGTCAAGCATACTGTAAAAGTGGACTAAGGACATTATCTTGTTTCTAGGGAAGTCCGTGGCAAAGCTCTCATGGAATCACTGGGAGCCCTGTGTATTTGCAGATTCATCAAAGATTCATCACACACTTGTATAGGATAAGGATAAAATTAACGAATTAAAGTTAGCTTAAATCCAGTTAAGGAAATATGTGCTGTAAACAAAGGCCCCGGCTAGCAAGTAGAAGGAAGGCCTCGAAAATAATGAGTGATAAGGCCAGAAGGAACAAAGTAGGAAGGATGCCTGGTTCAAAGAAATAACCAATGAAATAAGGGGAAATTTCTAACATGTATCCCTCTGACTGCTAAGGGTGACTGCAGATGGTTTTCAATAAGACAAACAGAATCTCTCTTAAGAGGAGCCAGCATGGACCTTCCCATCCCACATACCAGTATTATCTCCTATGGGAAGCCAGGTGCAATGAAAAAACTTCTGGACAGCCAGAAGAAGGGGAGGAAAGGCCTTGGGAAGAAAGGAGGATGTAAATCTTAGCTGGAGTAAGACTGAAAATAAGGCTGAACGATCTCAATTTGTTTTTCGGCGAAAGTCAGTAATTGACAGTGACGTAACTTGTTTGTTAAAGAATATAAAAAGTGAACCCTTAAAGCATTCATTGCTAATACCTGCCTGACCACGGTGGACCTGACCAGTAGGAGTCTAAGCACCCCTGGGGTTAGCCTATTTGTAGGTATCTTGATCAAATGTTTAAATGTTTTGTTACTGTTTGGATGTATTTAGGCTTTTTTGGCATGTTTAGAGCAGTTGTGTAAATACCATTTGGCCTTTGGATTGAAGAAAGGGATTTACATTAGTGTGTGGTGGTTTCCCATATCAATATTCTGAATTTCGGTTGTTACTAATTCCAACACTCTGCCTCCTCGCTTTAAATTAAAATAGTTCAGGCAAGAGTACTCGAGGCCCCTGATTTCCCCCATCTCCCCTCCAGGGAGCTCTTCCTTTCTTCTCCTCTCTGATAGACCTTGTTGGAAACCAGGAGATAACTTATCATAAACTTTCCCTATTTTTCATTAGAAAAAAAGATGTGGGTGGACATTTCCTGACTAGATCTGCTTAACATTTCAGTCCTGCAGAATTAACAAAAGCCACAAGAGGATAAAATGGTAAACAACAACATTCATGTCTCAGCAGAATTTCCTCTACTACTGCCATAAGCTTAGAGAGACTTTTATTTCCCATCTTTCATCACATACCAGTCTAAGTATTTCTAAGTTGTTCATGTCCACACTAATGCAAAGACTGCACAGTTACTCCGCAAGTTGCAGTACTGGCTTTTCACACCTAGATCAAATTCTGCTCACAGATTATAGGTGCAAAATATTGATTGAAATCAGCTAGAGTTGCCGCTGTGAGCAGCCTTTAGCTCCTCTGACATATCACTCTGTTTGATGTTTTTATGCTAACATCTAGGGTACATTTGTCCCCATTAAAAATTCACCATTTTGTCACAATTGGCAGACTATGTCCAAATGAAGCTCTGGACTGCGTAGAAGGACTAGAATTTTCCCGGTCAGAATTTAGGCACATTGACAGGTCAATGCATATTATCCTTTTTTCTAGTCCTTGCCTGTCAGCTTTCTAATTATTTGAATGTTGTATAAGGAAAGGAATATAGAAAAGCACATGCCTATATTACACCAGGATGTTCTAGCTAGTGCTGTTTTCATTTTTGTATGTACACAAATATGTACACAATAGAAATGCTAAGCTTAGAGTGCTCTTTCATCCCCTCTTTATTGTAACATGAGAGCGTTTATTTTCCAATGGCTCAAAAGTGTATTTTTCATGGGTAACAAAAGCATTCAAAAGGACTGATGCAAGATTGCTCTGGGAGACAGCCAAGTCAGTGACCAGAGATAATGTAATGTCATTAGTTGTGGCTAAGAAACATATAGTGTTGGCTCAGCACAGGGACTTTCAGATCTACTTAGACAATTTCAACAAAGCTCTTAAAGTGCTCACTGAAGAAAATTGTCATCAAGGGGGGCAGGAGAGTCTATTATATTCGCAAATACTCAAAGGAAATCTATCCAGTAAAATGAAAACAATTTGTTCTTCGTACCAAAGAGAAGTGTTCCCAAGTTTACACAGGGAATAAGACCCAGGTTTGCTGCTGATTCTGTAAAGATGATCACTAAATTTTTTAAATGAGCCCCTCAGTTAATTCTCCTTTTGAAGATTTCTATTTTAAAGCATTAAAGTTTGAGTTTCAAACAAACGTAGGACTTGTGATACAGGAAGTGCCCAATGATTCATAAGCTGGCATCCTGTCCCCAACCGAGGATGAAGTTCCAGAAAAGCCGTCACCCACTGCATTTTCTCATCATGAAACCTGATCCTTTTTCTTCAGTTCTGCCGATCCTACTACACAGTGTGCCTAGGTCTGCAATTTTTGACATCTCAAGAACAAACTGAATTTCTTTGGGGGGATAAGTTGGTGATTTGGAATCTTTCCATTAAAGAAGATTCTCGTAGACAACATTTATGAGGAGAAAATAAAAATGCACTCTTGACCTAGCTGTTCTTTAAAGATGAGGACAGTCCCAACCTGATTGCCGGGAGGCGGGGGGGGGGGGGGGAATGGGTGGAGTATTATACTGCACAGAGACAAATCCTATCATAACAACTCTTGTGTTATAAAACAATTCCTTTAGACTGAGGATTCCAAATGGATTTTCACAGGTGGTGTTGTGGTAGCACCTAGAGGCCCCAATTAGGAACCAGGGCTCCATTGTGCTAGGCACTATACCTACGAATAACAATAAGTCAGTCCCTGCCCCCAAAAGCTTACAGATTTCAAATAAATATAAAGAGGCTTCTTGAAGGCTGTGTTCAACAAATACAAGAGAAACGCTTCTAACAGCCAGCATCATCCTCTCATCCTCATTCAGGTCTGGCTAACCCAAACCATTCAGATCCTGAGAGCGAGTGACCCAACAGTTGATGTGTCCTTTACTCCCAGCTCATGGAACCATTCTTCCCAACTGACCCCAGCTACACCGTCCCTTGTACAGTCTCAGCTCTGGGAATATTAACCCTTTTCATGCCAGTCATGGGGGAGCTTCCATTCACCCCATACCAGAAACCCAGCAGTACAGTGAATTTTCCTGAAGTCCTTGTATGCATTTCAAAGGATAAAACCACTCTGTTCAGAAGCCAGATCTGCTGTGATTGTGATTATGGTGTTGCTTAGTTTCGTATTTGATAGACCTATCGCCATCTGTTCCAACTTTAAACAAAATCAGAGATGAGAAAATTGGCAGCTGCATCATTAAAGAAGGAATATATGAAGTAAATTTCGCATCCATGCAATACATGCTTGCGATGCGATTTCCAGGCCAAGCTCCTCATGGCCCTGTCTGTTAGTGCAGTTTCACATGTTCTGTACACAGCACAGCATGGATCCATCATATTTTTCTCTAAAACATGAGAAAATAAATGGGACAAAGGAGAGAGAAAAGCTGCTATACTGAACTCCCTGCAACAGCAATTTCTTCATCACAAACAGGAATTCAAAACAAGAGCTTTTCATGGTAGGCGACATGGTGAAGTAAAATGTACCGTGGAGAACATTTGTATGATCTTGGGTTGCAGAATGGATTGAATTGGGGCTGGGTTTTGCTAAATACGAGCTCTGCCATTTCAAGAGGCATATGCTTGCCAGCAAAACTGCATGCAGAGGCTGTGACACCACTTGAATGGAGGGCAGCCCAGTAAACAGACGATAAATTAAACTTGAAGTAAAGTCACAGACAAACCTAGAATCCTTATCTGCTTCTTTTCTAGGTGTTCTGGCAGTGAGTTAAAGTAGCAATTCTACTATTTCCAGCACCTCTAATGCAGAAACTCTGATCATGCAGCTAGCTATTGCATGGATGAGAAATTTACTTGTTCATGACCGTTGAAATGATGTCTTAGAATATGTTTTAGTGAAAGATTTCAAACACACCAAATGTACATACACAATATGTATGATTATATAAATGTCAAAGAGGTACAGTCGGGAAGGTAAAGTGTCTATCGGATTCTGCACTGATGCTGGTTTTACACCTAACTTCAATTATGGTCAGTGGAGCTAATGACACCAGTTACTGACACCAATCAAGAGTAACCTATGTGAAAGTCAACGGAGCTATGTAAGGTATTTATTGAAACAGCTATTGTATCCCAGAAATTCATTCTTCTAAAGATCTCATTCGTGGAATACACTGATCTCTTAACAAGATATTGTGAACAGGATGAATTTCTACCCCATCTTCATTCTGACCCAGATTCTCAGCCGGTATAAGTCAACATAACCCCACTGACATCAACAGAGTGACACCAGTTTGCACCAGCTAAGAATATGGTCCTTTGTGTCCAAATTTACTCACTCCATGGGGTATGTGGTTTTTTTTTAAGTAACGCAAACAATGACAGATGAATCTCTGAACTGAGCCATCCCAAGGGTTTCCCTATAGGATCTTTTTTTTTCCTAGCTCTTTAGTTCCATCTTCTTTTCCACCTCTCTTGGATCTCATTTGAAGTTAATGAGCCACGCTGCCATAGTGAATCAAGAGGTCCCCAGCAGATTCTATCACCTGCTGACAGAGCAGGTCAGCAGAAGAGCCAGGACACCAGGCTATGTATGTATGTGGAGATGATGAAATCAGTACGATATTTATTGATACAGCCAGCCCACTTTAAGGATCTGGCCAAAGAGTGATCTGAGTAGTACTTGAGCTGCAAGGAGGCCACATCTTTTGGATTTGCCATTATGACAATGATGACTATTTATTGAGAGTTATCAGTGTGCTCAGTCCAATGCAGACCTAGAGAATGATATGGTCTCTCTCTCTCTCTTTCTCTCTCTCTCTCTTTCTCTCTCTCAGCTCAAAACCAGACACAGACAACACAATTCAGACATATACAAAAACCCAGGCTGAAGGTATAGACTCAAATTGGTGTAGACTTTTAACAAAGATCTATTTTAGGAAGATTATAGAAAAGCTCCACAATGCTCATGAATCAGAGGGAAGTTCGGGAGAACTGTGTGTGTATAAACCATCAGCTGGCTTCATTTTTGGAGGAGGACGTTGAGGGACTCAAAGAGTTGGAATCATAGGGAAATAACAGAGAAACTATTTCAATTGAAATATAAGAGAAGTTCAGATCTGAAGAAGAGCTTTGTGTAGCTCAAAACCTTCTCTCTCTTACCAACAGAAGTTGGTCCAATAAAAGATTTCACCTCACCCACCTTGTCTCTCTAAGTCTAAGAGAACTCATGTCAGAAACCTTGTAGGTTGAGTCCATGCATTAGATCCCTACAAATGAGGAAAACAGAAGTGAAGCTAATGTAGCAACTAGGAAGAGTGGTAAGAAGACCAGAAGCACAGAGCCTTTCAACACAGTCACCCACAAATTCAATCAGTATTATTTGAGTTGACAGAACAGACTGAACTAGCTGGTAGAACAGCCGGAAACTGAAGTACTGAAAGGGAGAGTGTGGGTGGGAGAGGGGGAGAAGTACTTCTAAACTGATTAAACTCCAGTGATTCGTCTAGCCCAACCAATCTGTGACCCAGATAAAGAGAACAGGATTGACCCTGGATGACAGGATCTGAAATGTGACAAAACAAATGATGAATATCCTTGAAAACATAGGCTTACTCCTACAATTTACAGTGTATGTGGGAAGAAACAACATCAATAAAGAGAAATCGGTTAAGACAAGGATGTTTGCAGGGACCTGGAAAGAGAAACAAAAGACAAGGATGCTCATGTAATCTCATAAATCCTTTTTTGTGCCTAACATTCTTCCGTCTACCTCCACTAAAGAAGGTCAGATTGAGCCTGTGGATTCTGACTGGAAGGGGTGCAAAGAGGCTCTGGCTTTGTGTGCTGGGAATCAGTGGGGCTCTGCTAGAATCTCTCCTTCTGACTCTGAAATCCAGACCAAGATACTGCAGATAGTTAGTAATTTGTGGAGCTCTGTCCCCTGTGCTGTGCCTAAGGGAGTTCCAGCAGAGCAGCAGTTGTGTGAAATGTCCTTGGCAGCATATGGCTTTTGCAGGAAGTCATAGGGAGTGCAATGTATGTGGGTAAAACAGCAGTGCAACAGCAAGGAGTCTCAGTTCAGATCCCAGGAAATGTGCTGGTTTAGGCACCTGAACTGCTAACCAGTTCAGTGAGACATGGCTGGTCTGCACAATGAAAGAACAGAGACTACTTCTCTACATAGAACAGCTCTTTCAAGGAGAACGAGGGCTCTAAGTAAAAGAAAAAAAAGAGAAGATACACAATACTGGAAATCAACCAATACATATGACAATGTGAAAACACTCATGACATTGTGAGTCTGGATTAGATGGTCTCCAGTGAAGGAGAAGGAATGTTGCTACCAAAATTAATTCATCAGACTTTCAAAGGCACAGGAGAGCGGGAAAAAGATCTATCTGAACTCAAATACATCCTTGTGTCTAGCATACAAAGTAAAACTGAAGATGGAGTTATTCTGAAAGAGAAGATGAAGAATGGGAGGAACATTTAATGTACAAAACCAAGGTGTGTGGAAACGAAGCAAAGAGAATAAGGCATAATACTAATGATGACATTTACAACCATTACTGAAAGCCAGTGGGATGATTCCACATGTGTGAACATATATACCTGTGTGCTATTTATATACAAGACGTAGAAATACGTCAATGCATTTGAAATATGTCCGTACAGAAAAGATACTTAGGGGACATGCATCCTAGGACAATTCAGAGATCGGCAAAGGAACTTATTGTACCATTGACAATCACTTCTGAATACAGAAAGTGGTAATGGGTGGCACAATGAAGAAACCAAAGGATATTTTATTAGCACACACAAGCAGCAGTGAGGATTTCAGAAGTGCCACACTGCAAGATGATGAAATGATATGCTTGTTTGTTGCAAAAGCCAGAGCTCCCACTCCTCAGTGAGCAAGCTGAAGTAGTTTGAAAAGGAGCCTTGATTAGAAGAGTGGAAGTTGTCAACAGACACAGCAGTAGTCTGAGAGTGGGCTAAGCACAATCCAGGTTGGGCTGGGAGACATGGATCTGAAAATAGATCTTACTTTTCTAAAGATCAGCAAGAACATAGAATATGTTTTGTCTATTTCCCTTTTTAATCTCTGGAAATAGATGATTTCATAACACAGGGTCAGGACACATTTGCCCACATTGTTGTGTTTCTATCATTACTACTTCTCAAGTACTCAAGGTAAGAACTACTCTTCACGACATAGAATGATGTCCTTTTAATTTGTAGTCTCCTGGATTTGTAACACATCGGGAGGAACAGAAGAGGAGGATGTCGCTTTAATCAGAACATAAATTTGCCAGCCATTGGAACATGGGAAAGCAGGGCTGCAAACATCAGCACAAGATGATGGAATATTGTAAGAGACACTGAGTGAGCACGCTGCTTAAAGAGCATTTTGCAATGGACATCAAATGTGAAGTCCCCAAGGTAACCTGTACTGAACTCTTAGCTATATGACTCATCTGGTGTCACACACTTCACTTCTGCTCACACCAGTGAGGGGCAGCTTCATTAAGTGACAGATTATTCCTTTCTGTTCCCTTAAATGTCTCTCTTTCACACACAGACACCCCCCCCCTACCTCCCCAGCACCCATTCTACCTAGTTTCAGGAAGTACAAGGTTTCCATCACCCCTATATCTTTTTGGGGGTACACAAAAATATATTTGTAAAAACTGCAGATGGTCCCAAGATGCAGGATTCAGATCCAGGCTTAAAGTTCTCCAGAATTTGGGGGCATTTAGAACTGCTAATCTGGTTCCCGCATTCATCCTGTGCTTAATGTAATACTATACCTAACAAAAACTACTGTGCAGAGGCAGCAATTTGGAATGAAATGATTAACCCCAATTTTCACATAAACACCCAGTTAATATAAAATGCCCTTTTTTATCCTTTTGGAAAGAGAACTCTGTGCATTAAATGTCTATTTTAAAAAATCTATATATAAAAAACACAAAGATAACATGAGACACAATTTTCAAAAGGTGACTAATGATTTGGGTGCTCATGATAGTAACTATAATAATGCCATCATATAAATCCACAGTATGCCTACACCTTGAATATTGCATGCAGTTCTGGTTGCCCTGTCTCAAAAGAGATATATTAGAGTTGGACAAGATACAAAGAAGGGCAACAAAAATGATTAAGGGTATGGAACAGCTTCCATATGAAAACAGATTAAAAAAAGACTAAGACTTTTCAGCTTGAAAAAGTGTGGAGAAAATAATTAAGGAAGTGTTATTTACTTCTTCACATAACAGAAGAATCAGGGTCACCAATGAAATTAATAGGTAACAGGTTTAAAACAACCAGAAGGAAGTACTTCTTCACAGAACATAGTCAACCTGTGGAACTTGTTGCCAGAGGATGTTGTGAGGGCTGACAGTATAGCTGGGTTCAAAAAAGAATTAGATTGACTCCTGGAGGATAGGTCCATCAATGGCTATTAGCCAAGATGTTCAGGGATGCAACCACATGCTCTTGGTGTCCCTAAACCTCTGCTAACAGGAGCTGGGAGTGGCTAACAGTGGATGGATCACTTGATAATTACCCAGGTGTGTTCATTCCCCCAGAAGCACCTGGCATTGGTCATTGTCGGGAAACAGGATATTGGACTTGGTGGATCATTGGTCTGACCTCGTATGGCCATTCTTATGACAGCAAAACAGTCTGAACTAGTCAAAAGGCAGGAGAAACTTGAAAAACTTGAAACTAGCTTAAAAGCTGTAAATAGACATTGGAGTCCTAACAGTCATTATCATTAAATCCCTGATGCAAGGAGAGTGAACTCTGGGATCTATCACTTGTTATGACAGAATCTGTTTGGAGAGTGAAACTGAATATTCATGGCAAGATTATTGACTTTCAGATTGATTCAGGAGTAGACGTTACAGTCACCTCAGAAGAGACTTACAGTCACCTTCAACCATTCCCAGAGCTAAAGTTGCCGGACACAGCTCTGACGAGCCCTGGAGGCATTCTGAACTGAACGGGCCATTTCACCATAGAAACAACTTACAAAGAAAAATTATGCATTCAGAGGGTATGTGGTCAAAGGACCACAAACCAACAGCTTTTTCAGGTCCAGCATGGCAGCTCTGATGGACCTAAGGAGGAAGGTGGAAGAATTCAATGGAATATTTGGTGATATTGGTCTTTTGAAAGGAGATTCAGTACAAGCAACCTTAAGAGACAGTGTAGAACCATAAAGTGTACATATGCTTCACAGGATTCCTTTCCCATTACGTTATAAAGTGGATGCTGAGTTAAAGAGAATGCAGGGGACTGGAACAAATGAGAAAAATCTCTGAACACGGTGAGCCCCAGTGGTACCAGATACAAAGAAAAATGGAAAAATATCAATCTGCGTGGATCTTAAAATTTTGACTCAGTTAAGCAATTGTGAGAGAAAAATATCTGCCCCCAACACTGGATGACTGTCTCACCTAAGTTTAAGGAACTGCAGAATTCTCCAAGCTGGAAGCCTCTAGCAGATTCTGTCGAATTCCTTCTGCTAAAGAAAGGAAACGGACTACATTTAATTGCACTCAGAGAGATTTTGCTTTCAATGATTACCTTTTGGGATTATTGGTGCAGCTGACATTTTCCAAAGAAAGATGGCAGAAATTTTAAACACAAATGGAGCTGTAATTTTCATGGGCAATTTTTGATCTATGCGTCTTTGATGGAAGAATCCTAAAAATTTGTCAAGGAAGTTTAAGCCTAATCAATGAATCAATCCGGCCTGAAGGTAAACCAAGAGAATTGCATTTTCTGCCTACCTTAAATTGCTTTTTTGGGACAGACAATAAAGAAAGATGGAATCAGTCCTAGCTTTAGAAAGTAAAAGCAATTAGAGAATTGAATGTACCAACTAATGTACCAGAACAGAGAAACATAGTGGGGATGGTAAATGACCTTGGTTGATACCTATGAGACTTTCCTACAATGATAAAACCCTTGAATGCACTATTGAAGTCCAACACAACTTGGTTATGGGGCTAAATCAAAAAATTGCCTTCAAAAAAGGTAAAAGAAATTATCTCAACTGCTCCAGTTCCCAAGTACTGTGATGCAAACAAGTCCACCACGATCATCAGTGCAGATGCAAGCAGCTATGACAGCAGTTACCAAATTGTGGGTCACAACCCTAAGTTGGTCATTCCATCAGCGGACTGGGTCATGGCAAGCCCTAGTTTGCGGAGGATTTAATTTTGCTCAGCAAAGCATGACCTTGCATATAGGTGCATGCAAGGTCTTGATGGAGGACACCATTTTGCTCTAGAAAATGGTGTCCTCTGCACAGCATGACCTCACACATACCATACACACGAGGTCATGCTGTGAAGAGGACACCATTTTCTAGAGCAAAATGGTATTGCCATGTCTGCAAGGTCACAGTATGCAGATGATACCATTTTGGTCTTCAAAATAGTGTCCTCCATGCTGTTTAGGGTCCTGGGAGAAAATAATTCATTAAAATGGGGACGTGATAGCAAAAAAGTTTGGGAACCACTGAGCTATGGCCTAAGTGGTGTCTTGTTGCAACAACATAGCCCTGAGTGAAAATCAATTGTATTTTGCTCTTACCCAGACAGAAGCAGAAAAAATAGGTGAACAGATTGAAAAGGAGTGCCTGGCAAGCCAGCCAGCATGTGAGAACTTGTATAGGTACCTGTGAGGATCAGATTCATTTACACTAATAATAAATCACTTATAACCCTCATCAACAGAAAAGACCTGAATCAAGCACTCCCGCTGTGATGCCAACGTTTATTGATAAGGCTAATGAAATTGCTAAATATGTTCATGGGAAAAATCTGGTAGTAGCAGACAAGGTCACTGACCCAGCATCACATTAAGCTACCTGTGAGCTTGAAGATGATGTAAAGGTGTAAGTGGATCCTGTGGACACATACAGAGCAGTGTCAGAAAAAAAGACTACACTGGCTACAAAAGCAACTTCAATAGACATGCAACTTCAAGAATTTCTAACTTACATTACATATGGCTGGCCCAAGTATCTAAAAGACACTAAGGAGGTGACAAGAGACTACTTTGCAGTATATGGACAGTTAAGTGAGTCCCACCGGACTAATGATTAAAGGCAATTGCATCATAATCCCAAACAAAATGAAGGGAGAAATCCTAAATATCATCCACAAAAGACATCAAGGATTAATTAAATGCTGAAAATGAGCCAAGCAGTCAGTGTGGTGGCCGGGCATCCGCGAAGACAAAGAATAAAATATCTGCATGAGAGCATTGAAGAACAAAACAGAGCAAGACATCACAAAGAACCAACCACCAGCCTTCTAGACTTGAAAGAGACTATGTATGTGATTTCAGACAATATAATTACCTGGTCAGAGTGGAATGTTTATCCAGATATATAGAAATAATGTACCTGAAAGACACAACATGTCACAATGGCACAGAGAAACTGATGTGCACTTTTGCCCATTTGGGTATTTCAGAACAACTACTGACAAATAAGAAACCAATTCACTGCAGCAGAATTTAAATCATTCCAAATAAAATATGATTTTGAGCATCTTACTAGCAGCACACGTTACCTACAAGCAAATGGAGAGTCCGGAAGAGCTGTACAGCCAGCCAAGAAAATCCTACAGCAGTAAGATACATTCCTTGCTCTTCTGAGACCTTATTTAAGATAACCTTAGCTACACCTGGCAGAGCATTAAAGGATCTTATAGTGAACACATCTGGTGTCTTTCTGTGAGAAGTGAGCTCTGTCTCAGTCTATAGCTGATACAGAAGCCTGACCTGTTAGCAGCAGCCCTGCAACCTATTGTGCACTAGTAGTACATGACAGACACCTTCAGATATTTGGATGATCCTTCCATGATTGAACTGACAGCAAAAACCTAACCCTGCCTGTGGAAATAAATGTTGCTCCTGATTACAGCAAGTATGGGTGATGTTGCATCTAATATGGTGATGTTATGAAAAGCAGACATTAGTGTTAGTGGAGACAATCACAAATTAGAATCTCAAAATACCTGATATTTTTGAGAGAGGGGGAGTGTTGAATTATGAGCCAAATCTGCATTAGAATGTTGAGATTCAGGCCCATCTCTAGATGTGAGTGATTGATTTCACAGCATCAAATACAGATACAAAATCTATAGTTAAAAAGAATTAGAATGAAGGTAATTAGAAAAGTTTTCTGACGTGGTGGAGTTCCAAAAAGTATCCAAGTACAGAAATAACGGCAGCTGACTGATTGAAATGCTGTTTAAAAGGAATGTTAAACCGAAACTTTCCAGTGCCCTGAAGTCAGACAGCCTCTCAAAGGCAGAGGCAGCTGGTATCTTTCACAAGGCTCCCTGAAAGGCTTTTAAATCTTGCTCTTCAGGCTTTCCACTCTCTTCTTCCCATTGTATTTCTCCTTTGACACAAACTCTTTAAACAGAGAGTGCCCAGCACTCACTCTTTGCAGTGACAGCAGGCCAAGCCCAGTGCATAATATGTTGTGACACTTTAGTCCAGAGAGAGGCTGCCTCTAGTCCTTGCACGGTGTGTGGAATGTTATTTATCAATAGAGATAGCAATATTGAAGGCTCAAAGCTTTAGGGCTGACTCCCCCAAAATAGTCTGCAGTTCTTAAGGCAAGAGGCATCGGTTTTCTGAAAGAGAACTGGAGCTGATTTTATCCAGAGTTAAGAATGCTTTTTTAGAAAGAAGTGGCTTTATTTGTGTGTATGGCATAGGACAATGCCATACACACAACCCCCACCTCCACCACAAGGAATATGGAAAGCTGTTCATTATCCAGCTGCAGTTCAGAAGTAACCCAGATGTCCCCTGAGCAATGTTCAAACTGAAGCGAGAGTTGGAAAGAAGATGGGATTCTCCCTACTTCTCGGGATACTGTTAAGTCATTCCTGGCAAAGTCAAGAGAATTTATATTCTTGACTCCTAAAATCACTTTGGAAGAGCAGATATTATGCCTTTGGAATTCAGCAAGAGGGAGATTTTCAAAGGCATAATAAGGAGTTATGCGCCCGCCTTCCCTTCAATGTCAATGAATACCTCACAGCCCTTTGAGCCTTTGGAGGCTGCCCCTCAAATGAATTAGCCTTATTATTAATTTGCATCTCAGTAGCACCCACAATGTCTGCATGCCTTGGAGAACAGACAGATTTTTAGAGCTCACTAGGGGATTTAAACACATAACATCCACTAAAATTCATGGAAGTGGTCTTTCAGTGGGACTTGTGCTTCTAAGTCAGAGCCACTTTTGAAACTCCAACTTTGTGTTTCTAAACCTCCTAGTCAGATTTGAAAATCTCCACCACAATCTTTGTCCCAAAGAGTTTAGAATCTCAGATGACAAGTAACATATAAAGGGTGAGGCATTTAGTCACAATGTGCATAACTGTATAGAAATGTCAATTAAATAAATATAACCAAATCTGCTAATTGCACCAGTGTGCCACATTCAATCATTTACCCTGGGGAATCTTCAGATAACATTATGTTAGATATGGGGATATATGGCTGCCCCAAGTCTAACAGCCTCAAGTTAATTAACTAGCAGTGCTATTTCACCTGACCTCCAGAAGCCTTGTGAAGAAATAGTCACATTTTGCCTACTCCTAAATTCTGATATGTGGTTAATGAAATCACTTGAATGGGCTTAATTTCCTGTTCTTGCCTGATAGATGCTTTGCTGAATATGGATGACTACAGAGATATCTGCCAGGGTGTATAATAATTTCAGCTGACAAAAACAAAACTACCAGGTCATGGAAGTAGAACTCTTTCCCCACTGCATCAGAATGCCTGCAATGAATATCATACACACCTGCTGCACTACACATAACTATGAACTTATAATGCTTTTGTTGTGTGTATACTGTGTCTTCAACTCAATCAGAACTCAGCCTGTAATGAGAAGATGTAATGACACCTTCATTGGGTCATAAGTGGAGATTGAACCCAGGATCTCTAAGTTCACAGTTAACGATTGCTCCATCACTTGAGCTAAAGGTAGGGTTGCCACTTGGCTGATACACAGTAATTGACTGGCCCGGCTGGGTTTTTTATGGATTTGCCAGGTGCCAAAAAAATAATTTAATCTGTTGGGGGGTTATTTTTTAACAGGGGTCTAAAGATTTGCATCATTTCACATGCACTAGCATATCTATTGTTCAAAAATTTCTGTGCCCCGCTACAATTGCGGCAGTGTTTCCACTTCCACAGTTTAATTGATAACAGATCCAAACTGTTGAAAATACAGCTGGTGTCTTTCCACCAACACACAAATGGTGTGTGTGTGTGTGTGTGTGTGTGTGTGTGTGTGTGTGTGTGTGTGTGTGTGTGTAAAAGAGAAAGGGGGTGTTAAGTCATGCAACAGTGAGGAGACATACAAAGCATATTAAATTATGGACGATCAGGATGATGGTGCAAGTGATCCTATAACATCCCAGGGAAAAAAAGCTTGCATCAGAAACTGCACATTCAATGACAACTGGCTAAACAAACCAGACTACAAAGACTGGCTGGCAAAATGTGCTGATAAAATAAATGTCCAATCTTATCTGTTATCAATCTTATCTATATGTATTACCTCTGTAGATACTATAAGTGGCTGGAAGGTGGGGAGACGGGTTAGAATTGTCTTATGGTTGGGGGTTGCAGCAGGCTTGCCTTGTGGGGTGTGTGTGCCTTTTTTTGCATTTAAAAGGTGGTAACCCTAGCTAAAGGACTAAGACTGCCTGGTAGGAGAAGTAGCAGGTCACCTATTTTTGTGGATTAGCCACAGAGGGAAATGACATAACATACATAGCCATTGTGTTACACAGGCAGAGCCGCCATTTTGTTCTTAGAGATTCTGCTGCCTGTTAAAAGAGAAGCACACACTGCACTCTTTTACAGGAGCTTTATTTTTATTCCTTCTCGTTGTGTTCCATAATCTCCTTCTCACTGTTGCTCTGTGTGTGCAGAGAAATTTAACACTTATGGTGGAAAAATACATAAAGCATTTCTGGTTTATAATAAAATGTATTATTGAAAATGTGGATTTCCCTGATGAATACCACTACCTCTTAACACTCTGTTACCAGGGCTTTCCTCCACGCAGCATGGACTAGCCAAGAAATGCTGGCATACATGCAAGTCCCTTCTAAATGTTTCAGCCCCATGCTGGAAGTTTGATAGTGACCCTCTGTCCAAGGAGTTGAATGATCATTTTGTGTTTGGGGGTGAAGACGAGAGCACAGCACACACAGGCAACCTGCGGGGAAGTAACTGAATAATGGAGGTGAAAACAAAGTTATTCCTTATTCATACCTGCTTGAATAATTATGAAGTTTGTACACAAGAAAGTTGAAAGAGTATAGCTCTTTGGATACATAAAATCTAAGGGTGATTGCAAAAGAAGTTCAAAGACAGGAAGGACAATATTAATCAACCACAGAGTAAATGGGCTTAATAATAAGAAGTTCTATGAATTTCAGACAGGTTCTGAAGTGAGTGACAAGAGTAACAGGCTTAATCTGTCAAAACCTCAATTATTCCCAGGCTTGCTTCATGTCAGCTTTATGCCTTGTGTGTCAGAGGATTTGTTTGTTTCCCAGCAAACTTGTCAGCTTCTGTAACAGCAATTTGATGACAGATGCATTCTGCAAAACACTCCTGCTGAGGGACTGACAGCGAAGCCTGCTACAATAAGAGCTGATGCTAACACGCTGGTGGATTCCCTGAGGGAACCCTTTGTGAAGCCAGAGCTAAGTTTGTATGTATCAATGACCCATGGAGAGAAAGGTGCCCTTAATAGAATGCTGTCGTTAAAACACAACACCTCAAAGCTTGGAAATTCAAAAAGTTACACTGGAAGACGCTTTCAAAGGCACAAAGGAAAGGTAGGCGTCCACTCCCACTGACTTGCAAAAGGATAAGGGAAGAATGTTTATCCCCTCAGCCCTACCCAGCACATCTGTTCTCTGTCCCTCTCTCATGCAGATCACTGGATTCCTCTGTAAAGGTCTCTGTAGACTGGTGGGTGGAGGGAGATGAAGGATGATGCTCCTGAAGTAGCTACGTGCCCTTTCCACACAGAAGAGGAGGAGATCTCATGCAGAGCTCCCCTCCACCTGTGGATTTCCAGGGCACAATCAGGTTCTTAGCTTTGTCATTTTCTATATGCCTGCTGTCGATCACAGTCTGTGTGACACAGGAGGTCTCACATGATGATCATAATGGTCCTGCCTGGCCTCTGAATCACTGGAGTGAATACGCTGAGGAAACTGATCCCAGAATCTTAATCCTATTTAGATACAGATACACATGCCTCCCTCTCTGTGCACCTTAGCTCAGGGTCTCCGTACCAACCCCACATGCACAGAGGGGCTGAAGTAACAGGGACTCCCCCTCAGCAGGCTGTCACTGAGCCTCCCTGGGTGAAAGGATAAAGCCCCAGGCTGAATTATCTTTCCTGGGGATTCTCTGCAAAGATAGAGGGGAAACAATATACAGAGAGCCCACCACCCCCACCCCTTCTCACAGCCAGAGAGAGAACAGAAAAGCCCCTGTAGGAGCCCAAAAGGATGGGAATGAGCCAGTCCTCCATTTGTACAGAAGGGGTGAGATCTTTGCTTAGTACATTCCCTCCATCTACAGAGCTCGGGGGCAGAATCTGGGCCATAATTTTGTGACATTAATAAGATGGTTACCATCCATCACTACCTTTGTGCCCCATGTACTGCAAATATTATTGCTTGTTTATTTTTTGTGCTCAGTCTACCGGAGATATTAAAGGTAGATAATGGTCTCACACAGCTGAAGTTCATGACTGGGTCTGGTGGACATTTGGAAATTTAATGAGATCAACATTTGTCTTTGGAAGCCAGATATAACACAAAAGGAGGAAGAGAGATGTGTCAAATGGTAGCACATAGAAAGAGCAGGTAGACTAATGGGAACTATCATTAAAGAAACTCAAGAAGAATTTCTCTTAGAAATATGCAGCCCAAAGCATGGTTCATGTTCCTTTTCAAAAAGAGTACAGGAAGACCTCCATTCAGTCAATGTATCACTGCTCGAAAGGTTCAGGTCTGAGCTGGATCTCATTTAAGTAAATAGAATTTTAGTTCAGTAGGACCAGAACTGGGCACTTAATTGGGGAAATACTCAGATTTCTGCAGCAAATGGTTTCAGAGGTATCTACCAGAATAAATCCAATAGGGCTGCTATCAAAAGGGCTCTGTTTCTATTCAACATCCTGAAATAGCCAAGTCTTACAGTTTCTGTCAAATGAAAGGTCTCGATTGTCCTCTCACTTATACCAGCATAAGACAGAGGTTATGTCCTTAACAATCCAGGTCCTCATATGGTGTACAATCAGCATAGTTTTTGGACTTCAATAGAACTTTGCTTATTTTGGCCATCTGAAGTCCTGGTCCCTATGGACTTACATCAGTGTTCAAATAATCTTAGTAAGAGGAGAATCAGGACTTAGTTTCCTCTCATTACCAATAAAGTATCTAAGCAGGTGAATAGAGCTTTGCTGAATAGTGAATTTCCCCCAGTACTTTAGAATAGAGATTAGCGAGTTTTGATATCACACAAAATTTTTTTTTTTTACTATATTCTCAATTCAGGCCAGTGTACTCCTGTTCTCATGGAGGTTAACAATGGACAAACTCTGTGGTAAACCCGGAGCAGGCAGCTACCAGAGAGAATGGTGGTAGGAGAGGTAACCACAGGTCAATTGGGCTCAGCTGAGGAGAGGTTGCCAGGGAGGCACATGCATTATATTGCACAAAACCCATCTTAGTTATGCCATACTCGTATCATAACAATATCTCTATGAAGAATAAGGGATGTAGCATCACAGCTGGTGTATACAGCACTATGTTGGCAGGAGAGCTTCTCCTGCTGACATAGTTTATGGGACATTCATTGGGACTGAAGTAGTTAAACCGATGGGAGAGCTTTTTTCCATCGGATTAGAACAGAAACATTGGAGAGCTTACAGTGCAGCTATGCCCTGAATACCATCTTATTATGGTATCAGGAGTGGGTGGCACTGCTTATATTTTTACCCCAGTCAAGAATGAACCAAGTCCAGGAGCTTAGTAGGCTTCAAGGAATTTATAACAGCAAAGAATATGGCTCATCATTCCCTGAATAACCTCCTTCCAGAGGCAGATGATCCAGAATGAAGAGATGGCTGTGGCTGACAATAAATACAGGTACTGAACATTCAACAATGCAAACCTCCTGCACTCTCTCTAACTCTACTACAAAGAAGTCCCAGTCCTGGGTCAGAAATTCCAATGACTTACTAGTGCCAACAACCCTTATTCATGTGGAGTAGTTGTATTATACATTTCAGTAGAGCTATTCCTGGAAAGATGTGATTTACTTCACATGAGTGAAACTTTTCAGGATCAGGCCCTTAATGTGGCAGAATGAAGGCTCCAGCTATTCAAATCTGACTGTGAGATTTAGGCATCATGGTGGGAAGAGGAGCAGAGGAGAAGATGACAGGTTCTATACTAGAGAAAATAAAGTATGGCTCAGATCCTCCACATCTTTTGGCCCAGAACCACCTCAAACCAAGATCTATTGACACAGTGCAGCCAAGAGGATGAGAGCACCAGCATTACCAGGAGACGTTGGAGATGGATTGGCCATGTGCTTCGGATGGAAACTGATTCCATCACCAGAGTAGCAATAAGATGGACACCCGACCGTAAGGGAAAATGAGGCCACCAAAAACGACCTGGTGAAGAGCTGTGGAAGTCAAACTGAAATACCGGGGCACAGGTGGGGAACCATTGAAAGACCTGCCAGAAACAGACAGGAATAGAGAAGTTTCATCGCTGCCCTAAATGCCAGAGGTGTAATGGGAACATGATGACTACTTCTTCTTGTTTTTTAAAGACCCCACAATTCATCGCCCTTTTCCCTCGTCCTTTTCTTTTCCTCTCCAATACACAGAAAGGAGACATCACTAGAGCAGCCTAAAATCCAACACTAAACACACAGTGCAGGCTTTAGGCAATAATTGATTTTGCTATTCAGGAAGAAAAAGAGTAGTTACCATAGCAACTCTAATACCACATGTTCTGTACAATATCACTGGATCTAAAATAATCCCCTCTTTTTTTAAAGGCATAGGCATTCGTTCTCAAACTGCTGCCCCTTGAAGAGGATTTTACTTCAGCTTTGCATGGGTGTAGGTGACCAGACAAGCCCGGGAGAATCAGGTTCCTTGTTTGTGGCTGCTTCAAAATACATCACTTTCCTGAGCGTACTTCTCCATACAAGAACTGTTATAGTTGCCTCAGAAATGTTTTGATGCAGTCAGTATAATAGCCAGTGAAAAGGGGAGAACAGTCCACAAGATGCTATCCCTGGCTCAAACTGTGAAGAAGCTAGAGAACACCTGATAAAAAGATTCTGTACTTTATCCTCCATGGGATCCACTCCAAACTACACATGCATCATTCCCAAAAATGGCTGAGGAAGGGGACTCTCCATTGTCCTCAGTTTTACTGTCTTGCTGAGGTTCCTCTCATTGTGACTGAAGAACTTAGACTTTTAAACTATTTGTCCACTGCAGGGTACACTCCCAGTGACTTCAACTAGAGTCACCAGAATTCTGCTATGGAGTAGAACCTGGTTCACCAAAACTTTGCTTATATATACACCGAGTTCAAACTGGTACAAGTGAGAGATGAATCAGGCTCAATGTTCATTGTATTTCCCCCAGACATTTTGTAAGCTCCCCACCCCCCAAAAAATAAACTACCCCGGATGTTCATTGTACTTAAATTGTATCTTAACAGACTGGGCCAAATCCTCAGTGTAAATAAGTGTAGCTCCTCTTACTTCAATCTATCTATCTTTGCTGGCTACACCAGCTGAGGATCTGGCTTCATCTCGCAGAGAATGCCAGGAAAAGGAAATTGCTTACAAAAATGTGAAAGGGTACATCAGCATTTTGTGACATGTAGGGGACCTCTCAGTAAAATCAAAGGCATTTCACATTCTGGTTTGCGTACTGAAGCATTCCACAGTCCATGTCACAGCAGACAAGCCAGCATGTGATAAGGCTTTATCTCCACTGCTGCAGGTCTAACTGAAAAATGTTGTAATACATACTGATGAGTAGTATCACTGAGCTAGAGTCTATGCAGTTTATGACTAACTGTCATACGTGGCCAATAGAAAAAAACATTAGGGAAGTTTATTATATTTTCATACTCAAATGATGCTAAACCAGTCCAGCTGAAATGTACAATTTTTAAAAAATCAATATTTAAGCAGAGAATAAAGATGGAGGATTGTTAAATGGATACCTTTTTGGAGTGCAAAGTTAAACTGTTGGAGAGATGTGGGGTCAGAAATGGAATTTCAATTCAATCTTATAGGTAGCATCCTCTGCCTGAAATCACAATATTATTAGACAGAAAAAGGCGGCAAGTATGTGTGCACATGCACATGACAAACTAGATTCTTCTGACTGAACCCAACTCCACTTCTGGAGTCATACATGCTACCTACGTGTCTTACTCCTCTAAGGGGCTTGGAACTCTGAGTTAGCAAGACCTCCTACAAAGTGGGTTGGGCTAGCCAGAGCATTTAGAGCCAGGCCAGTCAGGTAACGTGTTTATTCAGCGCAACTACTCTGTGCGAGCTTTTACTAGGAAGACACTTACAGAGTCCTGGCTGGATGTTAAAATTGCCCTGTCCCTCCAGGTTGAATCCCCTCTAATGGAGCCATAGATTTATTACACAACTTCTGGTACAGTTGCTGCTCATTTGGGCAATTCTGGCTCTGTGTTTGGAGACATGAGCAAGGAGATCAGTGTCTATAGAAGAAGTTGGCTTTAAGGATAGCTTTGAAGATGGAGAGGGGAAGCACAACAGGCAAGAGAATTAGGCTGAGGCCAGGTTTTATGGGGCCTTGAATTGGAGGAGCTGGATGTGTTAACAGGCAGAAAGGCAATGAAGGAATTTGAGGAGAGGAGTGAAATGCTTGCAGCAGCAGAAGAGGGTGTAAGATACATTTTGAATAAACTGAAATGAGACGAGGAAAGAAGCCAGAGAGGTTATTGCAGCCAAGGTGAGAGCTTGCCAAGATGTGGACAAGGATTTTATAGCAGTGATGGTGGGGAGGAAAGGGTCACTTTTGGTGACATTGAAGAGGAAGATGCAATGGCATTTAGTAAGATCCTAGTTATGGAGGTGGAGAAGTAAAAAAATAACAGCAAGCACTGTAAGCCTAGGCGACTGGGAGGGAAGTGACAGACAAGGGGAGGAATGGAGAGGGATTATAAAGTAAGATGAAAAGCTCAAATGTTAACATCCTGCGCCAAATCCATCCACAAAGCCAAAGGAGTTACAACAAGAATAGGTTTAGCCCACTGGGTTTGAAATAGCGAGAGACTGTCTAGGAGAGGATAGCAGAGTGAGCTGGTGATGCAAGGAAAGACATGGGAGAAGTCAGGAGTAAAGAGAATCATCACAGAGGGGATAGTTGAAACATAACAGAGCAGTAAAGATACTAGGGCAATGGATGCTCTAGAAGTACTTAAGATGGATCGATATTATAAATAAACAAACTGTTAGTTATTTCCTAGTTATGCTCATGTTGATAAGCTGCTTGAAGCCTGAAGTTTCAAAGATCCATCACATAATGTTAATCTCAGTTAGCATGCAGATGTTATGTTCAGTAAATAAATGGTTATGAAGCCTATGTTAATGGAGACATGCAGATGAGAGAGAAAAAAATACATGGAGAGATGGACAGAGATACAAATTAAAAAGTTTCCCATATTTAGTAGACACGCACTGATCTGCCAAGGTATGGCTGAAAGATATAGGTCTCGCTTTCTCTCTTTTTAATATCAGTTTCTGTTTTCTAATAAAGTTCAAAATTGAACTCTATGTGCTCCAGGGGGATCTTTTTTCCAACAAAGATATACTTTCCCCAATAATTTTATGCTCATTTTCTGGTCTCAGGCCATTGAACAAATATATAGATGTGTCTTCATAATTCACTTGGCTGGCAAAGTTTAAAATTTCTGGCAGCCAGTAAATATGTTCTGTAGAATAGTATCCTCCTTTCTGAGGTTTTTCAATCAGATTTTTTTTTTAGCTGATTGGTTTCCAGGGGCAAAAGGGGGGTGTTGTTTCCAGGGATGTGTGTGGTTGTCTTATTTTATTGTATTTTGTTGCTAAAAGTAGGACAATGGGGAATGTTTTTTAGGACAACGGGGAAACCTGTTAGCTGCCTAATATATGCAATTTGTGTGTTTTAATCTATTCTTTGATGCTACGTTGGCTTTACTGTACTGTTTGGGCCCCATTCTACAAATCCCTACTCATGCAAACAGTGTTTATTCACACAATTAGTCTCATCAACTTCATTGGCAGTAGTAATGTGAGGAAAGGTTTTTGGAATTGTGCCCCATATACAGGAAACCAGTGGCTGCTATAAGACTCTACTTGTGTCTCAGATTGAAATCTTTGGTCACAATTTAAGCAGAGGTGGAGAAAACTGGTTTGAAATCCATACCTTTGATTTCCATTCATGAACATCTGCTCCTCCTATGCTGAACTAGCATGATTCAAAATAAAACATCAATGACAGTCTATTTTAATAGCACACTGTATTTATCTGATATCAATTGCCTACAGCAATGAAAATTTCAGGTTATTACTTTCCACTTCCTCTCCCACAAATGACCTCTGAATTTCCATTGATTTCAATGGGACCTGAAGGTTGCATGGCCCTGACAGGATCAGGCCCCACGATGTATCAAGGAAGAAATAATGTTTGTCTCCTCCTCAGATCGAGATGCTTTGATATGAATAATCAAACTTTCAGCATCAGCTTCTGGATCTACACAGAACACCAAGTAGCGACTGAAAAATTCTTTAGGAATAAATATGAGCAGCAAGGTGCTCAGTGCAAAAAGGCTGCTTTATTATCTCAGTCAGAACCCAGCCTGCTGTTGGCTTGTATCATGGAAACAGAGCTGTGTCGGATAGATATCTATTTACTAGATAGCTGTCATAAAATTGATGCAGGCGACTTGTGTGGGGAGAATATAGCCCTTCTGTCTGGGTATCTGATCACTGTATTGTTTATGGCAGGAAAGCTGTAGCAAAGAATTTTTATTTTTAACTTCACTGATAAATAAAGACGAGGTGCAATAAACAGGGGCATACCATATAAGCTATGGAAAATCTTTTTGTTCAGCGTGCCAAAGGCCTTAGTCAGGTTTCCAAGGTGCAGACTCCAGACAGATATTATTCATTTATCTCTACATACTCCAGAATAACCTCCCCCCTGGATGCGAAGGAAGAGGAGAGTAACTAGAGGCTGCTGGTCTTTGTTGTAAAAATGGAAGACAACAAAGGAGGAATCATATTCCTGTCTATAATGTACCAACCTGGAAATTAGTCACTAGAGGCCAAGGCTCTGAGATACGTGCACTACAACCTTTTAATTGGACTAATGTATGAGCTTGTTTCATGGTCCCATGTGTCAATTAGTCATAAGTTAAAGGGTTTGTTCTTTACAAGTCAGGAAAAACTCAGCTCCCACATCTCGGCTTTGGGCTCCAGACACAAATGGCAGGGAAGGAAAGGTTTACTCTCTACTTGTTAGCACATAATATTCCTGTCACATGTTGCTCAAGCAGACTTCTCCCAATTCATCAGCCTGCAGGCAAAATAGTAACCTGTGTGCCTCTTGTAGTAAGTTAGAGAGTTAGAATAAGGATGCAAAGAGTTAAGATGCAAAACTCTAAACTCTTGTAGAGCTACTGTGGATTACTCCAGTGTAAAAGAGATCAGAATTTACCCCAAACTACCTACCATTGGGATGCTACATGGTAATGGGACAGAGAGTCTGTCACCCTTACTAATACAAGTCAATCCCAAGTGCCAGGGTGCAACCCCCAGCATTGACCCAGGCCCCATTCCTGCCCTGCCTCTTCCTGCCCCCGCTTCCCCCTCCCCCCTCCCCCGAGTGCACCACATCCTTGCTCCTCCCACCTTTGTCCCAGCCTCCTGTATGCCATGAAACAGTTGTTTGCAGTGGGTGGGAGAAATGGGGAGGGAGGAGGAGGCACTGATCTACTGGGCCTGCTGGCAAGTGGGAGGCACTGGGAGGGGTGGGAGGAGGGAGCTGATATGGGGGCTGCTGGTGGGCCTATGTGTGCTCTGGGGCAGGAGCATCCATGGAGTCGGGACCTATGATCTCAGGTCTGTAACAGTAAAATCATGGATGTTAGCAGCATATGTTTAAAAGTCCATTGCCAAGTAATTTAGGGCCCCAGATCTAGGCTCTGTTTTTTCTAAACAGCTAAAAATATTCATCCACAGTTGATAAAGATCAAACACAATTATGATTGTTTCCCTTTTAACTCTTTTGCCCTCTGTTCCATACTAGTGGGCAGCGGTTTCCCACCCACATTTTCAGGCCATAGGGGCACATACCTCTGTCATGGAGGAGAGAAATACACCTTCACATAAAGCCATTAGCCTTTTTTTCCCAATGATCTGGGAGAAAATATAAAAATCATTGTTGATAAAGTTGGCAGACATGACAAAAAGTGGAGATAATTAGGAATGGTCAGTTCTACAGAGTGATCTCTGGTACAGATGAGTGTGACACTCTGCATCCCATATCCCCATGGTGATAGGGGATATGAATTAGAATTGGTATGCTAATGTACAAATTTTTCTTCTTCTTCTTCTTCTGTGTGTATAAATGCATCTTACTTCTGTTCCATTCTGTGCATCCGGTGAAATGGGCTATAGCCCACGAAAGCTTATGCTGAAATAAACTGGTTAGTCTCTAAGGTGCTACAAGTATTCCTCACTTTCTTTAAAGAAAGATGGAATCAATCCTAGCTCTGAGAAAGTAAATCAATTCAAGAATTGAATTCACCAACTAGTGTATCAGAACTGAGACGTGTACTGGGGATGATAACCTTGGTTGAGAACTACAAGATCTTTCTACAATGGCAAAACCAGTGAATACACCACTGAAGTCCAACACAGATTTTCTTCCTACTCCCAATCAAAAACAGGGATTTGGGGGTGGGGGAACATAGGTAAGGCTGGCTTTTCTTTGTTGGACTTCATCATTCTGATCAATATGACAAATAGGAGTTTGGTAGGGAATGACTCAGAAGGGATTACGTATGCTGGAATGTAATAGAGATGGGTGTGTCCAATAAAACAAAGTTCTGAAATCTTCCAAAATCATTTTCGGTGTTTGCAAATCTTATCTGAGTTCATGAGCCTTCTCCCCCTCCCCCCCCACCATCATGCAAATCCATGGGGACTTCCCCCAACTTTACCAAGAGCTTCATTTAAAATGATGCACAGCAAGACATTCTGTTAGATAAAGAGAAGCCTGTGCTTTTTATTAGGCTATAAAGAATCCCACAAAGGCTAGACTACCACAAGTGAATACCTTATATATGATACAGATTTATGTATTTTCCATTAAATTCTCTGTTGTTCTTCTGCCCTTCTTCCCTCCCCAATAGAATGCGAACCAAACTACCTCTGAGTGTGACTCCAACTCATTATGGCTCCAGATGTAAAGAAATTTGTTCCATCTAAAAATGACTTTTTGAAGATTAAGAAGAACATGATGTAAGTGTCTGCTGAAGAGCACAGTGTGTGGGTGAAATAAATTTTATGCAGGCTGCAGCAATTCCAGGAAGGAAATGGCCGCAGCTCTCTGTATACAGGCAGAGTCCTTAGATAATTTAAAGGTTCAGTATTCCACAAACAGAAGTATCACATTTGCTGATGTAAGCATGGTTTGAATGAGTTATCCCGACAGCTAGCTGGGACGGGGAGAGACTTCACGAGCAAACTCACCTACTCTGCCAAAATATCCAGCAGATAGAGGTGTGTTGCTCAAAGTGATAAACTTTGGATGGTGCTGGGTTATAAATCACTTTAGAACTGAATGCAGGGGTAGTGAAATGTTATCAATGTTGTTGTCTTTATTGTATTGAATAAAGGGGAGCAGAACTGTGCTTAACCCATCCCAAATGAGGAGTCACCCTCAGCTGAAGGGACTTGTTAAGCCAGGGGCTCGAATGCTAGATCCCTATAAAAAGAAGAAGGGTGGGAACAAGTATCCCAGCTAGGAGATGCGGACTCTCCCTAAGAGTCCCCAGTCTGATTTAACCTGTTCCTCCCCACTGTTCAAAGATAGAGCTAACAAGGCTTCATTACAAACCTTTTGTTATTCTAAAGTGCTCAAATGAGAGCAGAAATCACTTCTGGTGAAACCATGTTTATGCCCAGCCTGCAAAGAGCTGAAATCACTAAGAGATTGATGTGCAGAGGTCACAGCAGAGAGGCAGGTGGCAGCAGAAGGTGACTGACAGTCAGCTGGCGAGTGGAGCAGAACGAGTGGCTGGTAGGGTAGCCAGCCATCACAAGGGCTCAGATAGTGAAGCTAGCAAAGTGCCTTCTTCCCCGGATGTGAGGTGAAGTCACACCTCCCGTCAACCTCTGAACCCTGGGTCCTCACTGACCAAGGGCAACCACAGTGAGTGGGGTATGGTGAGGGAGCAGAGCGGGGCACAGAAAATTAACTTTTGGTTGTAGAACTCAAAAACATGAGCCAGAAGACACTGCCCCCATGCACTCTGGGGTGTGCGCGCTGCTCACAGTTTTATGATTATGAATCCTGCTTGTGGCATTTTCCCTAATTAATGTTGGGTGACTTCCCTCCTTTCACTAAAAGTTTATTTTCTACACTCAGACTCTGTACTTATGAGTGGGGAAGGGAAGTATTGCCTCTCACAGGTGCCCAGGGGTGTGTGTAATTTTCCCAGGTTACTGGGGTGGGGCTCGAGCCAGTTCTGTGTTGTATTGTATTATAAGGAACCCCTAGATATTGAACTTGGCCCTGGTTGCTGCCAGCTTCACCAGGCAGAAGGGTTATGCTTAAATATTTACACATCCACACCAGAGAAATTCTAAATCCTGTATGTTCAAGTGGAAGCAAAATTAACCAGGATGCGTTGGTGGCTGTTCCAGTTTGATAATGCACTTTTTCATATTAGTGTGGGTCTCAAAGTGAACATAGAACAACTGACTTGAAGAATATCCTCCCCTTCTCTGAAAAGAGCCCTAGTTCTTTTCCTATTAGGTAGGGAATGATTCTGCGAGCTGGTGCTCTGTAGCCTCTAAACTGAATTATCAAAGGAGCAAAAGGGAACAGCTGTGCTACCACCACTTTCTGAAACCAGGAGCTCAAAATTAATGAATTCCTGTTGCCTTTAATGGTGATTTTGTCAAACTATGGGATCAGCATGGTGTTTCAATATCTGCTTTTGCCAAGTTTGACCTTGAACATTGAATTATGAACAGTGTCTCTCTTAGCCCTGTGCTCAGTATCTAGACAAACGATAGCAATTGTTGCCGATTTCTCCCCTGATCACCAGGTGTTGTAGAATAGCCAGTTCCATCTCACTCTCTGCAGCTATGGGCTAACTGGTGTAAATCAGTGTCACTCCATTGAAGAGAACAGTGATATCTGGTGTAAATTGGGCCAGGATTTGAGCGACTGATAGGTGGGAAATATGGTAAACAAAAAAAGGGGATTATTTTTAAAACAATCCTAAATACGGGTCTAATGGGTGGAATCAATGCTTGGGACAGGAAGAAATTTCTCTACACAACAAGACGATCCGGTGTATCATTAATGTGCAGCTGACAATTCCACCCCTCCCCCTTTTTTTTTGCCAGAAAACTTTGCCTTCTAGTTTGACCAGCTTCCCTTAAAGAATTAGATTCCTTTTATAAAGGCTAACTGACAGGTTTGATCTTCTCACACTTTGACTTCTCTCTGGTCTCAATGCCTGCAACCACACACACAGACTCAAAAGGAGGTCACCCTCTTTAAGTTTCTCCACTGGCTCCCTCTTTTCCAGGGCATCAAACACAAACCTCTTGTTACAACTTTCCAAGCCCTTCACAAGTTACCCCTGCTCCACCTATGATCACAAAATTGACTCCTTCCTTCCCTCTGCTAATAATGCCAGCCTCGGTCACCCCCTTCCCTGGCAAGCATTTTCATACTTTCTCCCATGCTACCTCTGTCCCCTTTGAGTTGGAAAAACTCCCAGTCAAAATCTAGAAGGCCATCTTATCCTCTTTCAAGTCCAAGTCCCTCCTCCAGCTCATCTCAGCAGTAATGCTACAGCAAAGTACAACCTGATAACGGCAAGGTGGTAAGAGGGCTGTGATCATGACTGCCAACTGGCTACAAATTGTGCACATTTTTCTTACCTTTCCTGCACACCTCATCCCCTGACCTGCTTGTTTGTCTCATCCATATATTACATCTTGCATTTTGCGCTGTATGCTCTTTGGGGCAAAGTCTGCCATTGTCTTGAGGTTTGTACAGTACCTAACACAATGGAGTATCAACCCCACTGGCCTTCAGGTTCTACCACACTATAAATGTTAAATAATAATAAAATTAAAAGCTGGTCTGTGCATTAAGGTTCAATGAGAATCTAAATATCATAGCTTTTCTATGCATGTTTTTCATAGGCTTGTGGGTGTGTGTTTTAAGGTGCCATTCGTAGGGCTAAGTTAAATGCTAGATCAGTCTTCTGATGGTATTTGTACCATTCCTATACAGAAACCATATACAAAAAAAGAGCTTGTGACTTTCCACCCTATAAATTGTGCCCTGATTCATTTTTAAAATACATACAGAACCTGCACATCTCTTCACCGATTTCACCTCTTCCCTCTCAAACTGAAATTACCCCTGTAAGTCAACTAAAAAGAAATTCAAGTGTCATTTGAGATTCTCCTGGGACAAAAACATGCATCTGTAATACATACATCCTAGTACAACAGCCATCACAAGTTTAAAATGCATGGTACTGAAAGGAAGAATTCACCTCAAAAAGGTTTCCTTTCTAATGGGCCTACTTGGCATATTTTGAAGAATAGGATACAGTAACATAGTTATCCCCGATGAGCTTTAAGAATCAGAACATCTCAAAGTCAAAGCAACATTAAAATAAATGTTCCTTAAGACAGTGCATTGGAAACAGAGCTGTGTGGCTAATTTAACCTTCAACGCAACAGCCAAAAGCAGCGTAGCCAGTTCTGAGAGAAGAGGCTTTGAATTACTGTTAACAATCTAAAAAGAAAGTATTGGACAAGTCAGTGTATTAGAAGTAAATATAGTAGACTCTTATTCTCAGGTTGCTGTCACACACAGGAATCCCAGTCTTCATTGCTGAGGCCTGGATCCCACAGCCGTAGCCAATAAGTAGCCTTTACTACTCAAAGGGTACGTCTTCACTACCTGCCAGATCGGCAGGCAGTGATTGATTTATTGGGGATTAATTTATTGCTTCTACTGCAGATGCGATAAAAATCGATCCCCGAGCGCACTCCCCATCAACTCCGGAATGCCACCTCTGCTAGGGGTGGAAGTGGAGTTGATGGGGGAGCAGCAGCAGTCGACTCACCATCATGTGGCGGCCAGATAAGTTGCCCTAAGATACGTCAACTTCAGCTATGCTATTCGCGTAGCTGAAGTTGTGTATCTTAGGTTAACTCATTTCCCCCCCTCCCCCTCCGGTGTAGCCTAGGCCAAAGTGAGCAAGGGTGCCAGAATCTGTCCCTCAGCCTTTTTGTGCCTTAGTTCTCCTGTTTATAAAATGGGAATAAGATGACTTCCCTGTCCCATAGGAGCATTGTGAGTAGGGTGAACAGATGTCACGATTTTATAGGGACAGTCCCGTTTGGGGGGCTTTTTCTTATATAGGCTCCTATTACCCCCCCCCATCCTCATCCCAATTTTTTATACTTACTATCTGGTCACCCTAATTGTGAGGATAAACTCATTAACATTTCTGAGGCACTCAGATAGTACTGTGGTAGGGAGCAAAGAAGTACCTAGACACTCATGTAGCAAATATGTTTTCAGTACTTCAGTCTTTAAATCCATACTTGGAGGTGTAGCCATTGGTTTCTTTGGTGATTAAAGAAACAAGCAGCCAAATTCTGTGCTCCGTTGCATGGTTGCAATTCTGGAGTAATTCCATTACAATAAGCAGAGTTACTCCCAACCTACACCAGTGCAACAGATCTGATTCTGGCCCAAAAGCCCTAGAAAATGCTCCTTTTTGGTATCAGTGCAGACTCTCTACAAGTAATATTGTCTTTACATGCTAACTGCCTGGGGATGACAAAGCATAGCAGTGTGTGTGTGTGTGTGTGTGTGTGTGTGTGTGTGTGTGTGTGCGCGTGCGCGTGTGCGCGCAGCCAGGTCTGGTGGGACTGAACAGCAGTTGAGAGTGGCTCTTTTAAATCTTCAGTTTGGTGTGGTGTTTTTAATGTATGCTGTGTGGATTCATCTGGGTTTTCAGACTTGTGTAGGAGCTGTAGAATCATTTTCTGGCATAGATGCAGTGCATTTAGGGGTAATAATATTCATGGCATAAGAATAATATTGTGTGGCAAAGCTTTGGCGTTCTCCCTGTGGGTACTGCACTTCCAGGTGGTTTGTGCTAGCCTCAGAGGCTCACTGTGATTAGTTAGAGGAGGTAGAAAGGGGGGGAGCCCGGGCCCACCCTCCACTCCGGGCTCGAGCCCAGGGACCCTAATAGTATCAGCTAAGATGGCTGACCTTTTAGGCACCAAACACAATACAATTCCCTGGGCTACTTCCCCACAGCAATCCCCGCTTCTTCAAACTTCTCTTCACCCTTACCTCAAGTCTCCTTCTGTGTGTATGATATGTTGTCTACCACTCAGTCTCACCAACAGCACAACTTCCTCTCACAGCTCCTGACATCCACACCCCCACCTGACTAACTAGGAGGGTTTTTAACTGGTTTCAGCCAGTCCCTGACTGGCTTCAGGTGTCCCAATCAGGCTAGCTATTTCCACTACCTTCTAGAATCTTCTTAATTGGCCCCAGGTGTCTTGATTGGCCTGGAGTAGCCTTTGTGTGGCTATCCAGGGAACAGAGACCTGCACATCCTGAGGCTCATCCAGTCACGCATCCGGGCAGAGTTCCACTGGGCAGCGTCCACTGGCTCCCTCGACAGCTTCGTGGAGCAGTGGGCGCTGTGCGGGGTTCTCTGCTCGGTGTCCCCATCCTATACCCTTGATTTAAACCTGTAACCCCCACGCACTCCCTTGTCCTTTTTTCATTAGTTGTCCCCCATAATTAATTGGCCCCGGGTCCAGTGTCCCTCCCACCAGGCTGGAGGAGGGACTTCAGTAATGGATGGGCTTAGGCCCGCCCACCTCCTGGGTAAACCAAAAGGTGCACATCCTGAGGCTGATATACCTGCCTTCCAGCACTCTCCTATACCCTTCTGGTCTGACTCCGTCACAATTGCTATTGTGTATTTAAGTAGCAATTGGGAATGTCACAGGGTGGCAGGCCTCTGTGATTCAAGTAGGTGCAGGTCCCCAGTACCAGAGCAGATAATCCCAATTGGGCCAATTAAGCGGGTGGGGCTGCACTTGGAGCAGGAAGGGATCTGCAGAGAGAATCTCCTATCTGGTCCCCGAGGAAGGGAGTTAGGGCTGGGTAAGAAGACCCAGTTTAAAGTTGTGTTTTCCTACTGGGAAGAAAGTGAAGATTACAGACTAGGCCCTGCATCTTCTCCAAGAGCTCAGACAGCAGGAAAGGACAGTACCTTAGAAACGAGGGGAAATGGAGACAGAGTGCCACAGAGTGATCTCTGGTCATGGGGGTGGGGTGCTCAGGAGATGGCTACCCTGGTATGGGGAAGAATTTGAAAGAGTGTTTCACAAAATAGTAAGGGGGATAGATAAGTTTACCCATTTTGAAGATGGGTATAAAGTGCTGAAGCCCACACAAAGACCATTGGCAGAGTTGGGAATAGAACATACAACCTTCCATTCCACTGAGATATGCAGCTTTTGCAGGTGATTAGACAGGTGTCCGATAACAGTAGAATATCACTAACTGCAAGTATACACCAATGCCAGGAAAAACTATTCCCTCAAAAGACAAAAGATTGTTAAAACTGATAACATTTTTAAAAGGTTTCTTAGTTTTGCTCAGTGAGGATTTGAAATTTGTGTGCCGCTGCTTCTTGAAATTTTTTATCAGTGTACTCAGATTGCAGATGCAAAGATGAAAAGCCATCCAGTGCACTGGAAATAAAGGGGGACACAGAAAAACTTAATGTACACTCAGATTAAGTAGCCAGCTACGCCATTGTTTATAAATTCTGAAGGACTTTGGAATCCATGTTATTTCCCTGTTGATTGCAAGTTATTTCACACATCTTGATTTTTTTCCTTGCCTTTTAAGAGAACAATCAAATATAGCTCTGTTTTATTGATTGATGCCTTGGGGCTCCAGCTTCCTCAGCTATGTGAGCAGGAGCCTGCATAGTGCAGGGAATAATGTGTGTTAATTAACTGACACTGCAGAGAAGACAGAAGAAGCAAGAACATTATTTTACTGATGCCCAGTAAAATATAGGGCCCGATCCTCAGGCGTGTGTAAGTCAATGTAGCCCCATTGACTTGAAAAGGAGATACACTGATTTACACCAACCGATGATCCGGCCTCATTGTACCCATCTTTAAAATAATTCTTACTGATTTTAATGTTGGATTCAGATATTTATTTAAATGAGCCTATTGGGTATTTCCTGCCGGGTTACAGTCATTTCAGAATAGAACAAATGTGTGAGCACTTTAGTTCAGGGGAAATGTTTCAGATATAACAATATTTCACACTTACTTTGTATCTTTCATCCAAAGATCTTAAAGACCTATACAAATAATGATCTGAGCTTCGCAACATGCTTGTGAGGTAGATAAGTACTCTCCCCATTTTACAGAGGATAAACAGAGGCACAGACCATTTAAGTAACTAGCACCAGTGTAACCCACTGGTCAGCATGTATTACATCCTCCCCTCTGTTGCCTATTCACAGACAACATGAATCTGTTATAGTTCCTAGATATAGAGTCTCACTGTTTTGGTCAATCTGCATTTAGTTAGGGATGCCCCCAGTTCAATACGCAGTGCCAGCCAAGATGGCAGACATCACATAAGCAGGGTCTCCTCTAGTATTTGAATTGCTGTGAACTTCAGATGCATATCCTCTGTCCAAAGGAAATGTGTGACCCACTTAGGGTTGCCTCCACTGAGGTACAAAAAACCAAGACCTTAAATTTTTTCTTGCCATGTTCACTAATTAAGAACATTCATGGTTTTTTTAAAAACAGTTTTGATTCTTTCAAGCTCATGTTCTCTTCCAATTTGGTCTTTAATGCTGTTCTATGTTCCTGGAGCGACAGATTGCAATTTCATGAAAACAGGAGTTTGGCTCTGTTGCAGGTGCTCAGGCAGAAGAAATAAGTTCTTATTCAAATCACAACATAAATGGGAATAGAAAAATATATGACTGGTCAAATACTGAAAATTGCCTTTTGTACGAATGTTCTGAAGCATACCAAAACTGCTTTATGAAATCACAAATGTGGGAGGTAAAAAATTGCTGATAACAGTAGGTATAGTACTGTGATTGCAGCACAAGACTGGGAACCAAGAGATCTAAGTCCTCATCTCAGCACTGACCTTCCACAGTAAGTCATCTCATTGCCCTGTACCTCAGTTTTTCTATCAAAATAGGGATAACAACAGCTTCCTCATCAGATGTGCTGCTAGACTAAATTCATGGGTTTCATATACAAGTAGTAACAGCAGTATTTTAGTAACATAAAATACCACCTATTAGAAACTATTTTAGCACAACTTAACAAGGTAAAATCTGAAGCCTTAGCTAAGCCCCAAAGGGACACTAATTCAGCAGGTCAAAAGGAGGGCATTTCAAGTTCCTTTTGTGTGCATAGCGGCACCCGCCTCAGAGAAAGCTCTTTTCAATTCCATAAAGCCAAATAAAACAAAACGCACTGGTGTTTGTGGAAGAGAGAATGTACTTTAATAGCAATGCTTTTTCTTCTAACCTGAGCTACCAGCATTTCTCATCCTGTTACAGGGAGAGAATGGAAACTCCCTGGCAAAAGGGAGCCAGTTTAGCTGGAGGATTTCAGAACTCTCATTTTGAGCGCTTAACCTCTTCTGCTGAGCTGTACAGGAGGATTTTAAGAGCTCACAGCAGTGCTGTCTGATGATAGTTGTTTTGCCTTCCTGGACTGCTCTCTCAGTTTAATGACTAAAACTAGCTCAGACTGGTTTTGATAAGAGAGGCCTGTATTCACAGCAATCCTTATACTAACAACAAAAACACAGTCATATTATAAAGCTTAAAGTGTAATTGAACAGTCTCACAGCAAACAATTGTTTGCTAACATATTGCACCAAGAGCAAGCCAATGCAGTGAGAGTATAAATGGGGGGAGGGAGGGAGGAGGGGAGGAAGATAAGCTCTCCGTGAATTCAATGCAAAATATAAAAAGATGGCATCTGGGCTAACTGGTTTTCTAAAGTGACCTGTGTCATGTCTCAGAGCACCTCCTCCTCTTCTACCTTCCAGATCTTCATAATTTACCTCAGCTATTTTCTACCCCATTGAACAGACACACAACAAATGGAACTGTACTACAAATGGAAGTGCCTGCAACATAAATCTCCAATGAAGGAAGTTCAGCCAATTGCCCTACAAACTGAGCGAATGTGACAACTTCATACAGGTAACATGTAATAGATTCATCTATTACTATAAAGTGGATTTTGGCAGTGTAAATTAAAGCACACCCTGCCCCGTCATTTTGAAATACATTTATCAACAAACTGTCAGAGCTAAGAGAGGGATTCACAACACAACCACAAGCTGCTTGAAACTGATTTAATGTCATGCTTTGTTACAAATTGTCACCTGACTTAAAATTCATAGACAAGATTTCTAGAGATTCACCAGCCTCTCAAGCAACCCTGAGCTGATTCATTGTCTTGTATCAAAATTGTGCAAAATTCAGTTTCACATCTTGAGTAACTAAGTAATGGCCGTTCATTCGAACCTGAAATTCAAAGTGAAACTTGGGGTGCAAAGCCTTGAGGATGAACCCCTCCCTGCCCCCAAAAAATATTCACAAAAAGCAAAACTTCTGAGTTTACTACTTTCCTAGTCAACGTTAACAAAGATATAGTATAGCAGATGCATGGTAGTGTCCATTGTCTATAGTTCAAACTGGAAACCAGTGCTTGGTTTCTGCCTGTGAAAAAGAATTGTATAAACATCTTACTATGAAATGGTGGAGTTCAATACACACATACACATATAGTCCCACAAACTGTTAGAAACCACTTACGTGGATATGCCATCAATAAAAAACAAAACCAGGAAATCCCTATTTAGTTCTCATCCTACAAGCAGGATTTCAGCTTCTCTGTATTACCTCAACCACATCCACATTACAGATACTTTTTCCTTCTGCCCTAAAACTGTAATTACATATAAAAAAATACCTTAATATGGTGTCTAGGTTGTACATTTAAAAAAAAATCAAAGTCAGGGAATGAAAGAGTTCCAACAGTGATATAAAATCATCTGCTGTGCACTTCGTATTTCTGTATTCCTGAATTTCTGGTTAAAATGTGCAGTGTAATATAGTACCATTTATATTTAAAAAATTAATAAAACAGGCTATGCAATACAATCAAGATAATGTTGCTGATGAACCTTCACTTTTGATTTCCTGATTATTATTTTTTTGTGATTTTTAAATGTGCGACATGAACATTGCATTAATTATACACACATGCGCTCCAGTATGATTTGTTGAAAATAATATGGAAGGGAAATGATCAAATGTATTAATTTCCCTCATGATCCAGTGCATTCCACTGGTTCGAGAAAAGAATTTGGGGGCTGGAATCCTGAGTTCTATCAGCACTGTCACCTATTCACTGTGTGATCTTTGGGCAAGTCAGTGTCTCTGCACTTCAGTATATTTATAACATAGGGCTAATATTTACTGCATATCTCCTCTGGGGCATTGCAAGGCTTACTGTGCACATGATTTGAAGTTTTTGAACAAAAGATGCTATGCAAGCACAAATTATTAATACTAGTAACAATCTATTCTTGGGCCTATAAATAGAGAGCTTTTTTAATTGGAAAAAAAAATCAAAAGATAACAAACACAGTAAACTATTCAGCTTCCCTGGATAACGTCCATATAGGGCAGGGGCTTTTCATAATCTAGTCACATCCACAGACAGCAGCACCCCTCAAGAGTTGTGCAAATTGGTATCTCTCATCATAAAATCTCCAGAGGCATTTTTGGTTCATATGCACAGAATGAAATGACTGCTCAGAAGCAGAGAGATGCATAGTCTGTCAGGGAAAGATTTTTCCGTCGGACATTTCATAGATATTTGATCTGCTGCTGCATCACGGCAGCAAAATTCCTTCTGAACTGTATTAACTGCACGTCATTTCTATGGCCATCATAAACAATCTTGCAAGAGTGCTCAGGCAAGCAGACATGCTGCTCTGTTGTCTTGAGATCTGATACCACAGCTCAGTATTAGCACATTTAATGAAGGACGATGACAAAGGAAACCAAAGTTTAGAGGCAATTTAGAACATTGCTCTCTAACCTCTCTGGGCTAAATTAACCCCATGACTGCAATAGAGTTAGTGCCAAATTCATTTCTGGTTTGTCACTTGTCACTCAGGGTACGTCTATATACCACCCGCCGGATTGGCAGGTCGTGTTTGATGTATCGGGGATCGATTTATTGCGTCTCATTTAGACACGATAAATCGATCCCAGAATGCACTCCCCGTCCACTCTGGAACTCCGTCTCGGCAAGAGGAGGAAGCAGAGTTGACGGGGGAGCAGCCATGGTCGACTCACCACCATGGGGATGGCCAGGTAAGTCAACCTAGGATACTGCGACTTTAGCTATGCAATTCGTGTAGCTGAAGTTGCATATCTTAGGTCGACCCTTTCCCGCACCCATGCCCCGAGTGTAGCCCAGCCCTTCATGTTCCTGAGTCTGCAGACAGCCTGAAATAACAGCTCAGAAAGAGGGAAATGCCCTATGCTTCTCTGTGTTGTTAACTCCAAGACATCCCCAACCTACCCACCCTGCTCTGGAGTGAGGCACCCTGGCCCCTACTGCTGCTGCTACTCTACCTGTCCAGTAAGAAAGGGAGCCTTAGCCTGCCCAAATAAGTGTGATGGATGGGGGCAGAGGTTTTTTTCCAATAGACAGTTGTTGTGTGGGTGGCACTTACCACTCCAAATGAGGGGCAGGGCCATGGAAGCCTCCTTGTTGTGGCAGGCCTAGAGTCCCAGGTTGCCTTAATCTCGCCTGGTTTATGCTTTGTCTTTCACAATAATGGATGGAAACAGGGAGTCAGAGAATTGGTGGTGCATAGATGGTGTAACATATGTTGTGCAGAGATGTTTGTGTTTTAAAAGTGAATTGGCTCAGTCAGAGATGAATACGTAATAAAGATTGTCTGATTAATTTTGCCTCACTCTGTTTGGGAATTGTCCAGGAGTTAATCACCCGGGTACTGAATCTAACCAGAGGCTGTAGTGCTGGCCATCCCTGACCCAATGTCAACAGGGAGACACGCCACTCTGCTGTCAGAGGGTGCACTGCTTAGAGGCTTGATTTATTTATTGATTTAAGTCCAACTGCCCTCAACTAGCTTTATGGGGCCTGACTCGGCTTCCACAGTCACGCAACATTCCCCAACTGGCGATGTGTCACACACTCCGTCAGAGACAGGGCGAGAGTTCAGTGTGACCAGTCCATGCCAATTATGTGCCAAGTGGGCAGATCAGTGTCCCCCACTTCCAATGTCAGTTTTGGGGGAGAGAGGATTATAGAGTAATCACCAACAAAAAGTTGTCTTTGGAGAACCCATCCACCGACAGTTAGCCCAAGGTTTCTGGCCCATGGCAGAGTTGGCTAATTAATCAGAAGACACTAACACAATGGAATGCAAACATCTCTCTAAAGCTGGGGAATGGGAAGTGTGCCAGTTGCCAGCATTACCTCATCAGTAGCCAAAATGAAACATTCACCCTCTTGGGCAGGTTTTCAGATTCCTGCTAGTGCATGTTTTAGTAATGGAAGAAGAAAAGCCAGGGATTGTTTCCCAGTTCTGCCCTTCTGTGTTGTGCAGACTTTGCTATTACTGATGAATTTTGTAATTCCTTAAAATCAGCAGGGTGAAAACAACACTGCTTTAAAGGGATGAATAAATAGGTTTATAATAATCAATAGAACCCAACGTGCTATGTACAAAACACCAGGCACTTGAGGAACTGCCAGACTCTGACGGAAATAATAGGCATGAGAGGATAGATTATGGAAGAAGAGAGGCTTGTTTAGAACTAATGGGCTGAGAATGGATGGGTAGCATAAAAAAAAAAAAAACAGCAGGAAAGCACATTTTGAAAGGTGAAGGTAAACAAAGAGGAGTAAGAGCTTTAGACGAAATTCCCTTCAGAGTCATTTCTTTGGCCTTCTGAGCACTAAGGGAATTATCTCCGAATGCCCTGCCATTGCTAACACCAGCTCAGTTCCCCCAGTACTAGCAACGGTGGGATCCCTGGTGTGAATGGTGTGCCAACCAGAGCAGCAATTTTAACACTATCATTTAGCCCTGCTTAGAGGAGGTCTAACTAAGTGTTAGTAATGCTAGTGGCGCCAGCCAGCATGTCTACACTAGGGCTTCCCATGTTGCTAACACTAGAATTGATCTAGTTTTCAGGTGTGTGGAAAATTTTCAGAGCATGTCCCTAGTGTAGATAGGGCCTTTGAGTGACTGCCATTTTACTCCTGCAAAGCAGCAGAGTGTCTGTTGTTTTGCAAAGATGCACTGGCGTAGCTAGGCGGGTGCGGGGAGTGCGGACTGCACCGGGTGACACCATCTCAGAGGGGTGACACCAAATGAAAAACTGGCAGTCCCTCGCCCCGGGACGCTGGGAGCAGCACCCAGCCGCCAGTCCGCCGCGGACCCTGCACAAGCGGGGAGGGTGCGTGTGGGGGGAGGCGCCGCGGTAACGTTCCTTCCCCAGAACCTTCGGCTGCCAACGTTCTATATAGAACGCTAGTCGGAAGCCTGGAGCGCATGCGCCCTCCCCCCTCCTCCTGCTCTCTCTCACACACACACCCCGCTCCCCAGCTGTTCCCCGCCTGGCCGCTCGCCGCTCGCCTGGGGAGTGACATCAGGCGCCGGGCAAGTCAGAACACGACCCGGGCGGCGGGGCGGGGCGGGGGCAGGCGCGGGGCGGGGCACCAGCTGGACGGGGAAAAACAAGTCCCGGGCTCCTCCGGCGGAGCCGGTGTCACCTCCCCTCTCGCTGGACCCGGGCCGGAGAGCAGCAAGGGGGAGAACGAGGAGGGCAAAGCGGGAAGAAAGGTCAGAGCCGGTGGCGGGCACCGCTGGAGCTGCAGGCGCTGGCGTAGCTAGGCGGGTGCGGGGGGTGCGGACCGCACCGGGTGACACCAACCCTAGCGACGCCACTGCAAAGACGATACACACTTTTCCTGAAAGAACAAGTTAGCTTTAAGGAACAAAATCACATCAGAAGTTAAGAAACAAAATAAAAAAAGGGAGGGTGTAATTATTACAGGTTCTATATATTTAGACTTTTGAGAGCCAGGGGTTCAAATCCTGGCAGGGTTGATTTAAGATGAACTCTTAAAAAACAAGGTACTGTCTACGCTGACTGGATCTTTCCTGTGGTGATTTTTGAAGAGATTTTGTGCCTCTTTGGCCAAAGTTTTCCCCAGACTGCCCACTGTACTTCAGTGCACTATACTCCATTTACTCCTACTCTCCACCTCTTTGGTGGCTGCATTTCACTGGTATTATCTGAACTTGCTATAGTAGTTTTGGGCCTTAGCTGCAGAACAGATGTACTGGACCACCTTCCCATTCCCAATTATCTCAGGCAGTGGGATTATTCTTTGGAGTACCCTCGAGCTCTGTTAGTTTCAAAACCAAAAAAAAAAAAGGAGTGGAGAAAAAACTTTGGGGAGCAAACAGTTTCTCCCTGTAGGATAGGTGAAGCCCAGCTGCTTATGCTAAGGTCTGAGCAAAGTTGCTAGCTGCATTCAAAAAATAAATTCAAAGAACAAGTTTTCAAATAAGCTAGAGGTCTGACATCACTGTAGCCACTAGAGGGCTTTGTGCGAGTTTTATCACTTAAATAGTCGCCCTTTACAAACATTCAAAATATCCCTGACTGATCCTCAACTTCTGTAGGAGAACCACAGAGATTATGTTGAGTATGAACAGCAACCTTTTGTTTCTAAATTAATGTTCAGAGTAGTTAACACCATTTTCAGTCTCCCGTGTCACGGTCTACCTTATTTCTAAACCAGATGCTATTGAAATACCCCCATCACTAAGTTAGAAGTGATGCAGCAAGTGGGCAGAGCTTATGGGGAGAAATAAATATATCTTTTGCCCTTTTAAAAAAACACCCACATTCCCTTAAAAAGAGGGCCTCGGATCTCAGAACACATGACGAATCTTTCCAATTTGAGTAACGTACTATGTAAATTTACTGCCACAAGAGGGAACTCATTGCATTATTACAGGGTTCACTATATGGTTAGCACTGACCAAACCCAGATGCATGAAGTGCTAGAAATATACTCATTTTTGTTCTATACCAGTATCATTTTAGAGTCTATCACATTCCTCCCCTTTCTGTATATTAGGCTTACCCCACATGTGAGTTAAAACTTGTGGCAGACTGACCGCCCTGAAGGCTGAAGTCCTCTCTCAGTGAAACAGGTACAGTAGCCAGGCAGCCTTCTCTCGATCAGCTTCCCAAAGTGGGGTGTAAAGATCATGTACAGAGCATGTTGTACAGGGATTCGTTCCTACCAAGTAGCCAAGCCAATCCCAAAATGTGCAATGCAGTGTATAGCAAATGCAATGGAATGTGTAAATGTATAGAAAGAAAGAGGTTTGCTGTGTAACTTTGGATGTGTGGCACTCTCTAGACCCCCTCCCCCCCTACGTTTCAGTCTGAGCAGCTCAGTAGAGCTTTGCTGTCTGCCAAATAAAGAGAAATAAGTGATGAAATCTGGAGTCAAACTGAGTTTATGTGCCAGAGATCCCTGAAATCCCAGAGAAAGCATGAATTACATACATCCTGTTGGGGACGGACACGGAAACAGTCATGGACTCCTTTGCATCAAGTCACAGCCTACAGACCAGGTAGAGTGCCAGCACCCTGTGCCAGCAGGAGCTTCTAGAATTCTCGTGTAAGCTGTAATATCCCTACTGAGGTCAATAAAGCTTTGTCCATTTACAGCAGAGCCTCAGGCAGGCATTATGCCTTCAGGAGCCCTAGGGGAGCACAGTTGCAGGGCTGCTCTTGGCAGAGGTGCAGCGTGTGCTACTTCTCTTGAACCCTCAATCCCCACCATTCCCCTGGTCAGTAAGTCTGCCCTATGCCTTGCTACGTGGAAGTATTAATTTTCCCAGGGAAAAAAGCTTTAGAGAAAAAATGAAGAAAATTAATATCTTTTCAAAAATGCAGCGGCATACTTAAATGAGGCAGAGCAGCCAGCCTCCTCTTCCTTCCCCAGGAGAAAATGGGGAACCCTAGCAGCAGGGCTCTTCACTGCCTGGGACAACTGGAAGGGTGGGCTTCAGCTACTGTTCCAGGAAAGCTCAGGAAGGAGGCAAAGTGGGGCTCTTGTTCTGTCCCTGCAGCATCAATCATCAGCCTATCTGAGCACCGCCCAAGAATGAACAGAAGAAAACAAACTCTCTCCTGGGAGACCCAGAGATCTTATGCAAATTAAGGAGGAGCCCCAGTATAAGAATTCCTCCGGTAGGATGCTTTCTAATGGGAAGTTCTCACACAGAAAAGAGTGTCTAATTCAGGTGTTTCTATGTAAGTTTTCTACACAAGAGATTTCTGCCTATTATGTTTTCTACATATATATCCCTCACATGGAAAGTGTTCTACACAAAAACATTTCCACATGAGTCAGACTCTTCATACATCACAAATACAGTTTCTCACATAGAGATTGTCTACAATCAAGTCCCTCACATAGGGGTTTCTTTTCATTTACTAGGAGATCGGGGGAGCAGTCTGAATAGTTTTCATAATTCCTCTACTCTCTCTCTCCTGGTAATTTGGGGCTTCATCAGCAGAGTTCATAAATACTTCAAAAGGGAGATAAAGGGAATCTTTAGGCCAAAAAAGGAGCTTCTGAGAAAGTTAGAGGGAAGAGTGGTAGTGATGGATGGATGAGTGTCAATATCAGGCTGATAATGGAAATGATCGTACCAACTCCAGTTATTAACTATGGCATGGTACCACAAACCAACAATGGAGAGTGCTTTGCAGTGGAATACAGCTCCCTGCACACAAAATCTCTTCACCACCCAATATATCCAGACAACAACTTCTATTCATTTAAAGTCCTAATTCAGGAGAGCACTTAAGCCCATGCTGATTCAGGACAGATCTTAATCATGCGTTTAAAAACGTACTTAAGTTTGCTCTGAATCAGGGCCTTAAGGAGGCTAACAACTTCCAAATGGATGTGAAGTAAAATCTAAAGGCATCTATTTATGTTGTTATGACTTTTAAGACAGACAGCAATATTGGCAATAAAAGTGGGGGGGTTTAAAAAAGAAATAATCTTATCACAGCCTTCCATATGTAATAAAATGGGGTTCTGTATAATTTCACTGGGTTACATTTAACAAATGATTTATTTCTTCTTCCTCCTCCTCCTCCTCTTCCAGTGCATGCATGTACCCCCCCAACTTCTTTTCTGTGTTTGTTTGAATTCTGCCAGACTATCTGTATTGACCTCTTTCTAACTGTAATTGTTATTCAGATGAAATAGATGGTAATTATAAATTATACTCGAGCTCACTTTCCTTTTATTGTTTTCATTCCTAGGGGGTTCTCAGCGGCTCTTTGGCTGAGAGGAGCTAGTGACAGGAATAAGAACAACAGGAAATGCTAACAGAAGAGAAAGGAAGTACTTGATGGCTCCCCTTGTCTGTTCCCTGCCCTTTCTCATCAGTCCTAGAATTATGTGACTAGGTTATTTCCACGGAGACATATAGCAAAAGTAAGTGGGGATTTGGGAACTCGGCTGTTACTCAGAATGCAGCATTTTTAAGAAGTTATACTAGCTGCTCTTAATCCTCTTAGTTTAACTCACTGTGCAGTTCATAGAGGTAATTTAATGCCCACAATGTACAAACATATATTATTCGTAAGAGAATTTTGAGTATATCCTTTTTACAAAGCTTCCCCCTTCACAATGCAAGTCAGTTGTTAATAGGCAATAAATTCAAGAGTCTCCAAAAGGAAAGTTCTAAGTGCTAACAGCTCAGAAATTTCTTTGTCGTATTCTGCTAACTTAATGTGACTCTCTACCTACACTTATACAATGAACTCCATTAAAAAGACAGCATTTACTAGGAGTTACCATACTGTTTCTGAGATAGAATTTGAAATGACCCTGAAATTAAGTATAGAGAAGTTAGGGTGACCAGATGTCCTGAATTTATAGGGACAGTTCCGATTTTTTAGTCTTTTTCTTATATAAGCTCCTATTACCCCAAACCCCTGTCCTGATTTTTCACACTTGCTGTCTAGTCACCCTAAGAAAAATATAACAGCATATCAGACATTACTGTATGCAAAGTTGGCAAATAATGACTTTTTGGTGATGACCACTGTGAATATCGGTACATGTGCACATTCACATGCACCCCAAGGCTGGTTTTGCAAGACTCCGTCAAGATTTGTTTTGCAAAATCCAACAGGGCCTGATCAAATCTGAATCTCGTTTTATCCAAATAAAGTTCAGGGACATTTGGATACATGATTATGCCCATCTCTAAACACATGTATATTTAATTGATATTCAATAATACACCTTGGTTTACGTGTAACAAGGGAAACAGCCAAAAACTGTTTGCCTTGTTACACGTAAACCAAATGTATTATTGAATGTATTGGAGATGGGCATAATATATATGCATGCACAATATGCATGTGCAATATGGTTGAGTTAATGTTGAGGAAGCAATCCTAACTTGAAATGTCTGGACTTTGGAGAGCTTGATTTCTCAAACTTAACATGGCACTAATGCTTGCTTTTGCATTTTACAACTTCAGTGCCTCACCAGAATAATAGCATGCACAAATCAAGTACTATTGAGAAACCTTCTCAAGCACAGATCACTTATGAATGAGATGAATATTAAATAAATATAACACAGGGATTAATTAGCTAAAGCTCAATGTTTACCAGACAGAACGAAAGGAAATACTATCTCATTAAATATTAAGAGGCATGTTACATGTGCTTCCAGGATCCAGTTACGCTTTCTTCAAAACACAAACTGTTTTTAATTGAAAACTTTGGATGTGGGTGCAAAGTCTAATGTCCCAGTATATTAAAACTGTAATGTCACAAGTTAAACACTATTAGTCATCAAAAAAGAGAGAGACACTCAAGTAATAAAAGCAGAAAAATTAGAGTTCTATTAATTGTTCATGCTCCATTCACAAGTCTGACATTTACATAAATAATTGTTTAGGTTCATGATTGTGCATTACTAATTTATACCTTGTGTGGAGCAAACTTAGAAGTAAAAGAGTAATCCTTTCATTTCCCAGCCCATAATTCTAAGGAAGAAATAAAGCAGGCAAGACATTTTATCCTCCTAGGTAAACCAACCCCATACATTAAGAAAAATAAAGGATTCAAATCCTCATTGCTAAACAAATGTGAAACAAATTAGCCACACTACACAAGTATATAAATCCATGTCAAATGTACAACGAATATTTTGTGGTCTGTTCTCTACTCTGATTCTGTGATCCATGCACACCGCTGTAAAGTGAGTCCTGGTGTGTAATGTGCCAGAACTTTCTCTCTCTCTTTCCTTCCACGTCATACTGCTAAAATAAATTAATCCTTCCTGTCTTTGACCGCTAACCTTGTGATGCCTTTACATCCATGTGCATACTATGGAGATGGGTTCAAGAATAGCAGCCATGTTAGTCTGTATGCGGAAATAAACTAGTTAGTCTCTAAAGTGCTACAAGTATTCCTCGCTTTCACTCTGGAGATGCTCATTCCACTTCCTCTGTCACACTAATAGGAAAAAAGATATCTGTAGTACCTAAGTACTAGCAAGGGGGAACCCCTGAATATCAAGTAGTCTGTCAAGTGATTTTTGTATGTGAAGCAGTTATGGATTTTCTCCAGGTAACCCTGATGATACACCAGACTCACTGGCAGAGGTGCAGTTACAATTTACACACACACTAACCAATCTGTAGCTCCACCACCTGTAGCACAGCACTAATCTCCCATGGCTAATGTCTCATTACACATAGTGTGATCACTAAAGTTCAACTGCACCTGCTGGGAAAAGATTGTCTGTGTGTTAATCAATAACCTCGTGAAGAACAACCAGCAATGCTCCCAGGAGATTAAAAATAGTGCTCGCCCCCCAGAAAGGACAGAACTCCTCCTTTTTCATCAGGCTCTTTCCCCTGCATTTCAGCCTTAGAAAAACGCTTGCTTTAATTCGTGAGGAGGATAATGCTGATCAGGACATGATTATTTTGCTCATGCAAATCTGATCTAACACTGCTAAAGCAAACGAAGTAGAAGATCAGGTGAAAGGGCCATTGTGACACATTAGGCAAAATCATGGATGGAAACGTGGTTAATCTGAAAGGGCTGCAAGACTGAGGCAGGGGTAATCACTCAGATAGCTATTAATAAATCCCTTTGATAAAACAATAATTGTGTGCCACTGCATATGCCTTCCTGCACACACACTAACAAGTTTAATGAGGCAAATACTGCAATATATGATGATCACTAGCTCTGAGGAGGACAAGACTTCCATTTCTAATGTGTGATTACTATTGACGTGAATTGGATTCTGGCATTATTTCCGCTTATAAAATCATCAGATGACATGTACCTAGGCTAAGCCTCTTTCCTCCTCACAGCATGAGACTGTGGAATTGCCTAACTTCCTAGTTTAATAAATTTGCACGTCTTTGGCTTAATGACTGGAGATAGTACGTGCGCACAGAGAAAGAGAGAGAGAAGGAAAAGCAAAATAGCAGGGGCCCTCTATGGGCAAGAGAATGAGCCCTTGAATTGCTGCTTCTGTGAAAGACAACCCCTCTCTCTCAGGAGAAGGTTATACAGACAAGACATCAAATCAAAATCAAATCAAATCAAAAGCCAAGACAGGGTAGGACCCTGCAGCTCCATTTTAGATGATGAATTAATCATGTAGCCAGTAACTGATCATTAGGTGGACATCTTAATGCTTAACCTAACAGTGAAGTGCTCCTATGACCCTCCTCTCAACAGCTATACATTCAGTGAACAAGAACACCACCATTAGGCAGAACCAGTGATGCACACAGAAGAATATATGTGGGACAAGTGCTTGAACATAGGTGGTAGACACTCATATTGGCACCATCTTGTTCTCCAGAATCTCAACTTTCATTTAAAAGAAGAAAGTCTCTAGCTGTTGTGGTGGGGAAGGAGGCACTAAGTTCACATATTTGAGGTAACTGATGTAGCACCCGCAGAGAGCCTGGAACAAAAGCTCTGAGAGGCATAAGTGGAGCCCCACTGCCCTAACGCCCAGTCCTGTGCTTCAGTTATTAGACTGTCTCCTCTGTAGGAATGTACATGGAAGACAATACAGGACCTAAAGATGCGTGTCTGAGAGGCAAAGCATTGACAAGGTTAAGATGGTCATTGGATGTTTCTCCCTTATCAGTAGGGTTACATAAATCAATGCAGGTAAGGAAGATATTACAGTATGGAACTAGGTACTCCCAAAGCTTTAGTGTGTATGCTTAGGTCAAAAATGGACATGACTTGTGTCTGCATTTCATAGGATACTGCTGAGTATCCATCAAAGGGCTTTCCTTCATGTTTAAATAATGTGATGTAATCTAACACCGACAGGTGCTTTCCACACCGAAAGAGGATCGGAGCGAAAAGTGTTTGGATTGGATTGTTGCAGTGCGTGTCTCCCCTTTCCCCACATTCATCCCCTGAAGTTGCTGTCTAGCATGCAAATAATGTCAAAGTGAACTAGATACTGCTTTATGGACTGCTCACTTTACTGCGCAGCAGCATGGAGACAAATAATTGGGCACTGAAAGAGGGAAAATAGCCTACTGATAATTGGTGTGTGCACAGCACTAGGGCTACAGTGCTGTGGCAAAAAAAAATCATGGGAAAGAAAAAGAAATGTGCACTACAGGTCATCATGGAAGATGGTTAGTATGAATAGCCCATTTCTAATTTGAAATATTGTACCAGTTTTACCAAATATTTGTAAAAATGTGGCTTAAGGCTCCACTTTGTGCATGTCAATAAATTTGATACTCGTGTGTGTAGGGAACTTTTATTAATTCACTTGCAAAGAGCTAAGAAATATTAAAGACTTCATAGCATAAAAATACAGTAGCATATAATTAAAGAGGGCACTTGACAGTCCTCAGCCAGTACTTAAGAATTACAAATGTAAAACATCGTATGTGAAAATCCCAACAACAAATTCAATTATTCAACATGCTTTGTCTTGCAGTTGGAATGGAGATTGACGGACAAGTGGAAAGTGACTCAGAGAGCGAAGGTAGAGTGAAGAATAATAGCTGTTGTCTTCTTTGGAAATACATGATGAGAGATCTTTTTTCTTCAAAGGTTTATTTTGTGATTTGACTTGCTACACAGTGGTAATAGTCTAATGAGGTATGCATGTTATATACAGTGTTGTTGTAGCCCTGTTGGTCCCAGGATATTAATAAGACAAGGTGGGTGATGTAATATCTTTTAGTGGAATGAAAGCTGCTCTCTCACCAACAGAAATTGGTCCAATAAAAAGATATTACCTCATCCATGTTGCCTCTCTACTATGTATAGTTAGGTTTCCTACCTGGGTAGTTGACTTTGTGGAGGAGGAGGAGGATGTGTAGGAGGATGCTCCTAAACCTGGCTGTCCCCTTCTCTCCGAGTCCCTGAGAGAGGATGGGACCCAGAGTAAAGCTTTCCTTGGTCGGCCACAGTAAAGCAGGCAGCACTGTGTTCCATGTGTGGTGTGATGTGAGTGATGTGAGTGAATGTATAGGATAATCCAAACATCCAGAAACTGTCACCTTTCACTGCTTTTTATGTAATTCTTGTCATTACAGTAAGGGTGAGTCTCTCTTACATATGACTGTAAGGAGGGAGAGGTAAAGCCAAGATAGATTTAGAATGGACTAGCAACTCCTGGCAAAAATCAGGAAAAGCCAGAGACAGAATTTAAAAATATAAACTGACAAATACAGTAAATAAAGAGAGATTGCTAAGGGCTAGGATTGCTGGGGCAATAGATGGTTTTTGGTGATAGACAGACCCTCTAGACCACAGTTCAAATCCAGAGAAGGGAAATAGTAACTGAAAATAATCATCTGATGGCCTCTGTGAAATCAGTTCATGGTCTCAGTCTAGTTTCCAGTGGACAAGGGAACCCAGTAGAGCTGGTTGAGTTTTTCCCATTAGAAGCCTTCTGAGAAGAGTTTTTGGTAGTGTCACAATTTCCCAGTTTTTCATCTAAACCAAAAATGTCAATATTTTGAACTCTTTTTTTTTTTACCCTCTCCCCACTATTTTTTTCCTCATTTTAATTTTTGTGTACGCGTCACTGAATGCAGCAAAACAGGTGATCCGGAGGGTTTTGTTTTACCACTTCGTCTTTTCTTCCTCTCCCCTGATTTTTCTTTCGGCCGCTCTAACTTATCAGAATGTTTCCATCTTTCAAAACATTACAGAAAGGCAGAGTCACAGACGTCTCATTTTTCCTTTGGCCACTGTGTAACATTTCCAGAGTTGGAGACATTTTAAAAATTAGGGGCAGAAAGCAAAAATGAAAGTGAATGAAGCCTGAGAGTGTGTTTGCTCTTTTTGCCACTGAGAGATAAGAGGGCGGAAGAAGAAAATTAACAACATTTTGGGGAAAATGCTGCAATATAAAGAAAAGCAAAGCGTTCCCTTTCAAATGCTGTGAAATGGAAAAAAACTCGGAAATTATATTTTTTTCTTTTTTGCAAAATAATTTTTTGATCCGCTCTAGTATTCACATCACAACTGTCACTGTGTCTCTGTTGACAACATGAACAAGAAAATGAATGCGAGGAATACTTGTAGCACCTTAGAGACTAACTAGTTTATTTCAGCATAAGCTTTCGTGGGCTATAGCCCACTTCATCAGATGAATGATGATCATCTTCATTCGATGAAGTGAGCTATAGCCCTCGAAAGCTTATGCTGAAATAAACTAGTTAGTCTCTAAGGTGCTACAAGTATTCCTCGCTTTCTTTACGGATACAAACTAACACAGCTGCTATTCTTGAACCTGCCAAGAAAATGAATGTGCATAGAGACTGGTCTACCTTTTCCTCCCTAGATCATTCTCCTCCAGGTAATGATTACAGCTTATTGAAGGCAGAACATGGAGAAACCTCTATTGCCTATACATACTGCATTTGTTCTGCACGGAGAAGGGACTTCAGTCTCCAGGGCTAAGAATCAAGCCACTTTCATGCACATTAAATTAACATGCTGTTATCTACAGTATAACCAATTGGTTGACCAAACTTGAGATTCGATATTTAAAATGTTCTAGAGACCAAATCACTAAACTTATTGTCTAGAAAGAGAGCAGTACAGTACAGAAAAGAAAGAGTTAATACGTTACCAATACTTCTGGGAAGCAGTTCTCACAGCATGCACTCTGCCTTGTATAAAAATATGCTTACAAAACCACTCACACAGATTGTGAGGTTGTTTACAAACTAAAACGCACTTTATAATTCACAGAAGACAAAACTCACCAATCGGCTTTCACCTCGTACCATGATAGTCCCTTCTCATTTTCTGTTTTGGAACCCATATTCCAAGAGTTCGGGTGGTGAAGGCACCCCTTACTAGCATCAGGACATAGAAAGAATCTATCTTTTGTTTGATAGGTTTCATATTTGCCAAAGCTAAATTCAGCTTTGCAAGGTGCTGTGGGATACGTGGCATGGATGAACAGAATTATTGAAAGAGCATGATACAAGTCAATTAGCATAATGACCCAGCACTCATATTTAACATAACATCTACAATATTAGTACCACGCACATAATACCTACAGTATTAATGTGGGGAGGGAGGGTGTATCTATAACATAGGCATTGGTTAACAATGCATTTTTACAAGAAAAATAGAGTAAAATAAACAAGTTGCTTTCACAATTCTGGCATATATTTAAAGGCTGTATACTCAAATTAAGGTCAGAAGGGACCATCATGATCATGTAGTCTGACCTCCTGTATGCTACAGGCCCTAGAACCTCTCCCACTCCCAACTTTTGGCTGAGTTACTGAAGTCCTCAAATCAGGATTTCATGACTTCAGGTTGCAGAGAATCTATCATTTACACTAGCTTAAACCTGCAAGTGACCCAAGCCCCATGCTGCAGAAGAAGGGGGGCAAGGGGGAAAACAGGGAATAATTATCTGTAGTAACTCAGAGACCTCTCCATCTAGTGTCACATCTCCGGTGGCTGGAGATATTTGCTGCTAGCAGTCACAGATCAGCTACATGCCATTGTAGGCAGTCTCATCACACGATCCCCTCCATAAACGTATCAAGCTCAGTCGTGAAGTCAGTTAGGTTTTTTGTCCACCACTGCTCTCCCACGAACTCTGAAAGAACAGGGTCTGGAAATGATTGCTAGCTTTCAGCTCCTACGATCCACTGATGCACAAACATGAGTTTCACGATCATCAGTGGACATTGTGTGCACATGATCAAAGCTAAATGCAGTTCTCAGCCTGCTTCTCATCCTAAGTCTGTGGAGGTCAATGGTAGCTTTGTTCAGACAACAACAGGGTTTGGATTAGAATTTTGTTTGTACTTTTTGGATAAAGGGCAAATCTTGATATAGAATGTATCCAACCAACCAACATAGAATGTTTCCAAAAATACTTGTTTTCATCAATTGCAGAGGATGAAGAGGGGGGAAAGGGAGCCAGAAAGCCACACTCTCGGGAAGCCATCAAGTCAAGTGGACGTGAAAGGAAAAAGCAAAAGAAGAATGGGGAAGAAGCTGAGCTTGAAGAGGATGTTGAAGCCCCAAGGCAAAAAAGAACTACTAAGAAAAAAAGCCAGAAAATGAATGACAGTGATGGGGAAAGTGAAGCAGAGGAAGCAACAAGTGGGAAGAAAAAGAGAGATAAAAAGGCTTCTAGCAAAGACCAAAAGGAAGCAGAAAATAAAGAAAAGCAAACAAACAAGAAAGGGAAGGAGCAGGATAAGAAAAAGAAGAAAAGCCAGGCAGAGAGGTACTCTAACAATCGCCAGATAGAAACCTACATCTCATTTTTGTTGAATGCCAGCTTCCTGGGTAGCAGGTTCATGAGCCTGAGGCATCTTGGTGTGGGTTATTATAACATATTACAGTAAATTATTACTTGTAACAAAAATTTAACCCTGAGAAACAAGAGAGTTCTTTTTCTGGTTAAAAGGCAAGATGAAGATTCTGAAAATAATCTTTCTACCCCAAATATGATCTTCGAATTAAGTATGTAATGGATTCCTAATGTGTATCCTAGCTAGAAAGTCCTTTTAAGGAAGATAACTGAAAGCAAGCCAGAATAAGGCACCTTTCTTTGGCTGGACACATGATAGTCCTAAAAGATTAGAATGGATCTCTTAGGTTTTCCAGACTATTGCCCTGTTAATTTTCCTTTGTTGTAATCCTTTTCTTCTTCACCCAGACTTTTTATTTGCTGTGTCACCTGGCTATCATGTTTCTCACAGTGATCATATCTGGTTAACTGTAAGAACCCCACTGGCAGTCAAACAGGTCACATGATACTTATGAAGACAGTTGAGTCACTTTGCAATAATAAGAACAAGAAAAGATCTGCAAGATTGAATTGGAGTTATGGTTGAATCCCCAGAATGACACCTTTTTCCACTAAGTGTTTGTTAGTGTCAGCTCACGTGTTGCAAGTGAAACTTCGGTTAGGTGACAAAACAATTCATTTAAGGTCTGATTTTGAACACATATTTTGAGCAGTTCTTAGGCAAGGAGTGTAAATAGGACAACTCAACATCAAGGTTTCAGAATTGAGCCTTTTATAAATGAAAGCCGAGACAAGATACATGTGCCAGATTTTCAGGTGGTGTAAATCAGCATAACTTCACTGAAGTCACTGGAGCTATGCTGATTTATAGCTGAGGAGCTGGTCTGTGACTGATCTAGGTCTGGTGTTTATATAAAGCACACACACCTCCTAGTCTACTGTTCTGAGAGGATTTGTGTCTTGGGTGAAGGTAACTATTTTATAACTGAAATGTCTTTCATCTGGTATTCTGTAACCTGAAGCAGTAGCCCAAAATCTTCTCCTTGACTCGAGCATCTTAAAGAAACTGGATCATTTTGACTACCCCATCACTGTGTCAATTTAGTTGGTAACACTGTCACATTTGGGCCAGAAAGGCCTATGTTCAAGTTTCCTTTCTTGGTTTGGGTTCATCACATGCAGGGTTGATACTGAAGGACAGCACTGAGTGGGGAAAATATCATCTGAACCCTTTCTAATAGATATCAAGATTTAAGTTAAAGATCCTGGAGAATTTTTCAAAGACAAACAGAAATAAATCAGTGTCCTAGGTAGAGTTTTCCTCCCATGAAAATATTTCAGATTTTAAAAATTTCAAATGAACCAAAAATCAAAACCAAATTTCGATCAGGCAATTCAAAATGTTTTGTTTTGATAATTTCAAAGTGATTGATTTCAATTTCTATCATTCTTTTCTAAAATGTTTATTAAATAAACTTACCACAAATTAACTCACATTTCAAAATGAAAAGTTATTTTGAATGAAAACACTGGAACTCCTTGCTGGGAAAAAAATGTCAACATGGGACATTTCAGCAATTTAAAAATATTTTTTCAAAAAAAAAAATCTGAAACAGGAAATTTGTCAAAACAGACTCTTTTCTGAAAGTTCTCAATCTGCATTTTCTGGGGGAAAGAAATTCATCAAACAATTCCCAACTAGCTCTAGTCCTGACCAACATTCTCCCCCACTCCCAAATATGGTATGGCCTACAAAGTTCTGTCTATTATTGCGGAGGACATAATGGTGGCTCTGTTTTTTGTTCAATTACTGAACACTGCCTACTGAACTCACTGGTCTGCAAAGTACTTTGTAATCCCTGAAGTATATAAAGTGCTATATACAACTACATTTTCTTACATTACGTGTGTGTGATCTTTTTCTTCCTGATTTTACTCTACTTTTGTCCTAGCTCTTCCTCATCTGCTTCCAACTCATCTGATGAAGAGTCTTTGTCGGAGGAAGAACTGATGCGGTTAAAGGAACAGGTAGAGGAAAAGAAAAAACTGATATCTACCATGAGGAACAAACCTTGGCGTATGGTGAAGAAATTAGCATTGCTCAGGTAGCCCAGTGCATTCCTAACTATTTATAGTTTTCACAATAGGAACCGCTGAAGCTAGATCTTGTGTTTAATAATTGTTGATGCACGTAACATTTTAGGATTAAATTTTGCTGCTGTTATCATCCTAAGAACCCAGTCTTGGTAAAGCAACCGATGGAACGTAGCCAGCATGATTTGGTTTAAATAAGAAGTGCTTGGAGGCAGGATTCTGTTGTCAGTCTCTGTAACTAGAGAACAGATGATGAGCAAAATCTGTTCAACTGATACCCAGGCTGGGATCATTCTGCCCTTTATTTAAAGGCAGAGAATGACTTTCAGACTCCTTGTTAAAGCCAGCTCTGTGCCCTTCTTTGCTTATTCATGCCTACTGTTATATAGCAATCAGAGCAGCTTGTCTCCATCTTACTTTACACTTCCTGGAGCATTACTGCTTGCAGGCAACTTGGAAAAAATACAGTATTGTTTACAGCCAAGATAACATTGCCTGGCATCCCACACTTTACGATGTGAGCAATGCAAATGTTCACAGTGAATGCAATGAGCAAACTGTGAGACTTGTAAGACAGATTTGGGGTTCCCCAGTCAATGAAGGAATGGCTTGATAATTGGCTGAAGGACAGCACAGATGATGGCAGAGAGGGGTTTTAACTAATCCTAAAGTCCATTTCCAAGGAGAAAGAATTTTTCACTCCTCAAAATACCCTTGCAAAAAATGCCACTGGAGGGTGAAGGGGAGAAATGCGTTCACTGTCTTGTGTTTGCCTAGAGGCTATTCACAGCTCCAGCTACTCATGTTGCCAAGGCAGACAGTAGCTGTGGCATCTCCCCTCATCTGCTCCTCTCTTCACTCTGAAGAGCCAATAGGACTTTCAGACACCTGGCCCCTCACATCAGCAGCATGCAGTTTGATTCCCACAGATTAGTTATAGCAGCCTGGTCCTTCCCTTTGCCTCTGCTGACATGGGTCCTTTGGGAAGGCGACTAATCACCAGTCACTTTTGATCTCCCAGGTGGGTTGGGAGGGTCAGTCTGTTATTAGTTGTAAAGACGTTGGAGACGCCCAGCATGAAAGGTGTTACAAAAAGGTACAAAGTATTACATTATTATATTAATAACTAGATTATTATATAGTATCCTAGCAGCTGAGAGGTTGCCCAGGATCATGTTTGACTATACACTCACCTCTGTCCCCAACTGCAAAGAACAACTGGGAGTAAAGGAGGACACATACACCCACTCATTAATTTACTTAATCAAACTGTTCCATTACCTTGGCTGTGCAAGAATATTTAATGAATAGGTTGGAGTAATACTAGTCTACCCAAGGATCATGGAATACTTTACAATTAGTTACTTGAGACTTTAGGACTTATAAACAGAGTTGCTGTGAACTAGGTAAGTATTAATCCCATTTTATCGATGAGAAAACTAGAGCACAAAGAAAATAAAGTCAATATTTTCAAACCTGGGAACCTAAATACAAGTTTGGGAGCCTCTCTTTAAGCATCCAAGTTTTGAAATATATCCACAAATGACTGGCCCAAGGCTACATATTAAGAAATCAAGGAACAGGACCTAGACCTCCTACCTCCCAGGTATATCTGTTAACTACAAGATCATCCTTCCTTCCTCCCTGACTCTGTTAAAAAAAAGTATAGAAGGAAGAATCAGACTTCTCCCATCAGTAGGGAAGGAAGACCCAGAATATGAATGCTGTTGGAAAGGGAACCAGGTGACCTTAGGTCTACATATGAGGAAACTCAGACAGAGGGATATTAAGTTATTTGTTCTAAAAAAATCACACCAGAAATGTTTGACAGAGCTGGGCATAGAATCCAGGTCACCTGATTCTCACAGTCTTCCTCCCTTTGCTAACAGCGCAATTCACGGAAATTAAAACTTACTGTGCAACATTCTCTGCACCCAGTGCCATCTTCGGGAAGAGTCTTTCGTTGTTTTAATGTAAACACCATCACCTTTGTGTTTTTGAATTAGGGAGGCACAAGCTTTTGTAGAGAAGTTTGAAGGAGCACTGGGAAAGGGAAAGGGGAAAAAATTCTACGCCTACAAGATGATGATGGCAAAGGTAAGTGCTGCTGTAATGACAAATAGAAGAGTGGATGCTTGGTCACTATTACAGTGTATTGTACAAGCAATAAACTCACACTGGGCAAAATAGCCACCATTACAGAAGCCGAGATAGCACTCCCCATATGTATTTTAATTCTCTGAATAGCTGCATTTTTCATGATTCCTAACCAAATTCTTGTTTACAATGATATGCAGGATATGAGCCAAATTCTGCCCCCAACTTAAACCTCATGCAGTATCGCTACAGTACAGGAGGTTGCAGAGCATGTAAAATCAGTGCAGAATGAGGGTCTCTGGGTGTGGTCTCTGACAGGTGAAAGATATAAAAATATTGCACTAAGGATTGGAGACGCAGCCAAATCCAGGCATAGTCCCATTTGCGCCAGTTTACAAATTGGTCCACTGAATGGGAAGAGGAGCTTGGAGAATTGTGACTTCTCATTGCAAGACTGGAGTCAGTAATTAAATTCTTGCTTTCATGGACATTCTATTGAATGAGACTTTTTTTTTAAGAAATGGATCATGTCCTGTTCCCACTGACGCCAGTAAGAAAAGAATCAGGCTCGCTATTTGTCAAATGAATCCTTCTTTTAAATAGAAATGGGCCCAAACTGAAGTCTCACACACCGATCCGGGTCTGCAGCTTCAACCTCTCTATCAATGGGTTAAATCCCAACACTAACTCTGAGCCTGCAGAAACCTAGCAAAGTTAGGATTGAGGACCTGAATTTGAATACCTGAGTTTGGAAGTGTTTGGATTCAGGGTTTTGATGTGGATCATTACAAAAGTAAACAAGGTCAGACCCAGATGGAAAACTCCAGAATTTGGTTCAGGCTCACCTCTGGCTTTAAAGTGTGCCACTATTTTTTTATAACTCAACTAAGCACTAACTTTAGGAACTCATTAGACAAAGACACCTCAAATGCCTCTCCATGATCAGCCTAACACTGTCTCTCTATTTGCAACACTGATTTCTTGTTTCAGAAATGGGTGAAATTTAAGAGAGACTTTGACAATTTCAAGACACAGTGTATACCTTGGGAAATGAAGATAAAAGAAGTGGAGAGTAAGTACAGCTTCCATTAGACCAAGACATGACCAAGATCTTCTGTTGTACTGTTTTGTGTTACATCAAATAATCTCTTGGTCACGAAGAATCATACCCGCCCACAGTACTAACCACTGCCTCTTTTTGTTTAAGGTCACTTTGGTTCCTCGGTAGCTTCTTATTTCATATTTCTGCGATGGATGTATGGAGTAAATCTGGTCCTTTTTGGTTTAATATTTGGACTGGTTATAATTCCAGAGGTAAGAGGATAGGCCCCAATCCTGCATTCAGGTTCATGCAAATAGTATCTTGACCATCGTAAATGTCAAAATGAGACTGGTGGCATATTGTCACTTGTTACCAGCTGTCCTTTGTTACTCCCAGTGTTATTGCATCTGGTAATATCACATCCAGTCATGTCATCATCCTTATCTTAATTCTTGATCAATTTCTTATCTTCTGCATCAGTCTGATTTTGACATTCACTAGTAGCAAGATACTGCTCATGCGGGCACAGAAACCTTGGGCTGTCTTACTGATAGATCTCTGGATGGTGCTCTATCTTCTTGGAATGGCAGAATAAGCTTCAGTTTTACCTAGCCTGAGTTAAAATATGGTATGAGATACACCTTGCGCACTGATTTGGATTTATAGTAGCAAGTTAGTCACGAAACCCAACATTTTCAAAAATAGGAAGCTATATCCCTAAATCCATATTTATCATCAACGGAAGAGATTTTTCAAAAGCATCTTGAGAAACTTAAGAGCACAAGTCCCACTGAAGTTAATGCCCCATAATCACTTAAAGATGAATTGTTTCTTCATGAGAAAGGGTTTTCTTGTTATTGGAGGAGGCTTGGCCAAAGTAGAGTATCACGGAACTACTTAGTTATGACCCTTTTAAAAATAGATTTATGTTTTTAGCTATATAAATACTATGGCTCAGCTTCTGTGTGCTGCGTCTTTAACGGCTCCACTATCCATCAAGACTGACAGCTGTTCTTGTTCGATGCAGGTTATTACAGAAGAAAGACAGTGTGTGGTCTCTGACAGAGACTGCACTTTTTTCCCCTTCTTTAATTTTGTTGTTCGCTTTATCTAAAATAAAAGCCATTCAGATTGAAAGTATCCTCTGAGCACGGAAAGGCATAACCATTAGAAGTGAACAACACAAATGCATTTTCTTCCTTTATGAATTGTACATTTCCATAGGATGAAGTAGTTGTGCCTGTTTTGTTTATACAGTATGTATATTATTCATGGTGCATCAAACTGTTACAGGGTATACAGGGAGCTGGAAAATAAAGCCATTTATAATTAAATGGTTAAGTATAGAACCCTTGCAAAACAACTGCATTAGAAGCGATTGACGTGGTCTGTCTGCTTCATGCTGCAAATATATTCTAAACTATTTATGAGGCTCTGGCGGGTTCTGAACCTCGTCGCGCCCTTGAGTCAAGGGGTGGGCAAGAGGTAATCCCGCATCTCTACGCCTACATCTGTTTTTACTTCCCCTCCTCCCCACAGTAGTTAACACAGTGGTCCGTTACCTGAGTGGGGTAATGAGGCCTAGTGACCAGAGTCCATCAATGTGCCCCTAGGGCAGTACGTCCCAATGGCCAGAGTCCATCTAATTCTCACTCCCCTAGTGGGATAGCATGGCCTAGCAGCCAGAGTCCATGCTACCCCCTTGGGAGGCAAAATAGGGTATCAGGTAACTGGGGGCCATTGCAAGGAGCAGTGGCCCCTGGCAGGGGGGCCTGGGCCCACCCCACTCCACCAGGCCCTGACCCAGGGTCCTGAAAGTGGCAGAGGTCCACCACGGGGCCAGTGGAGAATCCTCCTGAAACACGCTGACCTCATCATGGTGGGAGGTAGCACTTCCTTGCCTTCCCTAGGTCACTTCCTACCAGTTCTCCAGAAGCAGTAGTCCAAATGGCATCGGGTCTCCTGGTTCCCCAGCACCAGACACTCCCTGGAGTTCCAGTAGCTGCAAGCTTCTGGTCCAGGTTTCTGGCTCTTCAGCTCTGGGATCTCCAGGCTCTTCAGCACCCGACATTCTCAGAGATTCTGATAGTGACCAGCCTCTGGTCCAGGTTCCTGGGTCTTCAGCTCTTGTACGGAAGGGTTGTAGCAGCTCCTAGGCTGGAATCTCTGCTGAGCGTCCTTCCTCCTCAGCAGCCAGCCTGACTGAGCATCTCTGCAGGCTTTTATACCTGACTTCCAGTTGGAGCATGCCCAGCAGAGCCTCAGGGGCAGGACTTCCTCTGCTAGGAGGGAAGGGTTAACCCACTCGCTACCAGTGTGGTCCACTCCATCACAGAAGTATTTAGACTTTGCTCTGCACTGTCCATAGCCTACTTATAAATATATTAACTCTTTATGACTCCTTCATAGACAACCCTTAAATTAAAGGGTTACCAATCAATTATGACAAATCTTGGTCTTGCTGCAAGACCTACCCTGCACAGTGCTATTGGGAGATGACATGGTATTATTCTGTTTTCATGTCACTTTCCTGATGCCAGCTGCCCTCCTGACCCCTGCCGCAGCTTAATGTTGAGATTATTTCATAACTCAAGCACTGTGTAAATATAAAGCCTATCTGTAAGCATGAACAAATGCCCCTCTGCTGATCTCGGCTTTTCTTGAGGGAGGAATAGTGCATCAACTGATAAAATAAATCCCTTTGTTGCATTGGAGAGAAATAATCCATGAAGTTCAAGGCAAAGGAGCCTTCTATCCAAATAAGTGAAGTTTAAATTGAAGTTGTTGCTGTGCAGACATGTTCCTCTCTCTAGCAGCTTCCGTTTCCCTGGCAGTATTTAGCCAGACTCTGAATGTTTTCAGATGATGCTCTGACATGGAGAAGAAAAAAAATATTCTAAAAGGTACAGTATGTGCTATTGGTAGGATTCTATGAAGCACTCATCATTTGGCTCAACTCTGACATCACTGAGAATACAGTTAAGCCAACGTGGAGCATTTTGAAAATATGAGCATAAAAACATTGATATCTTTGCAAGTCTGAGGACTGGGCTACACTGAGTGTTGGGGAGTTGACCTAAGATATGCACCTTCAGCTACACAAATTGGGTAGCTGATGTCGAAGCATCTTAGGTCGACTTACCTGACCATCCCCATAGCAGCGAGTTGACCGCGGCCTCTCCCCTGTTGACTCTGCTTCCTCCTCTCGCTGAGACGGAGTTCCGAAGTCAACAGGGAGCGTGTTTGGGGATTGATTTATCGAGTCTAGATGAGACATGATAAATAGATCCCCGATACATCGAACCCTACACGCTAATCCAGCAGGTAGTATAGACGTACCCTAAATCCAACCCCAGAAATGCTCTGCTTCATCCTCCCTAACAATCAATTTGTGTGCCATTCCACCACTACATCATAGAACAATTTTGTTTTAGATCAGGGCCAACCCTAAGCAAACCCTTTTAATGGGGTATCAACAGAGAAAAGTTAGATGAAAGAATCTATAGCATCCCCTGCTCCCAAACATTGTAATTCCTTCCATTCCACCATCATGATCTAGAAAAGGCAGTTCTAGAATTCTAGAGCATATCAAGTATCAGAGAGGTAGCCGTGTTAGTCTGAAATAGCAGAGGTAACAAAGAGTCCTGTGGCACCTTAAAAACTAACTAAAGTATTGAAGCATAAGCTTTCATGGGCTAATACACACTTCATCGGATGCAAGCCTTGCATCCGACAAAGTGGGAATTAGCCCATGAACGCTTATGCTTCAATACTTTAGTTAGTCTTTAAGGTGCCACAGGACTCTTTGTTACCATATCAAGCAGTTTTCCTTATTTACAACGCTGAAGAAAGAACTGAATGACACCAAATATATCCAAGTAACATGAAGAAACATTATATTTTCCCAGGTTGCACTTTACATCACCAGTTTAGTAAAAGATGAAAACTTTAAAAAACGTCAAGAAGTTAAAACATCCCATTCTTAGGCCTGGGCTACACTGGGGTGGTGGGGGTCGAACTAAGATATGCAACTTCAGCTACACTATTTGCGTAGCCGAAGTCAAAGTATCTCAGTTCGATTTACCTGGCCATCCTCATGGCAGTGAGTCGACTGCAGTGGCTCCTCCATCGACTCCACTTATTCCTCTTGCGGAGCTGGAGTTCCAGAGTCAACAACGCATTTGGGGATTTATTTATCCTTTCCAGATGAGACACGATAAATCAATCCCCAATACATCGAACACTACCGCCGATCTGGCAGGTAGTATAGACGTACCCTTAGTTGCAGCATTTCATAGTCTGTATGTTCATAAGGCATTAAGCCATTTTCGCAGTAGCCCTAAACCAGCTCCTGGTTACCAGTGTTCATGTACAGAGATGTGCCAACCATGTTAGCATCTCTGAACAATGAAAACAAAGGAGTATCTGGAATCCTGCATGTACTCAGATCAAGTTTTGTCTACCCAGGAGCATTTGATTATGCATGAGCCATCTGCATGGCAGCCAATGGCTCTTATTGAATGAGTCTAGTTCAGGTTACATAGAAAACATTTTATCCACAGCATCACCACTAGATTACTAAGAGAAAAAAGGGGAGGCAGAGAGGGAGGGCAAATTTTGCTCTCTCGTACACTGAAGTAACTCCATTAAAATAATAATTGGAATTGCTCTGGACTTCTGCCACTGAAAGCAAGAACAGAATTTGGTCCAGAGAAGACATGAATTGGTTGCAAGTTAGGATAGAGGAATCTAAATTGTATTTATTCCTGGAGAATAGACTTTATTTGACATAGTCTCCAAATCCATCTCACAGCCCTTTTTAAGACCTCTCCCCCCCGTTTTTTTTTTAAAGAGGTTATGGTGGTTTGGTTGGGGTTGGGTTTTTTTTTTTCCATTTTTAACAATGTACCCATCACAACTACAATTACATTTTATGGACTTCATGAGACATGTGGTATATGAAAACCAAAGTAGCAGTGGTAAAAGAGTGGTGGTTAAACAATATAGGGCCCAACTCTCATCTCACATGAGTTTTGCGCTGGTCTAGTTCTAGGAGTTACTCCTCATTTACACCAGTTTGAGATCACAATCAGGCTCTTAGTTGAAATCCTGGCCCAAGTGAAGTCAATGGCAAAACTCTCATTGACCTCAGTAGGACTAGGACTTCCCTCTTTGTCTCTAGGCATTCTCGTGAAAGTATTCTCTAACCTAGTCCTTACCTCTTATTTATTCCTGCCTCTGGATACTTCCACTGCATGCATCCGACGAAGTGGGTATTAGCCACGAAAGCTTCAATACTTTAGTTAGTCTTTAATGTGTCACAGGACTCTTTGTCTATTCTCTATTAGGTAACCATCTTCACTCATGTCACACACACACAGTTGATTCCAGATCTGGAAGTTTATACCCTTCCCACAAGAACTAGCAACATCAGGACCAGTAAAACTTCAACCTACTGCTTGAGAGAGTCTCTCTTTTTACTACTAGTTTTTAAATTGTAGTAGAAGTCAGTCTAAAATTCTCCCAAATCCTCAGAGCAATTTGCAGCAAGTCATTGTAACATGGCAGAAGAAAAAACTCGTACCATGTCAAATCCCAATTCAGCAAAGCACTTAAACTCGGTTAACTTGACTTCAGTGGCACTATTCACATGCCCAAAGTCAAGCTAATGTTAGCCAATGTGGTGAGTCAGAGCCATAATCTACAGTATACACACTCCATGAAACACCAGAATTTTCTGCACTTTTGATAGTTCTGGGAAGCATAGGGACCATTAAATGGGCATGTGCTATTTCAGGTTGAGTCACTACTTGCAATCGGAGTTCTATAACATTTGCTAAATAATCCCATTTGTGAATTTGTTCCACATTTTAAAAAACTTCCCTTTGCCCTGTTGTATCTTATTACAAGGAAAATATTTAATTAATGGAGAAATGAAATGTGATATACACTCTGCTATACTATAAACATGTCTTCATAAACCTCACCTAGATCTTGATGGGAATCCCATATGGAAGTATACCTAGAAAAACTGTACCCAGAGCTGAACAAGCTACTGCTATGGATTTTTCTGTCCTTTGGGATTTTGAGGTATGTATTCTAAATTCTCTTCCAAAGTAGCTAAGATGTGTTAATATGTAAGGGAACAAAATTCATCCCTGATGTAACTCCATTGAAATTGCTAGGTTTACAGAGGTTAATTTGGGCCCAGATGTTGATTAAATCATATTATTTTATGATTTTTACACATACTCATTTTTTTCCCAGAAAAGGACATGAAACGACTCCCATTGACGTCAATGGGCTTTGGATCAAGCACCAAAACATTTTGGACCAAAATCTACTGTGCACGTGCATTTGTTTGCATATGGATTTAGCAGATTTCCATACACAAATGTGTTTGGAATCACATATCACACATATATATGCAATTGTTGGTTCTGCATGAAAAAGATGCTGCTTTTTTTATTCAAAAATGGGTGCACATGTACAATTACAGAGCATGTGGCTGCTCAAGTTCTAGATTTAATTCTCATTTTACAATAAAACAAAACAAATAAATCCACTGAAGTCAATGGAATTACATCAGACCTTCACTGGGAGAAGAGAAATCAGAATCAGACACCTGCTCTATCCATACATTAAAAAAAATTAATCTGTTGCCCTGGGAGACTGAAGTTCTATATATCTCAATCCTTGGCTTCTTCTATTAGAATTATAATGGACAGGCCTATTAGTTTGATTTGCAATAATAATTTTGTAGCAAGGATAACTGTCCACTATAAGTGGAGTGAAAGGAACTCATTTCACATATGCCACTGAATAAATCATCAGATAGTAGTGACTTTTGGCACTACTGATGTAGGTTCACATCGCTTACTGGCATGGAAAGATTTTGGAAAAACAAAGCTTAATAGTTACATCTCTGTTGCACTGCAAGTCAATATAGACAGATTGTCACATAATTATCATCATTTTATATTTATATAGTGACTTTCATCCTGAAAAAAAAACCCAGAACTTCTGTACAAACAAGAATCACTTCACTCATTTCCAGTGCATAGGTTCAGTATTGATTCAGAGGGAAGAGTTCCACTTAGTTACAAGCTCCACTTCCTATAGCAGCTCAGGTTGTCCCATTGGAGCCAGAATGTCAAACTCCTGTGTGCAATGGCTCTAAAATTTAGGTATGTCTAAGCAGAAAGCATCTTCACATATATGGCAATAAACGGAGAAAGTTAGCCATGGATTGAGGGACCAGAAGGGTGGTAGGGTGTTCTTGCCACTTATCAGAGGTAATGTGGCAGGCACTATAGGACTTTGCTGAATAGACCAAGGGGAGCAAACTAGGAAATGAAATGTCCATTATCCTAAATTTCCAAATGTGTCTAGTGAAATGATGCCTCTGCTTTTTGTTGCCTGACTTGAGGCACCTTGAAGGATTCAGTTTTCAGAAATTGCTAGGCCCCCGTTCTATGAAAATCAGGCCCCATGAAAGGTGTTTGAAGTTGGGCAGCCAAAAATTGAGGCACCCCTCCCCACAAAAAAATCAGTACTTCCACTTGAAAATTTAGGCCAACGTGCTTGTGCGCCTTTAGGAAACCTTCAAGCTACTAGATCAGTCCTCAGAGAAAACTAACAGGAGGGTAAATGGTTCTGTTCTGTAGGACACCTCTCCCGAGGTGGGACAATAAAAGATGATCTTTCTGGAAGTGTTTTTGAGATACTAGCCAATGACGCTGAGAACTACTGTTGAAGGTGGCACTTCCAGGAAGATCATCATCATTAAAGTTTTCTTAAAAAAAAAAACAAATCTGAAAGTAGGTCCGGTAAATTAATCCAATTTATTAGCAGGTCTTCAAATGTCCGTGTTTTGAGCAACCTGATACAGCTGTGATATTGTCCCACTCATTTTTAATTGAGGACCTTCCTGGAGTACTCTCCCTATTCCCTAAGCCCAATTGCCAACATTTAAAATTTACTGACGCTCAATGCTAATTATCTCGAGTAATCGGAGTCTGTTTGCATAGAATGAGCAGTGCCTCTTTAAAAATTAAAAAAGAGAGGTAGCGGTAATCTTTAGTCTGTCTTGTTAAGGGAAAAACCCACCACACGACAGAGGGAAACCTTTTGCTGACCTGCAGCTGGTATTTTTATTTGAATGTCTATAAGTTCCACACATAACAACTAAGGACATTTGGGGCCATATGTGACCATGCTAGGGGAAAGAGCAAATCTACAGTTAGCTGCCAAATTTTTGCCTTTTGCTTGGCACACCTCTACACTGTGCTGCTGTGACGAACATCCACAGAGACGTGCCCTTTATTACGACAGTGTGCACCATACGTGAGGTACCAAGGGGGAAAAAACTTGAGTAAATTTAAAATGAAGAGAAAAAGCGTCAACATCACCAATCCTCGTAAAGCAGATTTCTAACAGAAACATATTTTTAACACAGCAACACAGTAACAGTTACAAAGACAAGGTTAAAGCGGGTCTAGTGTACAGCCTAGGATATTGCTTCACTTATTCCGAAGTGCTGATCAGAAGCACAGATGGGAGCTTTCCAGAATGTTGTAGCCAGGCAGGGCTGGATTAATGCAGAGGCTTTAGGGACTACAGCCCAGGGCCTTGGGCTAAGGGGGGTCCCTCAGGCCAGATGCGGCCCGCTGCTTCTTTTCATCCGGCCCCCGGTAAGTCTCCATGCCTCAGGCCAGACACTGGTCCCCGAGCCTCAGCGTGTGTGTATCACAGGCATTTGACGACGATAGCCGTGAGGTAGAGTTTTGGAAGCTAGTCCCTAAAAAGCCAAATATCAGAAGGGTAGCCGTGTTTGTCACTTTTGCAGATCCAGACTAAGAGTCCTGTGGCACCTTATAGACTAACAGATGTATTTAGAGCATAAGCTTTCCTGGGTGAATACCCACTTCGTTGGATGCGTCCGATGAAGCGGGTATTCACACACAAAAGCTTGTGCTCTAATACATCTGTTAGTCTATACGGTGCCACAGGACTCTGTCACTTAAAAAACCAAGATTAACCCCAAAATGTAGACGTAAAAACTTCATAATTAAAATGTCTATTTTAACTTGCAACATTTACAAGAAAGGTTAAAACAATGTATTGGCCTTCATTCTTTTAAGAGAAATCCACGTAACAGAGAAGGAATCAAACTTATTGGTGGGATTTTTTTTTCTTTTGTTTTTATTTAGGGTTATATCAAATATTCTGCTCTTTTTTATGGCTACTACAACAACCAACGGACAATTGGCTGGTTGAAATACAGGCTACCAATGGCATATTTCATGGTTGGAGTTAGTGTATTTGGCTACAGCCTGATGGTTGTTATAAGATCGTAAGTAGAGTTCTTTGGTTTTAGTGTTTTCTCCCCCCCCCCCCCTTCTCTGAAATTTAAACTAATCACTATTGCATTTCACTTTTCTCCTCCATTTATCATTGTTAAAATAGCAATGGTGGCATGATGATTGGAATTACCCAGTGATCGGAATTCATATGACAATTTCAGAAGACTTTTAGGGCCTACTTCACCAGAGAGCCTATTCTTGCATTCCTTGCATCCCCAAAACCTCACACTGGTACCCATAGGAGCTGTGTGGTGTTCACAATGAGTACACATTAGATCCAAACTCTAATGAGCAAAGCAGATGCATACCCAAACCAATCTGCACTGGGCAGAATAATAATGTTTTACACTAATCTATCACCTTCTAGTCAAGGATCTCAGAAAGATTTAATTTAGCCTCCCAAAACACTGGTAATAGAGGTTATTGACCTCATTTCTCCAATAAAGAAATACAGGCACAGAGTTAAGTGACTTGCCTATGGTCACACAGAAAGAAGTCCCATTCCCGCTGTTGCACAGACTATTTGCTGACTCCGCATCGTGAGAGTTAACCACAAGACTACCCTTCCTCCCCATAGGAAAGTGTCAGCCAAATGGATTTTTATGTTTAGTGAAACAGGCATATTGCTATTCAGTGCACACAAAATCTTGAGTCCTTTGTTGGAATGAGGCACAGAAATATATCAACACTCAGATGTGCTGTACATTTATAATATTACCATCAAATCTCAATATCTTTTGTCTCATCTCTACTGGAGGGATTTATGCTAGAAACTCTAATAGGAATTACAAAATATTTCAGGGATCAAATAAGACAGAGGAAAAAATAGAAGATGTATCTGCTCCTGTTTTGATTAACAAGTATACTTCCCCTCGCCCCCAGGTTGATTTACTGCAAGTACTCTACTTCAGCATTGTGTAACCATTGAAATCTCTCTGGAACATCATGCTATAGCTGGTATATCTGAAAGCACCAGACATTTGTTTTTCTTAATCTAAATAGCATGCAAAATAGCACAGATGTAGTTTGATGATGATGGTGATATTTATTTGCATTGCCATAATGCCTAGGCATGGACCAGAACCCTCTTGTGCTAGGCACTATACAAATAATTCCTCTCCTGGTCCTCCTAAATTTTATTTTATTAAAAAAATCCCCCAATATAGCTATTATTTTGTAATAAATAGTGGATCTGCATCATGCTATATGGAATCAGCTCTCTTTAAACCAGAGGTATTTATTTAAAGAAAACAACTACAACCAGACACAAACCAGACACTGCCACATACCTTGAGTCCCAGCTTTGTTTTCCTTATTTACCAGGAATTTCTATATAGCACACAGGGACATCTAGTGGCTAAATAATATACTGCAAGTAAACACATTGCTGTTTGTGCACAGGATGGCCAGAAATGCCAACGAAAACACAGGAGATGGGGATGACAATAATTTCACTTTCAGCTGGAAAATGTTCACTAGCTGGGATTATCTCATTGGCAACCCGGAGACGGCAGACAACAAATTTGCATCTATTACAACCAGCTTCAAGGTAATATCCAAATGACATACACTTTCTCTACAGGGAGCCTCTGGAGATGCTACCAAAATCCATCTTAGCGGAATTTCAAGGGGGAAAATTAGACAATAACCTGGATACTGATATAGCATCCCAAGGTGCCCCCTGGGATAAAATGATTAATCATAGTGATTCTAGTTCATATGTTCTGTGCTGAACAGATATCCATATTTAGGGTTTGGAAATCTATAGCTGTTTTATTTTCCAATGCAAATAGTGTTGTACCCAAAATGAAGGAACTTAATTATGGACCTCACTATGACAAAGAAAGACAATTTCATTCATGGAATGGAAGTTGGTGGTTGCCTAGAGACTACTAATCATGATCTGATTACATTCAACACTGGAAACCAAGCCAGTAATAAATATATGCTTCAAAAAGTCCAATTTTTTCCCCAAAGCTGAGAAAAATGTTAAGTGAAATTGAGAGGAAATCTTTAAACAGAAAAATGTGAATGAAAACTGGGAATTTTTCAAAAAGAGGTTTAGATATCCAAAAAGCCATGATTTCACAGCCAACAAAGAGGAAAGCCATCCTGCCTCAGAGATGAAATGAAGGCAGCAATTAGACATTAAAAAGTAATATGTAACCAATGGAGAAAAGGGGAAATAGAAAGCAATTGATATAAATTAATTATCAAGTGCACAAAATTGATAAGGGACGCTAAAGACAAGAGGACAAAATCCACGGCTGGCAAGGCAACAGACAATATGGAGATTTTTAGGGAATTAGAAACAAAAGAAATCTAGAAAAACTGGAGAGACTGCAGAGAAGAGCTACAAAAATCATCTAAGGACTGGAGTAAGAGACTTATCAATCTGTTATAGCTTCTCAAGAATAAGATTGAGAAGTGGCTTGATTACAGGGTAGGAGTACCTTTATGGGGAGAAAAGGGTACTAACTAGTTCTTTAATCTAGCAGAAAAAGCATAATGAGAACCCAGGGTGGGAAGATGAAGGCATAACATTTTTAACAGTAAGGGTGATTAACTACTGGAATATTGGAACAAACTCCCAGGGAAGTGAATTCTCCATCTATTGATGTCTTCAAATGAAGGTGGAATGCCTTTCTGGGAAATATGCTTTATTCAGACACAAGGCATTGTCCTCAGTACCAGCATGGGGTAACTGGATGAAATTCTATAGCCTGCTATATACGGGAAGTCAGAGTAGATGATCGAATGGTCTCTTCTGGTTTTAAACTCCATGAATCTATGTATCTGCTACAATTCTTTAAATGTATCTAATTATAAAGGAATCTATTGTGGATGAGCAAGAAAGTAACAAGGATGAGAACATCCATCTGAGAAGATTCCTCCGGGTTCTGGCAAATGTGCTGATCATATGTTGCTTGTGTGGAAGTGGCTACCTCATTTATTTTGTGGTTAAACGGTCCCAGACTTTTTCAAAAATGCAAAACATTGGATGGTATGAAAGAAATGAGGTAAGAAGAGTTAGTTTCTGATTTTCTGTAATCATAGGTGTGTGCAGCACATTTCATTAGGGTGTGCACCCAGGAAAGGCTGTGTCTCCCCAAACAGCCTGGCTCCGCCCCATCTGACCCCCACCAACTTCCCACCCCTCAGAGCCCCCAACCCATCCAACTCCCCCACTCCTTGTCCCCTGATTTCCCCCTCTGGAGACTCCCCCACCCTAACTGCCCGCCCTGGATCCCACCCTCTATCTAAGCCCCCCCTGTTCTTTGTCTCCTGACTGCCCCCTCCCAAGACACCCCACCTTAACCAACCCCCCAGCCTGGCCCCGGCCCCCTCACCACATTGCCGCTCAGATGCTACTGCGATGATCCCCCGAGCGTGCTGTGTGTCTGGCCTGGAGCCAGACATGCTGTCCCCCCAGAGTGCTGCTCTTGCGGCACACTGAGGCTGCAGGCGAGGGGAACAGTGGGGGAGGAGGGAGGAGCAGCCTCCCTGGCCAGAGCTCAGGGGCCGCATTAGGGTGTGCCTGGGCACTCCTGGCACACCCCGTATGCACGTTATGTCTGTAATATTAACTTTCCTTGGAAAGAAGTGTAGTAATTTTTAGCATCAAGATAGCTGCTAAGACAAAAGATTGTGGGTTCAAGTCCCACATCAGGACTAAGGTTAAAATGTTAAAAAGCACCAAAGTGTACATCTAACATGGGGCGGGGCAGGTGGAGGGAGTCAGAGTTTGGATCAACTGACTTAGGCTTGTGGTACAGGGCTAAAAATAGCTATGTTGACATTCCTGCTTGGGCTAGAGCCCAGGCACAGAGACCCACCCATCTTGCCAAATTTCAGAGCCCAGATTCCATCCCAAGTGGGAACATCTACACTGGTGATTTCTAGCTCCATAGCCTGAGCTACACAGGCCTGAGTCAGTTGACCCAGGCTCTGAGACTTTCTGCCACAAGGTTGTTCCCTCCCCCTACCTCTAGTGTAGACATAGTTTAAGTCACTTCCGCTAAGTCCAACTGATTTTCAATAGGGCTTATGTGACATAGGTGCTTTAGAAAATTTTATCCCAAGTCTGATACCCGATACTGAGATGCAGTACTGTATGAGAAAGGTCCCTTGACTGTTAGAGGTGCCCTCCCATCAGATAAAAAGTTAAACTGAGATCTCTTCTGTCTATTGCTGATAAGGTTGTTTGAAATATAGAATCTACACCCCCCCCCCCCCCCATGGGAAATGCCAAGATTTTAACATTTGGTTGTGTTACATTTTGAGGCAAAAAGTTAAATCTTGGAATTTTTCAACAAATGAAGTATTCCTGAATGTGTTTTGTTTTGACCTTATCAAAATGTTTCATTTCAACTTCATCATTTCATCTTTTGTTACAATATTTATAATATATAAAAGTTGAAATGATGAAGTCCAAACTAAAGGTTTACATAATTTCCTGTGAGAATTTTGACAAAATTGATACATTCCTGCAAAAGTTTCAATTTAGTCAAATCAGCATTTTCCAACAGAAAAATGTTCCCTCAGAAAAATTTCAACCAGATGTAACCTCTGAGGCTTTTCTGCTGATATTTTACGATCTCATGGCATTTTCCTGAAAGAAAAAGGGACATTCTCAATGTCCAACTTCTGTCCAGTGTTCCCTCTCTCAGTAAGATAGGTACTAGAAAAACTTATACATTCTATCAGGGACTACACAAGTGCAACTCCCCCTAAAATCAGTGGGTGTTTTTCATGTGTGACCAAGAGCAAAACCTGTGTGTCATTGCTGGGTTCATAAGAAAACTGAGTTCTGGATATGTTCCCATCCTAGTCAGCAACATATTCTTAAAAGTGTGAAGGTGATACTCATTTAAAAAAAAATACGCGCAAGCTGACAGCTTAGTTTCTATGATATTCTTGCTACATTAAAATAGGAGCATTGAACCTCGTCCTGAAAGGCCTCAGCTTTCTTTAAAGTAAATGGGAGTTGTGGTTAGTGAGCTCCTCACACGACTTGAGTCACAGGAGCATCTTCTGTTGACCTCATCCCTCTGATAACAACATAAGTGTTCTGGCAAAATGGACAAGTCATCCCAGGTTATTCAGACTTTGGGACTGTAGGAGGTACAGTAATTAGATATGCCAGGAACTGAAGTCATTTTAGCTCAAAACACCTTCATAAGCGCATCAAAAGTTCCAATCACTTGCTGACTAAGTGCCTGCAGCAGCTAAATCGTGCAGATGTGTCACTGTTTAAGCCTTATTACTGTAATTGGACTTTGTTAATAAGGAGCAGGAACTAATTTGGTGACATGCTACCATATAGCATAACTGTCTCAGCACTATGTATGTTAATACATTTCCTGACCTGCATTAATGGAAAATTGTAGACTGAAAAGAGATGTCAGCTTCCTCTTCATAGGAAGTGAAGTGGCCTTGATATATGAAATACTGTAAGACCTAATTTGATAAGTGCTGAAAATAACATTATTATGGTTATGAACAACAGCATTATCCTCATTTGGCAGGTTGAAATTGTTATGTCCTTGCTAGGAATGTTTTGTCCTCCACTGTTTGAAACCATTGCTGCATTAGAGGAGTACCATCCTCGCATTGGATTGAAATGGCAGCTGGGACGCATCTTTGCTCTGTTTCTTGGGAACCTCTATACCTTTTTATTGGCCCTAATGGATGATGTCAATGAAAAGGTAAGCAGCACTACAATGAAAGAGAAAAACAAGACCCATAACATGTTCTAGAATGCAACGTGTGTGATCATAATTCTTATAGCTAACATGAACGAAAGCCTCCCTTGCAATAGGATAATACAGTAAAACCTCGATTTAACGGACTAATTCGGGCGAGGGGTTGTCCGTTAAATCAGAAAGTCTGTTATTTAATTAAAAAAAAAAATGAGCTGAAGGTGGAGCAGCAGCCCGCCCGCCACAGGGCCGGGGCGGCATCTCTGCAGCCCTCCCGCTGCCGGGACCCGGGCAGCAGCCGGGAGCCGTCAGCCAGCCCGCCCAGGTCCCGGCTGCTGGGATCCGGGCGGCAGCCGGGACCCGTCAGCCAGCCCGCCCGGGCCCTGGCTGCTGGGACCCGGGTGGCAGCCCGCCCGTTTGTGGGACTCGGGCGGGAGCCAGGAACCGGCAGCCCGCCCGCTGGCGGGACTCGGGCGGGAGCCAGCAGCCCGCCCGCAGGCGGGAGCCGGGAGCCAGCAGCCCGCCCGCAGGCGGGAGCCGGGAGCCAGCAGCCCGCCCGCAGGCGGGAGCCGGGAGCCAGCAGCCCGCCCGCAGGCGGGAGCCGGGAGCCAGCAGCCCACCCGCAGGCGGGAGCCGGGCGGGAGCCGGGAGCTGGCAGCCCGCCCGCAGGCGGGACCCGGGCAGGAGCCGGCAGCCAGCCTGCCCGCCAGCCAGACCTCCCGCTGCCTGGACCCGGGAGGCAGCCGGGAGCCGGCAGCCAGCCCGCCTGCTGCTGTGACCCGGGCGGTAGCCGGGAGTCGGCAGCCAGCCCACGAAAAACGGATTTGGGATGCATCGGACTTGCTCATAAATTTTGTCCGTTGCATCCGAAGTCCGTTAAATCGGGGTCCGTTAAATCGGGGTTTTAATGTACTGATTTTTTTCCATTCATATGTATATAAAAGGTATCACAATCATCCTTCCTGAACAACTGGGTTGGAGTTGCCATTCATCTAAGACTTCTGTGCATGGATTCCAGTTGTTCATTCATTATTCAAAATTAAAGTTTTAAACCACAGTTTGGAAATAGATTTCTACATTACTATTCTCAGAAATGAGTAACTTGAGTAACCCTACTGAGCCAATCTAGGCTACCAGAAACGCACAGACTTCTATTATGCATGTGAACAGAGAGATTCTCCTCTTCTGTAATTGCTGAACATTAGGACAACTTCAATTTTTTTTCTGACACTGTTTGCAGTTTCTACTAATGCACCGCCTAAGTTGTAGTTTTTATACCTATCCATCTTTAATGTTATCCTATTAGAGTGTTGCTGGCCGATAAAGACCATAGAAGGGGATAAATGTCTAAAAATGATCCACTGAAAAACACTTTCAAGTGAGAACAAATAAAGAAATCCGGAAAGTTTATTCTGCCCTGAAAATGATAAAGTGAGCAATCATAACTGTGAAAGAAATCAGTAAAGACTCCCTTGAATCCTTGTGAAAAACATCCACAACTGTGCAGTTTTTTCGTTAGCAATGGCCAGATTCCGATGCCTTTACTCATCTTGCATAAATTCTTACTACATAAGAAATCCTGTTCACAACCAGAGAGCTGTACGTGGAGTAAGGTGCTAATTAGCATGAGCCAAGGGGTCAGAATCAGGCCCAATATGAGCACTGCCAGCAGCAGGCTTTGCAAAGGGAACTTTTTATCCATTCAAACCTTATTTCTAGCTTTCTCCATTCACACATGACCTGTTTAAAAAAGTGCTTTCAGTGAAGGCAAAATCCACCCTTCCACAGCAGAACACAAGGCCTATACACCACTTAAGCTCTAGTATGAACTTTTCAATTATTGTGCTAAACAAGATTAGTTGTATCCTGAGCTGCAGTGGTTCTATACGGCAGGGGAGACTGGGACCATCTCTGTTAATCATCAAACTGCTACCCATCCTGATAAAAAAGGAAATAGATTGAGGTCCCTAGTACTCCTGTTTCAAACACACTACAAAATTGTGTGTGCAGTAGCAGGGTCCACACAGCCAATTAGTGCATGGCAGGTTAGTGTGCTGTAAATTCACGGCTTGGTTTGCTACACACTAGGGGCTGGTCTTCACTACGGGGGGGGGGGGGTTCAACTGCAGATACGCAACTTCAGCTACGTGAATCACGTAGCTGAAGTTTGCGTATCTCCAGCCGACTTACCTGCCGTCCTCACGGCAGCGGCACGCTCCCCCGTCGACTCCAGCTTGCACCTCCCGGCAAGCTGGAGTTACGAAGTCGACGGGGGCACCGCAGGCAATCGATTTCTCGCGTCTTCACCAGACGCAAGAAATCGATCGCTAACAGATCGATTGCTACCCGCCAATCCGGCGGGTAGTGAAGACAAGCCCTAGGTCTCCACAGAGATACACTCAGCTGCTATTATTGTTTGCTTCTGAACTACTGCTCCTGTTCAAACCCAGAGGCTACATTTGTTGCAGGTCATTATTTATATTAAAAGACAGCACCTACATATCCTGGTGGTAGCCACATTAGATAGATTAAAAACTATACAAATTGAGCCTATCTGGATTTGGGCTGGAGCCTGGATTTGCCCTACGTGTAGGCATACTCTGATCTGGTGTGTTGGTTGAGTCCCAGCACTAGGAGGTTCTCAGCTGCATGTATCTCTTCTGTTTTAGCTGACTGAAGAAGTAGTGATAAAGAACATCACACACTGGACCCTGCTTAGCTACTATAACTCATCTGCAATGAATGACAGTACGGTTACTCTACCTCCTATTGATCCCGCAGACGTGCCTAGAGGTCCTTGCTGGGAGACAACTGTGGGCATTGTAAGCAGTTTTGGGGACCTCCGCTATGAGAATTTCTTAGCTGATACTTTTTGGTTGTTTTTAATCTTACCAAAGTCTTTGAAGTTTTCTGCCCAAATGACCAATATGAGGTGCAGCACTTCCGTACAGCATAAAGGCCTGCAAAGAGCCAACTGCCTTCTCGTAGCTGATGGAAGCACTCAAACTACCACTGACAGAGGAAATTACAGGCATTCCTCCCCTCACAGATAAAGCTCTGTGAAAGGATGTTGATCTTGTGGGCAAAGCATGGACTGTCATGAGACCCAGACTCAATTCCCAACTCCATGTTTTGATCTGAACATTTGGGGCAAAATTTTCAGGAGTGGCCACCACGTATCCACCTTGGGATACTTTCGAGAAGGCTAGTTTTCAGAAACACTGAGCAGCCAAAACTGGAAGCTATTGCAATTGGTGATATATAGATTGTATTATCAGTTTGGTCATACATTAAAGAGTAGCTTCTAATTTAATAGTATTCACCATGCTTCACCTTTCACCCAGTATCTAATATAAAGAGTAGATACAGTGCAATATGTGGGAGGCTCTGAAACCAACCAACGAATCGTACGGAAGGTTTAGCACAACTTTTTCAGGAAAATGAAATTCATAATAGAATAGTTTATGGGGTAAGCCCCATTTATTCAGATTTTTCTGTGACATGTTTGCAGAAGGCTCTATGGTAAATCAGAAATAACCACCTCAGCATGTGTATGTTTTAGATTACGCTGAACATGCTTCTATTTCCTGGGATCACAATGTATAAGGGAGACAAGGTGGGTGAGGTAATATCTTTTATTGGACCAACTTCTGTTGGCTTAAAACCCAGCTTCATCAAAACAAGGACAGTACACCAGAGAAGTAGATCACATCATGGAACAGACCACTCTACTTCCCTACAGAACCTGCTTCAATACAGCAAAAAACCCACTGATCATACATCATTAATGGTCAGCCACCTCCCCACACTGGAACCCATATCAAACAGTTATAACCCGTACTTGATGGGGACCACATCCTGAAAGAAATCTTTTCTGAACTCCCTCTCCTGGTCTTCAAAACAGCCCCTCAACTTGCATCATCTGAAGCGAGCTCTCCACAGACCAGGACCCACCAACTCCAAGTGCCACTAGTCCCTGCCATAACACCACACGCAAAACCTCCAGATATATTTCTATTGCTGTGATCATCAATACTCCCCCCCTCCCCCCTCAACACACCTTTCAAGATACATGGGTCCTACACAAGCCTATCATAATATATAATGTACCTCATCCAGTGCGTCAAATGCCCCAATAACTATGTGGGTGAAATGAGACAATCACTATGCTCTCAGATGATCTCACAGAGAAAAATAATGCAAGACAAAACCAGCATATCACCTACAGGTGAACACTTTTCACAAACCAATCATTCTACATTAGACCTCTCAGTCCTCATCCTCAAAGGAAATCTGCACAACACCTTCCAAGAAAAATGAGCTAGAGAGCCCAAATTCATAAAAAAAACTCTGCTGAACTCAATCGAGACGCTGATTTTGTCTCATTACAATCTGTAACCCACTATCTCCTAGCACCGCAGAGGTGTTACCCACCCACTTCATTCTGAATGGTTTCTTGCAGGTGTGTTAACTCCTTATGCTTAACAATCAGTACCACCTTGTATTTAGCTCTGACAATCTGATTAACTTTTCCAGACTTCCAGAAGAGGCTCTGGGCAGCTCGAAAGTTTGTACCCTTTGCCAGCAGAAGTTGTCCTGCTAAAAAAATACCTCACCCAATTTCTCTCTCTCTCATATTCTGGGCCAAACAAACACTGCAAACAATATACAAGAGAGCCATAGAACGTAGATGATCTGGTGGTCCCTTCTGGCCTTAGTCTGACCTCCCGTATATCACAACCCGCCAACAGCACCCAGTATCTGCACTCGAAAGCCAAACAACCAAAATAAGAACAAAACAACTGAAATTAGACCTAATTAATCAAAATTAAACCAAGAAGGCCAGCCAGCAACTGATAGTTGGTGGCTGTAATGTAGCCTGTGCTTCTTGAAACACATACATGGCAAGCATTACCAAAAGTCAGAAGACGGGGAAAAGACCCAACTTCTATTCTGTTTAAAGGTCAGTCATGTGGAGACAGACAGATTAAGGGAGGATACAGTCTTATGATGCACCACTTAAATTACAGTAGCTAATTGCCCTTTCCTTGTGTTCAATTGCAGGAATTTGTAAGACTCACTGTGTCCGATATTCTGGTGACCTTCGTAACAATCTTGGTGGGAGATTTTATTCGTGCTTGCTTTGTCAGATTTGTGAACTACTGCTGGTGCTGGGACCTTGAGGCTGGATTTGTAAGTCAATGCCTTAAAGCTGAAAGGATAAGCAAGTTTAGCCATTTATTTACATTTTATAAGATTTTTAAATGCATCAAGCCTTATTACAATCTAATTTGATATTTTCATTCATGAAGTGTGTCCCGAAATTTCTCTGTGGGTCAATAAAGTTCACTAACACCAAAAAAAACCCACAACCCACCCATCTCTAGGTCTACTAAGATAAGGACTGACAACCCTGCAAGATTCAGTCCATTTTGGTGTTCATGAACTAAACCATGCAACTGAATTCACAAGGAATCAATTATGTGTTCATTTGCATATTGAAATTCACTTAGCTGAACCTTCAAGTCCTCTCCATTTAGGTCTCCTTCTCAAGCCCCAGGACCTCTATTTATAGTGCCCACTATGGCTGAGGCAGGATACCCTAATAACAGTATGAATCCTATCCAATATTATTTGCCCTTGAATATAGTGTTCCTTCTGCTGTATGTACACATGCAGTTTCTTCTAGGCTGACTAAACAGTAGGTGCAAGAATTCACCTCAGGCACATGGAGGAGCATTATACACACCACTTATTTAGACCCTTGGAAACTACATCAGCCATGGCGAACCAATCCAGTAGCTAACCCAGAGACCAGTTTAAAAACCATATGTGTAATGACATGGGTTTACTTAAACTATTGAAGCAAAAAACAAAACCACCACTAACAAAAGAGCTCTGAGGTTAAGAAAATGTGCAATCCAGAATCACTGAGCTGAGAGGAAGTCTCCCCACATGGAACTAGCTACAAAAAGAAAGGAACTGAGGCAGTTTGGGCTGCCTGTTCTTTTATAATCTCAGTTTATACATATTTTGGTGCTACACGAGAGTGCTCATTTGGCTTGTCAGAGTCTGTCTAGCTCTTAAAGGCAGGTCTGACTCAATCTTGACCATGGTCTAGCACCTTAGTGATCCCAGCTGGGTGTGATGAAGCTTAATTAGAATGACTGACCCTGGCTGCGGAGGACAATTTAAACAGAGCTGAACTCAGTCAGAGGGAGGAGACTCAGGAGAAAGGAATAAAGAGAGTTCCTTGCCTGGGAAAGCAAGACTGGAAGAGACCCACAGGAATCAGGTTAGGGTCCTATGATCCCTGGTGAAGAGAGACAATGTGGGGAATCCTGCTGGGGAAGGAGCAGCCTACAAGAAACTATGTAGGGCCCCGGAGTAGAGACAAAGCAGAAGAACGTAGAGTGGCCTGAGAGGGGCAGAAGAAGTTATTAGTTTAGAGATTTATTTTGAATTTACAGTTGGATCTTTTGTTATCCTGGAAGGTAACTGAACTTTTAAGTGACCTGGCTAGAGGGCTAGGCCACGGAAGACCCAGAGAGAGAGAGGCCATTGTGCGGCCAAGGAAGTGGACTGCCTGCAACGCTGCCTGTAGGCATGAAGGTGTGTGCAGGTGGTAAGGGTGCACTAGAACACAGCCCCACAAACAGTGCTTTCCAGAATGTTCTTGAAGCTCTGCATTGCTTCCCACACCTTTGCCTATGCCAAGGCAATTATCTCAAAAACTTACCAGTTAGTGGTGAGTAACATCTCTGTCATTGAGCTCTGATTGCCAAGGGAATACCAGGGGATTGTTTCAGCCCCTCACAGTGCATTTCACAAGCACCACAACGAGCTGAACCTGACAAGGACTCGTAAACCCTAATTCCAATAGAACAAAGAGCAGTTTTCCTTCTCCAGGGCACTTTCTGCTGGTCAACAAGCACACTTCACTAATGAAACTTATGAGGGTGTCCCACTGACAGCACTCACCTTTATGGGGTACAGTCTAACTGCCACAGGGCTTAGCATAGCTGCCATTGCAGTGAGACAGAAGTATTTACCTCTCCCACTGTCCTGTAGGGTGAAGTTGGGCTAGAGGGAAGGTTGCTTTCTGCTTATCCAATAGCCCCTCTGTGGGGGAGGGTGCAGCACTCCCTCATGCAAGCAGAGAAGAGAGCAACATGGGTGAGAGCATATTTTAGACTAATAATAGGTGCTTGAATTCCCCTTGCCCCATGGTGCTTTGCGATCCGGCGGGTAGTGAAGATCAGCCCATAGGCTCCTATTATTCCCAACCCCCTGTCCCAATTTCACATTTGCTTGCTGGTTACCCTAGTCCTGTCCCATGCCTTTGGGAGTTTCTTGAACTCTATAATGCTAGAAACCATTTGTTCTTGGACTGGGATTGTTCCTGGCCTTTGCACGGGGCAACAAAGAATGGTGGGTGCTTTTTCACACTGCCCTTCCCACCCTGACCTCTGTACACAATCTGGCTCAGGAGTTTGAAACCATGGCAAACAGGTCACTGCAACTCTCTGACAGGAAAGTTTGAAACAATTTGGATAAAGCAAGAACCACCTCTTTTCATTTCCCCACATATGCAAACAACCCCCAAAAAGTCTTTATGAAGTTCAACAAAGTTTGGTCTATATTTAGTTAGTTTTCATTTTTTTCCACGCCCCTTTCAATGTCCTGGTTTTGTCTGGGTCCTGAATGCCACAGTCTCACAAGAATGGCTACTCTCATGGTTTCGAAGTAGACGGTAACCAAGAAGTGCCAAAATTCTTACAAGACAGCCTGTTTTTAACAATATTGCTACCCTGATTATTATTCAAAAGAGGTTTATCTAACCAAGCAGAGTACAATGGTAATTACCTATACAACTCAAATGTGTTCACAGGTTGACACCAGTGTATTTATATTCACATTTTTTTGTCACGGATTTTGGAATATGTCTTTCATCCAATCTATTAATTTTAAAGTGCCTATAGCTAAAATCAACTATGAAAAAAAAACAGTTATGAAGGTTACAACTATTTCACTAAAGCAAGAAGCCACACTGGTTTTAAGGTAAAATTAAATTGCAAATGGTTCAAAATCAGAAAAATATATCCAATGCCCTTTCTCTCCAAAACTTTGAGCATTCAGGTAAAAAAAACTCTGATCTGAACCACTCTCAATTTTCCAAAAACAAAACCAAATTCAGTTTTGCCATATTTGAAAATCCTGACTTCACAAAACACTGTCAAATGAACAGCGCACTGCTGGTGAGTACCAACACTGCACCAATGCAATGAGAACGTAGAGTACCAAGTGCAGCAGCTGTACGTTAACATAACTTGTGTTGGCAAAACTTTGTAGTTAGATATGGCATTAGACTGAGCATTTTGAATTGCACTTCATTGTAGGACTACTGTTCTCTTGGCAGCCTCTCAAAAGCAAGATGCCATTCTCTCAGGGAGCAGCATTTCTACTAAACAAAACAAAATTATGCATCATGCTTGACCTGCCTGTAGCATTTTAATAGATAAAAATCCCTTTCACACACACAATTTACAGAATTACAAACATTAGAGAAAATACCGTTTAGCTTGTCTAGTCTGTTTTACCACCACCCTTTTCTGAATCCAGAGCAGAATTGTACTCTGAAGCATATTACTCTATTGTTTCTTCTGTCCAGTTTTTAATATCCCAGGCAAATAGGCTTTCGCCAACACCCCTTGGAGTTGAATGCCCCTGTCTGGTAGATCAAATACATATCTATACTATACTAATACTATAGCACTGTCAGCTCCTACAACATCAAGACACTCGGTTGCACACAAGGCAATTCTGCCCCTTGGTATTTAGAGACAGGATGGGCGAGGCGTAATATCTTCTATTGGACGAACTTCTGATTGTGAAAGACCTGAAGAAGAGCTCAGTGTAGCTTGAAAGCTTTACTCTTTTGCCAAAGAAGTTGGCCCAATAAAAGACAGTACTTCACCCACCTTGTGTCTCTCATATCCTGCAACCAACCTGGCTACAACAACACTGCAGACAACTTTGGTATGTAGGTAGTTCAGTAAAAATGACACCACATATTGGACAAGCCACAAACCCTCTCAGAATTACCCCTTGCTGCCTCCCCTTTCCCCCAACCCCCTCCTCATAGCCTAGTTCTGGGAAATCTAAGCACACGGTTATAGTCAGGGTATTTTCACTTGTGACCTGGTTATAACCACTCAAACATTAAACATCTTGCCAAGATGTAACTAGGCCAGTGGGCCAATACAGTAGCTGGAGAAGTAAAATACACGCGCACACTGTAGACCTTTTCCTCATAGCTGACTGTATTATTCAAAGATTCCAAACAAGAGCAAAGCAGCTCCAAACGCTTGGTAACCACCACCAGAGGCCAAGTGGGAGCTTTCAGCAAGCCAAGAGAGGAGAGGTGGCCCACAGTGCAGTTTCCTCTTTGTTTTCATAGTTGCACAGGTTACCAGACAGGCAAATCTGGGCTGTATTTGGAATCTCCTGAAACACACAAGGACTTAATGAGCACCTTTATACCTTGGCAAAGCAAGCAACAGCAGATAATTTATGTATAAATTCTTTCCCCTTCTCATTTCACATAGCCCTCTTATGCTGAGTTTGATATTAGTGGTAACGTGTTGGGCTTGATCTTCAATCAAGGAATGATCTGGTAAGATATCTTTGCTCCCCTCTCCCCAAGACCTTTGGAATGGAAAAATCCTTAACAGCACTAAGAATTCAAGAGATTTGTGATGCAGCTAGACTTTCCAAACTGGATGGACTGATTCGCATGGGTTTTTTTTTGTTTGTTTGTTTATTTGAAAGAAGTTTGACTTCTGTGTTCCTTGCTATTAAAAACTAAACAAAAAAGCCCAGCTCATTCCTCACCTTCATGTACAAATATCCGGCAGATTTTAAATGGAAATTGGTACTGCAGACCCTGACCTACTCCTTTTACAGGATTATTTTTGGATGATAACATTGACCTTTCCCCCCGATGACAGATCTCTTAAGGATGACACGATAACCTATTTTGATTTTTCTGTTGGGGAGGGAGCTATGCATGCTTTGAGTGTGTCACCGGGTGCTACAAGTTTGGCCATTAACAGATGTATCAATGGGTGGGAGGTTGGGCTGGAATAAAGCAAGCAGGGCCCAGAGGAACAGCCCAACATGGGGACCCACTCAGCCATCACCCAGCAGTGGTCCCCTTCTGCCTCCACAGTGTTGGGAGCAGGGGCAGGTGTCCCCTCAAAGTAGCAGGAACCTAGTCTGTTCTGGTGATGAATAGCTGGCTCTAGGGGTTACCACTGCCTCCTCTGCTGGACTTGGGCAGATGTCTCTGTACTAGTTATACTCCGTTCACATTTTCATGCTTTTCTTTCTCCACCATGAAGACTAGCCATTGTTTTAAATGAAAGGTTAGATTCTGATGCACTCATGTCTCTACACATGTACCTCATGCACCTTAATCCGGCATTGAGCCAGTGCTCTTTCAGGAGGGGTCATTTTCTCTTCAACGGGGTGCATGAGGGAGGTGGAAGGGAAATGAGAGCAGCAGAAACTGACCTAGCCGGAATCATTTCCATGTCTACCCGTCACCTGTGCTAACATGTTTGATGATCCTGAAGTCGAACCCTAGTCTAGGTAAATAGTGCTCTCTGTTTTTTCTTTTGCTTTTTTAGGATGGGATCCTTTTATGCACCTGGACTGGTTGGCATAAACGTGCTGCGCTTACTAACCTCCATGTATTTTCAGTGCTGGGCGGTTATGAGTAGCAATGTCCCTCATGAACGCGTGTTCAAAGCATCCAAATCCAATAATTTTTATATGGGACTCTTGCTGTTGATCCTGTTCCTAAGCCTACTACCTGTGGCCTACACCATAATGTCCCTCCCTCCATCCTTTGACTGCGGACCATTCAGGTATGAAATAACCACAGGCCTGAATTCTTCTGCTTTTATGCACACAAAATATTACAGTAAGTTGGGCATGTTGCCCAACAAGGACTGTATAATACTTTTATTCTGGTCTAGTTACATTCTTGTTTAGAACATGCACCAGTGCATCATGACCAATACTGAGCTGCAAACAAACTGTGATCTGGGGCGACGAACCTACTCTTAGTACATGTCTGCTATCTTCCAGAGAGCAGAATTCACGGAGTCTCCTGCCATCTCAAAATCAAAGTATCCCATAAAACCCCTGTAGTTCCTCCTGAAAATGTGCAATAGGAACCAAGAGAGGGTTTTGGAGCGTGTCCATGGAGGATGGATGTGAGTGTCTGAATATGGTGCCCTAGAATAAAAAGTCTTGGACACACATTTCAATGGTATAAAAACAAAGAGATCTCCTAAAAGCCATCTTTCAAGGGCTTCTCTGTAGTCAATAGTTACCACAACATGTGATCATTTTTGTATTTGGTGGAGGAATAACAGAAACCAAATGGTCTTGAGCTTCTCTGTTGCTACTTTATTAATGGTATTTCTCCCTGTGTTTCTAAACCAGCACCACACAAAGCATTCAAGGGACTGAATTAATATGCTCCGATTTGATTTAGTGACATTATTTCCTGGCGCACGTGGAGTCTGACTCAGCAAGGACCCAGATTGGAACAAATTGTTTCTTTAGTTGCACTGTCTTAGGTTCTTCAAGTGCTAATGGAGAATGTCAGTAGAAATCTGTGATGAGTTGGAGACTGGGAGGAAATACCAAGATTTTCTTAATTTATAGACCAGACTAGCAGGATTTAATTATCTTTCCCTTTAAAAGTACATCACAATATCCAGCCCTGTGTATTCAATCCTGCCCTCACATACACAAACACCCATTATTATTTAACTTGTATATCATCAGCTACTAGGTGGCTCAGGGGAACTAGTGAGGAGATACAGAAGCTTTCATGTTGAGGTTGCCAGTTCAGTTTAGCATAGGGAACCAGCAACTGTGGCTTGTTACCATCTGATGATTGTTGAGTGGTTATCTCCTCCCACTGGAGGGCTCTATATCACAAAAGCTACCCAACTATCTGGAAACTTGTTGGCAGATTTAGAAGAAATGACTAAACTACTTTCCCCCTTTTTCCTCCACCCACCCCCCTGAAGTGGATCCTCTGTTTCCTAGGTCAAGGGTGGCCAACCTGCACCTGAGAAAGAGCCAGAATCTACCAATGTGCATTGCCAAAGAGCCACAGTAACACGTCAGCAAACCCCCATTAGCTCCCCCACAGTGTCTCCTACCCACCAGCACACTGCCGATCAGCACCTAACCCTCCATCCCTGTGCCGCCTGCTGCAATCAGCTGTTTTGTGGAGTGCAGGAGGTGCGGGGCGGGGAGGAGGAGCAAGGGCACAGCAGAATCAGGTGAAGGGATGAGGGGCCTTGGGAGAAGGGGTGAAGTGGGGCCTGGGCCTGGGGCAGAGGCAGGATTGAGCAGTGAGCACCCTGTAGCACATTAGAAAGTTGGTGCCTGTAGCTCCAGCCCCAGAGTCGGTGCCTACGCAAGGAGCCGCATATTAACTTCTGAAGAGCTACATGTGGCTCTGGAGCCACAGGTTGTCCACCCCTGTCCTAGGTTGATTTATGTTAGAGGAACCGCACACAAAACATTTCATTCCTTATGCTGTACCTGGTTTATAAGCCACAAGTACTGCAATCTCCAAAGCCACGGAGCCAACACCTTTTACACACATTACAGTCCCAGGCCAGGCCAGTCCAGTCCTCTGTGTTTTGCTGCCCAACGGAGAAAACATTTTTCATGCCCCATGAGCTGAGTTGACATCCATGAAAGTTGGCACCGAGCACCATCAATGATAAGGCCAGCCATGGACACATGAAAGTAAGAAGCCCAATAACATCAACTATGGTACTTGCACACAGTCATGTACTACTCTCAAAGACAGAATCTGCATATAGGCCAATGTGTGTGGTGTACCTGAACCGTACGAGATTTTCAAAGTCCATAAATCAATTCACGACAATCCCCAAGTGTTGTCTGAGGCATTCAAAATAATTATTTCAAACCCTGAAGCCTCTTTCTCCACTCATATCTGCCTTGTTCAACCCCCTCAGCACAGCTTCCGCCATCATGTTGAGGATTTGACTAGCAACACACCATACTTGACTAATGACGAGGGATGAAATTGTGGCACTGGTTCAGCCTCTATGTCTCTGTTGACCCCTGTCATGAGGATGGACTGTAACTTCTTCCAAATTGGAGTGCAGAATAATTATTTTAGATCCTAAACAACCAAGAATACAGTGAGTCTAAGGATTCTGAGTAGGGTTAATACTACCCACAGAAATGGTCACTAGAATCATAAGTGTTGGATGCTATGAAAGAAACCTCCTAGCTTATCTAGCCCATCCCCTTTCCTGTGTATGATTATTTCATTTGCACGCAACATGTTCTCTAATGCTTTATTCAGTCTAATTTAAAATCACTCCTTCAGTGGGCTTCCTATTAAGTGATAATCACAGCTTGCTATTTTTGATCTTACTTAGCTGTTCTTGAAGTTGGCTCATTAGTTAAGAAAGCATTGATTTGCATAAGCAGAGCTATCTTCAATGTGATATGAAAGCCACAAATCTCAGGATTGTTTTTGGTTTTTTTAGTCTGTAGGATTTGTGTGGATTCAAGGGAAATAAATAAGTAGAGCTCGTAAAGTAACTAGGAGTGGTAACCTACACATCTATATTAGTGCTTGAAGCAAGTTACCTTTGTAGGGGTCATTCACATAATCAATCCCACTAAAGACAGATAATTAGAACTCAAGAAAGAGTGCCTGGACTGAAAGATATTTGTAAATAAGTCACCTCAATAGTATTTTAGTATCTAAAGTCTTAGTAGCAAACAACATGTTGACAGGCAAGGAAAGAATTTTATTGTTCTTTATAAAATCTTTTAAAGTTGTTTAGCAAGGCACTACTGTGGCCTTTCAGTCACCAGCTACAATGTGTAATTGATCATTTTATCTTTCCAGTGGAAAGAAAAAAATGTATGATGTCATCCAAGAGACCATCAAGCAGGATTTTCCACTTTTTGTAGCCAAGATCTTCAGTTACGTGGCAAATCCGGGACTGATTATACCTGCAGTTCTGCTTATGGTGTAAGTTATATTTGCAAGAATACTGGTTTGGAGGGAAGGGAGACTTGAGAGATCCTGAGGTTTTAACGAGATGCAATCTAGAGGTAAAAGGCAGTGTAACTAGATAGCCTAGATCAGCAGTGATTAAAAGTCACAGCTGTGATTAGCGCCTGTCGCTTTAAGGACTATTGTGATTATTTGTGGTTTCTACATTTTTAATGTCTGGAACATTCTGCATGGCAGAGTTCAAAAGATTTGCTGCTTGGAAGCAGCTGGAGTTGGCTGCAGTTGGAATTTAGGAATGAAGTAGCTTGGAATTAAGAACCCCTCTCACTGCTTTAACTGGACTCTTTTTTTGTTGCTTTTTCTTTGGTGTTTTTCTAAGCCAATTAAAGTGGCAGCTAAACCAACTGAGCCTTTCAATTTAATGGGATTTTCAGAGACATAACAGCTAGCTTCTGAAAGTTTTTCAGGAGCTAGTGTGAACAGGCATCTACATAGCTAAAACTACCACTGCAGTTGATTGTGCCATAATTAATGACTGTGAATGTCCATAGCCTTGGTTTTATGTCTCATCCACTTCTTTCTCCAGGAATAATTAGGTGGCTTTGAATCATTTATAGTCCCTGATTTTCTGCCTCCCTCCTTATAATCCATTAGCTGCTACCACTACCCCTGCTATTGTACATACAGTTAGAGGGATCCAAACCAGGGTCAGTCCCTTACATTGATCCTGCTCCAACTTCTAACAAGGTTAGAAAGAGAAAATGCAGCTGCCAGAATTTCAGTTAGCTCTGGAAGATATGGCATCTCTCCCTCCTAAATGAAGTAGATACGGCAACCTGCAATGCAGCCTTAATACAAACAATAACCTCTGCAAACAGTGGCTGGTGAATCATAAATTTATATTAGCTTGGTTTCAATGGCAGGCAGCCACACAGAAAATGTGCTCTTCTTTTCTAAGAACTGAAGTTTGTTCCCTCTCTACCCCCACTCCCAATTCCTCCTCCTTTTCCAGAAAAAAATGGAGACGTCTCCAATTCATTTACACTCTTTGCCTCAGTTGCCAGAGAGTACACTGTGGATATTACACTTTAAGTGAAATTGTTTTGTCTTGGTTTCCTCTCTACTTCTAGTTGCTTCATTTTTCTGGGGGAGGCTATTTTACATAAACAAGGTTTATGGATAAGTAACCAACCCTCATTTGAGCCAATAGTAGCATTTGAACTCAGGACCTACAGAGCTGAAAATCTGACCTTTATTGCTGGAGATAAATAACTCACCCCCTTATGGAAAGCAGTAGCAGACTCAAACCTCTTATGTGGATCAGTCACTAGCCTGGGACAACAATCCACACACTCCTAGCGCAAGTTACTTATATTGCCACAAAAATTAACTGGGGGATGAATCACATGATGATGTGTAAGACACAGCTTCTCAGAGAGCCTACTCCACCCACTTTTTCATGGTACTCCCCCTCCTCTCCTTCCCTCCATCAAGTCCCCTTAAGTGAGGATCAAAAGCAGTATAAGCAGATCAGTCCTAAAATGCCCACAGTAATTTCACTCAAAGCCACAAAGTGCCGTGAGGAAATGGAGCAAATCCAGAATAAATGCAATGAATATATGAGAGAGGGAGCACAGGATGACAAAATGCCACAAGTAGTGTGGGAATGCATTAATGCCCTGATGGGGAAAAATGTAACCAAGTTCACATCTATTGATTCACCTGTTAAACTGGGAGATGTTCCAGGATTTGAAGATGGTTACTGCTATTAATGAAGGGATGCCACAGGCCTGAAAATGAAACTGGAATCTGCAGAAAGGAAAATTGATTTACTCAGGGTAACTCAAAGATCTGGAGAATAAGGGACAGAGAAAACAGAGAGCCAGTGGAGGAGCAGATCCCAGTGATTATTTTCAAAAATATGGTTCCTTCCAGCAATTAAGTGCAGTCAGGTCAAAACCAGACATGCATGGAGGGGCTTAGAACCAAAAGCAACAGATACAAAAAAAGACACAGATTAATCATAAGATTACATTTTGTAGATATGAAACTATTATCTGCTTACAGATAGCCAAAAGATGTTTCCATGAGCACAAGGTAAAAATTCATTTCCCAAAATGCTGCATCACTAATCTAGTGTAGATGGAGATTTATCTTAATTATGTAGGAGAGAGCTCTGCAAACTTAAATATGTTCTTTCCAGACAGACCTTTTATATACACATTATTCACCCACCCACCCAGGAAGTATATATATATAAAAAAAAAATCTTCAAAAGAAACTTGTCATCCTCAACAGACTTGCCTTGTCTAGCAGTGTTTGGATTCACTCTTTTTTTAAAAAAAGTCTTCTAACTTTGTTTCCAGCTCACTGAATCTGAGCCGCAGCTACACAGTCAAATTATGAACGGTCAGTAAGCTTTGCTGTTCCAATATTACTTGTTATATACTAGACTATTTTTTAAAAGCAGAAGCAGCAAATTGATGGTGCTTTTCCAGGAATGGTTTGGAGTCACTGAGCAGATGATGTTTGGATTTTAAAGGAATAAAATCATTCTACAAAAGCAGTAGGAGACATTTTTGACAACCAAAATATTACTGGCTGGCTGGCGGCAGTGGGGATGAGACAGTCCCAGACACTTCAGCATGTTTTAAAATATGAACCTCTCTGTGAGCCAAAGGCTGCCTGCCACTTCCAGTACATCTCCTCTGATCCCTTTGGCTTTTGAGTCCCTCTAGTGTGGCTTCTACCTACCTTTACTTTACTTCTTGGGGTTTGTCCTCTTTGAGAGAGAAAGAATCAAGTCCAAAGCCCACGACTCCACTCAAAACTGGCTCTAGTTTACACTGGTTTCCCAACCTGTGCCTATTAGTAACAGTTCAGTTGCAGGCTGTGGACTGGAGCAGTGCCCTGTAGAAGAGGCAAGACTCTTCAGTGCTAGCCTCAACTTGGAAGAGCTCGGCTCAATTCCCTGCTCTGCCACAGCCTTCCTGTGTGACCTTGGGCAAGTCACTTAGCCTCTCTGTGTCTCCGTTCCCCATCTCTAAAATGGGGATTAAAGCACTGCCTTAGCTCATAGGGAGGTTGTGAGGATAAATATGTTAAAGCTTGTGAGGTGCTCGGGCACTGCAGTGAAAGAACCCATACGAATATCCACACTAGACAACAGCACACTCTTATTCTCTCCTACAGAGTGTGTGGCTGCTGTGAAAGTAATGACTGCTCAAAACCAGGCCATGTTCATCCCTAGTGTGACTCTCTTCAACTTAGCAGAGCTACACCAGGAGTCTCCTTTGGCTCTTTAAATGGAGCCTTCTAGGGTTGGTCTTTATCTAGATAACGTCATTATCATCTTCCCAGACTTCCCTGGCACACCAGCACTTTTGCACAATAGGTTTACAAACAGAGCGGCTGGCTTTTGGAACCCACAGTCTACGACAGGGAGACTTCCTTTACTGCATGGGGGAAGAAGAGGCAATTTGTATAAAAGTCTCCAATTTAACTCCCATCTGAGTGCAGTGACTGGGAAGAGACAATGGAGCGAGTTGGGGGGGGGGGGAATAGGTCAAAAGTCATTTGTGGAAGGTAGAATAGAGAGGAAGGGGTTTTGAGACTTAAGTTGCTGCCAGTGAGTTCTCTTCTGTTCCCCCCCCCCCCCCCAATCCTATTTGTAGCCAGGGATAACTTTAAAGGTTTGTAACTAGAGATTCACCATCTAGTAAGTGTCTCCTCCCCCATCCCACCCAACCACAAACACACACCAGTGACTTGGCCATGAACATCCTGCCAGTTCACAGCTATTGCCAGCTGTACCCGTTAGTCCCGCCGCTTGTGCTTTGCGTCAGATTGCACCCCGATTCTAACTCAACTCTCATCTTTTCCAAAACTGGCAAGCAACGTGTCAAACGAGAATAATGCGGTATTGCTTATTTGGGAGGTTCCCTGTGTAATCCAGACCCTTTGAAAAAAAATGTCAGTATTTTTTAAATCTGATCACACCCCTTGATTCATGCACATGCAGTAGCTGGAGGAGTTCTCTACTCACCTCCCTTCCAGGATAGGCCTGTGTCTCCACTATGTCAGTATATCATCATCATCTTTTTTTCTTTTTTTTTAATATTTGTAGCCTAGCCATCTACTATCTGAATGCTGTGGCGGAAGCCTATCAGCACGCCAACACAGAACTGAAGAAGAAAATGCAACTGGTATGTATGTGATTTATCCAGTACAGATGTTTCTAAAATACCATGCACTTGCATTTTGAGCTAGAGTATTATTTTTAAATAGCTCTTCATTTTAAACCATGTTATGGAACGGCACGATAAAAGAGGGAGTTTTCTTTATGGTGCATTTCACTTTGGCAGTCTCCAGTATCTAATTACAATACTGTTAAGTAACGCTTCCTAATAAGTGGATAAAACTCATGCTAAAATGACAATGACATTTCCCTTGAACTGCATATTATGCCCACGTAATACATTCAATGCCCAAATAATTCAGCGTGATAATGTTAGTACAGTGAATGCCAAAAGGAGACCGAGATTCGCCAGGGTTGAAAAAGTGCTACCAACCTAACATGTAGGCTTTATAAAAATTACAAAGCAAACAGACTTGCTAAGAACAAGGACACCTAGGTCTTTGTTACATAGCACCTTTGATCTATTGCTCTCCAAGCACTTTACAAAGGAGGTCAGTATCCTTATCTCAATTTTACAGAAAGACAAACGGAAGTACAGAGCAGTGAAGTGACATGCCCATGGTCACCCAGCAGGCCAGGAGTAGAACTAGGAATAGAACCCAGGTCTCCTGAGAGTCTAGCCATGCAAGAGGCTGTATCTGCCATTTTACTCGTACGACACAGGATCTTAGTTAGAAGAAGAATAAAATTTGATGCCACATACAACACATTCCATGAAATACACCTAGGGATTGATGGAACATTAAGGGTGAGAGAATGAGCATTCAGGAATCAGCAGCCTCCAGAAATTGAGGCTAAATGTCAACTTCAACTTTGCCCATGGCTTAAAATATGAGCTGTGTGTGTCTATATAATTTCTCTTCTCAAATATGATATGGACCAAACCTTAGATCCACCGTATGTGGCCTTTAGAGGCACATGAGCTCCTTAAAACTACACATAGTGGAACAAGTGATCATGAATCAGTACCGAAGGGGCTGTGAACGAGAAGGCATTGCTACTCAGAGAGACAGAGACCTCACCAAATGTTGTTACTCTTCGTGCATAGGTAATCCCCCCCCCCCCGAAATGCATGACACCAAGCAGCTATTTCACAAATCACATCTCCAATTGCAAATGAAATCTAACAGTATTAATTTGTGCAGCAACGTGACGAGGAGAAAAACAAGAGGAACAACAAAGCTACTGCTAGTTCTGCAATGCAAGACTTAGACAGCTTGCTGGTTCCAAGTGCAAAGAGTGAGAGTCAACCCAAACCAACAGAAGGTAAAACATATTAGAGAGATTTTTGCCACAGTGCAGGGCAACTGCACCAGTATTTCCCTTCAGTGGTCCAGCAAGAACACCCACTCTCGGGTTCCCCTGGCTGCTGCCTCTCTGGAGCAAGACATGCGTCTCTCTCCCCTTGTGCCCAGGTATCTCCAAGCTGAACAGCTCCCTGCATTGTGTTATTCCCAGCAAGAGAGACTGCCTAAGCAGACCTGCTTGCTTTCTCTTCAGAGACTGATAGTGTAACTGCCCACAGTTAAGCTATAGCACAGCTTTTTCTATGCAGGGTAGAAGCATTGCAGAGGTAGGTGCATTACAGAGTAAACCTAAAACATGAAGAAAAAAAATTAGAAATCACCACCCACCACCCCCAGTCTCCGTCAGTTCTTCCAACTCTTCCCTAAGGATTGGGACCGGCCCTAAACTCAGGCTATAGATTCAAAAGTCCTTCAAGTGTCTGTTGGGGCCTTGAAAATCTAATTTGTGTTTTTGAACTGTCCTCCTGTAACAAGTGATCAGCAGACAAAATGTCACCCCGGGGGAAAAGCTGCAGAGGCTGAGATGGTTGGTGGGAGGTTGCAATCCCCTCCTCCCCAGTACTTCCTAGGAATTCCACGTCACACATATTGTCCCTAACATTTCCCCAAGGTTTACATTAGTCAGTCTCCTAGAAACCTTACATGAGGTGGCATTGGAGGGTTGTATGTAATTTTCAATACAATGGACTCCTCACTGAATTAAGTTTAAGTATTTTAGGTTTGTCTGGGATATTGCTAGAAATTGCCATCTGTCACAATTTTTACCATTGAATGGCTGTGGACATAAAGAAATTGAGCAGAATTCTGTCCTTAGACACACTAGTGCGGAGCTGGGCAAACTCCAGTCCGTGGGCCACATCCAGCCCACGGGACTGTCCTGCCGGACCCCTGAGCTCTCAACCAAGGAGGCTATCCCTGGCCCCTCCCCTGCTGTCCCCTGGCCCCCGCAGCCATGCTGCCGCATGGTGGGGCTGTGCACTCCCACGGGGAAGCACCACAGCATGTCTGGCTCTGGCTGGGCGGCATAGCTGCCAGACATGCTGCTCTGAGCAGCATGGTAAGAGGGTCAGGGGGGTTGGATAAGGGGCGGGGGGTCCTAGAGGGCAGTCAGGGGATAGGGAACGAAATTTGGTGTGGGGCGCGGTCAGGGTTTGGTGACTCCAGCAATCCCAGCTCTTCTCAGACTGGGCAGTAAAAGCAGAATTAGGAATCAGATCTGGATGGGTGAGAACAGGTTTGGGCTTTTTTTTAAAAAAAACAACCAACAACAATAATCTAAATGTGGGTTGTTGGCAAAAGAAGTTACTCTATGTAATGGAACCACTGAATGCAATATTACTTATTGAGGACTTAAAACATAGATTGTACGGCCAGAAGGGACCACTGTGACAATGTAGTCTGATCTTCTGCATAACACAGGCCATAGGAATTCCTTGAATTAATTCCTCATTGCATTAGAGCATCTCTTTTAGAGAAGCATTTTCAATCTCCATCACATTGCCTGGAGGTGTGCCAGCAGAGCAAACTAAGCCATCCTTAACCCTATGCATACAACCAGCTATTCCTACACATGCCATAACACAGCTCATCCTGGAGAAGTACAAATGAGTCTTAATACAGGGGGATAGGCCCCAAATCACAATGCTTTGATCTGAAGTTGCCCAATATTTTGGAGAGTTTGGATCTAGGGTTTTGATTCAGGCCCAATCGCTATTGATCGTGTCGGGTGAAATTGCCTTGAGAATATTCTGAAAAAATGACAGTAATGAATTCTGGGCTAGGAAGTATCAAGAATTTGAAGTGGAAACTTATTTTAAAACGGCTAAAAAAGGCCCTGTACCAAGCTGAGTAACTCTTGGTGAAGCGGAATGGAGCGACAGTGCATAAAGAAGGGTGATGCTATTGATCATTTTAATTTTAGCTGGTGTTTATAGTTAAACACATTAGCATCTCTTGGCTCTTCCCCACTTCTGTCCTACTGAATTTGAAATTTCTCAGTCAGTTTGTGATGCATCCTTCTTTAGAGTAGGGATTATGACTTTAGTTAGGTTAGGAAAGTACCTTGTACACTGTGGATATTAATGAAAATATATAATCAAAACCAATATTACAAATGCATAATAAGCACAAAGACAGAGGTGTATTATTCATGATGAAGTAAGGACACTGGAACTATTGCCTTTTATAACTGTCAAAATAAAACTGCAAAGGGAACTTAGGCAGACAAGCTGTAGATACCTACACGTGATGTTGGCCAGAATACAGGTGCTAACATCTGTATTTTTGGTTTCTTAGTGTAGGCTTCTACAAGAACACAAGTGCATACAGATAGGTTTGTTGTGTATAAATAGGATGATGGCAAGAGCAACTATGGAGGGAGCGAGGAAGGAGTGTTTGTTTTAAATGAAATAATTCTAATCATCATGGCTCCTGTTTTTAATCTATTTTTTTTCTGATACAAGAGAACAAATCAGACTCCACCAGAAGAAACAGCCCTGCTGAGAAAGGAGGAAGTACGGCAAGAAACAGCAACCACACCAGCCCTGGGAGAGGAGAAATGCTTGCACCACCACCTTGTGTGACAATAACACGACCACCGAGGCCTAGTTTAAGGGCATCTCACCATAGACCATCAAAACCCGGGGCTTACCAGCAGGGACCATACCCTGGAATGGGCAGGGGGCAGCCACATTAAACCATCTAGTGTAGCTTGTATTTGGATATAGGTGTATTGTTTGTTTCCATTATATCAAGCATGTTATTCAAACAATTCTAGTCTCATTAAGAAATGATTGCACATTAGATGTTGGCTCTGTCTCCAGACAGCTTTATTTAATATCAGGTAGCACATTTGAGGCAATAACAGTATTGATAATTCTTATGTGGATGGTACCTATCCCGAGGCCAATATCACCTGCATTGTGGGTACATCTTCCGGCGTTTGCTAGTCTCTTGAGAGACTTCCAGTTTGTAGCCCTAGCAGGGGTTTTAACTTCTCCCCTTGGTATTTAAATCAAAATTCCCCTCCCCCAGAGCGGTTCAAACAAAAAAAGAACAATGTCTTTCTCACCAGAGAGGAGGCCACAGTAGGGAAAGAAGAATCTTGCAAAAGTCAGTTTGGTGCAAGAGGGTGTCCTGTGTACAGTATTTTATCCAGTACAGTTTCTACCCATCTCCCACCCCCGGGCTTCTCCTCTCCCTGCTCCACCCTCTACTCCTTTTGGTTTTGCTCTTCCAGCTCTCTTCCTATTTCCCTACCACCATTCCATCTCTGCCCCTCTTTTCACCGTCTTGTCACACGCTGTGCTTGTGATTTGCAAATGGGCAGGTTCACTTCTCAGGTGGAGGAAAGGCGGAAGGGTCCTGGCCTGTCTCAGAAATAGTCAGCTTTACTTTTTCTTTAATCAGAAATGCCAGTGGCCATTTTGGGGTCAGCTAGACCATGATCCACCAGAACTAGACGCTAGGAGTTCCCTGCATTTGGTGGTTGAGATCTCAGACCTTTCTGGGTCATCGGAATACTTGCATGCCTGCTGTCCTGCCACTGGGCTAGCAGAATCCCATCCCAGCCTGCGATTCAGGCAGACCAGCTGTGCAAAGAGGGCGCTCTGGGGATTGTTGTTTAAATCTTGTAGAAAATAAACCCGGGCTTCTGAGTGACGACAGAATCCTACATTTCTTGCTGTAAGCTTTACACTTGAACCAGCTGAGAGGCCCAGGCTTAAAGGCCTCCCCCTGCCCTTCCTCTTCCTGGCTCTGCTGCTACTCCTCAGCCCAGAGACCAGTAACTCTTGGGAGTGGGGAAGCAGGTGACCGTCCCACGTACCGTCTCTAGGCTGAGGAACAACAGCAGAGCCAGGGCCACCAGTGCAGTGGCAAGCCGGTGCCTTGGGGAGCATCTCCCGGCAGCCTTGCTCCCTGGGCCGGGGCAGTCTCCAGCCAGAATAGCAAATCCATTATTTTATCTGAGGCAAAGAGTAGCAAAAAGCAAGCAAGCAAGTTTTACCATCCCCAAATGCATTGTGGTGGTGGATAGATTATAGTCTCCCAACAGCACTGTGCCTTTCCCTAGGAATTAGGAGGCTGTTTGCTAAAAAACCTCTCTCTAACTCTCTCGGTGCTCTTTGAAGCAAGTTGCTCTGAGACGCACTGTTGATGAACAATCTTCTCTTGCCCCACTGTCACACCATAGGGTGACTAGATGTCCGGATTTTATATGGAGTCTTTTTCTTATATAGGCTCCTATTACCCTCCACCCGCTGTCCCAATTTTTCACATTTGCTGTTGGTCACCGTACACACCACCACCACTTGCAAAGCAGCATGCTGAGCCTTTCCTACTGCACAAAGTCTGCAGAGATAGCCAATTAGCTAAATGTGGAAGAGAGCCAAAAGCAACTGCTTTTCAATTGCCTGAAGAGCAGCTGCAACAGTCAGAAGAAAAAAGGCTCAGTCGTGAATACCTAAATGCATCTAAAACTCTCACAAATGCCCCAGTTAAGAACAAAACAAAACAAAACTGAATTCTGAACCTTTTGGACCTAATCCGGTTTCAACCAAAGTCCACAGGAGGAATCTGTCACATTTGTTAGCAGACATGCAATCAGCCCTGCTAATGCTAATTATGATGTTTTAGGGGTGATTTGTTAGCCTGATTTTCAGTCCAAAACCTGACCTCCTCTTGGGTGGCCTCAACTCTCAATACAGGCAACCAACAGAGGGCAAAAGATGGAATAATGTCTCACTCCCTCTTTACTAGAAGCCCCCTTTGATGTATAAGGAAAATCTGAAAGATTGAGGAGGGGAGGGCAAGGATCTTTTAAAGATTTTTTTGCCCCTTTTTTAATTAACTTTAGAACTATGGGGGATATTGTTTAGATCACAGAAGCAGCCAACAGAAAGAAGGACCCCACTGCTCTTGGCGCCATACAGACACACAGGGCTGGATGGGCAGCTTACAGTCCAGCCCAAAGGGCAGTCCTTTTGGTCTCTACAGGCATTTTCAAGTTCTGCAAGCTGTGCTGAAGTCCAGCTGGCCAGTCAGCAAAGGGAGCGATAGCTAAGGAAAGGAGAGGTGATTAGACACAATACTGAATGCTTCTGTCATTCTACAATGGGTTAAAAGTAACCGGAGCAAAGAGATTGGGGAGGGAAGATAAATCACATTTGTCCTACACAATGCTATCCAGTTCCAATGGAAGGGGCAGAATGCAGAGGTACTGGAGTACCAGCAAGCATCCAGACATAACGGGCATTCTGTGGCTCTCAGAAGCTCGGGGACATCAGGTGTCAGAGGTGCTTGTGTCCTGGCTATTGAAGTATTTTCTCCCAGTTGAGGGCTGTTCTGATTAGAACCAGGAATGCCAACTTGGGTAAAACAAGAGCTGACCTGAATCATTTGTGAGGTTCAGGGGAAGTTACAGTAACATCTCCCTTGCATGTCTGTTCAGGGACTATATTCTACCTGATCCCAGTGGATGGGTCTATTGCACACACAGGAACATCAGTTTCAGTGGTGTCATTTGCCATGGCATAAAGGGGGAGGGGCAACCCCTCCTCCATTCTTCTCATAGGGCTATAATGCTCCACTTGTTACCACCACCCCCCGGCTTCACAGGATACAATATAATCACAGGTAATGTTCTAGAAGAGAACACAATTTTGCTGCCCTACTGCCAAAAACAATTTTTTTCTTCCACAATACCCCTGATCATCTCTACTATCTCTTGAAAAATACCCATGAGACAGCATGGGGGGGGGGGAGGAAATATCAACACAACCTGCCACAGATCTCATGGAATTAGAGTTGCCAACTCTGCCTAAAGCTATTCCAGGAGATTTTTCCTCTCCCTCCCTCCCCCCATTTGACGCAATGTCATTTTCTTAAAATATCCTATTAAAATCTCCCAGATTGATGCCAATTCCAGGAGACTCCAGGCCAATCCTGGAGGGTTGGCAAACCTACATGTAAAGCCTGGGGCCCTTCACCGCAGTAGATCCTTGCCCTGTTGCTCAGCCTGGGGCCCTCCAAAGGGGTCAGGCAGGGGGATCATCACCCTACTGTAAATGCTCTTCACCAGGCATTGGCTGTGAAACACCTTTGAAAGTGAAGTTTTTAAATTGACCTCTTTAGGAATGCCTCAGGGTGCTGGCAATAAGTTATCCTGGCTTTCACCTCTAGATCACTGGATCAGATGTGACCTGGCTTCCCAACTGATACGTTACCATCTCACAGTTGCTCAGAGGCCTGTGTGGAAAAACCACCACTAGAACAAACAGGGCTAGTTTTCTCTCTTGAGCATGTCTGGGGCTGCTTAGCCAAAGTAATTCCCACAGTTAGTGGAGTGGTTACCATAGCTAATACAGTAGGGCAGCTGCAGTATGAAGGTGAAAATTCTGAATTGGAATTCTTGTATTGCGGCTCATTGATCTCCTCAACTTGAGACCTTACTCAGAAGAGCTATCTACAGGTATCCCTCATAGTTACACATTATGCTCACTCAGTACATCCCTCCCTGAAAGCCATTTATTTTCCCCATGTGTAGGGTTACCAGATAGCAACTGGGGGTGGGGGGGGGGAGGGAACAGGACAAGGAGTGTGTGGGTGTGGGTGTGGGGGGGGGTAATAGACACCAATATAAGAAAAAGTCCCCAAAAACGGGACTGTCCCTTTAAAAACAGGACAGAAGGTCACCCGACCCATGTGGAACCCTTTATATTGCATTTTGGTTTAAAGTGGTTGAGAGGCTCCCTGACCTAGAAAAGCAACTCGTCCTGAACCAGCACCTTGAGAGAAAAAAATAGTTCTAGACAGGTTATAGGCCTGCTAAGCCCAGGGTTGTGAGTTCAATCCTTGAGGGGGCCATTTAGGGATATGGGGCAAAAATAGGGATTGGTCCTGCTTTGAGCAGGGGGTTGGACTAGATCTCCTGAGGTCCCTTCCAACTCTGAGATTCTATGATTCTATTAAGAAATCCTTCTCTAGTCCCTCAGTTGGTAAAACAACACTGAACAGAGACAAAAGACAGTGAAATAACAGGACGACTGATTAGATATGAGACCTTTGTCTCAGTGTTTATCTGTTGGTTTGTTGTCGGGTAAAATGGCAATCCTATCCACTGCTAAGGTTCAAGGGATGTGATAAATGACTCTTTGAATGGGTGGGAATGGTTTTAGAAGCAGATGATGAAAAGACTGAAGAGGCAAACAGAAAAAGGAGAGAGGAAGAGAAATATCAACACGTGGAAGTTAAACTCCTTATTGAGCTGGTTTAGAAATTGCTGTTCATAAGACAGATAGAGTTGTGAATAAAACATTTCCAGGGACGAGTGTGGTTCACTGTTTTGAACAGGTGTTTTAGGTTACCATAGACTAGCAGCTGCCATACTGTCAATGTTTAAAGGTGTGCAATACTTATGTCTCTCTTCTTGCGAAGTATAAAACATGAAAATTAGCCTCAACTCTTTAAACCCCTGTCATTTCTGACCATCAAAGGAGACTGTTTAGTCCCCACCATGGGACGGAGACATTTCCTTCAATTCCAAAATATAGAAGTAGCCTCCCACTTGTTCTCCAATTATGTAGTGAAAAGATGCTTCTCTGCTTTGGAGAAGTGGGGTCTTCATATCACAGCACCAACCACAAATGTAATATCGACTGTGTGTGGGTGCGCGCACGCACCTACACATGTTAATATGTGCCTCTCATCCATATTTTAAACAAAATCCTTTCTTTGGAGCCTAATTTCCAATGAGAGATCAGAGAATTCACTGTCCCATATTTCAAAGCAAAGTCCACTATATGATACTAAGTGTTTGAATTCTCAGTGTGTGCAATTTTTACCATGAATAAAAATTATACAGGCAGGTTACCCTTTAAAAATCTATTTTGTCCTCATTCCTTTCACACAGTTGTCCTTTTATTTCCTTGAAATGTGAGTGGTCACCTTAGTTCATCTGGGAAACAAGCATTTTCTGCGGTGCAACCCCCACCCCACCCCACCCAGAGTTCAGCGGACTGATTAAAGGAAGGCTGGAGGCAGGAGATAAAGAAAAGATATTTTCAACAAATTCTGATGTTTGTTTTCCCAAAGTCCGTTCTGAATTCAGCATTGTGAGCTGTTGGCAAAAAGAACACGCAAAACTCAAATGCTGAAGGTTTTCCTAATTGATTGGGAAAGTAAAATGCAGTGGGATCTGGTCACACACACACCACTGAGCTTTTTTCCTCCACATAGTGAATTTTAGGGGAGGCTTGGGATGGATTTGATTTTTCAACAAATACCAGGGCAGGGAAAGGGAACCAGTGTTGGATTCTTAGTCAAGCATTTATTGCCATCACTAAGAATATAAAAATGGGGACTAACCCAAACTCTGCAGAAGGGTCTAATTATTTGTTGTTTAACCTCCAAGTGGCATTTGCATAAATGGCCAATAGATTTTAAAATAAATTAGTTTTTGTTCAATAAACTTGATTATTTTTAAAAGGGCTTTCCAAAGGGGGAGATGAAATAAATGGCCCAGTTTAGAATCAGATTAAGAGATTGCTTGCGTTTGCTGCAGTCATTGAACAGCTAATGCATCCAGTACAGCCTGAAGGCTCTGCGCTAGCTAAATATATTGATCGATTAGTGATGTCCAAACCTCAAAAGATTAATTAGTTAATGTGAATCAGGTGCTTTGAAAATGATGAAATGCTTTGCAACTGCTCTGTTTTTATTAAAAGGGGTAGTGGCCTGGCTCAGATAAGCACTCAGACATTGGGATGGTCATTCAAACCTTAGCCAAAGTGCTCTAAACCACTCTGGTCTGCAGAACTGGGTTGAACACTCAGGCGTTCAAGCAGTCTCCTAATACTTCCTGCTTCCAGCCCTCAGAGAAAAATGCTGGGGGAAGGAATTTGCCTGAACCTTAGAAGGGAAAAAAAAAACTTTCCATTTACTTCATGGCTTTAAATCAAGTCTCTGGTGTCCATACCACTTCCTTTCCTTGTCAAGATTCCCCCACTGTGAGCTAGCTGGTCACCAAAACTTTGAGCTTGCGACTAGCCTGGTTCAGCTGAATCTGCACTGGGATGAACACACCGTCATTCTAGAAAGCAACAGGCTGCTGTTCGGTGGGAGAGAGAGCTGGGCCGTGTCGCTGATTAAAAGAAAAATGTATTTCCGCCTGGGTCAGAAACTGCCCCGATAAAATGGAATTCACTGCTGGCAGTGTAAGAGGAATATCAGAAGGAGAGGAGGAGTAAAGAAATGTACTCGAGAGAGAGAAAGAGAGACAGATAGACTATATGAGGGCATGCACAAGAGAGACTCCAATGTTGCTGGCACAGTATTTGTCCTGCGGATGACAATAAATCAAGTGAAGTCCTGTGCTCTGCTACCACTGATGGAGGTCAAACTTTGACCTTCACAGTCAACTTCACTGAATTTCTAGACTATGTCCCTTCAGAGCAACTCTATTCCTTCTGAATAGTGACTGGCATGAGAAACAGTGGTCAGTGGGTGGTTGAAATAGTGCTTGAAAGAATGCTAGCATCCCTTGCTTTGATTCATGCTGCATTCCTCTAGAGCATCCTGCAATGTTGACCGGTCTCTGGACTGAAAACTTCAGGGAATTCTCTCTATGTCCACGTTTGTTCCCCTTGTTTATATGCTGCAGGAGCTTGGCCTTTGCCAGGTGTTACCCCATTTTCATCTATATGCCCCAACTCATTAAATATAGACAAATGTGGAATGACAACATTCACTATTTCTTATTCAAAAGGAAGAGCCATGTGACTCAAGTCTTTCTAGATCACACTCTAATTTACTAATAAACTGGTTGGTCTCTAAGGTGCTACAAGTATTCCTCACTTTCTTTACGGATACAGACTAACACGGCTGCTATTCTTGACTAATTTCTGCTATTCAGCCTCCTCCAATAATGTGGACTGAAATATTAAATTTAAATTAAACAGATGTACTGTAAATAAAACATGTCAACCCAACCTTGTGCCCTATAATGCCCTGCTAATATCTGTAGGGTTTTATTTGTTTCCAGATTCCCCTCCCGCTCCCATCAGTTCTCAGGCGCACGAACCAGCTTTCTCCCTACTCTTCTTTCTGCCGATTAGAATAAGATGAAATGGTGACGAAGGTTTCCTCTAAAACCTTGGAGCTGTCCAATGTGTGCAGTCACGTTATGCATCACATGTAGCCAAGATTCCCCATACGACGATATGCCACATTCAGCCCAAAAAAATGGATTGCATTAGGTCTCATGCAGAGAGGTTATTGTAGGTAGCATGATCCAACTCCACCAAAATAAGAGATTGGGTCCAGTACATGGAAGAAATGGCTTCTTTTGAGGAGCTGACCCAGCACCAGAACAATGATCTGACAAATCTCAGAAACTTCTGGAAATAATATTGTATGGGAGCAGACAAGTACAAATTGGGGAAGTAAATGTTCAGTCAGAGAAGAAGAAAAGGAAAAATTACTCTTCTTTCTTTAGCTCGTTTAAACTCTCTCCTTCAATCCCTTCTTGGACTCAAATGTGTTTAATTTCATACACACATCTAGATCTTTATTTATGAAAGTGTATGTAATATATCACACACATATATGTGTATGTAACAAACACATCTCAGTCCAAGAAGGGATGGTGGAGACAATTAAAGTGAACTAAAGACAGAAGAGTAGGACTAAAACTATTCTCCCCCTCATCTATTTGCATCTTACCTCCCTGATTTATGCTGAAACTGAAATAAGTGTGGACTCCAAGGAGTTTTTGATTTCTGACTGGTTACTACCTTGAGTATCTTTGTATGTTTTCTTATTTTGTGTGATATATGCACGCATACATTATTTCAACAGGTATAACAACAAACGCTAATCTCTGCTGCTGATCAATACTGGGACACAGTAATATCAGGGTACAATGCCAGAGATGAAGTTTCTAGACACCATAAATAATGCTTTTTGGAGCAGCTAGTCCTGGAACCCAGAAGCATGACTATCGCTAGCGTTGCCTGTGGCTGGGAGCGTCAGGGAACTGACTCCTGTTTGGTACAAGACAAGACTATCCCACACTGATCGCAGGTAGTAGCAAGGTGCCTCACAGCTCTGGGAGGTGTCACAGAGGCCAAAAACAAACAAAATGAGTGGACATTTCTAAAAACTTTGGCCTTAATCATCTTTTGCAGGGCTGTAACCAGGGCAGGGCAAGCAGGGCAGGAAAAAAACCACACACACTCCACCCCCGATTTCTTCTGCCTTCCATTCAACATGGAGGTTTTTAAACTATGGGGTGCACCTCACTTAGAGGGGCACAACCCACAGTTTGAAAACCGTCCCCTCCTACCAGGACCCAGCAGACTGGAAGCTGGTGGGAGCTGCTCGACCCTCTTGGGCCCCTGGCTGTCCGCGCTGTGGGAGCTGGGGTGCTGGCTGGCTGCCCGCAGCCCTCCCTACCCTGCTCCCCGAACCAGGCCGCCTCTGCATGGTCTGGTGCTCCTCAGGCAGGGCAGGCGGCACAGCTCTGAACTGCACCCCTGAGACTCTCTTGCCTCTTACTTGAAGGAGCCCGTCACCAACTGCTGAGGCTCCCTAGAGCTGGGCCCTGCCCGCGGAGCCTGGCCACCGTGAGATGCTCCCCAAGGTGCTCACTCGCCACTGCCCTGGTGTTTGTGTCTCTGCTGCTGCTCCGCGGGGTCGACAAGTGTCGCAGGGAACAAGCAAGAGCACATCAGGGTCGCAGCTCAGAGCTGGGCCACCCACCCTGCCTGAGGGAAGCCCTGCTGTGCACAGGCAGCCTGGCTCGAGGGGCAAGGCAGAGAGGGCTGCTGGGCAACCAGCCAGCACCCCAGCTCCCACAGTGCAGAGTCAGGCGCCTGAGTGAGCCAAGCAGCACCCACCAGGGGAGTGGCCTAAAACCTCTGTGCTGAATGGAGACAGAAATCTCTTTATTGTTCCATTCAAGGGGCCCTAGAGAATTATTTTTCTGGTTTTATAGAACATATAAATATATAAAATATATTTTACTTGTATCCAAGCTGTAACCCTCGACGCTTTACAGCATTAAATACAAGCCAGTAGATGAGAGACCTCTGAAAAGAGAGGGGCTTTTGTCGTCATGACACAAGCCCTAATGCTGAGGGCCTGTGCAGAAATGAAAAAGGAACAATTGAAGGATGAGGTTAGCAAGGGGGAAATTGATTCTGGGTGACAGGAAGGCAAGAGATTTCGGTATTAAAAACTACAGGTTAAAAAGGTAATCACTGAGAATGAAGAGAGAGTCACTGTTCATCTAGTCACGCAGCAGCAAGCGTGACCTAGCTTGCCAACTCTCTTCAGGATATGTTTGTAAGGGCATAATGGGACCTCAGTGGTCAATCCCTGTTTGGGGCTTTATGATATAATATGATAATATGAATTATTATTACTAATGAAATGCTTTCCCTGGGAAATGAGTGGTAAGCATAGCAGGCTGGAATTCAATGCACAGCTGAAAGTCAATTAGCGCTTGAGAGGGGGATTACTGGAAAGACTTGGACTGGGCCCGTAATTGTAGATTTGTAATGTTTGTATAATATGATTGTATATTATTGGGGATCTGGGGTGGGAGAAGCTTACTAGGAAATAGCTACAGGATACAAGAGTTACAAACCATGGTGACTTTTGAAGGCTTGAAGCAGCCCCAGAAGGAGTAACACCTAGAGTAGGTTTGTCAAAGGAGCTAGGTATCAACAGGAGAGTGCTCAAAGAAGATGCCAATGCTAAATTAGATCTCTTCCGGCCGAGAGCAGGGGTGGGTGGAAAGCAGCTGAGCGAAAAAGGAAAAAGATATAGATTTGGCTAGACAGCACCACCATATGGCCTTTCTGTAGGTTGGTGAAAAAACAACAATAACCGAGTGCCGAAGATCAGGTATGCTGAAAGTGCAACGATGTAAGTAATAGCTAGACCTTAATTAAAATGCAGTAGGGCTGAGTAGGCTATTAGCACATTTTATTGGGCAATGACTGCTTCTGAAGCATCCTAAGTAGGCATGTTTCCCCCACAAAGCAATGCTGTTTAGTAATACCTTTACACAAATGTGTTATTGTTCTAATTAAGGAGCGCTTCACAGAGAGGAGGTTATTTTTATGGTGTGCGTAGTAAATAATTCTCTGTCTAAGTAAATGTTTATGATCTTCAGTATCCGAAGGGCTATATAACTGATTCATAAAGTATATACTAGGGGCCATAAACATCCAGTCAGAGAGCAATTGCTTTTATAATAAAACATTTTATACAGTAAATGGAGCACATTGTGTACGAAGTTTGGGTCTATCAATGTAAATGCTACTTGAATATAAAAGGGAAAGGAGATCGCACTAATACAGCAATATGGACACAGACATGCTGTATCTCTTGAGATGTTTATATTAAAATATTGGACAGACAAAAAAATACATTGATCATGTTGTTTGAGCATGTGTTTTTTGTGGGTGGGGGAGCAGAGTTCCCAAAAAAGAAGAATGAAAATTTTACTTCTGGGGGCTACAAATGAGGATATTCCTATAAAAGGTGCTACACCAAAACATGTTTTCATTTTTGCTAAGTTGTATCTTTTATAGACACTGCACCCTAAGATGATTCACACAGTTAAATAATGCGGGTATACAATACTAAATAAATACCCAGATCTTATATTTTGCTTTTCATTAATAAATCTCAAAGCACTTCACAATCTTTAATGTATTAATCCTTTAATGAGTTTAATGTATTAGTGCTGGTCAGGAAATGTTTCGGTTTTCTGATGTAAGATAGCAGAATTTTTTCAACAATACTTAAAATAAAAAAAAACCCAAACCTGATTTTCCACTAGTTCTACTAAAATACAGTCTTCCCACAATGAATGCATGTATGTACCACTGCCCTCTACTGGTCATGACGTGTTAGAACTTCTAACCCATGGCAATCATATTACCCTCATCAACTAGTGTTATGCTCTAATACTGCAGCACACAAGTGTTTAACAGGCTACCCTCGCAAAAAGAAAACAAACTTTATGCCAGAGAGAGGAAATTTGAAAGTAAGTAAAGAGCCATGAAGGTACAGGAAAGCTGTGCCTTCTGATGGCAAGATATGCATCTATAAATTAGGATACATCTTCTAACACAACCTTGCAACACAGTCATGATTTTCTGAGAGCAGCTGCAGGTGCTCAGCACCTTAAAAAAATCATCCCACCAATCTAGTCACCAATCTTTGCTAGGATTGAGGATGATAATGAAAAGCCTAACATACTACTTACACAGGGCGGTGGGGGGGAAGATTTCTTACCTGAGTGGATAGACAAGTAGAATTTTTCTAAACTGATTACCAGAAAGGATCTAATGCTAAGTCACTAGTGGCCATATAGGTGGAAGATCAGGTGACAAGAGTCATTTTGTAAAAGAGAAGAGGACAAAATTGTATCTATCTTTTGGGCATTAGCTGTCTCTTACTTCAAGTGCATATAAGGAGCCTAGCACAATGGGTCTCTGATCTTGGTTGGAGCCTCTGAGTGCTACCATAATGCAAATAATCAAGAAGAATAAATAAATGAACCAAATTATTTGAAGATGAATCTTACACAATATAAGCCAAATGCATTGCAGGACAAGAAACTCATCTGAGCAGAATCCTGAAAACAAAAACAGTTTGAAGAAAAAAATATAAGATCTCTCAGTAGTGTCTTGGGGACATACAAAGATTTGGTGCTCTCAAGTCTCAGAATAACAAAATAGAATGATTTTAATAAGCCAATGTGCATTATTGTACTGTTGGAGAGAGCATGGGATGAGAATGAGCTACTGGCATTTCAACAAAGAATGATTAGAATAGCTTCAGTCTCTCTCCTCCTGGGATGATTAGCATTCAGAGATAGGACACAAGCTCCACAGTATACAGCACTATGGAAGTATGCTTCAACTGCTGAACATGAACAATGCTCAATAATGGTGTTTCACAACAGTGCTCATCAGTGAAAGGTTAGCCATTAGCAATGTCTTGACAATAACACCATGGCACTGTTTGCAGTGCCTTATAGGTTGCAATTGACTTCTAGCTGGCAGGCAGATCCGAATAAAGCTACAGATACTGAATCTTTAGACCAGCATCTTGGCAGAATGCCAGTGTTTGGGACCACTTATATTTGCCTTGATGTTGTTCATGATTATACAGAGAACTCAATCAAATGAGCTCAGAAGCACCTTCCTTTCCATTGGACAATGCTCATGAGGCGGCTCAGCTGACAGCTTGTGTTAGGAACATTTAGAGATGGTGCACAGGATGTCCAGGTGGACCACAGACAGTACTACATGTTAAACAGGATGATTTATCTGATAAAAAAAAGAATGCAAAGTAGTGAGAGCTGAAACTCAAGACCCCTTGGGCCAAATCCCAGTCCTTACTCAAGCAAACTCCTAATAAGCTCCTATCATGATTTAATAAGACGATTTTTACAGATTAGGAAATGAAAGCAGAGGTTAAGAAGATTTCCCAGGATCACCGAGCAAGCCTGAAACAGAGCAGAGAATGATTTTGCAGCACTCCCATCACTAGCTCATACTTTAACCACTACTAGGCAATATTTCCATGTGTACTGCCAATAGCCACACAAAGCATTTCAGCAAAGCCCCCACCCCAAGTTATGTTAACTGGTTACACCTTTACAAGTGGAGAGTCACAGATACCCCGGTATCAGCTCCTGGGGGGGGGGGGGGGAGGGAGGGAGAAAGCGTACAAAGCTCTGTTCCAATGAATGAGTGATGGGAAGGCCGGGGGAGACCATGCCCTTCTGAATAGATTGTATAAACCATGTTGCCATATTTTAGTGCTGGCTCTGTGCAAATGCTTCTCCTCTTTGGAGAGAATGCGGTTATGCCTTTGGGAAGGAGCTCGAGATGAATTTCAGGGCATCCTCCACAGAGTGCCTGAGAAAATGCTTTGCCATAAGCAGGAGATCTTACAGGCTGCTTGGGAGCTAGTCTCCATTTCCTTTCACTGCATACTATACAAGGCCCCGATCCTGAAACACGTACATGGGCAGAGCCAGTGGAGACCAGGGGACTGTGTGCACGAGTAAAGACTTGGCAGATTGGTGCCGGTAGCAGAGTGCAGTGATGGAAAGCTGTTAAAGGGCACTCATGCTCAGTGCTTCTGTGTGCCGCCTTAATCCTATTAAGATGCCAAGCATCGCAAAGGGGGCAAAAGAAATGTTCCACTTCTTTCTGGGAGAGCCACACATTAACTAGGACTTGATTTAAAATATCAGAAGTTATCTCCACCCCCCATTCACGCCTTTTGCAATGTTTACTAGTATCTATAAAGAACTCCTGAAGATTTTCTCTTGCATCACAGAACCAAAATGTAAAGGTGAGTCAAACAATGGCACTTCTGGGGTGGAGCATAGCAGTTGCATACCACCACGAAGCATCATTACCATGCACTTTAGACCAGAAAAAGAAAGCCATACCGAACTGGAACTGCAGGGGAATTTCAGGTAGGCAGAATAAAGTTACCCAAACTCACATTTTGCCTGGACACAAGGGTTAACCTCAAAACTCTAACAAAAGTACCACAGCACAGAGACAGGCCCTCCCTAAAAACACCCTTCACCAGCATCCCAGGATCCCCTAGCACTATGCGGGGATGTTCGCAGCCGGTAATCTTCCTTCTGAATTAGTGCAGAACTAACCCACAAGCACAGCTTCCTACAGCAAATGGATATTGCTTGAATATCTAGCTTCCAAATATAGACCCAACCTGACCCAGTGCTGCCTCTCCCACTCTTAGTCATGGCTCATTTACTAAATGTTTTTAAAATCGGTCTCTTCCGTCTGTTAATTGTAGCTGGAACAGAGCCAGCACTAAGGCATCTGTCTTCACAAACCATCTACAGATAGCACAATAACCCCTATTTCCGAAGGCATTTGGGCCTCACCCTTAGAGCTGATAAGAGGTGTACAACTGCAGCCATACGTATTTAAAATAATAAGTTCCCCACCTCCCACTACATTAAAGAGGCTGCAAGAACAAGAAAGGGCTTACACTGTATTTCTAATGAGAGCTGGCGGGGGGGGGAGGGGGGGGCTACTCACCAGCTACCTGAGTTATCAGCCTGAAGCTCAATGCATCTCTAAGGAGACCATCTAATGTACACAGGAGGAACAAAAACTGTTTGCACGTTGCATGGTTCCTTTCTAGGCTGCAGATAGGGCCGCACAAAGGTTATGGAGGGGCTCCTCCCTCCAAAAAAAATTACCACTGAAGGGAGGCCCAGGAAGGGGGGGGAGGGTGTTAGAAAGCAAGCACTCCCTATGGGGGTAGCTCATGTACTGGGAGGGTAGGGGGCTATGGAGCTGGTCCTGGCTCCAGGAGTTGCAACTTGGAATGTGGGGGTCACAGCACCAATCACTCAAATCAATCAAATTTGGCCTTGCGGGGGGGGGGGGGGGGGGGGCTAGGGGGCCAAACCTGAGTAGAAAACCTGAGTAGAGCTGCAACCCTGCACACCAGATCACCCTGCCACGCACTCCTCTTTGGCCTGACCACCTGCTGTCACAATAAAGAAGCATTCAGGCCAAACCAGGTGTTGCAACTCCTTTGTGTCAGCTTATAGTACCATTCAGTTTGGGGGCCCTCTCAACTGGCAGGCCTGGAACAAACTTCCCTTTTGCTACCACCCCGTCTGCAAGACCCTTCCCCCTTACGATCATTCCAGGTACTTCTGCTTAGCTAGAGATCTTGCTCAGATACTTTGAGCTCACACACTCTAAGAACGGCCTCCCGGTGCTGAAATCAGGAGAGAGCTGGGCACATGTATGGATAATTAGCACATAGGGACTGTTGAGAGCAAAGAGGTTGAGCCCCTCCAGGGTCTGTAAAGAACCTGGGTGGAGGGAGAACTTTTTTAACGCAACGTTTTAAAGCCCTGGATTCCTGACACCTATGCTTGGGGGGACCTCACTGGTGTAGTAGGTTTTCCTTCTCCTATAGGAGCAGTGTGTGGGGTATAGAATGAGTGAGGGCAAGTAAATCAGCTCCCTAGACTCTGGAGAGCTGCAGCAGGAAGACAGCAAATGGAAAGGGAGAGAGAGTACCAGAGAACTGTCTTTTTTTTTTCCAAAAAAGAATAATGTTGGACCCATTCCTCAAATACACTCCCCTCACAGTACTGAAAAAAACATAGAATTCTTATACGGCTTTTCATCTGTAGATCTCAAAAGGGTTTCACAAAGGAAGTCAACATCATTATCCCTAATTTACAGATGGGTAAATTGAGGGACAGAAAGGTGAGTGACTTGCTCACAGCAGGCCAATAGAACAGGGATTGGCAACCTTGGCACGTGGCCCCACAGGGTAAGCACCCTTAGCAGGCCCCATTGGTTTGTTTACTTGCCAGTTCGATCACGGCTCCCACTGGCCACAGTTCACCATCCCGGTGCAAACCCTGCAATGGAAGCTCTGGGAATAGAACCCAGGTCTCACTAACTGCCAGTGAGCCTTCACACTGCCTGCCAAACACAGCATTTCAGCCTTCACCTGTCAGTGGCAACTCAGAAAGCTTTAATGAAGGCTCCACGCAGAACACCAGCGTTTCCTGACAGGAGACCTTGTGTGAAAACTGACAGACTGGACCCTTCTTTCTTTTACAACCTGCTTTCTGGCTGGCGACACATGGGCAACCTTATCCCCAAATCCTGCTGTGATGAGAAGCCTTTTTGTCCCTTTAATATTTTTAGTGAAAAGAGCACCATACATCAAGGACTCCCTGCTTTTACCAGCTCCCGGGAACCCATGAGACTGACTGCAGTGGTAAATCACATCCCATTTGCATTTTTAATGTGTCAGTTATAGGCAAGTACTTAAACATGGCACTCTTCCATCATCTCTCAGGAGTCACTAAGCCTTAACTAATGATGATGATAAAACAGTCTTCAGGAAGGTACCATACCCTTTAAAATCTGAATGGCTCCTAAGCAGAGATATAGCACTGGGGAGAGTGGGGAGGGTATTGAGTATGAGGCTATATTAAGGCGACTACCGTGCAGAAAATACATCATAAATCATTCTGCATCTTAAACACCAAATTCATTTTTGGTCACCATATCTCAGACAGACAGAGCAGGGTAGGAGAGGAGCGGAAAAGGACAACAGAACCAGTCTGGATATTGGTGAGAATCCAGATAAGGAGAGACTAACAGGCCACGGAACTAGGTGGTTTAAAGAAGAACAAGAGGTGTTATAAGACGCATTGTCATTGTCAGTTCCCTGCAATTACCACTCCAAGTCTCTAGATTTTTCCCTCCTTCCCAGGGTGACTACAGTACCTGTAGGGAACAGGTGCCCTCTGTCCAAAGCAGGGACTCCACCCTCCCCCAGGAGATTTGCTTTCCTTTGCTGTGGAATGCCCCCCCAATTATTAGCCCCAGAAACAATCCCTAAACCAAGACTATCTTCAACAAAGTAGCATTCTTGTCCCAAACTAACACTAGTTTATCGCACTGTGTTACGCATACACACGAAGAACCATTCCTAACTTATCTGCAGTAACAAGATTTCTCCTGGATAGTATTCAGCCCTATAGAGGGACATAAAAATGAACACTATAAAGAGTGCCAATCAACCATTCCTCCAACAGCACAACAAGAAACACATGAAATTTTAAAATAAAATAGATGCAAAGACTTGCTACTTACCAATCACCGGTGGGCCCTTCCTCTGCTGCAGAAGTTGTGCTGTCTGATACCACTGGATTCCATGGTGCAACAGTCATCCAGAGAGCTAACCCTCGCCACATATTGTAAACACACCGGGACTGGATCCCAGTGCACCCACTCCATAGAACTGTAGGTAGGGTGACCAGACAGCAAATGTGAAAAATCAGGTAAAGGGGTGAGGAGTAATAGGAGCCTATATAAGAAAAAGACCCCAAAATCAGGCCTGTCTCTATAAAGTCGGGACATCTGCTCACCCTAACTGTAGCTCTGCTACAGATTCTCACAATTATTTTGCGAGCCTCATGATATTTGATTTTTGTTCTTAAAGTCCCAGCTCAGGTGATTAGGTGAGAATTTCTGCTTTCATTTAAAAAAAAGTAAAGAAAAGGTGGAACCTTGATGGTCGCAGAGCAAAGCTTAACAATGTGACTTGACCTGAAGGCTCAAAAAAACAAACAAACAAACAAAACAAAAAACCCAACCACCCAGTTGACTAATGAACTGGATCCAAAATGTATTCTATTTTTTTTAAAATGTCATGATTTTTTTGAGGCCCAATTCCTGGCTTTTGAACACTTGGGACTGGCAATACTGGTTGCTGGAGATCCCAGACTCTTAAAATGAGCTGGTGAAGCATATTTGGCTCCCTACACATTATCCAAACAAGGAATCTTAACCTCACTTAGCTTAGCTAACAAACTAGAGAATCACCATTCCCTGTAGCTATAGTAGCATGGCAGGCTAGTACATCAGTTCTGTTAAAGGGAGAAAAGGAGGTTTCTGGAGCCAGCAAAACATTTCACTCCTAACTTCTAGCTACCAGCTCTCTTCCCAATGGAGAGAAAAGTCACACCCAGGGGAGGGGCTGAAGACCTACATCCTATAACACCTGGAGAAAGGTAAAGGGCTGCACCCAAACACACTTTAACCGAACCTGCAGGGAGGACTAGACCCTAACTTCACCATGAATAAAGGCTGTTTACTTGTAAATGGTAAGGCCAAAATTAAAGCGTAACTACAGGCTGTGGTCACCCGAGTTTCTGGGGAAAAACCAGAAAGCACTAGACAAAAGAGGCTTTTGACAGCTGTGAGAAGGAAAAGATGCTGCTTCTTTATTCTGCCCCAATGAAGCCAACTCCCTGTTTCTCCTGACATTCCCTCCCCTTCCAGAATGAAAAGTCAGGCCCTGTTACAGCAATATGTGTCTGTTCTTTTCTTATTTCCCAGGTATTTCACTCCCTCCCTTCCTCTTCCCCTCACAACCAGTCATTTTCCTCTCTCCTTCCTGTTTGTTACCACGGAAAGGCGCCTAAAGGACATGTGTCTTATGTGGACTGAGGCCTGACAAGCAGGCCAAAGAGGAGCCTACCGTCCTAACTAATGCTCTTACAAAGGGAACAATGATCTCCTTCCCCTTCCTGACATAAAGGAGAGGGGTGATGATATCTCCGGGGGCAGTCAGCAGGATGAGATTTCTAAGTAGAATAGGTTAACAAGGTTTCTGGAATCCCTGTCATTGGAGGTTTTTAAGAATAGGTTAGATAAACACCTGTCAGGGATGGTCTAGGGCAGTGGTCCAGGGCCCCCTGGCAAGGCTGTGAGCAGGTTTCAGGGGATCCATCAAGCACGGCCAGCATCAGACTCACTGGGGCCCAGGGGAGAAGACACAGTGCATGGAATGGACTAGATAGGGAGGGACGGGGGCGCAACCTGAGCCTGAGAAGGTGCCAGAATTTACCAATGTACTTTGCCAAAAAGCCACAGTAATACGTCAGCAGCTCCCCTGTCCTGTTCCTAGTGCCTCCTGCCCACGGGCAGCCCCACTGATCAGCACCTCCCCCCCAATCAGCTGTTTTGTGGCATGCAGGAGGATGCAAGGGCAGAAATGAGGGACCTCCAAGCTCAGAGGAGGGGGCAGGGCCTCTGGCAGAGCCAGGGGCTGGGCAGTGAGCACCCACCCAGCACATTGGAAAGTTGGCACCTGTAGCTCCAGCCCAGGAGTCGGTGCCTATATAAGGAGCCCCATATTAACTTCTGATGACCGCATGTGACTCCAGAGCCACCGTCTGGCCACCCCTGGACTAGATGACGTCTCACGGTCCCTCTCAGCCCTACATTTCTATGATGGTGCCAGTCAATGCAGGTAGCAAACCACTGTGCTCAACCTGATGGAAACGGCACCAGAGAGCTTTTGCTTCAAGGACTTTCCACCTCTGTTTGTGAGTATTTGGGCTACAAGGAACCTGAGAACTGAATCTGGGAGTGCTTGAAACAAAGCCGCCATGCTTATTATCAACCCTTCATGGGTTCCACTTTCTCCCAGAGATTAGAAAGAACCCAGGGTGGTTAAATTAGGAATAGAAGTGTCCAAGGCTCTCTTCAAAATATAAGGATCAGCCCTGTGTCCTCTAGAATGGAAATAAAACAATGTACATTTTACAGAACGTTGAGAAAGTTTAATATTCAAAATGCATCTAGCCAGAGTAGCATCTGTAGTTAAATAAATTACAGCACCAGTGAGGTGCCTCTCATGGGGATGAGGGTTCCACTGGGAGATGGTGCTATTGACATTTGACAAAGATGCAGAGCTGGGTGTAAGCTACTTACTGGTGGCCCTTTATGCCACATTCTCAGCAGCTCTCCCAATGGTTTCAGATGTTAACATGGGGGGAGGACTGGACCTTGTGGCGTGAGAGTGGTTGAGGTGGAGAAACTGTTGCCCAAACAACTCTCTGGGTTGTCAGTGAAAGAAAAGACCTGAAATATCTCACGGTGTTTCATTTCAATCCCTTGGAGATCGACAGGATTATATGAAAGTCAATAGTATAAAATGTGACAAGTCCATTAGGATGATTACTGATGTACTCTAGCCTGCAGACAGGTCAGCTGCCAGAGCAAGTGCTGTCTATACCATGTTCTAGCCTTGGCTGAAAGAGGCCAGAAGGCTGACACACTGGGACAGAAGCCTGTCTTTCCAGCTTCTCAAGTAACTTGCTTAGCTAGCAGTTATACAATAGGTGCTAATGATGGTTTCTTCAGTACTGCTTGGAAAATGGCAGGTTTCAGGCTGGGTGACAGTCTGGTGGGGGGGTGGGGAGGGAAGAGTCTGATCAGGCCCTTACTGAACCCAGAAGAGGATTTACCATTAAATAAACAGTGCAGTGGCCCCTGGCCTCCAATGACAGGCACCTCCCCCCCACCCCACCCCCAATGCAGGATAAATCTCATCTGACAACCTGCCCTTGACTCCTAAGCCAACAGCATATTCTGTGACTGGTGGCTCCACACTGCTCCCTGAACTGGTCAGCTGCTGGCATCTCTCTGCCTGATCCTGGTGGGGGAGAGGTAGATCCAGGTGCTGCCCCAGGCAGCACATAGAGACCCCTGCCCCCCTTCCCCCAGTGGGTTTGCAGAGATGTGCCAGCAGCAGCACCAAGGCTGACCCTCACCACACTGCCATCCTCCCTCTGTGCTGTGGCACTCCCACAAGTGGCCAGCACGTCCCTGGGGCTGCTGGGGTGTGAGGAGTATCTCCACACATTGCCCACACCCTGAGTGCTGACTCTGCAGCTTCCAGTGGCCCGCTACTGCAGCCAATGGGAGCTGTGGGGGTGATGCCTGCAGGCAGCTGCACAGAGATACCCCGCCCCCAGTCTAGGAGCTGCTGCTGCAGAGTGTTTGTGGGTTGCTGTGGGAGCCACACTGCTCAAGGTTAGTGCTGCCCCCGATGCTCTGGTACCAGCTGAGCCCTCATCCCACATCCAAAACTTCATCCCACAGCCTGACCCCTGCTGCTCTCCAAGCCCCTTCTCCAAGCAAAGTACCTCACTTTATTTTCCTGTACTTCCTCTTACCTAAAATATAGAAGGATGAAGGGGGGAAAAGAATGAAAAACTGCAGGGGAGGGGACATCGTCCCCACTGAGAGATTTTTTTCTTGTCTGACTGGGGAGGAGGGGGAGAGGAGGGGAGGGGAGTGCTGAAAACAAAGCTGCACATAGGGCCCCCACTAACTAAATCTGCCACTGACTGAACCAGTGGAATCTCAGTCTCTTCCCACCCAGGTACTGCTTTGTCAAGCACGTTTTTCACTGTTGGGCTGCAGTACTCCTATGCAGACTGGGTGCAATAGCACCACCTACTGGATTTGCACGAATCGGGGGAAATTATCCAGCTCTAGGCTTCCCAAACTGGGGGGCCTCCATAGGCACAACTGCATTCTCCAGTCAAATCTCTAACTCCAATTGCTGCATGTAATCTAACTAAAAGCTAGATCAGTAACTTTTAAGCTGTTGAGGGTGGAGTATAGACAATTCTTTAAAAGGCAATGTCCTGTTTAATTCTCAAAAGGACAATCCTGTTTCACTTCAAGATAATATGTTGCTCTAGGTTTACATGTAATAAAATTGTCCTGCAGTCAAGGGCCTCCAGCAACATAGGAACAAAACCCCTCCCAAGCTGCACCTCCCCCAGTGAGTTGGCTTTTAGAAGTGCAACTGTGTGTATATGTCAAACTTCAGTGGAAGTTAATACGGTAGGGACCAGGTAGTTTTAAGTGTTACATCCCAACATTATCAAAACTTTACCAGCTAAGGGATTTACAATATGCAATTGAGACTGATGGATGCATTCAGGAAGTGGTCTGAGGTGGTAGTTTGTGCAGCATGGACATATCCCCTTTACTGCTATCATCCATTTGTGATTTTTAAGAAGATACACCTATAGGATGGAAGACATGCAGTTATTTTTATTTCCCTTCAGTTTTCCGTCTGTCTGGATTTCAACAGCCTCCATCCTACCAGCTATGGATGTTAGAAGCTATCGCCTGTTAAATGTGAATATGGGCTTTTAGTACGGACAGCCAGTGAACTTAGTGAACTCCCTCCCTCCTTAGTAAGCCTCAAAAATAATCTAGACAATCAACCTAGTTTACTGCCACTATTAAGTCATGGCTCACCAGCCCTGTAAATAGCCTCTTGAAATTATTCAACTTTGCAGGAAATGGCTTCTCTATATTACTTGTTTTACAGATCCATTAGTCACTTTCACCAGCCTGAAGGAAAATTAATTCAGTGCCCAAACATAAAATACTAGCCAACAAATTAATGTATCAGAACCAGTTACCTGTAATGGAACCAAGCCAATTAAGGCGATTGAATTTCCCTTGTCCTTCTGAAGTATTGACTTCTCTATTTCCTTCACAGCTGCCTTTTTTGCATATGTATAACAAGCTATTGGTTGAGACTTCCTGTACTGGGGGTCTCTGCTTCATGATGCTCTATAGCAGGGGTCAGCAAGCTGCAGCACATGAGCTGCTTTTTAGTGGCACTCTGCTGCCAGCCAGAGTCCCGGCTGCCGGCCCTAATCAGCCCACTGCTGGCCTAGACGGATGGAATCTCAGGGCAGCAGCTGGAACCCCACACCGGCAGCAGGCTGTGCGGCTCAGCCTGCTGCTGGTCTGGGATTTCAGCTGCCACCTGTGCTGCCGGACTGGAGTTCCCTCTGCCGGCCCTGTAAAGGTAAAATGTACTAGTGGCATGCGAAACCTTACATTAATGAAGGCTTGTCACAACACTTCTCAAAGGTTGCTGTCCCCTGGGCTAAAGAGAGATCAGAAAGGGAAACTTGAGCTGACAGTTGTTTGGGATCTTAACTGAGGGGCCTCAAAGCAAGTCTTGGAAGAGCTGAATATCACCCTAGGAATGGATTGGGTGCAATTGCTTTCTATGAGTTCTGTCCCCTTTATGGGGAAAAGGGATCTCCTGGTCTGGCTTCTCTTGCCAGGAAGGATTTTGGAGGTTTCAGGCCTCAAGATTTCTTTATACTCCTTGGCTTTCCCTGGAGTGGCTCCTCTTGCACTCTTGGCAAAACTCCAGACGGCAACTCAGGCCTGAAGCAATCCTGTCGGTCATGCTGGAAGACCACATACACATTCACAAATTGAAGATGGAAATTGCTCAAGGTGTAGGTATATTTGATTGTATTGTGTATTTGAATGATTGATGAATGGATATAGGAATACATAGAGGAATAATAGTAACAGAATTGTGGTTTTTTTCTATCTTATTATATTTACAATAAATGTGGTGTTTTTGCCTTATCCCTCTTATAAGATCCCATTAGCTTGTTTTTAATAGTATAACAAAAGGATAGGAATTCTAAATATGCATTTATAATAGTCAATTTGAGATAAATATTCCCTGTAAGGCAGTGAAGTTTTCATAGGAAGTTACCCTAGATGTATACAAAATAATTCATGAGAGGATAATTCCTCAAGTGGAAGATCTCAGTTGCTGCCTTTTAAAGTGAATTTAGTGTCCGAAACATCTCCATAATTTCCGGGCACCTTTCCAACAGTATGTTTTAAGCCTATGGTACCAATGGTCCAAAATGCCCATCATTAACTATAGATAATGAATCTTTACACCTAAATCATTTGTTTTATGGTGTGACTGAAGACCCCATCCTCTAACAAGTGAAGGGAGTAGCTATTTGAACACCAGTTAGGTAAAACATCCCCTTTGTACTAATCTTTTTCTGATCAGAACAAGCTCTATGAAGCATTTGTTTCTGAAAAGCACAACACTTTACAAAGTGAAAATTATAGGTTATATCTCTGGCATCCTGGAAATTCCTCATCACAAGTCTGCCTACGTCTAAAGAAGGTGAATTGAAATTTAAGAAAACACCAGTATAACTATACCAGAAAGGACGACCAGAAATGCAAGGTGTAAGAAACAGATCTTTTATTAACTTCTCTTTCACTGTTCTTGTATTGAAGTTAAGACCATTCAGTGGCAGTTCCAACCCACTCAGTGGCCTGTGCTGTGGGAGCTGCAGACCAGTCTTCAGTGGCAGGCTGGGCACTCCAATCCTCTGAAATAATAAAGTGACTATCAGGAACTTCTACAGCTACTGTGCTCACATCCTGTGCACCCATTAACTAGTTTCACATGCAAATCTAATCATACATTTGAATAGGCAAGAACACTTATGGAAACACGTGTGTCTGACTGTTCATGTATCCCAGTGGTCACAAATTGTTTCCACTAAGAAGCACTGATCCAAAGGGTTAGGCTTTTAAGACAGGGAAAGCTATACAAATTTCCCGGATGAATATAGGAAATACTACCCCATACTCAGCCATACTAGCCAGAGGACATCTGCAGGAAATGTTTGGAAAATACTGTGGAACGGCACCCAAAACTAACGAAAATCTGAGGAAATTCACTCAATGCACATGAAAACTAGTCAGAGCTCTATGTGCATCTCCCAAATTTCACACAGTTGACTATCACTAAGTCAGGTCTTTAAAAAAAATCCCCCACATAAGAACCTCTCTCGCTGCCATCAGCTCTTCCCTCAAACATTTCTAAAAAACTCACCAGTTGGGAACTGCTGGATTGGCACAGACGGTACCTGCACCCCCTCAGACCAATCTGCAACCTCAGGCTGAGGAGCAGGAGCAGCAGCAGCAGCAGCGGCGGCGGCGGTGAATTCAGGTGCTGGGGCTGTCCATTCACCCTGGAATTCCTCCTTGGTAACTGCCTTCTCAGCTGCAGCCTGCTCCTCCTTTTCAATCTACCAGACACAAGATTGAGAGAATCTCAGCGGGAGCGAGTACATTCCTACATTAGCTAATTTGTGCTGACTGAAGACAATTTAAAATGGAGGTTAAAGCGAGACTCTAATACAATCACTAAAATTATTACAGATGAAACTGCCCTCAAGTGACTTCCAAGGTGGTTTCCAGACCCTCCCCTACATGCACACTCCCAACCCAATCTAGAAGTTTTTACCTCCTCAGGATCTCTGTAGAAGTAGAGGTCGGGCATGACCTCCCATGGGTGTTCACGGGAGATGGTGCCGCGCATGCGCAGGACCTCACGGGCGAGCATCCACCACATCAGACCCACTGAATGGGCCCCCTGAAACACAAACTGGTGTCTAACCTTTGGTTCAAAACCAGCCCTTTAAAAAATGCTCCCCCCCCCCCTTTAAACCCTTCGAGGGTCCTTCACAAAGCAAGATATAGGCAACTCTCTGGGGGCACTGCTCACTTTTCAGATCAACAGTGAAAAAACCACAAATGTAGAAAAACAGTTGTACTATTTATGGCAGACATTAGTATGGATCAGTCACGAACACCTGGGTGGACTATATATGGCTCAGTGAGAGTCATCCTCTTGGCTTATGAGGGTCAGACCCCAGAGGCACCCCATAAGCATCAAGATTTTAAGAAAGCAGCATGTTTATGGAGTACCTGAACTTACACAGCTAGGAAAGACTGACCAAACAGACATCATTTAAAACATATTCTGTATATGTACCCAAGTCAAAACTGGAACAAACAAATTTCAGAGGTAAGGGCTTAGTCAACACCCTAGGCTCCTTCTTCCTTAAGCCTCACCATTGGGGTAGTTCCAGAGAAGCGCAGATGTTTTCCACAGCAATTTCTTCAGCAGCCGGAAGACTCATCTTGGTGCTTCCCTTCTCTCACATTTAAGACATGTTGCAAGAATCACTATCAAACTCCACTCATTGGACCACAAAGGCCCTTGTGGCGTTAGCGAAAAATCCTGCTGAGGTTAATATAGCACACGTCCTACACTTGAGAGTTCATTGGCCAGAAACTGACCTCAGCTCCAAGCTCTAACTGTGTGCAGTTCAATCCCTCCTTCACACCATCTCTCCCTCCCCCACCACACCAAAGGTGTTAACTGGTTCTTACCAAATTAAATATGCTAACACTTCCTAGCCCTTCTCTGCAGGAAGGGTTTGAAAGAGTGCATACTAAGGTTTCCATATCGTGGATCTAGAATGAGTGCCAAAGGGAGAAGCATTGAATACTAGAGCAATTACCTTATTATTGCATGGGATAGCAATATCCACATAGCGCAGTGGGGAGTCTGTGTTGCACAGAGCAATGGTTGGGATGTTAACGTAAGATGCCTCAGTCAGTGGTTGATGATCAGCCCGGGGATCTGTAACCACCAAAAGGCGTGGCTCACGGAAGGCAGCCTGGATCTGATTTGTGAAGGTACCAGGAGTGAAACGTCCAGCAATTGGTGTAGAGCCAGTGGCTGCAGCAAACTTCAGAACAGCACGCTAATTAGGGGAGTAAAAACAAAACCCGGATTATACAGCTGGAGTGATCCTCTCTCTATCATGGCACTGTGGCAACCAAAGCAGATGCATATTTTTGAATGGCCCTCTTTCTATCTTCATTTCCACGGTCTATGACTGAACTCCTCTGACAACATAGCTCTGGCATGGAACAGAATGGAATTGTACTCAATTATTCGCAGCTCTGCAAGACTAAAATAAAGGAGTAAAACCCCATCTGTCAGTGAAATAAGCAGCCAGCCCAGGACTCTGGAAAACAAGGGACCACTTCCTAATACTAACCATATGCGACTCCCCGGGAGGTCTCAACTCTGCTTAAACTTGTATATTAGTGACATTTAAGAATCTAGCTTTACCATTTACCTAGCCTCTGTATTTATATTGATCCTCTTGTAACAAATACAGGGTGAAGGTGAAAGTGCAAGGAAACAGAAAACAAGATACTTCTCCCCAAATTTCTACACAGTATTTCAACTTCCTGTATCAGGCTGCAGCAAAACTTTAATCCCAGGTGAAAAAAACTCAGTTAAATTTACCCGTGACAATTTCTCAGGAATATACGATCAAGTCTAAATTGTTGAAAAATTCTTTAAGGCTATCAGATGTCTCAGTTAGACTGGCATATGATTGCCTTCAAACTCCAATTAGAATGCATAAGAACCCATCTAAAGTAAGAAATTTAGTCACTAATCTGTTAGTACCTTAATTACTGCCACCTAGCCCTCCCATCCAAGACACTTGCTCTAAAGCAGCGGTTCTCAAACTTGCTGAGAACGCGACCCTTTTTTCCCCTCTCCGGCGGCACGGCGCAACCCTTCTTTGTCCACCGAAAAAAATACTTCCGCATTTGGCAGCTATTTTTGGCGGAGACACGCCGAGCGCTTTGAGAGCGCTCTGTATGTCCACCAAAAATCTGCCGAATGTGGAACTAATCAATTTGGAAGCTTTTCGGCAGTAGCAGGAGCTCGTGACCCCTGGGGAAAGTGCTCGGCAACCCCCCGGGGGGGCGCAACCCCCAGTGTGAGAAATCCCGCTCTAAAAGAACAGCACACTATGAACTATTCAACTTGTACCTGCAAAGCACTCAAGTTTCAAATCTGTATATGTGAGAAATTTGCTGGAAATGGACACACACATTCTTCCCAAGCCCCAAATGCAAAGCATCGGTGTCCAAAATAAGCATTACATTCACGTGCTTCCATTTACGGAACCTCACTGCCCTGCATGCAACATATGCTCAGTGAGCACGACTCTACAAAAGCAGGCCCGTGAATAAGGTTCATACCTGTCCAGTATTCCTGGAAGAGATGACGCTCACATCAGCTGGGTTTTCAATGGCAACGATGGCACGGGCTGCCAACAGGAGCTTCTCCCAAGTCCTCTTCAGATTGATGATGTAAATACCTAATGTTAACAGCAGCATCCACAATAACCAACAAGTATAAGCTCTAATTGGCACTGCACTGGTGAAACTAGATTGGCATGTAGCAGCGATTACTATCAAACCCCAGTCACGGAGGGAACCCCTCTCCTGGTGTTAGCGAATATCCTGCCATGCAATTCACTGTAGCACACTTCCGACACTCAAGAGGTCATTGGTCAGAAACTGGCCTAATCTCTGAGCTTTAACAGTGTGCAGTTCAGACTAATGAAGAAAATTTAAAAAGGGATCAGCACATATGCACAAAACATTTTATTATTCAAACCCAGAGCCATAGAAAATCAGTGACAAAACTGAAATTCAGAAAACTAACGTTTGACAAAGAAAGCAGTTTTGGATCAACACTATAGCTGGGGAGGGAACTGACAAAAACTCCAGAGTTTTGATTTTCAAAAACCAGTCACAAATTTAAAAATCCTGCACAACACCCCCACCCCAATTTTTCACCAGGTCTATTGAAGCCATTCCTGCACATCTGACACATCCTTGTTTTGAGATAATATACAGTAAGGAAAAAAAAGATGTGAATCACTTAGTAAATCCTATTGGTTTGTAAGAGAAAATACAACTCTTGGGTCTTTATTTGCCCTTTTTTAAGTTACAGGTGGAGGCCTCGAATTGTGACATCATACCTACCTAAAACGTGAAAAACTAGCAACTTAGAAGGGACATGATAATAGCATATATTTAAGCTCCAGCATTAACTTGTATTTTGGCTAAAGGATACCTTTTGTTAAACATTCTTAAGACCTTCCAGATATCTGCCAGCATAGTCAGGTTAGACTAGACCAGGGGTGGGCAAACTTTTTGGCCCGAGGGCCACATTGGGTTTACAAAATTATATGGAGGGCCGGGTAGGGAAGGCCCCGCCCACAATCTGGCCCCCTCCCACTTCCCGCCCCTGAGAATCCCTGACCCATCCAACACCCCCCCACACCTTGTCCCCTGACTGCCCCTTCCACAGACCCCTAACCACCAGGACCCCACCCCCTACCCAATTCTCCTGCTCCCTGTCCCCTGACTGCCCCAATCCCTATCCACCTTCCAAACCCCTAACCACCACCCCAGAATCCCCCCCCCATCCAACCCACCCTACTCCCTGACTGCCCCCTCCAAAGCCCCCCCCCCCCAACCACCACCCTGGAACCCCCCCATCCCCCCTCTTACCACAGCTGCTGGAGGGGGGCAGCATGCAGCCCCGGCCCCCAGAGCACTCCCCTCGCCACACGGCTCTGGGAGAGGGGCCAGCGTGCAGCTGCGGCTCCGGGGGAGGAGGACAGTGCGCAGCCCCAGCCCCCAGAGTGCTCCCCGCGCAGCGCGGCTCTGGGAGAGGGGCCAGCGTGCAGCTGCGGCTCCGGGGGAGGAGGACAGTGCGCAGCCCCAGCCCCCAGAGTGCTCCCCGCGCAGCGCGGCTCTGGGAGAGGGGCCAGCGTGCAGCTGCGGCTCCGGGGGAGGAGGACAGTGCGCAGCCGCGGCTCCTGGGAGGGGCCACCGCACAGTTCCAGCCCCCAGAGCGCTGTCGGCGTGGCTCCGGGGGAGAGGCTACCGTGCAGCCCCGGTCATCGGAGTGCTGCCCCTGTGGCATGGCCCGCAGCGGAGGGCCCGCAGCGGAGCCCGGGCTGTGCAGCTCGGGGAGAGGCAAGGGGCAGCCCCCCGCCGCGGGCCGGATGGGACAGTGTCGCGGGCCGGCTGTGGCCCGCGGGCCGTAGTTTGCCCACTCCTGGACTAGACTATTTCTAAGGTAAAACCATAAGCAGCAAATCAAGGTACAAATCCAATTGTTAAGATATGCTTTACAGGTTAACTTTCAGTGAAATATACTTATCAGTGAGGCGGCTCTAGGTCAGGGGTGGGCAAACTTTTTAGCTTGAGGGGCCACATCCAGGTATGGAAATTGTATGGCGGGCCATGAATGCTCACAAAATTGGGAATAGGTGTGTGTGATGGGGTATGGGCTGGGGGTGCAAGCTCTGGCATGGGGCCAAAAAAATGAAGAGTTCAGGCTGGGGAAGGGACTGAGCTGGTGCAGGGGGTGAGGGCTCTCGGATGGAGCTGAGAGGTTTGGGGTGCAGGAGAGGGGGGCTACAATCTTGGATCAATGGGTTCAGAGAGTGGAAGGGTGATTAGGGATGGGGCAGGCTGTTGGGGCATAATGGGTGAAGGCTCAGGCTCTGGGGTGTGGCAGAGGAGCTTCAGGTAAAGAGGGGGCTCTGATCTGGGATTAAAAAGTTCAGAGGGCAGGAGGGGGATCAGGGCCCTGGCAGGGGCCTCAGGCACAGGGGGCCTGAGGTGCAGGCTCTGGGCAGTGTTACCGCAAGCAGCTCCCGGAAGCATGTCCACCCTCTGGCTCTGAGACGCAACCGGGTAGCTCTGCGCACTGCCCTGTTTGCAGGTGCCACCCCTGCAGCTCCCACAGGCTGGGAACCACAGCCAATGGGAGCTGCAGGGACAGTGCCTGCAGACAGGGCAGCACACAGAGCTAGAGAGAAAGAGATCATGCCTGCTGCTTCCTAGGAGCCACAGAGTGTGTCAAGCCTCTGATCCCACTTCCTGGCAGGAGTGGAGGACCAGATGTCACCTGAAGGATGAAGTTTTCCCACCCCTGCTCTAGGTACTCAGTGTTGCATAAGAAAATACAGAACGCAGCTCAACTCTGCTGAGTTGATTCCTCCAGGATAACACCCCACTGTGAATGGGTGCCAGGGGATGGATGATTACCTGTTTGGTTAATTCCCTCTGAAGCTGCTGGCATTGGCTGCTATCACAACACAGGATACTGGGATAGATGGACCTTGTCTGACCCAGAACGGCAGTTCTTGTGTAACCCTGTTAAACATCATTGCCAGTTCCTGCTACTAAACATCCATTCTAAGCCCTAAAGCACTTACCATCACTTTTCCTTTTGTAGATATAATGTTCCATCTGAAAGTCTAGATTGGTGCCACCCAAGTGGGTTCCTGCAGCGAGGAATTTGAGGACATCCTCCTCCTTCATCTGCAGGACGTCAAGGCCTCCGGACATTGTTAAAGTTCCCCTTTTAAAGTAACGTCAGGGAACCTGGAACAACAAATCACCTCACTCTACCACAAACTTACTCAGAAGTAATCGTGTGAAGTAACAGAATATTGGGGAATCCTAACCATGGAGATTTTTTAAGAACAGTTTGTACAAGCATGCTAGGGATGGTCTAGATCAGCGTCGCTCACATGCAGCCCTGACCAGGGGCTTTTCTTGACACTGCTAATAAGTCTGTACACTTTGTATTCGGTGTTGTGACTGAGGGCAATATATTGGAAAATGTAGAAACAGCCCAAAATGTTTAAATAAGTGATATTCTATTAACAACTGTTTTAACCACTCGATCGCCCTACTAAAAACAAAACCATAAAAGCAGAACAAAAAAGGAAACGAGAACAGGTGAGGCCCTTGATGGGTCTTTCGATCCGGTTTAGGCTCAACACGGAAATGGACAACTCGACATTTCTGTTGTGTTTGCAAAAAAACCGAATCAACTTGCTACGAACCCCCCCCCCCCCCAATACAGGGGGCATCGCTCACTTGAGGGGAAACCAGGAGGATTTGAGGGGAACCCGTCAGAGCAGCCACGCGCAGGAGTCGGGCTCCGCATCCCGAGACCTCGATTTCCTTGGTCCGGCCCCAGTACAGGGCCTGGGGTCCCGTCCGGCCCGACGGGCCCATCCCGAGCGCGCCCGGCGTCCGTGGAGAGAAGCTTCCTGAAGCCCCCCCCCCGCCGCCGCGCACGGCCCGGTCCCGAGCCCCCCCCCCCCGGCCACGCGCGGATGGTCCCTCCCAGGCCGGATCCCGCCCCGCAGGACTGACCCGGGGACAACGCCGTATGGAGACCACGCCACGCTCAGCGAGAGAAAGAGGGAGGCGGCGGGAAGTGACGTTATTTTATACGTTCCCGTCGGCCAATCAGCAGCACGAACGTAGCGGAAGCGAGACAAAGGGTTGAAGGTCGCCTGGTGCCTCCGGGGCGGGAGTCACTTAGCCAGAGTCACGTGGGCAGCAGCCGGCAGGTGGCAGCAGAGCCGCGAGTGCTGGGCAGGGGCTGGGAGAGCCCGGAGCGGGGCGGAGCCAGGCGGGAACGGGCGGGGCGCGAAGCTGTAGGAGGCTCCGGAGGCGGGGCCTGGGATGGGGCCCTAGAGCGCCCACGTGGCCCTCTCGCGCCGGGGACACACCCACCCAGCACCCCCCGGCCTGGGGCTCCCGCCGGTTTGTCCCCGAGCCCGCACCCGCTAGTGTTTGGGGTCCAGCCCCTCCGCTCTCACCGCCCGTACAGGGGCGGGTCCCAGCCCCCTGGTTCCGGAGAAGAGCTTGGAAACAGCTGCACCCCCAGAGCTCAGAACTCGCTAGTAGGCAAATGAAATGAACCCGACTGGTGATCTGCGATTTGCCGTCCTGCTGTCGACACTGATCACTACAGGGCTGAAGCGCTGCACACGAGTAACTCCTAGCTAGGGCGTACCACGTTCATGCTCCATTTTGGTCAATTTTGGGGGCCGTTTTTTTTTTTTAATTTGTCAGTTTAATGATTTCAGATGTTTACATTTGATATTTCAAGGTGTTGTAATTGTGGGGGTCCTGACCCAAAAGGGTATCGTGGGGTGGGGGGTCACAGGATTGCCACCCTCTTCTGTACTGCCTTCAGGGCTGGGCTCTGAAGACAACAGCCATGGAGCTTCCTACAGCTGGAGGAGGTTCCAATGGTGGACGTGGACTTGATCTGCCCCTGCTTCTGGGAGTGCCCAGGCGGGGGCTCCTAGCTGCTAGTCACAACCAGTGGCAGATTAACAGATGGGCCCATACAGTTTGTGCCCTGGGACCCAACCAATTTGGGTGGGTCCAGAAAAATGGGTGCCCTTATCCCTGGCAGAAGCCCCAAGCCCAGCCACCCTAATCCCCAGCTGGAGCCAGGAGAGGCAAAAGCCCCAAGTTGTCCTGAGCCCCAGTTAGAGCTGTGGGGAGCAGAGAAGCCCCAAACCAGGCTGGACTGTGGGGCTGAAGCCTCAAGCTCAGGCATCCTGAGCCCCTGCAGGAGCTGTGGGGCTGAAGCCCCAAAACCTGGTTGGAGCCACAGTGCAGAAGCCCTGAGCCCAACTCCATGGCTGCTAAAGTGCAGATGTAAGGGTGTACCACCCTCACTTCTGCACATATGTAATGTGTATATCATTCTGTTTGTAGGATATGGTAGGCTGGCTTTTATATCACAGTTTACTCTCCAGGTTCAGCTAATGGATTGGCTAGGGAAGCTGAGCCTCTGGAGTGGAAATGGCCCCACAGTTCTGTGCAATACCTACTACCTGTGGTGTGTATGTGGGTTGAGATATATAATTGTGTGTAACCAGAGGTTATTCCATAGTAATTTACAAATTCTCTGATATCCTTCACAGCAGTATTAACAATGTTCTGATATTAAGGCATTTATAAAAGAAGATATAGGCAGAGGGTTGGGTGAAAATATTACAGCAATTGGGGAAGAGTTTAAGATGTTACTGCCTTCTCCCTGCTCCTATTCTGTGCTTTCTGTTTTAGATTGTAAACTCTTCAAGGCAGGGATCCATCCTACGAAGCTTGTACTGACAAGCAGCCTTTACAGCAGTATAGAAATAATGGCTTTATAATTCACACAGTGAGCACAGAGTACTGTTGAAACCTCCAATAGCCTTGCTTTTACTGTATCAGTTAGATGTTTTCCTCCTCCTTAGTCCTTCTATCACAGGTCTTGGTTTTAGATGCACACAGCAAGAGATGTTAGAATGATCTTTCCGTAGCCTAAAGGTGACTTTGTGCTTCAGAATTACCTTGACCTTCCATTTTTTCCTCTGGCCTATTTCTACATTAGTCAAGGGTTTTGAACCTCATCAAGCAGCAGCTGTGTGTAGCAGATAAGGCCCTAACTGTTGACTCCACCCATGTTCCTTCTGATCCACGTCTGATGCCGAGCCCTGCAAAAATCTCTTCCTTTTGTGACAGCAATAGCAGAGCTAAGCTGGTACAGCATCTTGTGTGGAGATGGGGATGTAGGGCTGGACCCATGGTTAGGTCCTAACGTAAGCAGACTCTGTAGAATCAGTGGGGCTCTGTGTAGTACACAGGGGAATTGAATCATGAAGAGCAGAAGACTGCTGACTTTCATGCCACAGTAGCACATATCCACTCTTGTAAGGTTTCTCCTGGTAATTCCACTTACAAAATATACAACATTTGTAGTAGTCAGATTTACAAAAAAACAATTTCACCTTAAGCAAGTTCCATTGTAATTTACACATATCTCCCCCTCCACACACACACCAAAAAGAAAAGGCAGACTATCATTCCTCCCCCCACAGAAATTCTACACCCCACAAAAAACAACAGCTGTGGAACTTCTAATGAGATGAGATTAGCTTTCAAAGGGTAAGGAGCCAGAACTGGTGTTTGTACAGTACATTTCAGACTCCAGTTCTGTTGGAGGGGTTGAAGAAGGGGAGTAATGGTATAAACCCAGGCAGTTGCTGTTGTCTGCTACACACAGCTTGGAGCACCAGCACTTTTAAAAAAAAAACAACTGAGCTCAACATCTCGATTCCTGTGCATCTTGTGTTCAAACCTAGGGGCACTAGCTTGGACGCTCTTTGAGACACGGACTTTTTTATTCTGTTTGTTCACCACATAGCTTTCTGGGGGTCCTGCACCTGTGTAGTCATTTCCACCTGTGCACAGTGACTATTCATCCTAAGGGGAGCATTTCCCCCTCCGTGGTATTGGTGTGGATGACTGTGCAGGACCCTGAGCAGTGGAGAACAAGGCCCCAAACCCTTTCACACATTCTCTTTTAAAAGTGCCTGGGGATTGTTAATTTCCACATGGAAGTCTGGTAAAGGGAGTCTACAGTTGGTTTCCTATGAAGGCCAATACCATTAACAGAGCAGTTACTTCCTCTCCTCCCATGACTGCCAAGATAGAGATTCCATTTAGCATGGCCTCTAAAGGCCAGAAGAACCTTCAGCGACTTAAACATGATCATGCTTTGTCTTGCCCAGGTGTGGAGCTCACGAGTAGCAGAATCTGCAAGCTCGGTGGGGAGCGGGGAGGCTGTTCACAATAGTGGTACAACTCCTGTGCCTTGATTCCATGCTAGATAAACCTGCTGACAATCAGGCCTCTCTGTCCAAAGAGGCACCCGCACACGGCAGCGGAAAAGAACTCCTGCTTCTTTAGCCCTCCCTCCCCAATCCTGAAACATGAATGTCTCAGCAGATAGAGTGTCTGCAAAAGGGCCCAGCCATGCTCCTAGGAGACCAGTGTCACAGAAGTGCCTGGCAGATAGCAGCTGTAGCAGGGACTTAATGTTTTTTGGCAGCATCCCCTGAGCAGCGGGCTTCCTCCAGCAACAGAGCCCTTCAGTGAGTATCTAGCCTCTCTCCTCTGCAAAGGCAGCCAGCTTAAATAATCAAGTGTTCTTGCTATAAATGTTTATTAGAGATCACACACACTGCCACACTCTTAGCAACTGCTCAAAGCCAAGGGCACTGAAGTGGAAATGTGCTCCCTCCTGTACACAGATGGGACGCTCTATGGGGCAGGCGCTGTGGTTTGGTTCTGTTTATACAACACCTGGCACAATGGGGTCCTGCTCTGTGACTGGCGCTATGAGAATAATAATGAAAGCTCTCAACAACTCCTTTGAGAGCAATACGATGCATTTCTTCTGGGGTGCACCTGCTTAGAAAGAGACGGGGTCTGTCTACGCAGCAAAAAAATGCAAACCAAACCAACAACAAAAAGCCCTGTGGCACCAAGTCTCAGAGCTCACGTCAACTGACTCAGGTTTATGCTAGAGGGCTAAAAATAGCCCAGGGAGCATTTCAGAGCCCAGACTCCAGGAGACACAGCTACTTTTAGCCCCAGAACACAAGCCTGCATCAGTTCAGCTGGGCTCAAATTCTCTGTGGTGGGGTCTTTTGTTGTTTTGCCATGTAGACGTAACCTGACTCTGCCTCTCCTGCAGTTTCCCACAGGGCTGTTTGTGCTCATTGCTTTAACAGAACTGGTCCCCAGGGAAGTCAACTGAGCTGTCTTGCCTCCTCCCACACACAAAGGAGTTTGTTTTCCATCTGTTTCTTGGGTGTCCTGGTGTTTTTAAAAGGAGAAAGGCACTGAAGCTAAGACCAAAACATTCCCCTCCCTCCCATGGGAAAAAAGAGAAAGGAGGTGCCAGTCCATTTTGCAGTCACAAATGTACATAGTGTAGAATACAACCTTCTTGCATGATATGTTTTATTACAGACACATTTCCATCCACTGCAGTTAAAAACCTGGATAATGGTCCAAAGCTACAGTTCAATGTAAATAGTGCAAGAAAAAGGAGCTGGTACAGAAAGGCTGAAAATGGAGTTTCTCACCAAAAAAAAGAAGAAGAAAAGACTCCGTTTCTCAAGTCCTTTTTCTGGCCTTCCATCCCTCTTAGCTAAGTCATATTTCAAAACAGTCAGTGCTTTTGCCCTGCCATGGTAGTCACGTAGGTAGGCATAACAAATGCTTATAGACAAAGATAAAGCCAGTGCAAAATATCGTCTTCCAAGACACTGGATAATGCTGTGAGAAATACAACCTAAAGCACAAGGGAAGTGGTGTAAAGGCTTTGCTGCAAGCCACAACAAAGATGTCAGTTAGGTTCCCAGCTACATTATCCAACATCAAAAAAGATACCGTGCAAGGTATGGAAAGATTGCATTTCCCAGCATTCCTTTCAGCCACACATTTCCCCGTCTCTCACTCTAATACATGAAGCAAACTGAAACAAATGGTTACACTGTGCCCCTCCTAGCATTCTCCTCCATGCCTTCCCATGGGTGCAGAAGCAAAACACACTGACAGATAACAGGACAAGTGTCAGATAGCACGTGGCCTGGGATCGTAGACTGGGCACATCACCAAGGTAAAAAGTTGCTGAGTTCTGTAGTCCAAGTCCAATCACTTCTTCCCCAAATGCCTCAGCTGGCTTCAGTGCAAAGGCTTCTCAGGGCACATAGAACTATTCTAAAAGGGCTTCTTCTTTCAACAGTCTTTACCATAACCATGAAGTTCATAGGACACTGAAACCCTCCCATCTTCCCATGAATTTGAATGATACGGTTCTCCCGGAATGTTTTACTCTGAAGATTGCCCCTACTTGCATTTGGGTCACAGTGGGTGTGTTCTGCATCCTGGTCCCCTTGATCAGAAATCATTATCGCTCCACCACAGTGGAACAAAGACCCACCCCCCGCAGAACTGGGAAATCACGTCTGACCAGCTGATCCAGGTGAGCAGGAGAACGGCTTAGGCTGGTGTCCTCTATTACAAGTCCTTCAGGATTTCAGCCCCATTTTTGCCATCATCTGTTCATATAAAGTCCATGCCATCGCTGCCATCAGAGTGCGCCGCAGGGCACGGGGGACACCGCCACGGAAAAAGCCAACCAGTCCATAGTCCTGCAGGAGGAGACAAAACAAACACCATCTGTCTCACTTCATTTTAACTCCTAGACATCTACTGGATGGCATAATCCATGGCTGCACTGAAATACATTCTATACTACTCCCTAGTCTAGCGCCTGAGAAATCCATGCTCACACAGCACTCAGCCAGAGGGACAGCAGCAGGGGCGGGATTTCTAGCATCACTCAACTGCAGTCATTCCTGCTGATGAAGGAATGGGCACTGGACAGCTGCTATACCCTGAGGCATAGCACAGAACAGTAAGACGAGGGAGGGGAACCATGGGGCTTTCCTTGCATGCCCTACCTCGCCCAGCAAAAAATAGGAGAAAGAGACAAGACACAAACCACTTCAGGTTACTGAATATAGTGACCGGTCTCACTTCTGAATTTTGTGTCAGTTAATATTTAAAGATTTGCCCACAAGTAGTTCTAGCCAGGATTTACATTCATTGAGCAGAAAGAGAAATTCGGAATGGGAGCAAATAGAGTCTAAGCGGAAGCGTGGCTAGAATCCAGATTCAAAGAGACCCAAACTTTAGGGAGGAGGATTGATATGGACCTGAGCAGCAAAATTCAGCTCCAGATCTTTCTTTCTTATTTTGCAGGCTCTCACTTGCAACAGTCATCTCATCAGCAAGGTAACCCAATGTAAGGACAACTGTGAGCCAACTTTGATGGTGTGTAACCCCTAGCACTGCATCACAGGGGTTGTGAATCACATCCTGGGCTAGTATCCAACAGACATACATCTCTGGGACCAAATAAAGGTTGATGAGTGCTCTACTGGGGTATCAACTCCTTGCATCCCCACCCAATTCCTTGGATAACAGATCTGTACATTCACTCCTTACTAGTGTTCAAAGGACAGATAATTGTTTTATAGCCCATTTATCCTTGAAGCTCGTGTTTATAAAGCAGCGTATTACAAAAATCCTCCTGCCTCAGTCTGGCAATCACAAGCATACTATAGTGATAAGCCCTGGATGCCAGCAGCCCAGGACTGGGTACACCCAGATCCTGCAAGATTATGTGCTAACACAGTTGAAGTGAAATCAGGAAGTACATTCTAACAACAACTGTCTAAGGTAAACATGCTCTTTATAATGACAAAAGGTGAAGTGAAACCTCTAGTCATACGATGGCTCAGGATACAAGTTATGTTTGGGGAAGTGAATACAACATGCCCAAATGTGTATGACTATCGTCCCCTTTCTATACACTCACTCCCCAGGCTCAGCTAGAGAGATAGTGTTTGCTTTTCCAAGGGATTTGTACATAGGCAAAGGATGGTGGAGCACCAGGAATAACCAGGTGGTGGAGAAGTTAACTGTCTAGCACATTAATTTTCATACCGCTCAGAAGGAGGAAGAAACAAACAACAGTAGTGTGTTGGGAGCTGTTTGCTCCCAAGGATGCCGATGTGGCTATCTGCCCAGTGGGAATTGGACTCAGACCACCGGCCAGTCATCAAATGGGAATAACTTCAGTCACTACTGACCCAGGCTGTAAGTGAACCAGTGACCAGGAGGTGAAAAGTTCAGTCTTTCATAGCATAACACAGAGGCAGCATTTCAGAAGCTACATTGCTTTCACAGCAGTATACCTAGTAAGGACTCATTTGACGGTCTGCTTTAGAGATGAAGGCAAGAACCTTCTGATCAAATCTGCACTCTGGGCAGGGACCAGAACTGAGGTTACATTCACACAATCTTCTCAGCCTCACCTTGAGGATTAAGGCGATGGCCTGCCCCGTCCAGCGGTATTTTTCAGGTGTCAGTTGCATGTGGGTTTTGATTACATCAGCAGGCTGTGTTGCCAATGATGCCAGGATTCCAGCTAAGATTCCACAGCTGAAGTTCACTAAGGGGGTGAGCGCTGGATCAAACCGGTCTGGAATGGAGCAAGGCACAGCTTAGTCAGACAGAACACAGTACAATTCTGTTCTGTAGATAGTGACTCTCTTATAAACTGTATCCCAAACTAAAGAGTTACCAAATTATGAAGCAGATAACTGAGAAAGAGAGATTACAGGTGCAGAGAAGAGACTTTTCAAAGGAGATTAGCAAATAGACACACCAATGCTAATTTTGGCTAAACAAATCACTTCTACTGGGACTGAATTTGACACACACAGAGCTAATGAAAGGCTTTTTCAGAGGGCAGAAGCTGCAGGAGAAGGCTCTCACACCAAAATCAGGCAAGTCTCGATTTAGCAAAGATTACAGGAGTGTTGGGGAACTATACAGTGTGCATGAATGAGCAACTGGCAATGTCAGGTGTTGAGCAAGTTTTCCCCACACACAGCTCTGCCAACTCCTCATCACTACCCCACAGTTCCCCTGCCTGCTTGGTAGCTGCATCCCTGTCATATCAGTCTCATAGGCAAACTCAATAGATCACCATTAAGCGTGATACATTCTATGTGCAATCTAGACCTGAGTCCCCCAGCACCAATGTGAGGCCCAGGTCATTTTCATTTGAGACTCCTCCAGAACGTGAGCCTCCGTTTCTCTACAGGTGGAACGGTAATACCCCACCTAAGCCCTACAAGGGATTGATTTACCCACCCACAAAAAGGCCCAAGTAAAGCATGTGGAGAGAAATAGAAGGATGCTGGGAGTGAGCAGAACCACATTCTGTGTTACTACATCCACATTCAGCCTTACCCTGAGGCATAACTTTTTTGGTCTGGGTGTAGAACATCAAATAGATGCCAGAAAAAGGAGCATCGCGCAGGAGTGTTGCAGTCAGCCCACAGAACAAGCCCCGGGCCCCTTCTGTCCGATAGATATTCCTCAAGGCTCCATACACACTCTCATAGCCATACTTCCCACTCTGCAGAGGAGACACAAAAACAGTTACCTACATGTCAGATATAGGGTCCCTTGTGCTGGGCCATCATTACTGAGCAAGTCTTGACGTGAAATCACCTCTCTACACATAAAGGGGTGGACACTTACCTTCGACTTCTAAAACACTTCAAATACACAACCACAAGGCCAGATTTCTCCTTCCCAAGGCCAATCATATATTGTAGTTACTGTATATTTAAGTATATACCCCAGATGAGATGACATAAGAACTATTCCAGTGACATCACAGCACATCACTTGCTACGTTATCAGCAACAAAGCTTCCCATGTGCTTTAGCATTGATATTTTATCAGTTACTTCTTCTACAGCAATTTACTTCTCCTCCTCCACCCCCTTCCACCAACTGGAAGATTTAACCCCAATCTCTTTGCAGGGCTAAGCATGGTGCCTCCCCAGCAACACCCACCAAGGATGCAAGAGATGAGGAAGGGAATTTGAATGTTATCTCCTGCATGGCAGATCTATGAAATGGAACGAACACATCAAATAACTAGACACCATACAGCTACTAGCTATTATAGACCAGCCTTGCAAGAGTGTAAACAGCCCAAGATACAGACACTAGGAGGATGATAGAAATATGAATTCTTGCTGAGCAAGTAAAATATAAAAGTTACTTGCCCCAGGTGTGTGAGCAAGGAGAATTTTTCAGACCATCTAGGTTTCAAACCATGCTCATCATTGCAGTATTTAAGCACCTTACGCAGTATAGAAGCAGCATATAGGATCTCAATTTCTCTTTCCCCGATACTCAAGGCAGACGAATTTTTTGTGCCATAGGAGAGGGTACAATATCACAACACATCAAAAAGTTCTAGAAGTATGAAAATTGTGACACTCACCTCGTACCGTGTTTTCACCACAGTGATGGGCAACATGCAAATCCCTGCTACTGTACGGGAGCTAGCACCCAGAAAGACAGATTCTAGGGCTGTGGGGGAGCGGTCTGAGAGGAAGTACTGCTTCATCTTGTATAAAGTGCTGAAGTAAATCCCGACCCCAGGGATGCATCTTGCAAAGGACTGCAGAAGAGTGAAAAGTGGAGAGAAAATAGGAGGGAGCAAGAACACGAATACAAGGGAGTGTTAAACTGGCTGGGGAGCTTCAGGCCCCGGGGAGGGTCACTAAGAAAGAGCTGTTACTTTGAAAAAATGAGAAGAGGTGAAGGGCAATATAATTACTCCACTGAAGTCAGAGTTTTGCTATTGACTTTGACAGGGCCAAGATTTCACCCAAAAACTCCATCCCCAACTAAATGCACACTCAGGAACTGAAACAGGCTTAGGCCAGTGCACCAGCCATTACAGATATATAGGCCGAGATTTTTAGAGTAGGCTTCCCCTCAGTGTTGCATGGTCTAAGTAACACAGACTGCTACCTCCCAGTTTCAAAAGTGACTTGGGCACTTAGGAACCTTTGACCCACTGCCCTTCAAAAAGTGAGCGATACTTAGGCTCTTAAGTGCCTACGTCACTTTTGAAAATCGGACAGGCATCTAAGTCACTTCAGCCTTGCAACGCTGAGTGGAGCAACATTTAAATACCTTTAAAATTGTACACCATACTTACTAAAGCATGCTAAGTAAGGAAAAGTCAGGGTTAAAATAATCACTTACTGGTGAGAGCCCTTTCCAGAGCCCTAGGAGGCTTTCAGTGCGAACAACCCTAATGAACAAAGCTACCATCCCAACATGGCCTGACCTAGAAGGAAAACAAGAAAGGAATTACATAGATGTGCTGCAGCTGTTATCCCATGGGACCCTACAGCCCTGCTCTAGTCCTCCCTCACCCACCCAGACCACTCCAGAGATATACCTGTGTACTAACTATAGCACCTTTAGAAGCTCTTTCTCTATTCATCCTGCTCTTCCTTGCTCATTCAATGCCGCCTCCATCCCTGGTTTACTATGCCACAATCACTCCCACTGAGCTTATCTATGGATTTTGACAGCATAGTTAGCATGACCAATATGGAAGCAACTATGATATCACAGGCTACTGTTAGTGACATCATAGTTCATCATCACCGACTGTAGATTAACAATGGATGGGGTCATGGATGACTATCGAGCAAGAGGAGGAAGTTGGTTAGATATTGACACGCCAACTCCCCAGGGGGTAAAGGCATGTAGCAGTCATATGGGATTTTCCAGAGCCTAGAGGGCATCAGTGAAACCACATGGGCCTACCTAGGACATCTGCTTCAACAATGAATGCAGTGGCACTCAGCTATACACCTCCTAATGCTATGTCTGAATATCTCTAGGGTAGAGCTCATGAGAATAGGGGCTCACCATCATCTTTCACTTTGTAGGACCCCTTCCCATACACATACCCCATTCCATAAAGCTCTTCTCACTCCTCTGCCTGCCCAGCTGTTAGCAACACCTAACTGAGATCCTGCCCTCAATTCCAGGGCCCGGCCAGCAAGAAAATGAGACACCCCACTCCTTCCCTGCTTCCCCTGAACAATAAAAATGTCACCCACTTACCCATTGATGGAAGGCTGCAGGGCCTGTAGCCGGGTTTTAAGCAGATCTAGGGGCTGGAAGAGAAGGGTGGAGCAGGTCCCACTGATGGAACCGCACACAAAGGCCTTTAGCACTGGATGCATCTGAAAGAGAAGTCCTGGCTTTAAAAAAAAAAAAGTATTTTTATATAAAGACTTAACTGGAAACAGCACAGGCGGAGGTGAGTATTCACGAGTTCTGTGGGTGATTTCTGATGGCAGGGGGAAGCATTTGGTGGATGAACATTGAGCAATAGCAATTCAAAAGGTTTTAGGCAACTATTCCTGCACACTGAAGTGCGTACACACACATTGCGTGAAAGGGATTACAAGTTCTTTTTAATTTATCTTCATGGATTTCCTCTTCACTGTTGTGCACTCATATACTACAGTGGAGGGTGCGGTATAAGGACCTGAACAGAACAGAATAAAAGCATGTATTAACATAAGAACAGAAGAGTGGCCATACTGGGTCAGACCAAAGGTCCATTGAGCCCACTGTCCTGTCTACTGACAGTGGTCAATGCCAGGTGCTCCAGATGGAACGAACTGGTGATCATAAAGTGATGCATTCCCTACTGCTTCTGGCAAACAGAGCCTAGGCACTCCATCCCTGCCCATCCTGGCTAATAGCCATTGATAGACCTATCCACCATGAATTTATCTAGTTCTTTTTTTGAACCTTGTTATAGTCTTGGCCTTCACAACATCCTCTGCCAAGGAGTTCCACAGACTGACTGTGCATTGTGTGAAAAAAATACTTCCTTTTGTTTTTAAACATACTGCCTATAAATTCATTTGGTGCCCCCTAATTCTTCTGTTATGAGAAAGAGTAAATAACACTTCCCTATTTACTTTTTCTACACCAGTCACGATGTTATAGACCTCAATCACTGCAGCTGCACAGGTGAAAGGGACAACTGCAATGCAAAATACAGAATACACTGCAGGCTAGAGAAATCCCAAAATAATTCTTGCTCTATCAAGCAGATGCTATAAAGTGAGGAGTTACTTGGACAGTGTTGGGATGTGCTCAGAGCAAAGTACAATGTCTTCTCAGCAGAAGATCAAGAGACTGCGGAAATGCAGAGTTACTTTCTCTGCACCCCACTCCTTTAGCTCCAAAGCTTGCTTCTGAGGCAGATACTTTCCTGATCCAATGAGGACTTAAGCATAAGCCACAAAGCAAACCAGAGGCTTACTTTAAATAAAACCATCTCACATGATTCCCAAGAGACAAAGAGCTCCTGTGCTCTCTGCAGAGCCACGTCAGAGAACACATCCTACTACCATAACACTGCACGGACACACCAGAGAACCTCATGACTACGGTTCATGTTTCCAGCTTCTCCTGACATGTGTTTAGCTGTGTTAATAAGTCATTTATATCCTCATGGCTTCTAATGTGGACTTTAGTTTAGAGCATCTTTCTCTCACTAACGGATATCACTGGACTTTCATGTGAAGCTCCTCAAGCATTATCATCACTGGAGTATTTTAAACAAAGTTCAGGCCATTAACAAGAAGCTTTTCACCATTCTGCCTTGGCAGTGGCCTAGCTGAGGCACTATGGTAACTAGGAGCTCTTTAGGGGGAAAGGAAAAAAAGACTTCAAAGGCTACACACCAAGGACCCAGTTTTCCTGTACACCCTGTCTGGCCCACCACAACGCACTGGAAGAGAGCAGAGGGATTATCTCCTCCAAGTACAGACCCTCCCACCCCGCTTAGCCAGGACAGAGGATTTAATTAGGGATTGGTCCTGCTTTGAGCAGGGGGTTGGACTAGATGACCTCCTGAGGTCCCTTCCAACCCTGATAGTCTATGACTCTAGAACAGGAACGTGCCCGCTGCAGGGGGCAGAAGATCACAGCAAGGCCCTGGGGTCCCCCACCCGCGTCCAGGCACCGCCTAGCCCTGCTTAGCTTGAGAGAGGGGCTGGGATCGCACGCACGGGGCAGCGGTAATTACGCAGGCGCCGGCTACACCAATCACTCGCCTCATTGCACTTGCGGGCCGGTCCCAGGCATCTACGGCAGCAGCCGGCGAAAGGCAGTGATGTCAAAGTTACCCCACCGCAGCCAGCCAATCAGGAGAAGGGAAGGACCCAGCGTTCTGTTAACTCTTTCCCACCCAGTCTGAGCGGGGGAGGCGGCTCAGCTACGTGCTGGCTGCATAGTGCCCTGCGGTTCAGAGCGCCCCGCCCCCTCCACCATACACACTGAGACAATCCTTAAATGCCCTCCAGTCTGCTCCTGCAGTCCCACAATGCACTACGCTGCCCCGGTACCATTCACCATCCCCCGCCGCCTGCACCCATCTGTGTACACTCCAGCACTACGCGGCGTTACCCTCCAGCCTATACTATGCAGCCTTCCCTCTGATCTCCTAGTCCTGCACTCTCCTGTGCATCATGTAGTGCCACACAATCCTCCCCATACACTGACACTCAGCTAACAGCACATCCTTCCCTTACGCGGGACTCCCATCCACGCTATTCCCTTGCAATCCACAATACATCAGCTGTACTGCTCACCATGTGCCATGCAGCCTCTAAAAGACATTTCATTGGACCTACCCCCATTATATACCATATACTCCCCATGGTATTGTAACTCATTGCTAAACAACCTCCACTGCTCTGCACTGCCCCTCTCTGTATGCCCTGCAGCTCTCCTACTGCACCCCACTACAGGCACATGCACTGGACTGCACTCCACCATATGACACACAAGTTCTCTGGCTTCAGTCACCGTGCAGTCTTGCATACATCACATTGCATACCCTCTATACTCTGTGCAACACCCAGCACTGCTCCCCACTGTATGCCATGCAACTTGTAATACCGAACTACAGCGCACCCACCCCCCCTTTCCCGCCATGCAAACACTGAACTGATTTCTTCTGAACTGAAAAGATTGAATTTCTCTATATGAACTCTCTCAGTTTCCAGTAAGAAAAATCCTGCGATGCCCAGCCCAACACACAGGACTTCAGAAAACACAAACATGCAAATCTGACTCTTAAGGGATAAATATACACTCCGATTTTCAGGATGATTGGACATCACTATCATTCCTTCCCTTCTCCAGATTTTCCATTCCAGTGATTGTGGCATTCAAACAAAACCACTCCCATCACCCTTTTCCATTTCCTTACCATTAGCGTTTCCATCTTGTCTCCTACATCTTGAGCTTGGAGTAGCGGAGGCCTCGTTTTCTGGATCATTTAAAGAAGCTGGACACAGATATGAGGGGATGATGTTTTATCAGTAAACAGATATCCATAGCTCCCCCCCCACACACACACTCCTTCCTGGAAATAGGAAAGAACTGGGTGTGAACAGGGACCAACAAGCAAACAAGGCTTGTGAGAGTTTAAATTATCGTAATTCCTGATAAATCGTCTTCACATCTGGGAGGAGACACTTAATTCCAAACTCAAATCACATTTGATGCTTTTTTAAAAAACAAAAAGGACACCGCAATTCGAGCAACACAGGAACACACAATACTTAATTTTTGCCAGAAAAAGAGACTACCCTGAAAAATGGGAATCATTTTACTCTTTGTTAATATTGAAATGTATACTTAGCGCGCGGACGCACACAAAGTTCCTTGATTTCTCTGCCTTTTATGCTCTTTAAGGTTTCCTTCCTATCTGGTTATTTCCTCCCTCATTAAGCAGTTTCACCCCATGAGGTGCCTACCTTTCTAACAGTCTTTAGCATTGGCAAGTCTTGTACCGCCTTCTTGTTTTAGAATAGTTCCCACAGAGGGAATAGTTCCCAAACTCTTATCTCCCCAAGTGCTCCTTCCCAATCTTTACTTGGCCTTCCCGAGGTCCGATTTTACAACAAAACAACTGGCTACATTCACCTGTAAACTCCAGTAATCCTCGTTTGTGGGATATTACATATGCATTTCCACAGCACCTAACAGGGTGGTGGTTAGTAGTCCGCACACAGGCTGCTAGCCGTCAGATCATTTGCACTCTGCTTTCATTACACTCGCCAGATTGCTAGTCTTTTTCCGCCGCGTGCTTCCAGGTTGCTCGCTCTGCTCTTCCTTGTGTTGGTGGGCGCACACGGGAAAGTGGCGTTAGAGCAGCTCTGTCATGTCAGCCTCCTCTGAATCAACGTAAGATCCTCGAGCCGGAGCTGCGTATGGGCGGCCAGGCGGCTTCCGGCGTGATAAAACCAGCTTCACGCTCCAGGCCGGAGTCACTCCGGCTACAGCACTCGGATGACACCAGGCGGTTAACGCTGGGTACTGCGGCCAGTGTGACAAAAATTCAATTTAACAAAAGAAAATGTAATTTTGTTTCAAAATTTGCCACAACACCAAAAAAAAAAGTGAATTGAACATTACATTTTCCGGGGGGGAAGAATCGTTTTTAAGCAACAGCTTTTGCGAACGCGGTGCAGAAGCTAACGAGGAAAACAGGAATCAGAGAGGTAGCCGTGTTAGGGCATGTCTTCACTACCACTTTAAATCGATGTTAACGACGTTATGTCGAAGTAAACGTGTACCTGTCTTCACATACATGCCCTTAACGTCGATGTAAAGGGCCTTAAAGATCGATCTTGGCACTCCAGCCTAACCAGTGGCATAAGGCTAATCTCGACGTTCCAAGCTCGACTGTGGGCTAGTGAAGACGGAACCCGACATTAATAGCCTCCAGAGGCTGTCCCACAATGCTCCATTCTGACCGCTCTGGACTGCCTCACTACTGCTCCACTGTGACCGCTCTGCACTGCACTCTGAACTCGCTGCTCTGGCCAGGTAGATAAGACCCGGGAACATTTGAATGCCATTTCCTGTTTGGTCAGCGTGGCCAGCTCACCTGAACTGATCAGTCGCCATTCAGAGCAATCAGCACTAGCCGCCATGCAGAGCTCAGCATCACAGGAATCCATGATGAGCTCATCTACCCTGGAGACCAGCCAGAGGAGAAGAGCTCCAGCATGGTCCACTCGTGAGGTGCTGGATCTCATCGCTATCTGGGGAGAGGAATCCGTGATGTTGGAACTCCGCAACAACAAACGGAATGCCAACACCTACGGAAGAGTCTCCAAGGCCATGCTGGAAAGGGGCCACAACAGGGACACCACACAGTGCCGCGTGAAAATTAAGGAGCTGCGGCAATCTTTCCAGAAAGCCAAGGAGGCAAACGGGCGATCAGGGGGCGCGCCACGGACATGCAGGTTCTACAATGAACTAAATGCCATAATGGGGGGCGCCCCCACCACCATCGCGCCGGTGTGCGTGGACTCCACCGATGGGATCATCGTCAGGGAGGAGACTGATTCCGAGGAGGACGAGCATGAAGAAGAAAATCTCACAGAGCAGCAGGAGCCCAGCGGAGAACCCTTGTACCCAGAGAGCCAGGAGCTGTTTGTCACCCTGGAGCCAGTACCCTCCCAAGCCTCCCAGGGGGGTAAGTGTTTCTTTTTTAAGGGATTACATGACGCGTGATTTTGTAAAGGAAGCATTTATTAATGAGTAACTTGCCCTAAGGACTTAGCGTGCTTTCATTGCTGGTCAATTTCTACTCAAAGAGTTTGTCAATATACTCCGGGATTGACCATAAGTCCTCCGCGGACATTTCAATGAAGCTCTCCAGGAGGTAGCGATGAATCCAGCGCAGCAGATTTCTGGGGAGAGCTGCCTTATCTGGTCCCCCGTGATAGGACACCAACCCACGCCACGAAAGTAGTAGGTTGTCTGGTATCATTGAGCAGGCCAGCATTGCGGCGTATGGACCAGGACTTTGCATGGACTCAAGGAGCATGCGCTCCCTATCTCTCCGAGAAATTCTCAGCAAAGTGATGTCATTCAGGGTTGCCTGTTTGAGATACGGACTGCAATTAGTCGGGAGATAAAGAGTCCCAGCTGCAAAGTTCTCTTTTCTGCTGAGGACCGACGAACCGAGCACCCCCCCCCACGAACGCTGACCGCCGCCCCCCCCCCCCCCCCCAGCCCGTAGCGTTAGCTGGCAGGGAATCCGAGCCGTCTGCACGCGGTCTGAAGAGCCCCAAAAAGACCTTAGCCCTTAGCGAGAGATTTTTTGGCATTTGCTTTGCAGTTTGCGGTTTCAGTGGGAGCCAGCCACGCGGTGGGGGGAAGGGGGCGGGGTTACTCTACAGTATGCAAGCGCCACTTTTAACTTACCATGGCCGGCTGCACGGTGATTTCAGAAGCCGTCTTGGGCTGAGGCACGCATATGTGTCTGAGATGCTCTGAATTTTCTGAGAGCTTGTCAGTCAGTTTTAGGTGTACAACATGACCTTGTACAGAAATCATATCAGGCCTCTGAATACTGAGGTTGCAAATGGAATACTACTCCCATTGTGTACCGTCCGAGACTGCCTCCTAACCTTGAATGTATCTGTCTCATAACTTTCAAACTTTCTTTTTCCCACACTTGCCCACAGATGAACAACAAGTATCTCACAACCCCCCTGCCTCCTCATCACGCCGTGCACCGCAGATAAGAAAGCGTAAAAAGAAAACGCGAACGCGCGATGAGATGTTTACTGAACTCGTGGAGAACTCGCGTGCTGAGGCAGCCCGCCAGACGGACTGGAGGGAAAGAATGATAGAGGCAAGGGATCGAGAGATTCAGGCAAGGGATCGAGAGATTCAGGCAAGGGATCAAGAGAGAGAGGAAAGGAAGCGAGAGAGAGAGGCAAGGGATCGAGAGAGAGAGGCAAGGAATCGAGAGAGGCAGGAATGGAGAGCCGCTGAACAAAAGAGGGTAGAACGTGAGGAAAGACGCATGGATGCTTTCCTCCGCATAATGGAGGACCAGAGCGACATGCTGCGATCTCTGGTGGAGCTGCAGCATGACCAAAGACCACCTCTGCAGCCCCTGTGTAACCACCTCCCCCCCTCCCCAACTCCCATAGCTTCCCCACCCAGACGCGGGTTGAGAACACGGGGGGGCAAGCTCCGTGGGCCGCTCCACTCTACCCCACAAGCCAGCAGAAGCAGCAGCAGCAGCAGCAGGCTGACATTCTCGGAAAACTTTTGAAAGCTGCTGAGTCTTGCCAACCCCTCCTCTCCACCCTTCCCACCCCCCCCTCCTTTGCCCGCTCCTCCCCACTGCGACTCCAGGATCCCTCCAGGATACCAAGACAGTGATCCCCTGTATTTGTATTTCCGAGTAACCAATAAAGGAACCATGATTTTTCAAACAGTGATTTTATTTTCTCTGCAAGCATGGGGAGGGAGGAGGGAAAGCATGGGGAGGGGGGAGGGAAAGAGGGTTCAAGGGCAGCAGGCTTACAGCACAGCAAGGGAGCAGATTCTCAAACGCCATCTCGGGCACTGATAAAACTGTCTTTCAAGGCGTCCCTGAGGCGCAGGGCCTCACGGTGGGCTCTTTTACTTTCCCTGCTGTGTGGCTGCTCATAAGTAGCAGAAAGTAAATTTGCCTCTGCCTCCCAGCCCGCCATAAACGTTTCCCCCTTGCTCTCACAGATATTGTGGAGCACAGAGCAAGCAGCAATAACAATGGGGATATTTCTCTCGCGGATGTCTGAGCGTATCAGTAAGGAACGCCATCTCCCTTTCAAGCGGCCAAATGCACATTCTACGGCCATTCTGCACTTGCTCAGCCTGTAGTTGAACAGCTCCTGACCCCTGTCCAGGGCTCCTGTGTAGGGCTTCATAAGCCAGGGCATTAGGGGGTAGGCTGGGTCCCCAATGATCACGATCGGCATTTCGACCCCCCCCACGGAAATTTTCTGGTCGGGGAAGAAAGTGCCTTGCTGCAGCTGTCTAAAAACCCTAGAGTTCCTGAACACTCGAGCGTCATGAAGCTTTCCCGGCCACCCCACGTACAGGTCGGTGAAACGTCCCTTGTGGTCAACCACTGCTTGCATGACCATTGAGTAATATCCCTTCCGGTTTCTGTACTCGGCGGCCTCGTGGTCCGGTGCCAGGATAGGGATATGAGTCCCATCTATAGCCCCACCACAGTTAGGGAATCCCATGGCGGCAAAGCCATCTATTGTGGCTTGCAGGTTTCCGAGGTTTATAACCCGGTGTAGCAGCCGCTCGACGATTGCCCTGCTTACTTGCATCACAGCAAAGCCCACTGTAGACCTACCCACCCCAAACTGATTCGCGACTGACCGGTAGCTGTCTGGCGTTGCAAGCTTCCAGAGGGCTATCGCCACTCGCTTCTCCACTGTAAGGGCCGCTCTCATTTTGGTATTCCTGCGCTGGAGGGCCGGGGACAGCAAGTCACAAAGTTCCATGAAGGTGCCCTTTCGCATGCGGAAGTTTCTGAGCCACTGGGAGTCATCCCAGACCCGCAGCACTATGCGGTCCCACCAGTCTGTGCTTGTTTCCCTGGCCCAGAATCGGCGTTCGATGGCATGAGCCTGCCCCATTGCCACCATTTTTGACAGATTGTCAGTCGCCCTACTTGCAAAAACGGCAGTGTCCCTGTCGTCCCCGCTGTGCACGTCAGTGTCCCTGTCGTCCCCGCTGTGCACGTCCGTGTCCCTGTCGTCCCCGCTGTCCTCGTCCATCTCCTCCTCACTGTCATCGGGTTCCAGAAAGCGCGGTTCTCCCCGGATCGCATTCCTCCTCTGCAGACGGTGCAGCAGGAACTCAGCAACCGTGATCGAGGTCCTCACAACAGCCATTACTGCAGCCGTGGTGTCAGCGGGCTCCATGCTTGCAATGCTATGGCGTTAGTTCGGCGGGGAAAGGGCGCGAATTATGGGATGCCTACCCACAGGGCACCGCTTGTAATGGGGGTGGGCGGCGCGGAAAAAGGGCGCGAAATTTGGAAATGCCTACCCACAATGCTGCACTCGAAATGGTGCCTGCTGGGGGATCAGGGAACTGTGGGATAGGTACCCAGAGTGCAACGCATGTCATGTCGACGCCTGCAAAAGTTTTGCAGACAGACACTGTCGACTTGCTGTGCTTAGCTGTGCGTAGTGAAGACAGACAACATCGACTGTATGCCGTCGCGTTCACAAGATCGACATAAAGGAAATCGAACTAATGCTGTAGTGAAGACATACCCTATGTCAGGGTTGAAGCAGGGTAGAAATGGGAGTATTTGACATTAGCTACCAAAGGAAGCTTCGGTCACATCTTTAACATAAGAAATCAGAATGACAAAATCAGGAATATCAGGGATAATATATTTCGGATAGTTTTGTTAGTGTTCGAATTTCTGTATATATAATATACATTTCATATTACAGTATTACTAGTGTACAAATAAATCTAGTGTACAGTACTACTAGTGTACAGTATTACTAGTGTACAAATAAATCTATGTTAAACTGGCTCAAACCTCATGATTCAAGGCAAAAATCAACCTCTTACCACTGAGTGTTAGGAAGAAATTTCCCCTTTACACAAGTTTTTCCAAGGCAGTAGGAAGGGAAGCAGATTAAACTATAGATTTATTTGGGTTTTATTTAGAGAGTTTTAATTGTTTTTTTAAGAAGAAGTCTGTGATTCTACAAACACAAGAAAGAGGAGATGCCCTTTATAAAGCTGGTAAAGAAACAAATGATGTCACAATAACTTTTTGAAAGGTGTGGTTTGACTTTAATAAGAGAAGGAAAATATACAAATCTCAAGAATCAGAGAGGTAGCCGTGTTAGTCTGGAATAGCAAAGGAAACAAAATCTTGTGGCACCTTAAAGACTAACTATAAAGTTTTGAAGCATGAGCTTTCGTGGGCTAATACCCACTTCGTCGGATGCAAGCAGTGGAAATCTCAAAGAGCTGATTTTCTTTGATCTTGTAACAAAGTGTTTGATAAGATTACAGAAAATAAAATCAAAACAAGACAGAAAATAGTTTATAAAAGTAGTATCATAAAGCTAACTAGTTAAAAAGGAACATCCTAAAAAGACTATATATGTACTTTGTGGAAGGTGACTTAACTGATATTGGGTAGGAAATGTGGGGTTTTGTTTGTTTTTTGATCAGCAATTCAGAAGCATGGTATACAGCTTTTCTAGGTTGAAAGAGTCCCCCACAAGATCAGAATTAACAACAAGGTCACCCCATTTGTGGGTGTGAGGATGCAAGAGAGAGGAGAAATGATGCCAGTTTCTGCCAGTTATGGCTTTCCAGAGTATGTGGCTAGTCATCCCAACCCGGATCCTCTCCCCTTGAGGCTTGGGCTACACACAATTTTTGTACCAATTTAACTACTTCCATTTTTTTTAAAGTCATATCTCTAATCACAAATAGTTAAATTAGTACAAAACCTGATATGCTGCATAGGTCTTATGTGGCCTTCTGCAGAGGGTGAATTTTAGAGTCTTCCAGTGGAGACAGTCTAAATTCCTAATGTAAAAAACAAGCTGAATAATAACCTATACAATTTTTCAGGCTGCACTTATAGATCATAAACAAGTTACCGTAAGTGCAAAAGCTCAAAAATATTCTTTGCGGGCTACCTCTGAAGTATTATTTACCCAGATAGGCTGCACATTTACATCAATAAATAAATACCTAATATGCCACTCCATGCCATATCTGTGAAGACTTCCTTCATTGTTTTGACAACAAAGAGTCCTGTGGCACCTTATAAACTAACAGACGTATTGGAGCATAAGGTTTCATGGGTGAATACCCACTTTGTCGGATGCATGATGCATTCATTGTTTTAATCACTACAGAAGAGCTGGATCACACAAAACAAAATCTTGTCCATCTCCTGGATAAGAGCTCAGAGGTTTCTTTCTGACTCCTAATAAGTGTTAATTGGTAAAATTAAATTTAAAAATTTGTCAAAATATTTGTTAATTTCTTTAATTAACAGCTACTGCCAAACAATGTTTTAGATGAGGAAATAATTTATTTATATGACATTAGTGCCTTGAAGTCCCAGCTTATTGTGTTATACTGTGAACAAATACACACTAAGATATAGTGCCCTGCCCTGAATATTTTATAATCTGAACAAGAAAGACAGACCAAGGGTAGAATAAATGAAGTATCACATGCATATTACATATGGGGAACTGAAGCATGGATTAAGTTCTTGCTCAAGGTGATATTAGGAGCCTGTGGCCGATCTCCAGTTTGGTACCTTAACCACCAAACAATCCTTCCTAACAATGGTACTGAGGACCAAATTTTGCTGCCATTTACCTTCCTTCCTTTCAGCTGGTCACCCTGAGTACAACTCAGAACAGAGGACTTGATCTTGCAGGTTTGGGGACAGAATTTAGCACTGAATGTATTATGGGGCTAGTTGGAAAAAATCCATAAATGAATATATCTGAATATCTGTTTGTTAGCTCCACATCTAGGCCACTCACAAACAGACTTCAAGCACAATGGTCACAGGTGAGTGTCTGTGTATAGCTGTAGCCCTGGTCTCGCAGCTGTGACCCGAGTAGCCTGTGAGCAACACATCAATCACACTCTGGTTTCCACCAGCCTTGGCTACTACTTATAAAGTGACTCCAACACAATTCCAGTCCTGAATTTTTCCAAAAACATGTGCTCTGCACTCTTCACCCCTCTCCGGGCCAGCACAGATATCAAGGTTTCTTGCTCCTAAACAGTCAATATTCAACTGTTTTAAGCTTTAACTGGAGTCACCAAACAGTTCAAACACAACACTGGATTAGTTTAGATTAAAAGATAATACAAGTTGATTAACAAAAGAAGTTAGGATTTTAAAGTTAATTCAAGAATGGTTGCAAGCAAATAAAAGAGAAAACATCTGAAAGTCTGAAACTTAAACTAGCAAGATTTGGTTCAAGGCTTTGTTTAAGATGGTCTGTCTTGCCCACAGTCTTCCAGCAAGATGGTGACTGTCCCTTTCCTTGGTCAGGATTTCTCCCAAAGATGGTGGTGCCTTTGTCTTCCTAGGTGAAAGAGCGAGAGAGACCTGTTTAAAAACTTTTGCCGAGGCAGGGCTGTGAATATGTGCTAACAACATCATAACTTTACATATACTGTTACTACATACAATTCACCATGATATTACTGACCAGTTATTACTTTTCAAACGATACCTCACCAGACATATTTTGTACAAAGATTACTACAATAGTGTGTAGGATGTGAGTACATGGGGTGCTTTAAGTCACAGCATTCATTACCACAACTGTGATTTAGCTAATTTCTTTATATGCTCTGTCACATAAACCACTGAAATATCATTTCTTATCCCACAACAGATACCGAGTTACATAGATAATATATCCGATTTGTCTAAAAATGCTTAAATAATAAAGGCCAACCCTAGGTCCCACTGAAGTTAAAGACAAATCTCCAACTGGCTACAATGGGAATAGGATTTAGCCATTACAGTCTGTGGACCCTGTCCTGACACATGCTCAGTGCCAACTGATGTCAATAAGTGAGGACATTCAGTGTCTCGCAAGGTCAGGTCCTACGTGAGTTTAGGAACATCGGAAATGTCATGATAAATCAGAGCAGTGGTCCATTTAGTCCAGTGTCCCGTCTCTGCAATAACCAACACCAGATACTACAGAGGAAGGTGCAGCAAACTTCACGGTAGGACAGACTGGTAGGAAGGACAGTAGGACCAGCAACAGCCCAACCGGGTTATCAAGAATGTCCAGAACTGAAGACATTGCTGCACCTGTTAATTCTGTAATGGCAGCTTGGGTCTCTGCCACTGCCTTATTAAAAACCAGTTCAGGTACCTGCTTGCTATGGATTTTTACCAGGTTGGGTGCCACTTTGGGGGCAATATCACGTGTAGTGACTCCTGGAACTGGGCTGTGCTAGACACCGGGATGAGGAGCAGTTCCTCCAAAACTTCCAACTATGAAGACACTTCTCTGTCTCCGGAGGGTTGGAGCTCCCAACTTTGGAGTTCTGCTCACTGTAGCCAACAAGTGACAACCCCAGAAACGTCAGTCACTGGGACATGCATTCATTATTGGGAAGCCCACATTGGGGGCTGAAGCATTGCTGGTGTAATGGCAATACATAAAGTTCTGCAAGGCATTCAGTATGTAACTAGGTTTGCAGCTGGCACATGTTACCAGATGTGCCTGTTATTTTGGGTATGCTCATTTATTAGGGTTACTCTTATGGGGGGATTCTGTAATTCTATTAATGTGCTGCTTATGTCACTTGTGTGTTCATATGGAGTTCTGCTCCTTCCCTCTAAAAGTCCCCTCCCAATGGAGCTATCCTGCAAGACCTAGGTTCCCCAGGGTTTAGATGAACATGCGTTCACACACACATACACACACTAACAGAGCATGTCTGAGCGGACCCGGTCAATCAGCACTCTCCAGCTGATCCCCTCATATATTCCTCTGCTCAATGGGCTGGATTAATCAGCACCTTCAAGCTGGTACCCTTATGCGTCCCTGGTCTCAATAGGCTGGATTGGACAGCACTGTCGGCTCCCCCCCCCCCTTATGTGCCCCAAGTTTAGCACATCCCTATCCCACTTTCATATTACAATTGTACTGGTAGTAACCCACTTGACGAGCAAAATCCACAGTATTTTTGGGCACTACAGGGATCTTTAGCTTGAGGTAAAAGAAGCGTTGCTGAAGAGCATAGGAATGTGCACCCTAATGCAGGGCAGTACTCCGTCAGGGGCCAGGGTTGCACGCTCCCACGGGGTGGTGTGTTAGGCTCTGCACAGAGCCAGACACACTCCCCATTCCCCAGAGCCACGCCACCGCAAGGGGAGCACTCTGGGGGGCGGAGCTGCACGCTCTCACAGGGCAGCATGTCTGGCTCTGCACTGAGCCAAATGCTGTTAGGAGCCTCATAGTAAGGGGGCCAGCGCTGAGGGGATGGATAAGGGGCGGGGGCAGTCAGGGGGCAGGGTGGGTTGGATAGGGGGTAGGGTCCCAGGGTGGTGATTAGGGGCTGAGGGGGTCTCTGGAGGGGGCAGTCAGGGAACAGGGGAGTTGGATAGGAGTCCGGGATGGGGTCTGTCAGGAGGTGGGGGGTGGATAGGGGTCAGGGCAGTCAGAGGACAGGGAGCAGGGGAGTTGGGTAGGGGGTGGGGTTCTGGGGGGTGGTTAGAGGTGAGGGGGTCTCTGGAAGGGGAAGTCATGGGACAAGGAGCAGGGGGGAGTTGGGAGTTTTGAGGGGGCAGTAAGGGGGATGGAAGTGGGGGGCGGGGCAGGGGCAGGGCTCCCTGGGTGCACACCCCAATGAAATGTGCTGCGCACGCCTATGCCGAAGAGGAAATGGGGGAAGCTAAAGCACAAACTAGTAAAATTCAGAGAGCAAGAGAGAAGCAACAACTTAACCTTAAGGGTTATTTATTAAATAATAATAATAACCATACAAGGGGAGCCTAAACCAACATAACATCCCTTATTAAAGGGTAATACCTGATGCGGGAAGGGGAGAGAGAGAGAGCGATGCAGTCAGACAGGCTAGATACTGCGCCTTGGTTCCCCAAAAACACAGAGCTGGCTGGTATCAAAGGAATCTAGCCACTAATGTGATGCGGGAGGTGCTGACAGCCGGCTAATTCAAGACAAGAGGGTGGGCCTTACTGGAAGTGGTAATGTAAATGCCCTTAAGACATATTCAGCTAACAACCCGCAAAAAAAGTTAGCCAATGTCTTTGTCTCCTTTGATCTTTGCAAATAAGGTGATGCAAGATTCTTTTGATCTAGACCGGTTTTGAACTGACTCTATCCCTTACAGCCAGCTCCAGGACAAACTGAGCACCCCATCGCTTCCTCCTGTCTCATGATGGCACTGACCCTTCCCCCTTCTCTGTCCCTAACTAGCCACGAGGGACAGACGCAGCCCTGTCTCTTCCCCCCAGCCAGCCCCAGGGACTGATAGAGCCCCTACCCCAGTGACCTGCCATTCCCACCCCAGCCAACAAGCTTCAGGGACCCACTGACAGGTTGTTGGGATCTGCCAACAGAGCCCCCAATGCGTTTCCGTCCTCCAGAAGACCCAGGGTGCCTTTCCCCTTCCACTATTGCTCAGCAACTGTGCCCTGGATGCTACTGTGACATTACACTCCATATGTTTTATGGAAATATGCTAATGAGTGAGAATATGATGCAACTGGAACATGCTTTATGCAAAAGGTCTCTTGTAAGGTATCATTACAAAGCTTATAATCTACTGAGTGTATTCATCATATTTGTATGAATGTATCATTCTTGTATCTGAAACTAGGCATATGAAGTATCACTCTGGCTTCCTACTGTAATTATGCAAAGTGTGGGCCATTAATGGGGGTTTGGAATCTGGCTGGCTCCCATTAACTAGGAAAATTAAATAGCTCTGTTTACTTGCAAACCTTTCTGGATGCCTGTGGGCCAGCCCTAGAAGAATGGAGGCTGGGGTCTCACAGGACATGTGACCATGTCACCTGATAATGAAATCCATCTTAAATCTGGTACTTTTCCATGTAGAAGGAGGAGTGGGGATCCAGAGAGACAAAAATTCCCACCTTGTGCCAAAGCTATAAAAGGGGGTGGAACAGAACAAAGGGTCTGCCAGTCATAAGAAAACCCCTAGTTACCACTTGAGCTGGAACTACCGGTAACAAGGACTGCACCAGGGGAAAGGATTGGGCCCAGACTAGGAAAGAATCTAGTCTGTGGAAGAAACTTCTTGGAACATCTCTGAGGGTGAGCTATTACCTTAATGGTTTAGGCTTAGACCTGCATGTTTTTGTTTTATTTTGTTGGTGACAAACTTTGTTCTGTCTATTATTACTTGAAACCACTTAAATCCTACTTTTTAGACTTAATAAAATTACTTTTGTTTATTCATTAACCTAGAGTAAGTGATTAATACCTGGGGGAGCAAAGAGCTGTGTATATCTCTCTATCAGTGTTATAGAGGGCGGACAATTTATGAGTTTACCTTGTATAATCTTTATATAAAGTAAAACGGATTTATTTGGGGTTTGGATCCCATTGGGAACTGGGTGTCTGGGTGCTGATGTAGGTGACCCGCTGAACACTTTTTGGTTAAAATCTGCAGCTTTGGGGGCGTGGATCAGACCTGGGTCTGTATTGCAGCAGACTAGCATGTCTGGCTCAACAAGGCAGAGTTCTGGAAATCCCAAGCTAGCATGGAAAATGGGCTCAGAGGTAATTCCAGCACATCAGGTGACAGTCCCAAGGAGGTCCCTGAGAGCGAACTCATCACAGATACCTCCAACCCGTCTATCAGGTACTGGCCAAAGCCCCCCTTCCACTCTCCAACACATGCACTGTAGCAGGCTTTGCTACTAGATTGGCATAATGAAAGTTACCTAAAAACATAAAAATGGTCAGAGTAAGTCAGACAAACAGTCTACCTAGCTCAGTACCCTGTCTTGTGCCAGATGAGTCCGAAGGAATGACCAGAATAGGTCAGTATCCGGAGATCCATCGTCCAATCCCAGTTTCTGGCCGTCAGAGGCAGGGATGCAGAAACATGGGAGGCCAAGGGATCATGACTCTCCTATTCTTGAAAGTGGACAGGCCTCTTCACCTCCGAGGTCCTAAACCCTGGCCAAGCCCAAAGCTGGAGCCCAGCCTGGGTAAGAGTGGCCCAGGGAGCCATGGACCCTCTGAATGCCCAGGGTGGGTGGGGGGCCTGAGCACAGCCCACAGCCTGTGTCCCTAAACCCCTGCCGGGGCAGATGGAGGGTCCCTGGGTCTCCACAGTGCCTGCGCAGCTCTTTCCATGGCCCGGCTGTGGCTCTTTGGTCCTCAAGGCCCCAGCTCCAGCCAGAAGCTGGAGACAGGTTGGGGTAAGAGCCACACGGGCAAATGTGAGGAGCCACAGACCTCCATCTGCCCTGGGTAGGCTGCTCTCAGGCCACCCCCCACCCTGGGTGAGATGGAGGGGCCCAGGCTCCTCAGTCCAGCTTGGCCAGGGGGGGAAGGCCTGGGGGGGAGGGGAGAGGAAGGCCAGGGATGGGGAGCCTCTGCGCCCCCTCACTTTTAGGAAGGATTGGTGGCCCGTGGACAAGAGATTGAAGGACACTCAGGGCACGCGGTGGCATCGCACCCTGACCATCCTGGCGAACAGCCAGGGCGGCTCCTCTCCTGGGGAAGGCTCTGGGCTCATCCTTCGTGAGCCTCCTTAGGCTCCCGCCCTCCGCCAAACTTACACCCAAGACCCGGCTGCAGGAGCATCTCACCCGGGCCCCGCAGCTCCCATTGATTCCGACGGGAGAAGGCGGGATCCCCCCGGGCGCTGACCCCCCTGGACACCAGCGGGGGAGCCGCCTGGCCGGAAGGGAGACTCGTGCCTGGAAAACGCCGGAGTCCGGGTTTCGCTGGGGTGGGCGGGGGGCGGGCGGGGCGCGGCTCCCGCGCCTACAAATCCCCGCCTCGGCACCCCGGCATTTCAGGCCAGACGGGCGAGGGGGAGCGAGCCCGGGATGGAGCGTCTGGTCCAGGCCGCCCTGGCGCGGCTGAGCGCGGAGGAGCGGGCGCGCTGCGCCGTCTACCTGCGGGGCGCGGAGCCGGCGGGCGGCGCCCAGGCCGAGCTCCGAGGCGCCGCCGGGAGCCCCGAGGGGCTGGCGCGGCGCCACGCGGGCCGGGCCGCCGAGGTGCTGCGAGAGGCGCTGCGCGACGTGAGCCAGGCGCCGGCCGGGCGGGAAAAGGCGGGAGCCGCGGCAGCGCCAGGTGAAGGGCGAGGGGGGGGGGGGGGGGTCGGGCTGCAGCCTGAGCAGCGACACCGCCAGGCGCTGAACTGGGCCGGCTGGGACCCGCTACCGCCCCTCCCCGGCTCGCCTGCCCCTGTAGCTGGACAGCAGCAGTCGGGAATCCGACCCCCAGCCCGGGCGGGGAGCGGGCGGGTGCCTCGCCCCGCCCCTGCGGACGGGGTTTATTGAGGGCTCGGCTCGGGCGCTTTGCTCCCCTGCCCGCCTCCGGGATTCCAACCCCCTGCCCGTCAGGGGGCAAAGACCCGCCTCCCCTTTCCCTCCACGTGTGTGTGGGGGGGTTCATCATCCCACCCCATACCAGCGCTCAACCCCCGAACAGGGCCCCGGGGTCTGTGTTTAAACAGCCGGGGAAGCCATCCAGCTCCCCCTGCAATGCCCGGTGAGTTGGCAGCTCTCTGGCTCTGCTGAAGAATTCGAAAGCGCGGCCCCGTGTCTCGAAGCACGAGCCAGGTGATTCAAAACCCACCAGATGTGTTAAAAGAGGCAAGCCCGGGGGTGGGGGTAGGTATCGACAGTGCTAGAGCCAACGCGCCAATAGAAAGGGGGCCCGTTCTCCCAGCCCCTACAGAAGTATATCGCTCGGTCAAGCGAGGCTTAACTCACCTGGTCAAACTGCAGAGCAGGAGAAGCATATTCCTAGGCCTGCAGTGATGTGTGCATTTCATCAGAGGATGGGGGAGGAGGGGTTTTGAATCTGGTTTGTCTCTATAGTAGTTTGCATTGTCCAATGTGTCAGTTGTGACTCACAAAAAATTAGGAAAGGAAGATATTAAAAAGTCATTCAAAAACAGCTTCACCCATCATTTGAGCTGCACTCATAAATTCCTTGTTTTTAAATATCCACACAGCTGCCCTACTGGGAACTGGTAAACAACAAACCACAAAACAGACAAGTGATACAAGTTTTACAGGAAGAAGAACTGAGCTAAGTGCCTGTGATGAGCTGGTAATTGTATTTATTTTTCAGTTTTCTCAGAACAGTTCAATATTCCTTCCAACTTCCCTGGACTTCAATGGAAGCGGCCCTTGTGTGACAGAGAGCAGAATCGGCCCGATATTTGTAGATAATTGAATTTCCCTCAATCATTATGCAGTTCTCAGGCTGATAAAGATGACATTGAATAGTTTGCTTAACCCTGTTATACTGTGTGCTGGTGCCTGAGTACATCCAAGTTAAGTGGAATTTCCAAAAGAGGAATCTCCCTTGGGACTGAGGGATGGATGGAATCCTCTCCATGGTATGCAGGTCATGGCCCATCCTATAAACATGGCCACTTGTAGGATTTACTACCATGTAACCCCATCAAAATTAATGGGATTATTCATGGCAGTAATCCATATGTGAAGCTATGTTTGCAGAATTAGGTCATTAGCTGTTTCATGGCTCTAACTCTAGCCCCTGGCCAACAGTAGTGATTGCTTTCCCTATGCTCGGTCTACAAGAAGGATTATGGCTAGTGAATCTGTATGATTATGGATCCACTGGCCACCCTCCACTCCCTCAACCCAGTATCAGGCATTGGAGAGAGTTGGCATGGAGCACTACTCCTGGAGCAGGATAATATCCTGGGAGAATTTTGAAAAACAGGGAAAGCTTGGAAACAAATCAGCATCACATGCAAAATTAAAGGAAGCTATACTTACACCTAAGATATGAATGCTGAAAATACGCCTGTCAGCTTTATTAAATTCCAAAATAAAAGAGAGATGGTACAATCCTGGACCTCACAGGCTATGATCCATAAAAGTATTTAGGCTTCTAACTTCCATTGGCTTCAATGGAAGTTAGGATCTTAGATATCTTTGTGGAATTGGGACTTAGAGCTCAGGTACAGCAACAGCAGAAAATAAGTTCAGGAAATTACTAGTAATTTTATTGATAACCACATTTCTGTATAGTTGTAGAAAACTAGCACTTGTAGACAGGGAATTATTCAATAATATATGCTGTTAGGTTGAAATCCTGGCTTTGTTGAAGTCAATGGCAAATTCTGTGGGGGTAGGGATTTCACTCCACTTCACTAGAGACTGTCAAATGGGGTTGTGCAGGTGTAGCTGAGAGCAGAATTTTTCCATGAATAAAACCATCTGATATTTATCTCCTTTTTAGATATCAACCTAAAGTCTAAGAATTATCTGTTAGACTGAGGAATGATAAACATCCATTCTTTTATTCCCTTTTCTGAATCAGGCCTTTAATGTCAGCATTCTCCTGTGACTAATTTTTATATTGCAACTATTCCTGAAGAGTTTAATGTTGAAGGATAATGTTAACTAGCTTATTCTGTTTATTACCTGAAATACAGAAATAACTTGAACCCAAATCCTTAAATACAGATTTCTTTAACCTGCTATTGACCATTTTAGATATTTTTCTAACTGAAAAAATTGGGATGAATTCTCCTCACTTGAGAGTTGTACACTTTATAACTCCATTGACTTAGATAAAGTTAATCCTGATTTAAGATGGTGTAAGAAGGAGCAGCATCTGCTAGGGGAATGTCTGGACCATGCTCTGAAATAGTGCTGAAAATAGTTTGGTCCCATCTGAAATTATGATTAAACCATTTACAGCCCTGGTTCATCTGCACTAATTGCAGATGATTGCTAATAGGAACTAGGACTGTCAATAAATCACAGTTAACTCACACAATTAACTCAAAAAAATCAATTGTAATTACAAAAATCACAATTGCAGTTTTAATTGCACTGTTAAATAATATAATACCAATTTAAATTAAATACTTTAGATGTTTTTCTACATTTTCATATATAGTGTATTCTGTGGTGTAATTGAAATCAAAGTGTATATTTGTTTACCAATATTTGCACTGTAAAAATAAGAGTGTTTTTCAGTTCACCACATACAGAACTGTAGTGCAATCTTTTTGTTTTGAAAGTGCAACTTACAAATGTAACAAAAAAATCTACATGACTACATTCAAAAACAAAACAATGTAAAACTTCAGAGCCTTCAAGTCCACTCAGTCCTACTTCTTGTTCACTTAATCGCGAAGACAAACAAGTTTGTTTACATTTAAGGAAGAAAATGCTGCCCTCTTCTTTTTTACAGTGTCACCAGAAAGTGAGAACAGGCATTTGCATAGCACTATTGTAGCTGGCGTCGCAAGTTATTTACGTGCCAGATGCGCTAAACATTTGTATGCCCTTTCATGCTTTGGTCACCATTCCAGAGGACATGCTTCCATGCTGATGATGCTTGTTTAAAAAAGCATTAATTAAATTTTTGCCCAAACACGTTGGGGGAGAATTTTATGTACCCTGCTCTGTTTTAGCCACATTCTGTCATATATTTCCTGTTACGGCAGTCTCGGATGTTGGCCCAGCACAGGTTGTTCATTTTAAGAACACTTTCACTGCAGATTTCACAAAATGCAAAGAAGGTACTGTAGCAATGTGAAGACTCACCGGTTCGGCGCCTCCTGCTGGGAATTAGCTCTCGGCACCAGCCTTGGAGTGCTCTCTGCGGGCCTGTCTCGCCTGTTGCTAGCCCCCTTGTCCCTCCTGGACCCCAGTGCCCTTTGCCCTGGGGTTCTGCCCCAGCAGTACCCCCACATTCTGGGTCTCCCCTCCCAGGTGAACCCCACAACCCTCTATCCCCACCTTGCCTCAGTTTATGGCTACTGCCAGTAGGCATCTAGCCCCTGCTCACTGGGGCAGACTGCAGTCTGTAAACCACTCATCATTGGCAAGGGGGTTTGGACCAGCTGCCTCTGCCTAACCCTGGGCTGTACCTTTGCAACCCCAGTACCTATTTAGGCTTTGCTCCAAGCCTGCAGCCTGTGGAGGAGGGTTTCCAGGCTGGACCTCCCCAGTACCTCTTGCCTTCCCCTAACCCTGCTGTTCCCTAGGTACCCTGAGCTCCCAGGCAGCCAGGTCCTTCTCCCTCCAGACTGGAGAGAGAGACTCCTCCAGCTCTTAGTCCAGAGCCCCTTTTATCCAGGCCAGCTGTACCCTAATTGAGCTGGCCACACCTGTGGTCAGCTACTCACTCAGGTGTTTTCACTCCTTTTCCCAGCTGCAGCCCTCTCCAGGGCTGCTTTTATCCACTGTTCTGCAGGAGTGGGGCAGGCGCCACACTATAGGTATCAATGTGAAATTTCTAAAGATGCTACAGCACTCGACCCAAGATTTCAGAATCTGAAGTGTCTTCCAAAATCTGAGAGGGACGAGGTGTGGCACTTGCTTTCAGAAGTATTAAAAGAGTAACACTCCAATGTGGAAACTACAGAATCAAAACCACCAAAAAAGAAAATTAATCTTTTGCTGTTGGCGTCTAACTCAGATGATGAAAATGAACATGCATTGGTCTGCACTGCTTTAGATTGTTATCAAGCAGAACCTATCATCAGCATGGACGTATGTCCCCTGGAATGGTGGTTGAAGAATGAAGGGACATGTGAATCTTTAGTGCATCTGGTACATAAATACCTTGCGACGCCGGCTACAACAGTGCCATGAGAACACCTGTTTTCGGTTTCAGGTGACATTATAAACAGGAAGCAGGAAGCATTATCTCCTGCAAAGGTAAACAAGCTTGTTTGTCTGAGTGATTGGCTGAACAAGAATTAGGACTGAGTGGACTTGTAGGCTCTAAAATTTTATATTGTTTTATTTTTGAATGCAAGTTTTTTGTACATAATTCTATGTATGTAAGTTCAACTTTCACGATAAAGAGATTGCACTATAGTACTTGTATGCAGTGAATTAAAAAATACTATTTCTTCTGGGTTTTTTACAGTGCAAATATTTGTAATCTATATATATAAAAGTCAAATGGTGTATGTGTGCATGCGTGTATGTATGTTCCCTTACTCCTTCCACACCGTTTGAGCTAGAGACTTGAAATTTGGTACAGTTATAGGCTTTAGGGTCCTAATCAGGTAAGAATCAAAAAAATTTCAAATCTCACCTCTGACACCCCCTAGGGGTGAAATTCTTTAAAGCCCATTAACATCAGCTGGGCAGCAGGTTAACACCTGCTGTTCTCTGTGACATAGTTATGATGTAATAATACCCCCCTCCAACGGATCCCCCATTCGCTCAGCTCTCTGCCCCCTCTCCCCCCAACGGCCCCTGCACTCGCTCAGCTCTCTCCCCCCTCCCCCCCACTCCAACGGCCCCCCACTCGCTCAGCTCTCTCCCCCCTCCAACGCCCCCCCCCACTCGCTCAGCTCTCTCCCCCCTCAGGTAAGAATCAAAAAATTTTAAAATCTCCCCCCCACTCCAACGGCCCCCCCACTTGCTCAGCTCTCTTCCCCCTCCCCCCCTCCAGCGGACCTGAGCAACACCGGGTATTTTTGCTAGTCAAAAATAAATATTAAGGGAGCACTGTACACTTTGAATCCTGTGTTGTAATTGAAATCAGTATATGCAGAAAACATCCAAATCAGTACATGTATATGTAGAAAACATCCTATATAATAATCAGCTAGGGAAGTTTGTGTGAAACCGTCATGCGCAGTAGAGATGGCCCGGACGAACGGCATGCTGGGGGTTGTAGTTCGGAGGCACAAAATGGCCACCACGCGTGCCCACCTGAGCGATCGTCACTCACACGAAGCTAGAGCACCAAGGAGCAGTTATACATATAAAGTTAGCTGGGCTGTCGGGTGCATGACGAGGAGTTGAGGGGGGAGGGAGCTGAGCGGGAGGGAGGGAGCTGAGCGAGGGGGGGCCTTGGAGGGGGCTGGGTGGGGGGGGCCTTGGAGGGAGGAGGGGGCTGGGCGATGGGGGGGCCTTGGAGGATGGAGGGGGCTGGGCGATGGGGGGGGGGGCCTTGGAGGAGGGAGGGGGCTGGGTGAGGGGGGCCTTGGAGGAGGGAGGGGGCTGGGCGAGGGGGGGGCTTGGAGGGGGGAGGGAGCTGGGCAGGGGGGCCTTGGAGAGAGGAGGGAGCTGGGCGGGGGGGGGGCGCAAGCCCTTACGGTTGGCCTGTGTACACGGGCTTTTACACTAGTTCAAAAATATTTAAATAAATGGTATTCTATTATTATTTAACAGTGCAATTAATCACATTTAATTTTTTTAGTCGCTTAACAGCCCTATTAGAAACACATCAGCTTGATATTATAGACAAGGCCATAGAAGCCCAGTCCTACAGCTGCTCCCATAGTCAGTGGAAGTTCCCTTAGCAGAGTAGTTGCAGGATCGGGCCCTCAGTCATTTGTAGAAAAAACATACTGTGTTAGAATGATGTTGTTAAATTAAGCTACAGACCATTCATCAAACATTTTAATTAACAGGATATGTATGACATGAGCAAAACCCGAGTGGCTTTTATGATGTGTGTGACAACACACAGGCACGGTGCAGAAAAGGATATTGAAATAGTGAATAAGTGGTTTGACAAGTACCAGTTTGAAACGCCTTCTGGACAGTGCATAGATCCTACTGGGCAGGTAAGTCTTAAAAATTGTACCATACCATACCATGCAGATAGCTTCAAGCGGAATGCCTTCCACACCCCCAGTAAGGGCTCACTTGGTGCTATCTGAAGCTGTACTGAATCAGAAGTCAGTACTCTAAAATGTTTAGAAAATATTTCTCCACCAGAGATATTGATTATCTTTTATAGAACAGGGCTTGGGTTAACTGAATTACCTGAAGCTCTGGATGTGGATCCCTTGCAGGCTGATCTTCCCAGGGAAAGGGACAGCTTAATGCAGAAATGTTTAAAACTTCAGCTCCTTGGGTGGAAAGAGAACTTCTGCAAATGAGCTTCCCTCCTCCAATACCCCACAAATCCAAATGCTTGGGACACTCCATTTCCTTATCTGCACTTATAGGCTGGCTGGAGTAACTTCTCTGAATGATGGATTCCAGGCTTGACTTGAGACTAGCCGGACCAAAAATAAAAAAAATATTTAGAAGGCTATATGGGAGTGCTTTTTTCTTCCTTCCTTCCTTCCACCCCTTTATTGCCAATCTGCTGTACATTATTATACTCTAGGAGTTTTCCCCTACCTTTGATTGCTCCTTTGTGGAAGGGTTAATCTTTAGGCCTCATGATCTTGGTAAGGGACTGAGGCATTGGTAGTGTGGCCTAGCACACACAGCTAGGAAGGTATCCACCAGACAAGTATGGCCAAGAGGTGACAATCAGTGAGCAGAGATCAAAGTGATCACCAGAGTGAAGATCAATAAGGAAGAGTTAGAATCAGGCCAAGGATGGAGTCCAGTGAGCTGTTAGCCAAGGAGATCTTGATAATGCTGTCATTACAGGATTGCTGAAATTGGCCCTTTTTCTTCCATAATTCCTTTGTGTTTCCTAAGATTATAAAATTAAGTACAATATTCGGGCCACAGTCTACCTTTGCTTACACCTGTGCAACACAATTGATTTTAATGGCGGTTTTATCTGTGTAACGGAGAGCAGAATTTGGCCCAATACTGTTATTTTGGTGTGACTCAGTTAATGTGAATAATTTCTAAAATATTGTTGCACCAACTTCCTGCAGTTTTTGTATCATATCATGCTGAAAATCTATGAATTTAAGAAAATGTAAATGTATTTGAATTTTAAAGGTGCCAGTATAAACCACATTGAACACCCAAAATGTTGTATATAAAGTGCTTGACAGCTTTCATATTTGCATTTACATTCTAAAGTTATTTCTCAGCTCTGTTTCCTTTCTGCTCAGATCCAGCACCACAAAATCTGCATATACAAAAGAAAATGCTTGCATTTTAGAACTCAGGCTCATTCCTGGTATTAAAATGCAAGGCTGCAGAAGCTAATCTGTAACCCCTATTTACAAATGAGCCCACCTAATCTTCTTAATCAGTTTTGCCATTGATTTCAGGGGGAATTGGATAAGACCATACAGAGTTCAGTGGGAATTCTGGGGGCAAATCTGCAGAACTGACTTCTAATGACTCTTTCTTTAAGGAGTTGAGTAAAATTAGATTAGTGGCAGGCAAATGTCAAATAGTCATGAAGTTCTGTAAACTTGTAATTATAAAGCAAACTTCTCAAACCTCTTTATTTTGGGGCAAAAGGTCTCATGGACTTTCCATAACCACAGCCTCATTCTGGAGTATTTTCAATTAAACAAAGTACCTGTTTTGAGGAATCAATTACCCTTCAAAATTCTTCCTTTGCCATTGCTCCATCATTTCTTCATTTGAGATAAATTAACTGGGACTTGAGAGTATTAACCGGGAAAAAAATACACATGCCAAGATCGTTGTCTGCCTTGTATCAAAACCTATAATTCCTAAAGATACATCATTATCTTTAGCTTTGGTAGCAAGGCAGGCACTCACCGCTGCGATGCCCCCTGCTGGTCATCCGGGACTTGGGCCAGTTCCAGCCTCAGAGCGCCTCCCGCTGGCTAGTGTCTTCCTATCGGTACTTGCTTCTGCCTGATCTCCACCACTTACAGCACTTCACACCCCGCATCCCTCCCAGACCTCGGTGTCCCTTACCTTGGGGTGCTGCCCCACACCAGTGTCCCCACACTCTGGGTCTCCCCTCCTCAGCGAACCCATCCCCTAGTCCACCTCACCTCAGTGACCCACTGCCAGTCCTCATCTAGTCCCTTCCCTCAGGGGTAAACTGCAGTCTGAGGTGGCCACTCATCATCGGCCAGGGGATTTGGACCTACTGCGTTTCAAGCTCCAGCTGCCTCCCTGCAGCCCTAGTACCTTCCCTGGACTTTAGCAAGGCCTCAGCCTGGGGATTCACCAAGCCAGAGCTCCTCAGCTCTGCCTGCCTTTCTCTAGCCCTGCTCTGCCTCAAGTATCCTGCTTGCTTTCCCCAGCAGCCTGGTCCTCTCTGCTCCTCAGCTGGAGCAAGTCTTCTCTCACTTCCTCAGCCTGCCCTATTATCAGGGTCAGCCGGACCCTAATTGAGTGTGGCCACATCTATGGCTGTTTACCCAACCAGCCTCCCTTGGCAGCTTTTAACCCCTTCTGAGCCGGAGCGGGGTGAGTGCCCCGCTACAATTTTAAATGAATAATATCAAGTGTATTGCTCAACTACAGCAGTATAGAGTCACAAATCCTTACAGGTCTGATTATGATCTCACTTTACAAGCATAAATGGGGATCAATTTTTATGAATTTGCTGAGGTGCCAAGTAGATTTTAAAGATGAAATCTAACAAACTAAATTTGTCAATTTGATACATTCTATAGCTAATATAGGAATGGAATCTAGTTAGGATAACTCCTTTTTATTGAACACAGGGAGTGTAACTTACTAATTTTAATGCAAGGTTCTATTCATGCCAGCTTTTACTTTGGACAGTATTTCTCAAATCAAGACACATGATGCTCTTAACCAATCAAAATTTTGATAATTCACCCAGAACCACAATCAACAGTTCATCAATCAAGTGTAGACACAGCTAATGTTCTAGGCAGGTACTGAACACAAAAATTAAGTCTTGCAAGTAACTGTCGTAGACTAAAGTTGAGATTCTGCAGTTATCTTCTATACCAGTACAAATCACCAACATTCCTAACTATACTTACTTATGATCATCTGTCATCAATTCTTTAGTACCACCAACACATTTACTGCTCTTCCCATATTTCTCCAAGTCGTAAGGATGCACTTGTCTTAAAGATACTTTCAAGAATCCCTGTTTGAATTGGGTGGCATGGGAGGGACAAATTTAAATATTAAAAACAATGTACAAATTATGGTTTCAAGTCTCTTAGGCCAGTTTTCATGGGCTTACAAAGACAAGCATGCTTATAGCAATAGTTAGTTAATATGCAACATATAGTTACTTGAGTCTCACTAGAGTGTAGACTCAAGGTAACTTTCAGTTGTTTATATTCAAGATCAGAAAGAGAAATACAGGCTGAGGTGAAATCTCACCATTTCTTTGTCCTGTAACCCAAGAGGAAGTGAGAGCTGTCCACCAAGCTGGTCCATGTCCAATAGCACATCTGGGTTCTGCAGATAATCAGTAAACTCTTCATCCTGAAACCCTGGATGAACGGAAGGGATGTTTGAAGGAGATAAACAAAACTCTGCTGTCCCATAAGGTGACCCAGTTTATGTATCCTGTTTCAGGATCTTTTGGAGAAGGGTAATCCTCTGATTTTTCTATCTGATGTTGTCCAACAGAGGGTTCAGATTTCAGCTGTTTCTCTTGTTTCCATTGGTATCCAGTAGATGGCATAAGCATATAATAAATTTCTTCAGTCCTTTTCTTATCGGAAGCTTTTTATGTTGGATTCATTTCAAGGATTTTTATTTCAATCCTCCACAGACTAGCGTTTTGCCCTGAAGCATGGGATCACAGCACTACTCAGGTTTGGCAGAGCCACTATTGTCATGCCAGAGGGGTGGCCGGACAAAATTTGAGCAAGTAGTGTTTTGACCTTGTCCACAGGGTCACAACACTACTCAAAACTGACCCATCCCCTGTCTCTCATGATGGAAGGGTGGCCAGACTAAGTCTGCCGTCCCAGACTACTACCCAGAAATCTGCAACACTAGTCAGCTGCCTAGTTTCCCTGTAGCTAGTGCAGCCTCTGATGATGGGCATATATTGATTCTCATTATCTGTAGCTCCAAGAGGAAGCTAAAGGGTTGGAATATGCATAAGGGCAATTGGTGGCAGTCTTACTATGTCTACACTGCGCAGCTTATAGCAGCAGAGCTGTGCCGCTACAGCAGAGCTGCTGTAAGGTATGCAGTGTAGCCACTCTTTGTCAGAAGGATCAAGCTCTCCCGCTGACAAAATAAAACCATCTCCAACGAGGGGAGGTAGTTTTGTCAGTGGGAGAGCGTCTCCTGCCAACAGAGTGCTGTCCAGCACATTTTGTCGGTAAAATTTTTGTTGGGCAAAGGTGTGGTTTTTTTCATACACCTGACCAACAAAAGTTTTACCGACAAAAGTGCAGTGTAGGCATAGCCTTAGTTGCTGCAGACTGAAGGGCAGGGTGAGAATTGTAGCTGTCAATGTTTTTCAGGGCATGTTTGATACCTCTGGCTTCTTTCAACTTACAGTAGCTTTATATTAATAGAACTCTAATGACCTTAGTGGGGTTACTCATCATTTACAATTATGTGAGTGGTATCTGAAGCAGTCTCTAAGGCCTCAATTCAGCAAGGTACTGCCTGAGACCTCACTGTCTACTTTTTGGTAGGTTAACCCAAGTGGGCAGAGTCCCTGGAGTAATGACAGACACACAGAACATCTCTTTATTAGTGGACGAGGGCACAGAGGCAGCTCCCCTCCTGCCAGTGATGCTGCTGACCAAACACAGTTTTGTTTTCTTCCTACAGCAGGAAGCACATTCACCCCTGAACTACCTCTCAGAGTTACTTCCTGCGTCTGGGGTCTTTCCCTGTTGGAAGGAACCACTCACACCTACTCACCCACCAATACAGTAACTTACAGTGTATAAGAAGAAAGTGACAGACTTCATACATGTGATTAGTACCACTGGTTTCAATAAGACTTGTCCACATGCCTAAGGACCTTGCTGGTCTGGGCTCTAGATCAAGAATGAAAGAAATCTAAATCACAAGGCTGTGGGAGAAGAGATGCCACAATAGCTTTTTGTTAGCTATCATTTATTTGTATTATAGTAGTATCTAGGAGCCCAAGTTATGAACCCACTATGTACAGTTAATGACACGGCAGGGTGTAGTAGTGGCTTTAAAATACTTTTTATGGCTAATTAAATTGATCTTCTAGCCTTTTTGTTATTTGTTAATAAATAATCTCTTTTAAGAATTAATTATTTTGATCAGTGTCTCTAATACAGCTGTTTGTGACAGGAAATATTGCCAGCACTGGAAGAGTTTCGGGATCAAATTAATCAATCTGAGGATGAAATTAGCTGCTGTCTCATTGTTCTGATGAGTCATGGGAGGAGTCACGGCGTCATTCTGGGGAAAGATGGTGACACAGTTGATCTTGATGATATATTTGCATTATTCAACAATATACAATGCCCAAAGCTCCAAGAAAAACCTAAAATCTTTATCATTCAGGCATGCAGAGGAGGTGAGCAGAACATTAAATAGTGTTTGCAGGAGCAGTATTGAGTTTCAGCCTCTTTCTATAAAGGCTTCATTTCAGGTCTCTATAAAGGGCCTACAGTATGTATTATTAAATCAGGCCCAGTGACCTCAGCAGTTCTCTGGTGTTGGACAGCTGGGTTCAGTCCCAGTTCTGGTCTCTCAATCTTGAAGCAGCCAGCATTGAAAATAACACAGAAATCGTGTTCCACCCAAAGGGGGCGGCAGTGCCTTGTGTTACCGCACGGTGAGGTGCTGGCCTATTAAGGACACCCCATTACAAAACGCAAGTCAAACATCAACCGAGATCCATGGTTGTTTGCAGACTTGAGCTGTTGCTATTTGCACAACTTTAGACATTATTGTCCCCCCTTAGGCCCCACAGCCAGGTCACACCTTCCTCCCAGACATTGAGACTGTCTAGTAAAGTTGGTTGATAACATTATATTTTTTTATTTATCATTACAATATTTGAAATTAAAGTGTTGTTTTAATTCTTCAAGTTACTGAGAAACATAATTTTTGTTTTCAAAATTTTTAGTGAAATTTTCATCCATTTTTGGTTTCAAAATGGTTGTTTTCTGCATTTTTAATTTTTTTATTTTTTGGGTTTTGTCACCCCTTTTCTTCTTCTTTTTCATTTTTTTCCCATTTTGCAGCGGATAGAGGGAGGGGCAATGGAAAAAAAGAAGGGTGAAAAAAGGAAAAAAGTGACAAACTAGAAAACTGAAATAAGAAAAAAAGGAAGAAGAAAAGGCCTGTTATTCATTTTCTAATTTTGAGCTTAAAAAAAGTTAGAATTTCTGATTTTGATAAAAACAATATACTTTACTCAAAAAGCTTCCTCAACTCTGACATCTAATAATCCAGCTAGCTATCTAACCCCATTACCACAAATATCTCAGTCCCTGCATTCCTCAGTAGCTATAGGTGGGAGTGCCAAGATGGGAAAATATTCTGAAACCTTATAGCTTTTGTATAAGAGAAACAAGGATATAAACAGTAGCCCATACATGCAAGTCACTTGGAAATCATTTGGCACCAGGCAGTCATTTTACAGTGTATTTAAATGGATTTCCTTGTCATAAAAACAGGAAAAGAAGACCATGGTGTTGAAGAAATAAAGCATGAAGCCAAGGAAGCTGATTGTACTTATAACTTGATAGCTATCAGGAGGTTGCCAACAGCTAGTGATTACTACGTTGTGTATTCCACTCAAAAGGGTAAGAGAGATGAGGCCAAGTTAGGCCCCAGTTACATATATGAATTGTGGTTTATTCCAGTGGGGGTTTGTGTGTGTGAAAGCAGAATTTGGCCCTTTATAAATGCAATTTCTGATTGATTTTTTTTTTGTCCAGTTCCAATTTAGTACAGTAGCTGTTATCCCCATTCTACAAAGAGGTTAAATGACTTGCCCAAGGTCACGCAGGAAAGCCTATGGCAGAGCTAAAATCTCTTAATTCTGAGCCCTGTTCTTTAAACACAAGAGCATTTCTGACATAGGCTTTGGAGTCTCTCAATAACTTGTATTTCATAAGGGGGAAAGGGTAAGAGATTTATATCCAATATCCAAACAGGATGCAGAAGGAGAATGTGAATTCACACCAATGATCGTTGTATGGGGAACAGAGACTTTCCAGTTCCCCAAATGGTGAAACTGGGCCTATTGGAAATGCTGATGTAACCTCAGCCTGATATGATAATGAACGCTAATAGCTGGGAGGTGGCCTGGAACATGGCCTGATGAGCAGGCCCTAGATGGATGGAGAGATTTCTGAGACGCAGTACAGAGAGGTGGTCTCAGGTTGTCCTGACAGAAAAGGGACCAGTAAATGGACATTGATTTCAAAAGATGTAAGATTTTCTTTTCTTTTCTCTACATTTAAAGGCTCTTCTATATAGGAATGTTATACTAGTCTAAGGCATGAATTTAAACCAGTATAGTACTGCTGCTGTAACACCTTTTGTGGACATTCTTATTCTACTATGAGTGCCATTTTCAGTTAAGTTTATGTCACTTGGAAAAACTAAAGCAAAAAAAGCTTTTCTGTACTACAGGGGCAGCCAACCTGAGCCCGAGAAGGAGCCAGAATTTACCACTGTACATTGCCAAGGAGTCACAGCCCCCTCAATTCCAAACTGCAGTCCCAGCAATCAGTGCCTCCCGCTCCCTATCCACGCCTCCCACCTGCCACGATCAGCTTGTACGTGGTGTGCAGGAGGCTCTGGTGGGGAGAGGGGGAAGAGCGAGGGCATGGGGGAAAGGGTGGAGTGGGGGCAGGGCCTGGGGCAGAGCAGGGGGCTGAGCCCTGAGCTCTCCCCAGCACATTGGAAAGTTAGCATCTATAACTCCACCCCCAGAGTCAGCGCCTATGCAAGGAGCCGCATATTCACCTGTGAAGAACCACATATTAACTTATGAAGAGCCACCCCTGCTTTACTAGAATATGTGTATCCACACAGCGGGAAGGGAGTGTATGTAATCCTGGAAGAGCTATCCTAGGAATTAGGTGCCTAGACGCTTTTGAAAAATCCCACTAGGTTCCTATCTGCTTCTTAGGCATCTAAATAGCTTTAAAAATCTGGCCCATAGTTGGCTGTTTTTTTAGAGATGCTGAGCAGCTGCTCCTCCAAAGAAATTAGCTGCTGCTGAGGTCAAGACTGACATGGCTATTAATAGCATGTGCACCACTCAGAAAACGGAAACCCCTCACACCTCCAGTTTACTGACACCCCAGGCAAAAGAATTGTCAGACACAGCTTCTGATGGAGAATTTTACTTACATTGGTAACAAAATGGAGGGAAATCCACTAAAATTTGGTGTCGCCTGGGTGGACTAAGGCACTTATGCTATATCATGACAGAATGAAAAACAAATTCTTCGTTGGATTTTGAGCGAGCATTGTTCAGTTAAATCTGTGACTAGTATATTCTGATGTACTGAGAGGGTGGCAGGGGAGAGAAGAGATCAATAGTGTGTGTTTCCATTTCTTTGTCCTGATTACAGTAATGATAATTGCATTCATTTTAATGCATTGCATTTTTTTTAAAGAAATATGACAGTGGGAACTGGAGGTGTGTGAGGGAAAACACGCCTTAAACTGGGGCTTCTTTTCTCTGGAGCCTTTCTTGTCCTTTTCCTCTCTTTTCCAGATTAGCTCTCCCTGCCCTTCCCCACAGAAAGACTATATTGCTCAACATGTATAAGAACAATAAACATTTGAACAGGGCTTTCTTTTGTGTAAAGGGTTAGAGGTGGCGTATCTCCAGAGTTCAGTAGAGAACATTTCTCGTAGTTGCAGGTACAAAAGTCCCTTACATCGCAAAGAAGCATTTCCACTAATGCAGTCAAAATGACATACAAGTCTCATGTGTTAGCAATTTTGTACTAACCTGAAACCACAAAAAACAGCATTCAGAAAAAAAAGCCACACAACTACCTACATCCCTTCACACTCAGCTATGTCCACTCTCAAATACACATCGTCCCTAACAACTGAGCAAATCAACCACAGCCATCAAGGCAGTGGCAGACTTGTCTTCACTACAGGAGTAGGTCGATTTCCCTTAATTCGATTTTCTAAACTCGATTTTAGAAAATCGAATCAGTGTGTCCCCACCGGGACAGCAGGTCGACACTGTCTGTCCAAGAACTTTTGCAGGGGTCGACATAGCCCGCATTGCACTTTGGGTAGGTAGCCCACAGTTCAATGCGTGCCAGACCCCCCCCCCCCACCCAAGCAGGTCCGCGGACCCCCCCCAAGCAGATCCGCGAACCCCCCCCCCCGCCCGCCCGAGGGGGGAGGGAACCGGCACGGGGCTGCTTGGGCGAGCGGATCAGCTGCCTGGTCAATTTCAGGTGAAATTGACCAGGCAGCTGACCCGCTCACCCAAGCAGCCCCGCGCCGGACCCCCCGCCCCCCAGAGCAGCCCCGCGGACCCCCCCGCCCGCCTGAACAGCTCCCCCGCCGAACCCCCACCCGCCCGAGTGGGGGGGGGGGAGCCGGCACGGGGCTGCTTGGGCGAGCGGGGGGGGGGGTCCACGGGGCTGCTCGGAGGTCGGAGGCTTAACTTCAGATGCCTCTTCACTTACTCACAGTAGACATAGAGAAGTCGATTTTAGCCTTACTTCTCTCGTCAGGCAGGAGTTACAAATTCGATTTTGAGGGCCCTTTAAATCGACTTTAAGGGCATGTATGTGAAGACAGGTACATGTTTAATTCGACCTAACGTCGTTAAGGTCGAATTAAAGTGGTAGTGAAGACATGCCCTTAGAGTTAGCAGGGCCCTGTGTGCAGTTTCATTTTCGGGGGTTCTCCCTCAGGACCCAGCCAAGAAAAAGAACATTATCTCTTATCCCCCGCCCCCCATTTTTCATTCTTTTTTTCTTCATCCTCCTTCTATATTATAATTAATAGGAAATAAATGAAAATAAAGTGATTGGAGCAGGGGATTAGGGTGCTGGAGGGGGTATGGTGGTCAGGCTGTGGGTGGGAGTTTGGCTGCAGGCTCCAGGGGGTTGGGGTGTGGGGAAGAGGGTGCAGGCTCTGGGAGGAAGTTTGGGTGTGGGCTGGGGCAGGTGGTCGGGGTCCGGGAGGGCTCAGGGGGCATCACTTACCTTGGACAGCATGGCTCCCAATGCGACCAGCATACCACTCTGGCAGCGGCTCCTAGGCGGGAAGGGTCAAGGAATCTTCGTGCACCACTCCCGCCGTTCCCATTGGCCTCAGTTCCTGGCCAATGGGAGCTGTGGAGTCGGAGCTGATGGCCGGGGGCAACATATGGAGACGCCCCCAGGGGCCACGGAGGGAGGGAGGCAGCACAGGCAGGTAACTGCCTTGGCGCTGCTGCTGGCACATCTCTGCATGCCTCTTGTGGGGAGGGGGGCAATGGGTCTCCATGCACTGCTCCTGCCAGCACATGGAGTTGACTTCCCTCCTCCCGCCAGAGGCATGCAGAGATGTGCCAGCAGTCAGCCTCTGCCAGGAGCAGCGTGGGGCCCCTGGCCATGGAATGCAGGCAGCCTGCCTGCCTAAGCCTTGCTATGCTGCCAGCCGGGACTCGGGGGCAGGTTGTCAGATGAGATTTGTCCTGCATTTTGGGGGGGAGGCCACATCTGAGAAGCACTGTGACCCTGTCCACTGGGAGCCAAGTCACAATGACTGGAGCAGAGAGTCGAGCCTAAACGGCCCTGCAGGACAGGAGGTGCAGCAGCTGCTGCTGCTGTGGGTGAGCGTGGGGTAAGCTAGCTCCTCCACTTTCTTCTCCTTCCTCCCCCAAGATGCCCCTTCCTGGATCTCCCATCCCCAAGGGCAGGACCTGTCCCGCTTTAGCTACTGGAAATGTTGGGAGATATCGTATTGACTTTACGAGCTATAATACCTTGCTATTTGTGAGCACATTTTGTTGTTGGGTGGTTTGTAAAGTAAGCATTAGAGTTTGCTAGGTCAGAAAGAGACACCCATTAGACTGGTGGTGGTGTCTGGCTTTCCATCTACTTCCTCCTTCACCTCCACCCACCTCTGTTGATCAATGCATTTGGAGGCTGGGTAGCACCACGGTTCTGCCAGCTCCCTGCCCCTTTTCTGCTCACTTGCTCATGGTGATGGCAATGCAGGGACCGCACTCCACAGGAGACTCAGAACCACAATCAATTCTAGCTGATCCTAACATGGCTGCACAGGAAGGAAGGGGAGCCACCATTATTTCTCCCTTTTCCTCTAGGTGCCCATGTTAATGCTAATGATCGCCTGGTGTTCATATGTCTTTTAAAGTTCCTAAATTGCATTTTGACAATCAACTTTTATAAGGAAAATCTAAAGTGACAAGCTGTTCTTGCTTTTTTCCATCTGTAGGTTATGTTTCTTTGCGTAACACGGAAAAAGGCTGTAGGATGATTGAAGCAATGGATGAGGTCTTTTCAGAGCAAGGCGTGAAGTGGCATATCGGGGATTTATTTACTAAAGTAAGTATGCAACAAAACTGCATAAAGAGTGTGTTGAAGGAGACTTGCAAAGGAAAATTAGTTGCGTGTCTGCTCTTTATTGCTTCTTTGCTATGTCTGAAGATAGGTTATAGCATGGGTATTTGGGGTGTTTTAGGTTTCTCTCCTTTTTCACTTCAGAAATTTGGACTTTGTTTACACTGAAGGGCAAAATTCACCCTTGTTCTGAGAACCCGGATAAGGTCTGTGCAGTACTCACATCTTTAAAATAGCACTTAGTGGCATTTAACTGATACATAGACCTTGTGCTGTCGTTTCACCCATATGCAGCTGGTAAAATAGTGGAATTGTAATATCTCAAGAAACAAGAGATTGACAACCAAGTAGCTGGAGAGGAGAGGAGATTTTTAATCGATTGTTTTAAAACCATTTGAGTAGCAGCTTATTTACCATCAACCCCTCAGACATACTTGGAAGGAAGGATGGCATGGTTAGAGCCACCACAACTGCCCAGTTTCAAAATCAGGGAAGACTAAACTTAGCATTCCTGATATTTGCAAGGCAAAAAAGCCAAATATTAAAAAATAATGCACATTCAGGTTTTCTTTATATAAATAAATAACTATAACAACAACAAAATGGAGCCACCTCAGTATTTTAAATTTCTGTTAGTGGTCACCCTTAATTACTCTGTATGTTAGGCAAGACCCTCAGAGCTACACCAGTTTACAAGAGCTGAAGATTTGGTCCATTAAATACATCTAAAGTAATAAAGTTACTAGAGAGCATATATTCTATATGCACATGCGATATTGTTGCTGAATTGACGCAAGTGGCTTTCAATTTTCATTAAGAATAAATAACATCATTTCACTGTACACACACAAATCAATGACAAAATATTTCTATTGATGATAATCAAAATTTAGAGGTAGGCAAAGTAAGAAAAATGCTCCTTGAGAAGTCAGAAATCCAGTGATTTAGACTTTTGAATCCTCTTGTTACAAATGGGCTAGCGACTGAATAGTAAAAACAGGTCTGATTTGTTGATCTAAGGATATTTACCATGTGATGTTGACAATTTGTGTTTTGAACAGGATATAAAGTTTAACTTTTTGAATTTCAGCATCTGTTTTCATTAAATAACTGTCTGATCGCTCCCCATAATTTCACACCACTGAAAATTTAAAGTGATAAAATCTTTTAAAAATAAACATTTGATATTAGCCATTGAAATGATTAAAAAATAAAAATGGAATTCTGGCAAGGCTATCAAAAAGATACTAAGAAAAGGTCAGCAAAATAAAAATCAACAAAATAATGTACATGACTGAAAACAAGCTGATTAAAATCATAGGATGCAGGATGAGAGTGGAATACATGGAGGTGGGGGGATGACCAGCCAAGGGCTGGGGTGAGTTGATTTTCATGCGCACTCTCTAGAGAAGTAGTTGACATTTGGTCAGAGCCCTGTACTTTTCACTGTGGAGGTTCGTGTTCAGTTAGGTGACAAGTGGTCAGAAGCCAGTTCATTCCTTCCTGTGGTTAAAAACCTGTAAGTAGAAGGGCTCAGTGAATTCTGCAGAGAACACCTCAGAGAGTTTCCTTTTAATGTTCCTTTAAGGAGGAAGGGATTAGATGAGTCTCAGGCAGAGGAAACAGCTTCTAACCCTTCACCAATCCAAAGGGAAAGGAACCAATAAACCAATAAACTCTGTGGTGTTGCTGAGTCTTGCCAACTCACTAGAGAGGAAGGAGCCACACTATCATTGGCTGCTCCTTCCATGCAGTTTCCCCTCCTGCCAATGGGAGTGCTTTGCCTCAAGTAGAGCTTTTGCTTCTCGTTAAGTTGTAGATGCAGATTTAGACAAGACACAAATTCTGCAAGACCCAAAGATGCATGGGTCTTCCTCAGGGCTCAGCCTACATTCCATCTCCTCCTCCCCTCCCCCCCGCCCAGCCCTGTAACAGATTCTGGGAGTAGTAGCATCACTCCCCAGTGAAGGTTTGGATTATGTCTTTATTGATTGATTGATTAAGGTTTTATTTTCCAGATCAATAACAAAATGGTGCATGAAACCTTTACTATCCATGGATGCCCTGTGAAAGAGACAATAGTTGTGGAATCAACTCTGACCAAAGCCGTATACCTTGCACCTTAACTGTTGATCGGTGGAAGACTCGCTGCCCTTTGAATTGCACAAAATATAGACAGTGAATAAAAATAAAATAAATACAAACAATAAAGTTTAAATAGTCACCTTCCAAATTCTAGCGAAATTCTTTAGGATGTCCCTTTAAATTAGCCAGATTTATTACTGCATTTTAACAGCTATTTTCAACAACGGCATGTTTTTTTCAATAAATAGTCCCATTTTTAGAGAGCACATTTTTACAGGATCTTTGAAAAAACCCAGGTTAGTTAGGATCTTATATTTGTCTTCATTTATAAACAAGGTCAACCAGTACGAAAAGTTTTATGTTCAGAGATCACTGGCTTCTTTTCCAGTTCTCTAGAGGGCATTTTCTCTTTCCCTCGACTACTTCTTAAAACTCCCCCTTAAAAATCTACCCTAACATCCAACAAATCTCTTACAACAGCTTAGTCCTAAGTATTAGCCTGGGGAGTCTGCGGGATGGGAGGGTCCCAGAGCTCAGGCTCCAGTGCAAGCCCAGAAGTCTACTCAACAATGACACAGCCCCCGCAGCCTGAGCTCTGCGAGGCCGAGCCGCAGTCCCAGCCGTGGGGTTTTCATTGCTGTGTAGACATACCTCCGAGATACTCCTCTGTGTCTTCTCATTTACAGCCAATTCCTGGCAACTTTTACTCATACAAGTTGTCTCAGTGATGTCAATTAAACTATTCACAAGTAATAATGAATCTCAGAAGTAAACATACTTCCATTACCCTAATGTTTAGAGCAAGTAGATACTATCAAATACGGTAGAACCTCAGCATTACAAACACTTCGGGAACAGGGGTCGTTCGTAACTCTGAAGTGCTCGGAACTCCAAACAAAACGTTATGGTTGTTCTTTCAAAGGTTTATAACTGAACATTGACTTAAAACAGTGTAGCAAAGTGAGGACTCACCAGGGAGACGCCGCCTGCTGGTCATCTTGGGAATTCGCTCTTTCCAGCCTTTGGAGCGCCTTCTGCTGGCGGATGTCTCGCCTGCTTCAGGCCCCGTGTCCCTTCCAGACTCCAGTGCCCTTTTCCTCGGGATTCTGCCCCAGCAGTACCTCCACTCCCTCTGGGACACCCCTCCCAGGGAAACCCCCAACCCTCTAAACCCACCTTGCCTCAGTGGCTACTGCCAGTCTTCATCTAGCCTCCGCTCACTGGGGCAAACTGCAGTGTGTAATGACCACTCATCACTGGCAAGGACCTGCTGCCTTTGCCTATCCCAGGCTACACTTCTGCAGCCTGAGTACCTCCATAGGCCTTCAACAAGGTCTGCAGCCTGGAGAGTTGCCACGCTGGAGCTCCCCAGCTTCTCTTGCTCTTTTCCCCAGCACTATTCTCCTTCAGGTACCTTGCTCCCAGACAGTTAACCCTTCTCTCTCCAGAGCCAGAGTGAGACTCCTTCAGCTTCTGGCCAACAACCCTCTTATCAGGGCTAGATGGGCCCTAATTGAGCTGACCACAGCTGTGGCTGCTTGCCCAGTCAGCCTAGCTTGGCTGCTTTTAACCCCTGTTTATCGGAGTGGGGCAGCCACCCCATTACATACAGCTCTGAAACTTTACGATGCAGAAGAAAAAGTTTGCTATTAACCATCTTAATTTAAATGAACCGAACACAGAAACATCTTCCTTGCCTTGTCAATTTTTTTCCAACTTTCCTTTTTTTTAGTAGTTTACGTTTAATACAGTACTGTGCTGTATTTGCTTTTTATTTTATTTATTTTTCTCTGCTTCTGCCTTATTGCGTACTTTGGGTTCCAAATGAGGTGTATGGTGGACCAGTTAGCTTTGTACTTCTGTTTCTATTGTACATGTTTAAGAACGGGGGCTATTAAACTCAACCAAAAAAAGCAGTCTACATCAGGAAACTTTTTAAAAAATCACCACTGACTATGTTCATTACTGTTAAATCCCAGTTGGTTGGGAAACATCTCAAACTTTTGACTAACCAGGTGTTCGGATAAATGGAAGTGCTATTTTGAGGTGCAGTATCACTGATATAGAAATACAGGAAACAGAGGGAGTAATGGTGATGTTAGCTTACTACTTTATACTTTATTAAAAAGAGTAAAAAAATAACTTCATTGAGACCTGCTATACAAATACAAAGTTGTTGATTAGTGCTTACAGGTGCAAAGAGGCTAACTGAGAAGTTGTGTGTGTGATGAACCAACAAAAGGCTACCAGATGGACACACTGTAGATTTGGTTAATTAGGATATTTGGACAATTGGAATTATATTATAAAACCAAGATCATAAATTAGGTTGATAGTTACATGTTTTACACATGTCCATAGATCCCTGAGCACTTAAGTGAGGTATAGGATTAAAAATAATAATATTGTTAACAGCCGGGTTCTCCTTGTAAGGTAGCATATTATATATATGAGCTCAAATTAATACACTAAAGGACACTGAAATTATAACATTGTCTGAGCTTTTATACCACAGTCGTTACTGGGGTAACAGAGCTTTAAGTGAAAGCGAAGTCCTCCCAACTACAATGTGAAGTAATGTATTTGCCGAGCTGCCTGGAGTATTTTCTTTCAAAGGCACTGATACTTATATTGTATCAAATACATCTTTGAATGGTTCTATTTGGCCCTATTTTATATGACATGGTCAATAACAGAAGCATGTGAGGACGGGGTGCGCATGGAAGAGGTACTATAGTGACTCTGAAAGACATTGCGGTCTTTGCAAATCAATAAGAATCTTGCACGTTTTCTGAATATTTCATGAAGGTATTTCTTGAACTTTTCACCCACAAAAGCGTAGATCACTGGGTTCAGGCAGCAGTGGATGAAGGAGATGGTTTCAGTCACCTGCAGGGCCAGGTCTAGGCTTTTGCTTGTCTCGCAGTGATCTATGATTTGCAGGCTTCGCAAAGAGTCCAGAAAAAGCGCAATGTTGAAGGGCGCCCAGAAGAGGAAAAACACAACGACAACAACGAAAACCAGCTTCATCGCTTTATACTTGTTTCGGTTCATACATCGCTGCAGATTTTTCAAGATGTGGGAGTAGCAGAAAATGAGAATGCCAAGTGGGATCAAGAGACCCAAAACATTGACTTCAGAATTGGTTAAGAGTTTCCAAGTGGTCCTGTTATCCTGGTAAGAAGGAGCACACTTCACAAGGCCATTGTCAGTAAATTCTTGGATAAAGAAAATATTTGGCATTGAAGCTAAAATGGCCACTGACCAAATGGCAAGGCTTATAACAGTGCTAAGCATGGTGGTTCGAACTTTCAGAGCATACACAGCGTGGACGATGGCTAAGTACCTGTCTATGCTCATGAGGGTTATGAAGAATATACTGCTGTAGAAGCCAATGTAATATACTCCACATATTGTTTTACACATTGCATTGCCTAAAGTCCATTGGTCCGAAGCATAATGAGCCAGGAAGGGGAGGGAGAAAACAAAAAGCAGGTCAGAGATGGCGAGGTTCAGCAAATACACATCAGTCATGCTGGTCAGTTTCTTGCAAATGATCAGAACGCAAATGACCAAGATGTTTCCCACCAAGCCGAACACAAACACCACACAGTAAAGGACTGGAAAAAATACTGATCCAAAGATCTTGATATTCTCTGTGCTGCAGACGGAGCCCAAATCAGGATAATAATAATCATCAGTTTGAGTAGACAGAAGATTAGTCTCAGTTGAATAATTCATCATGAGGTGACCTGTTTAAGAGCACAGAATTTAATAACATCCACCAATCCTATTTTTTAGTTAGTATCTAGGCACAATTCTGCCCTGATAGCCCACACAACCCCACTGAAGTCAACAGCATTGCACAGGATGTAAAGGGGTAGGATTTGATTCTGAGGACAGGCTTGTGGTCAGGTAAAAGAACACTTTGCCCTGTGAAATTATCCAATTAAAATATAATCATGCAAATCATTATTTCTACCATGGTTATATACTTCCAATGAATCTTATACAGCGTGTAACACATGGTCGGAAAGGGTTAAGCACCCTGCCGGCTAATTAATCCATGACAATGAAAAGAGGAACTATTGGGAAGCCCATGAGAGATCGTCTCAGGGGGTTTCCTATTCAGTTTTACCAGCGACACCAACAGGGAGACAGGCTAGAGCTGGATTTGTCACTGGATTTGTGACATTCCTGGCTGGCGTGACAGGGACGTGGTATGTTCCCATGAGAAGCGAAACACCAAATAGTATGTTAGTGAGCAGAAGAATTTTGAGAATCTGGTTAGCTAGGAAATTGCGCTGAGGCCCAAATCCTGTGCCCAGCCTGAATGAACGGTACTCATGAGGATTCCCAATCACTGTGCATGATCAACCTGTCCAGGAGATTAAGGATTATTTCATGGTGCATAATTAAAGTGCCAATAAAAGGGAGGTAGTGAACATGCCGAGCACCCTATTGTTATCATTTCCTAGTTTCTAAATTATTTTTTCTTCAGAAAGAGAAGAGACAGCTGTGCTCACTGAGGACTTCACACATCCAGCCTGAACTTTCACACAAAGTCTATTTAAAACTCTGAGTGGAAAAAAAAAAAGCACCTGAATATTTTTCTTAGTAGGTGACAACCATTTTGCCCCAGGACTCCAGCCTTGCTTGTGCCATGCTATGATATGTGGCTTTCTAATATACTAGAGATGAACAGTTAACTTTACAAATATATTTTGTAAATTACAAGCTCTGAACTCTGGATGTAATTATCTTTTCATCTGTAGCAGGTGTGGAGGAGTTTCTGTAGAGTCAAGGTGTTAATTTGAACATGCTCTCTCTCGCTCGCTCTCAGAGGCAGAAACAAACACTGAGTCTGCAGTTGCCAATTCCTGTCAAGGATTTTTTTAAAACATACATTGCCAAAATGTTCACATGTGGGTGCCCAAATCTATGTCTGTATTTAGGTACCTAAATAAAAGTGGCCAATTTTTCAGAGGAGATGAGCATTGCTAAATGTTCTTGAAGTCAGTAAGAGTTGTCAGTGCTTAGCGGCACTGCAAACCTGGTCATTTTTATTTAAATCTACATCAGTATTGATGGAGATACCTAACTTAGGGCAATTCTGACCTATCTAGCTTGTTTATTATAATGTAACCCCCCAGATGACCCAGTCATCAAGGAGGGTGAATACAAACAAATCTGAATCCGAATTTCCAAAGTCTCCTGAAGTTGCCTCATGCATCTAGTCCCAATTTGACTACAGAGCGGCAACGTAACATCTTGGCAAACAAAAATAAAGGCCTTGATTCTACACCGTGACCCAGTTATGCTTGTAGTGGAGAGTGGCATCTTCAGGGAATGTGTTGCAGCTCCCTGATCCTTGGCCATTCAGGCCCCGTGGACATTAGAACAGCAGGGGACCAACTCTAACTTCGGCCACTGGTGTACATTACGTCCAAGATGGCTCAGGAGTAATAGAGGCTTTGCTCCATCATTCCCCCTGCAGCCAAATAAACTGGCTTTCTTACCCTTATATCAAGAATGGGATGGGAAGGGGAAACAGTTGATGAAAAAGGCAGCAAACGCTCCTCTGGCAGTTTTCCATCCACTTGAAGAGTGCCCCTCATTTTAAGGCCATTTTGTACCAGGTTGCACAAAGTGGCCCTCCTGAACCAGAGAATCCCAGTCAAAGTGTGAGGAGAGGCTATAATGTGAATGTAGATCGAAGGAAAAGGACTTTGCCTATCAAGGAGTCAATTTTCCTTTTATGGGGACATGCTCCAGAATTCCTGCCCTTTTCCCTCACTAGGGTCACAATTTCAGGGCACTGACCTGAGGAAGGCTATTAGGGCCAGATTGTCACATTAGCTGCGCACCTGTCAGGCCCAGAGGTGAGGATCGCTGATGAGGATCCAGTTTGAGTGACCTTGAACTTGGGTGAGGGACAGAACACAGACAGCCAGCCCTGGTCACTGCAAGCCGATATACAGCAGCCGATACTCCGAGGTGTGATGAATCCTGTGGCAGGGAACAGCAGCCTGCAGATGACTCCAATGCATGTTTGGTCACTTTTGAAAGAGTAGCTATGAGCACAGATTGGGAGAAGGGAACCTGAGCCCTATGGCAACTGGGACGCTCAGGTGACCAACCTGGCTCTGAATGACGAGCAGACACAGGATTATGATGTGGTTAATGTAGCCATCCTACATCAGCTTATCCACTGAAAAGTATCAGCAAAAATTTGGGGCCACAAGATGGACGGGTGGGGACCAGGCGGGTTACAGCCTAAGGCATTGCCCAGAAACTGATGGACTAGCCTACCTGTTGACTGAGGCCAGATGCTCAGAAAGGGGGTGACATTATGGATGCAGTGATTTTAGAACAGCTCCTGCAGCCCATCCCTGAGAAAGCTTGGGTGTGGGTCAGGAGGCATCAGACAGTCGCCCTAGATGCTGCAGTCAAGCTCCCAGAAGAATTCATTGAGGCAGCAAAGAGGGGTCACAGTTCAAGGGACTGACTCTGGGGAGGAGAGTCGGAGAGCTGTGGCTGGAAAGGTGGCAGAGAAGAAGAGGGAGGAACCTCGGGTGACTCCAGCTGGCTGTCAGGATACCGTTTGTTAGCAGTACAGGAGACAAGGACACACAAAAAGGGGCTGCCAGTCTATGGAATGTGGGTTTGCAGAGTTCTGCAATTGGGTCAGGACTTTTGGACATAGAAGGGGACAGAAACTCCCCACAGTATCTGTAAAGCTGGGGAGGGGCTGTCCAGGGGGGCTAGTGGATGTTACCTGCTCATGGAGTTAAGAGGGAACCGGTGAAGTCCCAGTGGCTGCTCCTGGGGGAAAGGTTGTGGCTCGAATTCAACTATTGGGATAAGAAACTCTGCCCCATGGCCGAGATACCTCTGGAAGTGAAGGGGAGGTTTAGATGAAAAGGGGTTGGGGGAATGGTGATCATATCCCACCCCATTTCACTAGGCACTGAATGCAGGCTCTTCCCATTAGGGAATCAGGCAGGGATCCCACAACCCCGTTGGAGAAAAATAAAAACAATTGGGGAAGGGAAAGGCAAAGCTAGACATGCAGGCGGGGTGGAGGGGGAGGAGAGTGGAAAAGCATTAGACAAAGAAAAACAAACCAGGTAGAAAGGGATGGGAGGACCCCTAGAGAAAGTGGGGAGAAGGAAGAAAGGATAGAATTAGCCTTGCAGGATAAGGACAACCAGAGTCGACTGGCGGGGGCTGGGCCATCACTGGAACCCACCCAGCCAAACAATGGGAGGTGGGACATTAGGAGCAGTTTGGAAGCCTGGGGGAACTGGAGACCCTGGGTAACCAGGAGGCTGAGGGGTACCAACAACCCTGACACAAAATAAAGGGGGCAAGAATGGGGAGAGTATCCCACTGGGTTGCACATGATGTGAAGACCTCTAGGCTGAGACAGAATTTTGGGGTAATCCCCACCCTCCAACTGTGGTTTTTGTGGGTGGAAAATGGGCAAACTCCATCGGGGGACCCTGGAAGATCAGTCTGGGGGCAAAGAATAACACCAGGAGAGCATGACCTCCAGTAAAGCCGTCAGAACCCAGAGAAGGAGGAACGTTTCTGCTAGACACGTGGGGGGAGGTGCGGGACAGTGCTTGAGAACCAGCAGCTGAACCAGCACTCTGGTCACTCTGAGTCCAACTAGTTTCCCTGGAGAAGAGCCTGACTGAGGGAAGCTGGGGGCTAACCATGAGATCAGTCTGCGCTGGGGAGAGTTAAGGAGCTAGTTAACCCATTAACTAGGAGAGTAGAAAAATAGAAAGTGCAGGGGGGGGGGGGAGGGAGAGAGAGTGGGAGATGTTGCAAGACCAAGGTAAACAAAATCCCTTAGTGGAGAAATCTCACTCTTCTATAGCAAAAAGTCCTGATGCTGGTGTCACTGTAAAGACAGTTGCTGCATGGGACTGTAAAAGGGGGTGGTTGAGTTAACAAATAAACTACACATTGGTGTTTACAAACCAGGAGGAGTTGTACTAGTGGCCAGGAGCGGAGAGCTGCATCCCTGTCACAGGGCATCGCAAAATGGAGGCGCTGAAAATTTGTAAATGCTTTTGAAAATGTTGATCGAAATGTCCCCTATCACACAGTAGTCTCGGCTCAATGTGGAGGGGGTTACGCATGCAGTTCTCATGCAGCCAGTGGAGAAAGTGCTAAAATGCTAATAAACACCCACCAGCACCAGTGAGAAACTTCTGAAGAATATTGCAAAAGACGGGACATCCTTTCTTGCATGCCAGCAGCACTAGCTTCAATTAAAGACAATTCATAAGATTAGCCAAGCCATTAATACCTTCAGTTTTAGGGTATGGCGACTCTGCAAATAAAAGGTGTGTTGTGGTCTTTGCTTGCGTTAGCTCAACAGGGTTAAGACAGCAGAGACGACACCGCAACTTGTGTTAGGAGCTCCAGATCAAGTGCAGGCTCCCTCAGAGGTTTTAATGTGAGCTGCTGTTCTGAGTTAAAAGCTGAGGACCTAGGTATTCTCTGCTCTTTGATCCCAAGTTAGCTAATGTGAATTAGCTAACCCAAGTTAAGAACACACTTGTTTTAATATGTTCAGACAAACCCTTACTCTCTCTCTGCACCAGCAATGCACTAAATCACATGAAGTAGCCATAGCACTGAATAAATTAAGCACATTGATCAAAGTACTATCATAGCATCTTGCACAGATCAAACACTTGTCTATCATTCCAGTCACCTGCCTCCCACATTGCTAAAACCTGATAGAAAACACCACATAATGCATCCAACTGTGCCATCAAAGGGTATTTGCTGAGTTTTCTCTTAGCCATAATGAGGTATCATTTAATGTTTTCAATTTTAACTTTGCAAAATATTCGGACTCCTACTTATTTTCAGATACTTTGGGTACATTGTGCCACTTGCCCTAGTCACACTGAGGAGAATACATTAATTATGCCCCCCTATAATCCATACTTACCTTTGCAACTGAGGTTTCTGTTTCAGTAACACTTTGTGAGTTCCTTATCTTCACAACTGAAAATGATAAAGTTTTCTTCTTGTTGTACTTATTACTTTGAGTACTACAGCTATAGAATTGGGATAACAGCTATCCAAAGAAGTTATCGTTCACTCTTCAGCGGTGAGACTATAAATACCAATATAGCTAAAGAATGTGAGTGCTCATCTCAGAATTACACCTGATAAAGATCTGACGTTTTTGTCACTAGGTAACATCAGACACGTAAGTAGTGTTTTATTTCCCACAAATGACACCCACAAGGTTCAAGCTTATAAGGTCTCTGGCTCTCTTTACTCCTCTTTCCCCCCACCCAACAGTCTTCTCAAGAGCTCTGGTATCTCTGCCCTCCATAAGTCGGAGACCAGTCTCCAGTTTTCCCCAAACCATCTGCCTCTGTACTGTCCAGTAGAGACCTGCATGGACACAAAAATTTGGATCAGCGTCCAGTCCGCATCCACGAGAATCAATTTGTATCCGACCCACGATCTGCATTCGTGTTTTATCTATATCCACATCTGCACTGCACTTGTACCAGAACGCTATCTCACAGTGCCCTTCAGGAGGAGCGTCTGTGTGCGTGTGTTTACTGTATAAGAAAGCTATGTAGCGTAATCAATGCTATTTTATTTTATTAAATTGCTATTATTATTATTGATATCAAACATCAATCCTATTGTACAACAGGCATCAGAATAGTCTTTTACATAAAAAATAATAGACAGCTCAAGTCAATACTGCTCAAAATCACAAACTGAACTATAAAATAAAAAAGTTGGCTGCCTGGTTGTGACAAAGGCTCTACAGTACGAAATTTAGATCGAATTTACAGAAGTTGATTTTTCAGAAGAGATTTTATACAGTTGATTGTGTGTGCCCCCACGAAGCGCATTGAGTCGGCGGAGTGTGTCCACAGTACCATGGCTAGCATTGACTCAGAGCAGTGCACTGTGGGTAGCTATCCCACAGTTCTCTCAGTCTCCACTGCCCATTGGAATGCTGGGTTAAGCTCCCAGTGCCTGATGGGGCAAAAACATCGTCATGGGTGCATGTCGTCAGTCACCCCTCCCACTGTGAAAGCAACGGCAGACAATCGTTCCACACCTTTTCTCTGCAGCAGACGGTGCAATCGGATTGATAACAATCCTCGTTCATGGTGTATGGCTCTACCGCTGCCGCTCTGCTCTCCTGCAGCTCTGCCGCAGACGGTGCAGTAGGACTGAAAGCCGTCCTCATACATGGTGTACGGCTCCACCGCTTCCGCTGTAATTCTGCTCTCCTGTGACCTGGAGGCTTCTGCCTCAGGCTGCTCTCCCAGCTGGCAGCACTGTGCAGACGCCGCTACCCCCAGCCTACCCCTTGCTCCCCCAGCCCATGAAGCCTGGACAGTAGTAAGGAGCATTTCAACTATAGGCTGCGGAAGGTGGTTTTGGGTACGTTGTCATTCTCCCCTCCCCCTGTGAAAGCAACAGCAAACAATCATTTTGCGCCTTTTTTCCTGGATTACCCATGCAGATGCCATAGCACGGCAAGCCTGGAGCACCTTTAAGCTCACCAATGTAGCTGTGACCCTTGTAAACACCTTGGGCATTATCCTGCAAAACCAGGCGAGGAAGCGACGACAGCGCGATAAAGACAGTGAGGCGGATAAGGACACAGACGTTCCTGGAAACACGGGATGTGGCAATTGGACATTATGGTGGCACTGGGCCGGGTTCATGCTGTGGAACACCGATTCTGGGCCTTGGAAACAAGCACACACTGGTGGGACTGCATAGTCAGGGCTGGCTTTAGCTTTTTTGCCGCCCCAAGCAGCAAGAGAGCTGTAGCAAAACAAACAAACAAACAAAAAAGTCCGGAATGTGCCATCCCAAAATTGGCCAGATGCCACTATCTTATAATGTGCTGCCCCAAGCACACGCTTCCTCTGCTGGTGCCTAGAGCCAGCCCTGTACTTACTGTTGCAGGTATGGAATGACGCTCAGTGGCTGCAAAACTTGCAGGTGTAGGGCCACTTTCCTTGAACTTTGTGATGTGCTTTCCCCTGCCCTGAAGTGGAAAGGTACCAAAATGAGAGCAGCCCTCACAGTTGAGAAGTGAGTGGCAATAGCCCCATGGAAGCTTGCAACACCTGACAGTTACTGGTCAGTTGGGAATCAATTTGGCCTGGGCAAATCTACTGTGGGGGCTGCTGTGATCCACATGATCAATGCAATCATTGACCAGCTGCTATCAAGGATAGTGACCCTGGGAAGTGTGCAGGTCATTGTGGCGGGCTTTGCTCCGATGGGGTTCCCTAGCTGCGGTCGGGAGATAGAATGAATATCCCTCTCTTGGCACTGGACCACCAGGGCAGCCAGTACATGAACCATGAGGGGTATTTCTCGATGGTGCTGCAAGCACTGGTGGATCACAAGGGATGTTTCACCAACATCAACGTGGGATGGCCAGGAAAGGTCCATGACGCTCTCATCTTCAGGAACTCTGGTCAGTTTGAACAGCTGCAGGAAGGGACTTACTTCTCAGACCAAAAAAGTACTGTTGGGGATGTTGAAATGCCAGTAGTTATCCTTGGGGACCCAACCTACCCCTTAATGCCATGGCTCATGAAGCCGTACACAGGCAGCCTGGACAGTAGTAAAGAGCAGTTCAGCTATAGGCTGAGCAAGTGCAGAATGGTGGTAGAATGTGCATCTGGATGTTTAAATGCTCGCTGGCACTGTTTGCTGACTAAGTTAGACATCAGCGAAACCAATATTCCCATTGTAATTTCTGCTTGCTGTGTGCACCAGAGTATCTGTGAGAGTAAGGGGGAAACGTTTATGGCAGGGTGGGAGGTTGAGGCAAATCGCCTGGCAGCCAATTTCACATAACCCAGGGGTCGGCAACCCGCGGCTCCGGAGCCGCATGCGGCTCTTTCATCCCTCCGATGCGGCTCCCTGTGTGTGCTAATTTTAACCGTCCCGCAGACTGTTTTCTATGCGGCCCGCCAGCACTGTCCAACCAGTGCGCGGAGCCGCAGCCGAAAGAGAGGGGCGGGGTCAATAAGAGGCGAGCGGCGGGGGGGGGGGGGAGAAGAACGGAGGCGGAGCCGGGGCCGGGGCACGAGGCGAGGCGGAGCCGGCGGAGAAGTGCGAGTTGGGCCGGGGCCGGGGCAGGAGGCGAAGCGCGGCGGAGCCGGCGGATAAGAGCGAGCCGGGGCCGGGGCCGGGGCACAAGGCAAGGCAAGGCAAGGCAAGCTGGGGGGGGGGGGGAGGAAGAAGAGCGAGAGCACGGCTGGAGGGGAGGGGGAGGGAAGAAGAGCGAGAGCACGGCCGGAGCGGGGGGGAGGAAGGGGGGGGAGCGGGGGGGGAGGAAGGGGGGGAAGAAGAAGAGCGAGAGCACGGCCGGAGGGGGGGGGGAGGGAGGGAAGAAGAGCGAGAGCACGGCCGGAGGGGGGGGGAGGGAGGGAAGAAGAGCGAGAGCACGGCTGGAGGGGGGGGGAGGGAGGGAAGAAGAGCGAGAGCACGGCTGGAGGGGAGGGGGAGGGAAGAAGAGCGAGAGCACGGCTGGAGGGGAGGGGGAGGGAAGAAGAGCGAGAGCACGGCTGAAGGGGAGGGGGAGGGAAGAAGAGAGTGTTAGTTCATTTTAAATGACAAAAGGGTTTTGTGGCTCCCAGTGTCTTCTTTACTGTGGGAAACGGGTCCAAATGGCTCTTTGAGCGGTAAAGGTTGCAGACCCCTGACATAACCAGACACCAATGCAATTAGAAGAGCACATCTCAGTGCGCTGCACGTCAGAGAAGCTTTGAAAACCAGTTTCATGACTGGCCAGGCTATGGTGTGACAGTTGTGTTTGTTTCTTCTTGATGCAAATCTGCCCCCTTGGTTGACTCTAATTCCCTGTAAGCCAACCAACCTCACCATTTTGATCACAGCCTGCAAAGGAAATAAAGTCAGTATTGTTTTAAAACCATGCATTCTTTATTAATTGACTAAAAATAGGGAGATAACATACAAGGTAGCCTGGGTGGGGTGGGGGAGGGGAAGAGGGAAGGACAAGGCCACACTACAAATCAAAACTTATTGACTGTCAGCCTTCTGTTGCTTGGGCAATCCTCTGGAGTGGAGTGCCCTGGGTGCCCAGAGCCTCTCCTCTCCTCCCTCACCCCTGCGTTCTTGGGCATCTGGGTGAGGAGGATATGAAACTTGGGGAGGAGAGCAGGTGGTTATACAGGGGCTGCAGCAGTGGTCTGTGCTCTTGCTGCCTTTCCTGCAGCTGCTCCACTAGATACCTGAGCATGTTCGTTTGCTTCCCCATTAGCGTGAGCATCACATACTGCCTCCTCTCATCGCGCTCACTTAATGCTTTCCTGGACTCTGCCCTTGTTTGCCTCCACGCATTCAGCTGTGTCCTATCAGTGGTTGAGGACTGCATGAGCTGGGAAAACATATCATCACAAGCGTGTTTTTTTCGCCTTCTAATCTGCAATAATCTCTGGGACGGAGATGATAGGGGGAGTGTAGAAATATTTGCACCTGCAGGAGGAAAAGAAGGGAGAGTAGGATTTAAAAAGATACATTTCAGAGAACAAAAGGGAAACTTTTTCACAGTGAATCAAGCAATTCACAGCAGACAGCACATGTGCTTTAGGTACAAGCTTGCATTTTGCCTTTTATATTGAGTGCCTGCCAGTATGGTGTGAGACATCACAAATGGCTGGGCAACAGAATTCGGTTTCCAGGCAGCCACGGTAAGCCTAAAGGTATGCAGGGTTGGCTTCTTCTGCCTTCATGACGTGGGGATGCTTTTAAACTGCAGAGCCCTCCTTTCCCATAGCAAGCAATACCTGTTGAGTTGGCCATTTAAAAGGAGGGGCTGCGGTTTTCGGCAGGATGTGCAACACAAACCCTCCTCACACGCAATTTTCTGGGATGATCCCTTCGCCCCTCCCCCCACCGCATGGCTATTATCAGGGATGATCCCTTTCAGCCAAATGCAAGTTCCTGGGGCTTTTCCTGTGTACCTGGCTAGTGAATCTGAGTTGAAATGGTCATAATGGAGCACTCTGGGTTAACTCCCTGAGGTCAATACCATTGAATTGTGTCTACACTACCCCAAATTCGACCCAGCAAAGTTGATTTTAGTACTAATCCCCTCACCTGGAAGGAGTACAGAAGTCGATATTAAGAGCCCTTTAAGTCAACAAAAGGGGGTTGGTTGTGTGGACGCATGAAACATTAAACCTCCCTAATGCAGCTAAATTTGACCTAACCTTGTAGTGTAGACCAGGGCTTAGTGGGGCAGTTACATCAGAAGGAGCTAAATTTAAGTGTAGACACTTCTGTAAACTGCCTTGTGTCAACCTAACTCTGTAGTGTAGACCAGGCCTAAGACTGTAAATCCCCCACACTCAGGGGAGATGCATTACCAAGTGTGAAATACCTAGTTCACCACTAAAGGTGGTATTTCCGCCTGTGGCGGGTCCGCTTCCACAGCGCCCCCTGAAGGCTGGGGCTAGGCGTGGCAGCGGACTGCCGCCTGTCTCTGACCCCCCCCCCTCAAGGGAAAGGGGGTAGCGTGGCCCAATGGCCGGAGTCTATACCCGCGTCCCCTGTTCTCAGGGTAGCGTGGCCCAGTGGCCGGAGTCAATACAATCGCTTCCCGCTCTCGGGGTAGCGTGGCCCAGTGGCCGGAGTCAATACAATCGCTTCCCGCTCTCGGGGTAGCGTGGCCCAGTGGCCGGAGTCAATACAATCGCGTCCCGCTCTCGGGGTAGCGTGGCCCAGTGTCCGGAGTCAATACAATCGCGTCCCGCTCTCGGGGTAGCGTGGCCCAGTGGCCGGAGTCAATACAATCGCGTCCCGCTCTCGGGGTAGCGTGGCCCAGTGGCCGGAGTCAATACAATCGCGTCCCGCTCTCGGGGTAGCGTGGCCCAGTGGCCGGAGTCAATACAATCGCGTCCCGCTCTCGGGGTAGCGTGGCCCAGTGGCCGGAGTCAATACAATCGCGTCCCGCTCTCGGGGTAGCGTGGCCCAGTGGCCGGAGTCAATACAATCGCGTCCCGCTCTCGGGGTAGCGTGGCCCAGTGGCCGGAGTCAATACAATCGCGTCCCGCTCTCGGGGTAGCGTGGCCCAGTGGCCGGAGTCAATACAATCGCGTCCCGCTCTCGGGGTAGCGTGGCCCAGTGGCCAGAGTCAATACAATCGCGTCCCGCTCTCGGGGTAGCGTGGCCCAGTGGCCAGAGTCAATACAATCGCGTCCCGCTCTCGGGGTAGCGTGGCCCAGTGGCCAGAGTCAATACAATCGCGTCCCGCTCTCGGGGTAGCGTGGCCCAGTGGCCAGAGTCAATACAATCGCGTCCCGCTCTCGGGGTAGCGTGGCCCAGTGGCCAGAGTCAATACAATCGCGTCCCGCTCTCGGGGTAGCGTGGCCCAGTGGCCAGAGTCAATACAATCGCGTCCCGCTCTCGGGGTAGCGTGGCCCAGTGGCCAGAGTCAATACAATCGCGTCCCGCTCTCGGGGTAGCGTGGCCCAGTGGCCAGAGTCAATACAATCGCGTCCCGCTCTCGGGGTAGCGTGGCCCAGTGGCCAGAGTCAATACAATCGCGTCCCGCTCTCGGGGTAGCGTGGCCCAGTGGCCAGAGTCAATACAATCGCGTCCCGCTCTCGGGGTAGCGTGGCCCAGTGGCCAGAGTCAATACAATCGCGTCCCGCTCTCGGGGTAGCGTGGCCCAGTGGCCAGAGTCAATACAATCGCGTCCCGCTCTCGGGGTAGCGTGGCCCAGTGGCCAGAGTCAATACAATCGCGTCCCGCTCTCGGGGTAGCGTGGCCCAGTGGCCAGAGTCAATACAATCGCGTCCCGCTCTCGGGGTAGCGTGGCCCAGTGGCCAGAGTCAATACAATCGCGTCCCGCTCTCGGGGTAGCGTGGCCCAGTGGCCAGAGTCAATACAATCGCGTCCCGCTCTCGGGGTAGCGTGGCCCAGTGGCCAGAGTCAATACAATCGCGTCCCGCTCTCGGGGTAGCGTGGCCCAGTGGCCAGAGTCAATACAATCGCGTCCCGCTCTCGGGGTAGCGTGGCCCAGTGGCCAGAGTCAATACAATCGCGTCCCGCTCTCGGGGTAGCGTGGCCCAGTGGCCAGAGTCAATACAATCGCGTCCCGCTCTCGGGGTAGCGTGGCCCAGTGGCCAGAGTCAATACAATTGCTTCCCGCTCTCGTGGCAGTGTGGCCTAATGGCCGTAGGGGTAGGGGGACCCGGGCCCTCCCACTCCACCGGGTCCCGACCCAGGGCTCACCTATCAGCGGGGCTGGTCTCGCCCCACGCTCGGCGGGGATCCGCCCGCAACACGCCGAGCTAGTCTGTCCCTTTAAAACTTCCCTGGGTCACTTCCTACCCTGCCTTCGGTGTCCGGGGGTCCGTCCGAGTGGTCTCCCTCCGGGCCGATGGCGGGTGGGTCCTCCAGCGGCGTCACAGCCAGGCTGTCGTCTGGGTCCCAGGATGTTGGCTGTTCCTCCTCAGGAGCTGGTAACAGACGTCCTTCCCCTCCGGTGGTCAGTCCCAACTGAGCAACTCTGCAGGCTTTTATGCTGGGTCTCCAGCTGGAGCATGCCCAGCAGAGCTTCCAGGGCGTGGCTTCCTCTGCCCAGAGAGAAGGGTTAACCCTTGCTGTACCGGTGCGGGGCCGCTCAGCCCCGTCACACACCCTCCCCCTTAAAACAGCCGCCAGAGCCGGCTGCCCCTGGGGCTCCCTTTCCTCTGCTTCCTCCCCAACTCGGGAAAAGAAATCTGCATTCCCGTGGGCTTTCCCTGGCCGGTGGGATACCTGGAAGGAATAGGGTTGGAGGGACAGGTACCACCGCATGATCCGTGCATTTGCGTTCTTCATGTTGTTAAGCCATCTAAGGGGTGCGTGGTCCGTCACCAAGGAGAAGGGGTTCCCCAACAGGTAATACCTTAGGGCGTCCACTGCCCACTTGACCGCCAGGGCCTCCCGCTCTATGGTAGAGTACCGCACCTCTCGGGGAAACAATTTACGGCTTAAGTATAAGACGGGGTGCTCTTCTCCCCCCTCCTCTTGGGACAATACAGCCCCCAACCCAACCTCCGAGGCATCTGTCTGTAAAATAAAGGGCTTGGAAAAATCCGGCTGCGCTAGCACGGGCTCCTGGGTCAGCCGTTCCTTCAGGGCGTTGAAAGCCCTCTCGCAGGCGACGGACCACTGGACTTTCTTCGGCTGGGAGCTCTTCGTCAGGTCAGTGAGGGGAGCGGCGAGCGTGGCGAAATTGGGTACAAACCGGCGGTAGTATCCGGCCGGTCCCAAGAACTGCCGTACCTGTCTCTTCGTTGTCGGGGGGGCGTAGCCCTTCAAGGCCTCCACTTTGTCTACCAGAGGGCGGAGTCTGCCTCGGCCCACGGTGTAGCCCAAGTAGGTCACTTCTCTTTGGCCTAGGTGACACTTGGCTGGGTTCGCTGTGAGGCCGGCCCGGCCCAGGGCTCGTAGCACCTTCGCTAGGTGTTCGAGATGTTCTTCCCAGCTGGCGCTATAGACGATGATATCATCAATGTAGGCCGCTGCATACGAACTATGTGGGTGCAGTACCTGGTTCATGAGCCGCTGGAAGGTGGCCGCGGCCCCATGCAACCCGAAGGGCATCATGGTAAAGTGATAGAGGCCGAAGGGCGTAGGGAATGCAGTCTTTTCTTTGGAGGTAGGCGTGAGGCGGATCTGCCAATACCCCTTGGTCAAGTCTAGGGTGGAGATGAATTCTGCCTTGCCTAACCGTTCCAGCAGCTCATCCACCCGCGGCATGGGGTAGGCATCAAAGCGGGAGATTGCGTTTACCTTGCGGAAGTCGATACAGAACCTCACGGTCCCGTCAGGCTTGGGAACGAGTACTATTGGGCTCCGCCACTCACTCCGCGATTCTTCGACCACTCCCAGGGCCAGCATGGTCTCGATTTCCTTTTGCACTGTCTCCCACATCTTTTTGGGAAGCGGTCGGTGGTTTTCCCTCACCTTGTGGCCCGGGATGGTAGCGATGTGGTGGCTGATCAACGGAGTCCTCCCTGGTTGGGCCGAGAGGACATCGGGGAAGGCCGCTATCAACCGCTGTACCTGTTCCTGTTGTCCCGGTTCGAGCTCCCGGCCTATGGCGGCAGCCTCTCCCTTCTCGGGCTCGCCCGCCGAAGGCCCCAACTCGGGATCCGGAGGGTAGGGGGCGATCATTAAGCCTTCCCGGTCTCTCCAGGCTTTGAGGAGGTTCACGTGGTAGACCTGGGTGTCCCTTCTTCGTCCTGACATGCGAACCTCATAGTCGACGGGGCCCACTTGTCGGGTCACCTCGAAAGGGCCTTGCCACTTCACCAGCAGTTTGGACTCTGAGGAAGGCAACAATAAGAGAACCCGGTCCCCTGGTTCGAACCTCCGCAACTTAGCCCCTTTGTTGTAGTGGGCTTCTTGGCTTCGTTGTGCCTTCTCCAAGTTCTCCCGGGCCAAGGTACCCAGTTCCCGGAGCCGCTCTCGCAAGTGAAGTATATATTGGACGGTCCCCCGAGCCCGGGACTCCTGTTCCTCCCAAGTCTCCTTCAGGAGGTCTAGGATCCCCCCGGGGCCTCCGCCCATATAGGAGTTCGAAGGGGGAGAACCCCGTGGATGCCTGGGGGACTTCCCGTACGGCAAAGAGAAGGGCAGGGAGTAATTTGTTCCAATGGCGTGGGTCATCTTCCACAAACTTCCTCAGCATGGACTTTAGGGTCCTATTAAATCTCTCCACCAACCCATCTGTCTGGGGGTGGTAGACTGAGGTCTTCAAGGCACGGATATTTAATAGATGACATAACTCTGCCATCAACCGTGATGTTACATTTGTCCCTTGGTCTGTCAGTATTTCCCGCGGCAAGCCAACTCGGGCGAAGACTTGCAGGAGCTCATTGGCGATGGCCGGGGCAGTGGCGGTCCGTAATGGCACCGCCTCCGGGTAGCGAGTGGCGTAGTCGACCACCACTAAGATGTACTTGTGGCCCGAGCTGCTTTTTTCCAAAGGTCCCACCAAGTCTAGGCCAATTCTCTCAAACGGCACGCCGACCACCGGCAGGGGGATCAGGGGAGCCTTGGGTACCCCCTTCGGGCTGGCTTTCTGGCACTCGGGGCAGGAGGCACAGTATTCCCGGACGTCGTGGTGGATACCGGGCCAGAAAAACCTCTGGGCAACCCGTTGTAGCGTCTTCTCTCTCCCCAGGTGCCCTGCCCACGGCACCGAGTGAGCTAGCTGGAGTACGTGCCGCCGAAACCGCCGCGGGACCAGTAGCTGACGCAATTCTTCCTTGGTCTGCGGTTCCGGGACCAGTCGGTAGAGCAGGTCGTTCTGGATCTCGAAGTGGGGACCCTGCCGCCGGCGTCGGGGCGATCCCTCCTCCGGATCTGGGGTGCTCGTTGCTTGGTCCCAGGCTCTGCTGAGGGTGGCATCCCCCCTTTGCTCCTCTAATAAGTCCACATTGATATCCAGCCACCCTTGGTCTTCTCCGATCTGGGTCTCAGGGGGGACCTGGCGTCCCGCATCTATGCCTGCCGCCTCTGAGGGTCCCTCGAGTGGGTCGTCTGGTGCCTCTTGGCCCAACAGCCCCGGCCTTTCCATTCGCGCCCCCTTCCTTCTTGCTGGCTGGGTACTCCACTCTTGCAGGAGCTCTACAAAGCCTGGCCAGTCCCGTCCCAGAATCACTGGGTATGCCAACTTCGGGGCCACCCCGACGAGACATCGCCCTCTCTGCTGGGCTGTCTCGAGCTGCACCCAGACAGTAGGGTAGGGCCTCACGTCCCCGTGGATACACTGTAGGCGTATAGGGGCCCCTTTTGGGCCAGCGAGTTCTACTAACCCCTCTCGGATGACTGACTGGCTACACCCAGAGTCAACCAGGGCCATGGTAGGTATCCCCTCCACCTTCACAGGTACCACGATCTTACCCGGCTCCCACTTCCTGGCACGTTGGCCGGCGGCCCATACCTGTCCATAACTGCAGTCCATGTACGGGCAGTCCCTCCGGAAGTGCCCTATCTTCCCGCACTCATAACACCGGTCCCGTTCGCCTTCCTCGGACCGGGTGCTGTGGGAATAGTCGGACCTCATAGTCACGTCTTCCGGGCTCTGCGGGAGGTCCGTCCCGTGTGGGCCCCTCGAGCTGGGTGTCGCCGGGGCCTTGGCTGGCCGCACTGGCCGACGGGGTTCCCCCCTCTCTGTCTTGTGCGCGTCTGGCCCTGGGGCCGGGTTCTTCCTGCCCGCATGCCCCACCTTGGAAACGACCTTCGGTTCCCCCTCCGCTGCCAGGTAATCCTCCATCAAGGAGGTGGCTTCGGGGAGCAACTTTGGTCGATGCCGCTGTACCCACTCCCTTCCCCCAACTGGGAGGATCTGGAGGAACTGCTCCAGGGCCACCATTTCAGCCACCTGGCCTCCGGTCCGGTGTTCGGGTTCCAGCCACCGCCAGCAGAGATCGTGGATGCGTTGGGCCACTGCTCGGGGTCTAGCCCCCGGCGTGTATCGCGCTCGGCGGAGGCGTTGGCGGTACACCTCAGGGTTGACGCCTGTTTGATCCAGGATGGCTGCCTTGACCTTGGAATAGTCCAGGGCCTCCTGTGGGTCCAAATTCCTATAGGCGGCTTGGGCGGGGCCCGTCAGGTAAGGGGCGAGGATGGTGGCCCAATGGGCACTGGGCCACTGGACGGCAGTTGCAACCCGTTCAAACGTTACCAGAAAGGCCTCGGGGTCATCCCCGGGCCCCATCTTGGTTAGCCGCACCGGCAGTCCTCCGAGGCCCTCGCCCGTTCCACTCCCGACAGCTCCCAGGGGCGGACTTGGCCCACGCCCCACGAGTGTGGTCATCTGTTGGAAAAGCCGCTCTTGGCTGGCTTGTTGCTGTGCGGTCAGTGCCTGTATTAGCTGCTGCTGCTGCTCTTGCTGCTGCGCCGCCTGCTGCTGCTGCTGGGCTGCTAGCTCTTGGAGCAACTGCCGTTGCTGCTGCTGCTGCAGTGTTGCCTGCTGTTGCTGGTTGTCCAGCAGCCCTTTCAGGAGCTTCTCGAACTCCATCTTGGCTCTAGGTCCTCCTTGCAGGACCGGTCCAAATAGTCCCTGGTCAGGTGCCAATTGTGGCAGGTCCGCTTCCACAGCGCCCCCTGAAGGCTGGGGCTAGGCATGGCAGCGGACTGCCGCCTGCCTCTGACCCCCCCCCTCAAGGGAAAGGGGGTAGCGTGGCCCAATGGCCGGAGTCTATACCCGCGTCCCCTGTTCTCAGGGTAGCGTGGCCCAGTGGCCGGAGTCAATACAATCACTTCCCGCTCTTGGGGTAGCGTGGCCCAGTGGCCAGAGTCAATACAATCGCTTCCCGCTCTCGGGGTAGCGTGGTCCAGTGGCCAGAGTCAATACAATCGCTTCCCGCTCTCGGGGTAGCGTGGCCCAGTGGCCAGAGTCAATACAATCGCTTCCCGCTCTCGGGGTAGCGTGGCCCAGTGGCCAGAGTCAATACAATCGCTTCCCGCTCTCGGGGTAGCGTGGCCCAGTGGCCAGAGTCAATACAATCGCTTCCCGCTCTCGGGGCAGTATGGCCTAATGGCCGTAGGGGTAGGGGGACCCGGGCCCTCCCACTCCACCGGGTCCCGACCCAGGGCTCACCTATCAGCGGGGCTGGTCTCGCCCCACGCTCGGCGGGGATCCGCCCGCAACACGCCGAGCTAGTCTGTCCCTTTAAAACTTCCCTGGGTCACTTCCTACCCTGCCTTCGGTGTCCGGGGGTCCGTCCGAGTGGTCTCCCTCCGGGCCGATGGGGGGTGGGTCCTCCAGCGGCGTCACAGCCAGGCTGTCGTCTGGGTCCCAGGATGTTGGCTGTTCCTCCTCAGGAGCTGGTAACACAGGTCCTTCCCCTCCGGTGGTCAGTCCCAACTGAGCAACTCTGCAGGCTTTTATGCTGGGTCTCCAGCTGGAGCATGCCCAGCAGAGCTTCCGGGGCGTGGCTTCCTCTGCCCAGAGAGAAGGGTTAACCCTTGCTGTACCGGTGCGGGGCCGCTCAGCCCCGTCACACCGCCCAACAAATGAAGGTTTACAGGCATAAGACAAACCAGTGTGGACAAAAGACTTTGGGCTTGTCTACACTACAAAGTTTTGTCAGCACTCAAAAAGCGCTATAATAAAAATTGGTATTGCATGTTCACACTCCCTCCCTCCGTCAGCAGAGCATGTCCATACTTGGGGCCTTGGAATCAACAATGTGAACAGTGCACTGTGGCTACCCATTCCACAGTCCAGCTTGACACCTTCTGCCGCTAGGTCTTGTGAGAAGGTGAAGCGGATCGTGGTGCATCTTGGGACTGGGCTCAATGTCCTGTGATGCATGGCTGTCTGTCCCAGCATTCCACGGGCTTCCGATTTTCTTTCACGGCACTTTTCAACAGCACTTCCTTGCTATGCACCCCGGCATCTTTGTGAGAGGGGATGGACCCTGCCCTGCTCTCCTATGCCCTGATAAATGTCATGAAGACATTGAGGATGGCAGGGCCGTTAATTGCAAAGTTCCTAACTGAAGAAGACTCCCCCGTTGCCTGACATGCTGTGTGATATTGATAGGAGCAACTTTAGAATACATTTGACATTTACAGAACAGCTGCAGACCGTCGCTTTTGGGCTTGGGAAACAAGCACTAAATGGTGGGATCGTATCGTCATGCAGGTGTGGGATGACAAGTGGTGGCTACAGAACTTTCAGATGTAGAAAGCCACCTTCCTGGAACTGTGTGCGGCGCTCACCCCAGCCCTATGGCACAAGGACCCCAGAAGAGCTGCCCTATAGATAAAGAAGCATGTGGAAATTGCCATGTGGAAGATGGCAACTCCAGACTGCTATAATGTAGCGATGATAGGGGGCATAAAAAGTTACAGCCAGTTGCAGACTGGTACTGGTCTCCCTGTCCCTCAGGTTAAGCGGGAAAAGGGGTCTGGGCATAAACTTAATCCCAACTTTTATTTTTTAAAAAACCCTCTACCCTAAGGAAAGGCAGGTAGTCTGCTGTCACTGTAGTAGTGCTATCATAGCCACAAACGTACCAGCAGAGAATGTGGAAGACCCAGTGAACTATATTAAGACTGAGTCTTGGGAAGGTGGTGAAGAATTTATTAAGGCTAGTAAAGTAAATGGCATAGGTTGTAAGGAGAGACACAGTGTCCCAAGTCATTTAGATCAAGGAAAGTTTGGTAAGGAAGGAAGATAAACTCCTTAGTAAGCATTCAAATATTTTAGCTTTGGCTGAATTCGGTGTAACTGTACTTCTGGGTAAAGTTCACCTCAAGAGGGAGGATTTTAAGGGAGATGTAGGCATCAGAAATCTGCTTCCTGTGGATATTTTAATAGGCAACAATATTTTAGCCCTGTGTAAGCAGGCTAAGGTCATAACTCGTAGCCAGAAAGAGGCTAGATCTGCCTTGCCTGCTTTACCTGTGGACAGCGGGGAGGGAAGGGCCCTCAGTCCTTTGTCAGCTGAAGGTAGCAGCCTGTCCTCAGAGGAGAGGTTTGAAAATTCCACTGTCTTACTAGTCTTCTCTGAACTTAAGTGAAACTTAAAAGGAGTTTCAGGTTCAACAGGCTGGTCCTTCCTTGTACTAGGAATAGGGTGACCAGATGTCCCGATTTTATAGGGACTGTCCCTATTTTTGGGTCTTTTTCTTATATAGGCCCCTATTACGTCCCACCCCCGTCCCGATTTTTCACTCTTGCTGTCTGGTTACCCTAACTAGGAGAGGGTTACAAATCATGCCATGAGAATACTTCAAACACTGCATGGTGTTCAGCACTATCATTCTTTTAAATATTGTTTTGTACTATATGTTAAAAACAATGGAACAGAGTCTCCTCTCATGTCTGGTTTATTCCATTGACGTCATTGATTCTGAGAGGAGAGGTGAACCAAGATGCCAAATTCTGTCACCAGCCACCAAAGAAACCTCTGGGCCAGGAGTGGCCTCTAATCTATAATCAGCAGAGTTTTGTGGAATCAGTGTCACGTTAATGCTGACATCTGAGTCAAAAGTTGGGGATTTCTGCTGCACATCTCAGTACATTTTGTGACGTAGCAGCGGTGAAGAGAAATGTACATTTATTCTAGAATGTACAGCCGTGCACAGCCAACTAGAACCAAAGCCCTATATCACTGGTGTAGTGTAGTGTAGCACCAGCAAAAGCTTGCAGTATGACCCAGGCATCTGCAATGAAGTCAGCGGAGCTGCACGTCTGCCTATGGAGGTCAGGACCTGGGCCCAGTGAATGCAGAGTCTGCTAATGTGAAGTTTGGTGTTCAAAAAGCACAATGATTAAAGCGCATGCTACCACTTACTAGGCCAAGATTTTGCAAAAGGGCCTAAGTCCATATTTAAGTACCTAAATTAATGGGCTGATTTTTCAAAAGTGCTGAGCACTCAGAAGCTCCCACTGAATGCAGTGGAAGTGCTGGAGGGTCAGCAGGTTTGAAAATCGGACCTTTTATATTGGGCTTAAATATGGATTTGTAAACCTGAGTTTAGGCAACTGCTCTTGAAGAGCTTGGCATTAAATATCAAGTAAAAAAGAAGAAAACAACCAAAGCATAATTGAAATGTCTTTTAGGCAGGGTCTGCTGTTTTGTTCTGTGTGTTCAGAGCAGAGACCTACTGAGTCTGGTTAATGACTGGAGCTCCTCCAGGCTACTGCAGTACAGATGAATAATATAAATCTTGTGTTCATCCACAATTTTATTTTATAAAGCACACAAAAAAGTTTTGGAAAAAAGGCGATTTCAGGCATCTGATAGCATTATGTTACAGCAGTGATCTAGGACCTTCTTCTGGTTGATTATGGGCATACTAAAAATAAGACAATATATTTTTAGTCGCTGCTGCTTAAATGTCACAGAATTTACCAAATTTGCTTCAGGATTTCCCCATGCTCGCGGCGGAGAGTAGCACCAACATGACATTGATTTCTGTAGACCGATTGTCATGCAGATTTTATAACACGAATTGATGACTGTCTAATTTTAAATGTTTATTTTGAATTAACTTTGCATCTGTAACCATGAAATAATAAATAATAAATAAATAATAATAATAATAATAAATGCCAGCCGGAAATCAGGCAGTAGGCAGCAATGTTTTTTCTTTGCTTACCGTGTTTCCCCGAAAATAAGACGTACCCCGAAAATAAGACATACCTCCAGTTTTGCCTCCCGCATTAATATAAGGCATCCCCCCGAAAATAAGGCGTCCCCCCGAAAATAAGGCGTCCCCCCGAAAATAAGGCGTCCCCCCGAAGCTACCGGTGCCGTAAGGAGTCACCGTAGAGGCGGGCGCCGCTGCGCAGCTCACTGATTGGCCGCAGCGCAGCCGGAGCTGTTCTTTAAATCAGAGAGCCCGCGCCGCCGCCATGACAAGCTGCCGCCTGCTGCTCGCTCTGCCCTGACGGAGTCTGGCTGACTCACAGACTCACGCAGGGCCGGCGACAGGAATTTTGGGGCCCCGTACGCCAAAACAAGGTGACTTCGATGGGAAGGCTGAGACCCCCAAATGACAATGATGGGGTGCCATTCTCCAACACTTAAGTCATTTTCATCCCCCAAACCAGCCCTTCAAAGCAGTGTCAAGCCAGTATTACAAATCCCCAACTAAACATCCAACTTAGCTCAGGGGTTTCAATGTAACTTTTTTCCTGGAGGCAAAGAGATTGGTAGCTTCAACCAGACCCCCCCTTTAAATCCCTCCCTATTCCCGGAGAAGATCCGCTCCCCAGCTTTCGCCCTGGCTATTTTCCCTTGGCAAAATGCCTTCAACCCTCCACCATGCCAGAGCCAAGCCGGGGTGAGGAGCGAGAGCAGAAGTTGCAGACCCACTTCACTTTCAGTCTCTTCTGCAAACTGCTTTCGCTCAGCACAAATTGGCTGCTAACTTCGGATCTTTGTTTGCCTCCAGTGTGTGTGTGTGTGTGTGTGTGTGTGTGACAGCCGCAGATCTGTTTACCAACCCCCCCCTAGAAGGTGGGGTGGTTGTTTTTTTAGACCCCCCCCCCCCGCGCCCTCCAGCCCCCAATACACAAAGAGCCATTACCAGCAACCAGAGGTGCAGCCAATAACCCTGCAAACTTGTGAAGCGGCCCCGGAGATAAAGGAGGGAGGGAGAGAGACGTGCATGCGGGAGAAGTGGGGGGGGGGAGGGAGGGGAAGCGAAGTGGGGGGAAGGGCGGAGGAGCGGGGTGGGGGGAGGGGAAACGAGCGAGCAGAAGTGTGGATGCAAATTGCAAAGGCAGCTGCGGCCCCCCCCCCCCCGCCAGTCTCCCGACGCCCGTGGGGTTCCCCCCCCCCCCCCCCGGCTGGTCTCCTACCTGACCAGACGTCCCAATTTTCTTGGGACAGTCCCAATTTTCGGGGAATTGTCCCACGTCCCGATCATCCTTTGGTCGGGACGCCCTTTGTCCCGATATAGGGACCTTCAGAGGCCGGCGCCAGACTCACGCCTCACTAAGCGCTCCTTCCGGGGGGCCACAGCACCCTCCTGCCAGCAGGAGCAGGCAGCAAGTCTCGCTGCCCCAGGCAGAGGCTCTCTGCCACTGCACATGGTGCAAGGAGGGGGAAGTAGGGCTGCTTGCAGCCTGCACCGGCAGAGGGGGAGGGGCAGAGAGCCCCCGGCCGCAGCCTCCCCCAACCAGCCCCTGACCCACCTGCTGGCTGCCCCCCGGCCCAGCTGAGAACAGTTCCTGGGGGTAAGCAGCTGGGGCCCTGGATCCCAAACCCACGGTGGGGCTGCACCCCTGCACCTGGAGCCGGGCCCCTGCACCCCTGACCCATGGCTTCCTCAGACCCTGCCCTCATGGGTCCAGTGGGGGGGGGGGGAAGCCTTTGGCACCCTCCCATCCCCTCTTTGTGTTCATAACGGTAAATATCAGTATCAGTAAATGTTTGTCTGGTTATGCTGGTTTGTCTGGTTATGCTGGTTATGTTTGTCTGGTTATGCTGGTTTGTGATGACAACTACTACCGTACCGTATACAGGTAATAAACTTCCCTTTTTTTTGTTCAACAATAAATGTGTACCGTATTCTTCTTCATGGAAAAATAAGACATCCCCTGAAAATAAGACGTAGCGCATCTTTGGGAGCAAAAATTAATATAAGACACTGTCTTATTTTCGGGGAAACAGGGTATCTACCTTTACATCTTTCACTGCAGCTAACATCAAGAAAACCTCAAGATTAAGATCTTTGCAGAAGACTATGGAAAGAACTCAGGTTTAATTTCAGCAGGCAAGGCTAACTTAAAAGGTTCAAGGGCTGACCAAAGAAAATCTATCTTCTAGACTTATTTTGGCAGAATGGAAAAAACATACATATCCAGGAATGATACTAATTAGTGTTATTTTCTCCATCTTCTACTTGTTCTATTGAGCATTTTGTGTTACAATGGTGAACTATAGCATTTGCTGAACTGTAGCAGGGAATAAAATAGGCAAATATGGCTAGCTTTTTGGTCGAATATACTAACTGATTTCTGGTGATTCTTTGCCACCACACCACAGATAATCATACCCAAAGAGAGCAATATGCCGAAGGACACCATTACTGAAACCTGCAAAGAAATAATACACCAAGAACACCCAATAAATAAATAAATAAATAAATAAATAAATAAATAAATAAATAAAGCCAACACGGTAGCTTCAGAAAATAGAACAGTACAAGAGAGGCACGTAGCTAACTAATCAGAACTATTACCTAAGTCCTTTGTAGGAACATGAGCTGGTAAGATCACACTAGTCTCAATAAAAAAAAAATCTGAACCAAACTAACCAAAATCCATTGACAAGCAGGTGTGACGTTACCTCTCAACAAAAACAAAGATAGTTGTCATCCTGAACAGAGCTACTAAAGGGATTGGTATTCTAAGCAGAGGCCATTTCAATTACTATAAAAGAGCCTGTAGTAGGAAGAGAGCCTGAGGCATAAACCCTTTTATCAGAGGCCTGGGCTAAAGTAGTAGTCAAAGCTTCACTGATATAAAGCAAAGACAAGCTGGGTATGGTTAGACTGAAGATTATAGCGCGTTTATTTGTAGCGCTTCCCAATGTAGCGCAATAGGTATCCCACTAGAGACTGTACAGATTGAAACCTTGTAGCGCTAAAGAATGGATACATTTGTAGCGCTTCTGGCGGCAGTAAGAGTTGCTTGATAGGGCAGGTATCCCAGCATTCAGCTGGGTGCAGCCTGCTTTGCAAAGGAGGGGGGTAAGGGAGAACAGGGAACCTGTAGGCAGTGAGACACATTGAGGCTGTCAGTGACTAGGAAACTGACCAGGCTCTGCAGTGCACTCACACAGCTCAATCAGTCAGCATTTCCAGTGCTTATCGGCTGTGAGTTTTAAGAGAGAAACTGATCAGCTACTTCCTGATTCTTCCCCCCTTTTTCAAAACAACATTGACATCATTTGCCTTAAAGAGCTGGCCCATTCTTACATGTATTAGTGGTCCGGTAGAGTCTGTGGAACACTAGTACCGTGCTTCGTTGACAGTAAACCTGACTTTTACGAAGTTGTGGTCATTGGGCGGTTTGCTCGAGGTCTGCTGTGCCAGCTTTTTGTGCAGAGCTGAGGCAGCCCAGAAGTTGAGCACAGAGAGAACACACACATGCAGCCGAATATTCTTCAGATATTAGGTCTACTTCAGCCCAAGAACTTCCATGGAGTTCTACCTGCTTACACATGTACTGGATCTGGCCTGTTCTTTACAGTTTACTGAGTAAACAAGTACGTTAATGGAAATAACGTCAAGTGAATAGATGAGAAGTGGACAGGAAAAAACTACCTACTGATTGTCGGAGGAATTGTCAGTTTTTATTTAAGAAAACAAGTGTAGGAGCTTGGTGCAGAGCAGAAAAGAAAGCTGTTACCAAGTCTGTAGGCAGCCCTATGGAAATTGTAAGTATGTTTCACAGTTGGCAACACCGCAATCTTCCTAACTCTGCCCTGAGATGGTATTGTGTTCAAATGTACTGAATAAGGTGTACTATTATGTATTAAATATTATTTGATTAGAAGGAAAGGGAAACAAATAAATTTATTTGGGATTTTGGTTGTCACTTAATTTGCCAGTATGGCCTCCTTATCATTTGCACATGTATCAGTAGCACCTGTTCTTAAATAAGGTTTCTGCTGCTGGACTTCTGGCAACTTGCAGCCTAAATATGTCTAGTGTTGCTGTGTGTTCTTAAATACAGTGTGTCCTATTTCACAAGAGACTAGTGTCAATTCTTGATGACGTGATAGTTTGGGGTCTTTCTGGATGAAAAGTGCTACCTAAATGTGAGATATTAGCTTCAGTAATGATTAAAGCACACTTCAGTACTGCTTAGGGTAGTAGTGTAGCAATAGAAAGAGACCCGGGTCAGCAGCTTGTGATCTCCCTGGTAGTGGAGAATTCAAAAGGAGACAATAGGCAGGGAGTAAGTACTGGACATGGATTAGCAAAGCAGATTTAAGGCTTGATCCAAAACCTATCACAATTCATGGGAGTCTTTCCATTAACTGCAATGGACTTTGGATCAGACCCTGAGAGATCATAACCCTGCTTCAAAATGACTGCCAATCGGTCTGAATCTCTAACTTCAGCTCATGATGTGACAAAGTTAAGATATTTTTTCTAATGCTCACCAGCTAAAGTAGCTACCCCCGCATTTCTGACACCTGAAATATTTGATGACTGTTGTGGTTATTCTCAGTCAGGAAGTCTGGTAAGTGGTAAGAAATATGTACGTTAGTGCACTGCTAGTACACGCACATGGGTGATAAGAGTGTTAAATCAATTCGCTATATTGTGATTCAAGACGGGTGCCAACTAGGAACCTCAACTCTGAACCCATTTCCCACCTGTGATGTTCAGGAGAGAGGCCTGGTTCAGCTCCCTTGATTCCAGTCAGACCATACGGTTTAAAGTTCTGGTTTTGAAAGTTGTATTCAAATCAACATTTTCTCACTTCTGTTTGTAACTGCAAATACTGTATGTGTTAAAAATGGAAACAGGCTTGACATGCTGGTACTGCCAGGTTCCTACGGAGATGCTTCATAACAGAACAAATTCTGCTGAAAGGTGTATCAGTGAAACTCTGTTAAAGGTTACAGTGATATAAACCGGGAACAGAATTGTACTTAATGACCAGCCACGTTCTAGAGTATCTTTCCTTTCAGACATCAGTAATAACTCTCTATTTGTGTATAGAGCAGAACTTTTCTTCTAAGAAGTTCAAAACAGTTAACGAATATCAATTAACCCTTACAGTACTCCTATACAGGTTGGGATTGTTATCCTCATTTTACAATAGGGAAGTCGAGGCACAGAGAGGTAAAGTGACTTGCTCAAGGAGATCAGTGAGTTCATGGTAAACTTGAAACAGAACTCTGGATTCCCAATTCTTCATCCCCTGCCCATACCATTAGACCACAGAAGGAAAGGACTGAAGACATTGTTCAAGCTAACTTTGTCCTTTATATATATCAGCAGGTAGAGAAGGAAAGCTCATTACTTGTACCTGTTATGTGCCTCTCTCTGCCTGATGTGCAAATGACCAGCAACTTGAGAAAAGAAAAGAGCAATATCAGAGAAAAATATGACTGTAGCATCTCCAAGGGAATCTAACAAAGGGGACAGAGTTAAGTAGTCCTTGTGAAGATGTAAAGTGCTATGTATTATTTATTGATCATTTACTGCATAGTCTAGGGAATCTAGTGGAGTAGATTGGGAGAAAGAGAGATCCAAGTGGATGGACCCTGAAGGAAATTTGGGCCAGTGAATGTTATAAGTTTCTCTAAAGTCCCAAATGGCCTAAGATCTAGCCGTCTGAGAGAGCATCATTTTCCTCCTATGCCCTCCGACAGTTGCAGGACTCTGGCTGTTAATCCCCTTGATTTAGTTTGTGTTCTTACAGATTGGGTTAAACCTCATTGAAACTGGTGAGCGTAACAGCTGCCTTCATTCAGGATAAATGTGAGAAACATTTTAGGGTCCTCAAGCCACAAGCTGGGAAGATGTCACTGCCCAAAACTGAGGCAGATGTGAGTCCGCTCAGGATTTAGAACTACCGGTATGTGGGTGGAGGATTTTTTGCTGGGTATTTTTTGGTACAGGTGTCTGTGTGGGGGAGAGAATCACCAGAGAAATGAAAGGAAACTCCAGAAAGCTTGAAGAAGCACCAGCAGCATGGTCTGAGAAAACCCTAGAAAAATAATCGTTTTGGGCTGAGTGCCGGCTGAAAGGCGCTTGGAACTGTGAGCAAAGAAACTGTCACCTGCTGTTTGGTTCCTGCTGTGTTCGGGGAAACAGGACTTTAAACATTCTTCAGACAGGACTGCACCAAAGACATCTGGCTGCATCATCAGTTTCTCCTCCTAATGGAAACAACCAAACTTTGACTAACCACTTGGCTCAAAAAGGGGTTAAAGGATGTTCTTGGTGTGAGGTCTTTTTTTCCTGCTCGGTAACTTGTTTCCTATCTATGCCTCACAGCTCTTACAAGGGCAATTTTTTGGGGGTGGCGGGGGTGGCAAGATGAATCGTTTTCAATTGATTCCTCTTTGATTGTTGTTTTCAGTTGAATGAGTATAGTCTGTCAGTGACTTTCACTGACCATCACTGGAAAGAAATGCCAAGTCAACTGACATCAACGTGCTTGACCATTGAACTTGCAGTAAGTTGTACTCTACTTAACCCAAAAGAATGTTTTCCCTTGAGAACAATTTAAAAACGTTTGTAGGGCTAATGTGCCAGAATAAGTTTTACTCTGAATCAACAATAAAGTGCTGAATTATATGAATTACCTGAATCTTACACATTGATTACTGTGGATTTGAGAGAGAGAGAGAGAGAGAGAGAGAGAGAGAGAGCATCCATTAAGGGTTGCATTTTCTGCATTATACAGAGTTGTATCCTACAAGCTTCAGCTCTTTATTCCACAGGCATCAGGCTGAAAAATGCCTTCTCACCATTTAATAGGTTGAAGATTAGCAGCCGTGTTAGTCTGTATCCATAAATAAGAAGACAATGAAGACTTGTGGCACCTTAGAGACTAACCAGTTTATTTCAGCATAAGCTTTTGTGGGCTATAGCCCACTTCATCAGATGCATAGAAGGGAACAGAAGTAAGATGCATTTATACACACAGAAAGCAAAAAAAAAAAAGTTGTACATTAGCATACCAATTCTAAGAGGCTGTTTAATTTGGATGGGCCGTTATCAGCAGGAGAAAAAAACCCTCTTGAAATGGAATCTCTGTCTGACAGGAGATAAGAACTATTGAAGGCAAATTAACTAGGGAGATGCAATCAATCCAAATTAAACAGCCTCTTAGAATTGGTATGCTAATGTACAACTTTTTTCCCCCTGCTTTCTGTGTATATAACTACATCTTACTTCTGTTCCATTCTATGAAGTGGGCTATAGCCCACAAAAGTTTATGCTGAAATAAAGTGGTTAGTCTCTAAGGTGCCACAAGTCTTCATCGTCTTATTCACCATTTAAAGTTATAAGATAAGAAAATGAGAGGAGTTGGAAGTCTGCTTTCCACTTTTACCAGGCACTAAAGATAGATCAGTATCGATAGCCCTCTGCTTCCATCTATGCAGGATGTGATGACTCAGACCCATTCTTGTTAATATTTTTAAATATTCTGGGCCAATTTCAGCCATCTCTGTGGTGTAAATCTGGAGTAATTCCATTGACATCCCTCTGGAGTTACTCCAGATGTACAGTGGTGGAAGTGACAGGAGGATCTGGCCCTGTGTCTTTAGTTCTGACTTGGAGGTGATATTAATGGCACTGTATCAATGGAAATAATCTTTTCCCCCTGATATACTTTGTCTATCACCCACTTGCACTTCTGTCATATCAACCTCTAGACTTCTGGGGACATTTTCCTACCACAGTAGAATTAGTGACACATTGCCGTAGATTGGTGTCTAACATGGATACTTCATTTAGGTGTAGCTGGATGAAATTATCCCTGTGGCATAGTGCAGTGGGTGGCTTTAACAAAGGGATGAAGTTTTGCTTATTAGCATAGAGATTCTATGATACTTAAAGAACAATTTATAAGTATAAACTAGAGGCAGGCCTGAACCCAACAGATAGAAACATCCCTGGATTGGGCCAATGAGCTGAACCAAACCCTCTATCTGATTACTCCCTAAATGTGGAGTGTCTGCAATCCATGCTGGGATTTACATTTTCTGTCATGATCAGTCTAATGGGGCGGCTGCCCCACTCCAGTGGAAAACAGTTTAAAACAGCCCAAGAAAGGGTTGTGGCTGGGAGCAAGCAAGCTCCAGCTTGATTGGGCAGAGCAGCCACAGCTGTGGCTGGGTCAGTTAGGGCCCAGCTGGCCCTGATAGAAGGGCCCAGATTTTGGAGCACAGAATAGTCTCTCCTCTGTTGGCAGAGGCAGACAGGCCTGGCTGCTGGGAGCTTGACAGAGTACCTAGAGGGAAGCAGGACTGGGGCAAGGTAGGAGAAGCTGAGGAAGCTCTCCAGGCTGCAGGGCCTAGGGGAAGGTCCAACAAGGGGTACTAGGGTTGCAGGGGGTAGCCCATGGCTACTGAGGTAGAAGCAGCAGGCCAAACCCTCCTTGCTGGTGATAAGTGACAATTACACTGCAGTCTGCCTCAGTGAATGGGGGCAAGTGGTGACTGGCAGTTGCCTAGACTGAGGCAAGGTGGGGATAGAGGGTGGGGGTTCTCCAGGGAGGGGAGACCCTGAGACTTGTGGGGGTACTGCTGGGGTGCAGCACCCTCAGTAAGAGGGCACCAGGGTGCAGGGAGGGACTCTGGGCCAGCAGCAAGAGGGACATTGGCCTGCAGAGGGCGCGCCAGAGGCTGGGAAGAGCTAATTCCTGGGCATACCAGCAGAAGGCGCTGCAGGGGTGAGTTGCCGCCTTGCTACAATCAACCGGCAATTTCATTGACTCTAGTGGCATTGACAACTCTTTACTGACAGATGCCTAGGGCACTTTTGAAAATCCCTCTAGGTGCCTATCTGCATCTTTAGGAACCTAAATACCTTTTAAAAACTTTTTTCAGGGGCATTGAGCAGACATCATTCTAATGGAAGCCAATGGGAACTGTAGGGGCCCAGCACCTCTGAAAATTAGGTCCAAGATGTACCAGTTCAGGCAGTCCAATATTGGGGTACTTAAAGTAATTAGGGGGCAAGGATGATATTCTTTGATTATCCAGCATTTAAAATAACATCCTCCAGATGCCTTCAAAGTTACAATCAGCCTATGAATGCTTTTGTCATATTTGAATGATTCTGCGAGGAAATAAAAGCTATTTTTGAACTATCGGCTGTCTGATCGTTTTCTGGTGTTTTATTATTTTCTTAGCACCCAAACGGATGAGAAGCACCCAGGTACTGTTGTCTTTTGTTACCCATTGAATTTTCATTAGATTCTGAAAGAGGCAGATCTGTGCAATTCCAAATACATGAACACACTTGCAAGATCCATGTAAACTTTGCATTTCAATAGTACCTCCCATCAAAGGACTCTGGGTACTTTACAAAGATTAATGATTAAGCCTCACAATTTCCCTTATCCCCCCCCCCCCCAAGGTAAAAAAATCCCTATTTTTTCAGATGGGAAACTGAGGCACACACAGTCACACACGGAGTCTGTTAACGAGCCAAAATGAGAGCCCACGTCCCCTCTCTCCTAGTCCTTTGCCCCAACCTATCACTACCCCAGGATCTTCCATCACCCAGGTGTTCCCAGATTTTGGTTGATTTTTCAGGTGACTCTTGGATGTCTGCATGAGTGTCACTATTCATACATTTCCCGGCTGTGCCTGAGCTCAGCCACCAGGGGCAGGGAAATCAACAGCTAGCGGTACCTTCCAAGCTCACAGATCCCTGCTGTTGTCCCTCTCTCCCCGAAGGTGGTGCTGAAACACTGTGCTTTGATGCTGACATGAGTGAGGACATTAGACTCAGCAGTTCATTTCATGTCTCCACAGTGTGACAGAAGACATTCATATATGAGTCCTACACAAAAAAAGGGAAATGGAAGGCATGAACCAAACGACACTGTGGTGAAATGAAAGGCTCAAGAGGTTTTTTTCTTAAGAACAATACCAAAGAAAAACAAGCACCTTAAAAGAAAGACATTCCAGCACACAAACTCCCATAGCCAGAGCATACACATAGGCACGTGTCTATAAAAGGCAACTGTTCCGCTCATTTTCCATGTCTGTCAATATCTGCTTGTGCTCAGGCTTACAGAGTTTCTTACAAGCTTACAGCAAAACTATCAGACTGTCGCAGATTCAATAGTTTGCATGAAAGAAGTAAGGCCCCAATTCAACCACAGGTCACTGGGCTCACTGCAGGCACTACTGGAACAATAGTCATTTACACAGGTGGTCAGCTGAGAGAAATAAAGCCCCAGTAACATGAGGGACACAAAATGTAGGGCTCCCCGGGCTAGTGCTAAGGTCCCAGCTGGTAGGAGTCCCCAGGCAGGGGTTAGGGTTACAGAAGGTAGGGCTAGGCTTGGACTGGTATTGCTGCCTGGGTTAGGGTTACAGAAGGTGGGGTGCCTTGGACTTAGGTTAGGGTGAACAGGGTGGGATCCCAGTCTGGGGTTAGGGCTAGAGACCAAGATCTCCTGAAAGAATTAATTACCACCGAATGCATGTACGGATACGTCTACACTCTGAATGTGAGGGGCCCTTGCCAGCTCTGGTAGAAACGCTTTAACTTCAGTCAGGGTAGCGTGCTGAAAATAGTAGTGTAGCCACAGTGGCATAAGGGGCTAGCTACTCCGCCCCCCCCCACACACACACACACGCAGTACAATCCTGTCTGAACCCCTAGGTATGAATCTGAGTAGCAGGCCCCTCCTGCTGCTGCAGCTATGCTTCTTTTTTTAGCAAGTCATCTTGAGAAAAATTAGCATGTGTATGGCTACTCAAGCTGGAAATGGCCCTTCCAGCTCAAGGAGTAGACATCCCCTCAAATAAAATGCACCCTGGGTCTGACCTAAAGTCCATCAAAAGTAAATGGAAAAGATCTTACGGACTTCAGCGCTATCCCACACACCACATACAACACGGCCCTGGGAGATGGTGCATCCGTGAAATTGCACCCCCTCTGGCCAGGCATGGCACACACCCCAGGCTCACATAGCCTAGTGGGGCTGTCAGTCTATTCCTGGGGCCCAGAAATCTGAACACCCCTCTCTTTACTCCCAAGTCTGTCAGGGGTTGGCAGGGAAACCCAGGCCCACCCACTCCGCTGGATTCCAGCTCAGGGCCTTGAGCTAGATAAGCATGCTCATGGTTCTTTGACTCTGACAGTGCCCTGTGCTTCTTCCCACCCACCCCATGGCCTTTGCAAGCTCTCCAGCCAATTGGGCAATTCATCTCCTCCTGGGCTGTTGCCTCTGGGCAACTCTTTCATAGCTTGCTGGCAGGAGCTCCTCTCTCCAGACTGCTCACTCCTCTGGAGGCCACCCTGCCCCTCTGCTTCCCAGCTCTTTTATCCTCCCAGGTCTGAGGCAGCCAGTCACCAGTGGCCAGCAGTGCCTGTATTAACCCTTTGGTCACTGGGCCAGCATGGGGTACATACAGCCCAGGACAATCCTTTTTGAAGTTCAGGACATTCCGAAGGGCCACAATATTCCACAGACAGCTTGCACCACAGACCAGCACTAGAGGGGTTAATTGTAGTGTAGATCTTCTCAGATTGCTCCAAATGGGAGAGAATCAGAAATCGGACAAATCAGAGAATCTGGCCTGATGAGCATTTCTTTCTAGTAGAAGGTCTATTCCAACTATTAATATTTCATGATTTTCTAAAACTAAAAATGGTAAGAATGAAAACAGAGCTCAATAGATGTAAGAGCTAACTTTGAGCAAAGGCAAGTTCATGAAGTAGTCACGTATCAGAGGCCAGAATAATGTCTGAAGAAAAAGTCTCTTTCAGTATGCATCAGAAAAAGGAGCCAGATCAACCCTTCCGGCAGGAAAGCCTACAGTACATGGGTTGAAGGGGAAGGAAGACTTGCTGCCGTTCCTCATTGCCTCTCCAGACACTCCTTCTGCGGTCTCTCTGCTGTGACTTCTGCACATCAGTCTCTTAGTAATTTCCAGCTCTTTGCAGACTGGGCAGAAACAAAGCCCCATCTCAAGTGATTTCAGATCTCAGTGATTGTTAGATTTTAGCAGGCTGGGCAGAAATATAATCCCAGCACAACTGATTTCACCTCTGATTGAGCACTTAAAATAACAGAGGCTCTTAATGGAATTTATTTAGCTCTTTCTTTGAACAGTGGGGAGAAACAGGTTAAACCAGATGGGGGACACTCTGGGAGAGTCCGCATCTCCTAGCTGGGACACCTGTCCTCTCCCCTCTTACTTTCACAAGGCTCTGGCATTCAAGCCCCTGGTTTAACGAGTGACAAAGAGTCCTGTGGCACCTTAAAGACTAATTAAAGTATTGAAGAATAAACTTTCGTGGGCTAATACCCACTTCATCGGATGCATGTGGCAGAATCCAGGGGCAGGTATAAATAGGTAGGCAAGAATCAGGTTAGAGATAACGGGGTTAGTCCAATGAGGCTGAACCAGCTTGTTATCTCTAATCAGGGAGGGTGAGGTATTCCTCTAGTAGCTGAATTGGAGGTGTGAACAGCGAGAGAAGAGAAACTGCTCTTGTAGTTAGCTAGCCACTCGTAATCCCTATTCAGGCCTGAGCTGATTGTATCAAATTTGCAAATGAATTGCAGATCTGCAGTTTCTCTTTGCAGTCTGGACTTGATTTTTTTTTTTTTTTTTGCTGCAATATGGTGACTTTTAAATCTGTAATTGTGTGTCCAGGCAGGTTGAAGTGTTCTCCTACAGGTTTTTGTATATTGCCATTCCTGATTTTTGTCCATCTATCCTTTTTCGTAGGGATTGTCCAGTTTGGCCGATGTACATAGCAGAGGGACATTGCTGGCACATGATGGTGTATATTACGTTGGCAGATGTGCAGGTGAATGAACCAGTGATGGTGTGGCTGATCTGGTTAGGTCCTGTGATGGCGTTGCTGGTGTAGATATGTGGGCAAAGTTGGCATCAAGGTTTGTTGCATGGATTGGTTCCTGAGTTAGAATTATTACGGCGCAGTGTGCTGTACCTGGCTGTAATACGGCTACCTCTCGGATTCTTGGCTTAACAAGGTCCTTTCAGCTGTTCATTTGGGGCAGGTTAAGCACAGTTTTGCTCCCCTTTATTCATACAATAATGACAACAATACTGATAGCCGCATTTCACTACCCCTGCATGCTGGCTGGAGCTTAGTGCATGAGCCTCTACTGCATGAGCTAAAAGCAACATGGCTCTTAGCGAAGGCTGTAGAGCACATTCCTTAATCTCTAAGTGGTCTCAGTGCCAGTCGCACCACACCCAGGAGGTGTGTGGGTTACTTGTGGGTTTTTAATAGATTTTCTCTGTAATGCTTTTACCTTAAAAATGAATGTGCTTGCTTAGAAAGAGCTGGGTGGTAACTGACAACTGTGGGCAAGTACACTGTTTGCAGCTTTCCAACAGAAAGCAAAGCAGGGACTATGCAAAGAGCCTACAGGGTTGTCTCCATGGTGCAGCAATGTGCAATATGGGGACATGGTTTCTAAAGCTCACTAACATGTTAGGCATTAATTGGTCCACGTAGACCATGCTGGTGTGCACTAAAGGTTCCCTAGTGCTCTTTAATGAAGTGCTGTGGTACTATTGTACAAGGGGACTATGAGTGCACATCAGCAGGGTGTACACCAACCAGTTAAGGAGCAAAATGTTATTACACTTTAGAAATCAGAGCCCTATAGTGCGCATTAACCCTCTATGTAGAGGTGCCCTGAGTTACAGCAGGCATTACTGCTGACAAGTCAAAAACAGATCTTTTAGCTTTTCATCTCGCCGTAGTTTGCTGATGTCATTCACTTTAGGTGCAATAAAAATAAAAGCCGAAGGTCTATTTTAGATGTTTTCACTGGCGTGCTAACCTAACACCCTGCTGAAACAGCAAGTATAGCATTCAGAAATTTAATCCTAAAGGATTTTCACACCTCAGTCACACTCTTCACACTCTTGTTTAATCTGCTCATCCAAACAAAGCACGGCATCAGTGCGCCCAGAACAGATGTGGGTTTTCTCCCTAAGACCATGTTTCACAGCAGGATAAAACTGAATGAATTATGCCTGCACTGGCCCCGGACAAGCCTTAATTTATAGTGAAGAGATGTGTGAAGACGTGTGGATTCCTAGCCACTCCCACCCAAGTTATTCTCTGCCACCACCCTTCCCACAGACAGATGCATCCACTTCTCCAATCTCCTGACTACACCCATCTGCCTCGTGCCTGTCTGTGATCCACTTGAAGGCTGGTGTGTGTTTCTCTTTCACTATTTGATGAAGTTCTATGGCTTCTGGTGATGCCTATGTGATTCTGGCGGATCTTGCCAAGGCTGTAGGCACTATGTAAGAATGGACAAATGCCTAGGTGGAGACCAGACCAGTTCACTTGTGTATGTTGAGTTGCTCAAAATAGGTATCAGTCTTATAAAAATGTATGTAGTGTTTTAGACTGGGGTTTCTCAAACTGGGGATCGCGACCCTCCAGGGGGTCGCCGACCTCTCCCAGGGGGGTCGTGAGCTCCTGCCGCCACCAAAAAGCCACCAAATTGATTCGTTCTGCATTTGGCGGCTTTTCAGGGAATATACTGAGCGCTCTCGGAAGCACTCGGCATGTCCGCCAAAAATAGCCGCCGAATGCGGAAGTATTCAATTCGGCGGCTTTTCGGCGAACATAGAAGGGTCGTGCCACGCTGCCGGAGAAGAAAAAACGGTCGCGGTCTCAGGAAGTTTGAGAACCACTGGTTTAGACTCTATACAACAGTCAGGTGCTGCATGCATCCATCGCATTTATAATGTCGGTATTCCATGCTACAAGGAAATATGTAAGTTTTGCTTGATAACGTTTTGAAAATGTTTGCTTTAAACTTGTGAACTCAGATGGGAAGAATCAAGAGCAATTCCCTCTGCCTGTCCAGAAGAACTAGCGACATCAGGTGGGCCATCAGGATTGGTTAACGGCCTATTATACCATGGAAATGCTACATGCCAGGAAGCTCATCGTAGGGTGTAACTAACCTGGTCAATTTAAGTACCCACCCCCTTTTCCAATACGTAGGGCTCTGGGTGTATACTACTTCTACAGGTGTGCAGGATATTTTACCAGTGAAAAAGCCTTACACAGTAATATCTTACATAACCTCTCTATATTAACAATCATCAAAGCAGACTGCACATACTACATGCTACAATGCTTACCACTCCCAATAAGACAGATGAACTTTTCTTGATGGCCAGTCAGGAGCAGGTCCATATGGGGAGTTCCGGTTTCTGCACAGTGTCATTGGCAGAGTGTTGAGATCTGGCAGGTCTGATCGTTGGGGCTGTGTCCTGGAGCTGGTTCCCAAAGAACTTCCTTTTGGACCCTAGTTTATATAGTGAAATTTGAGTCCTTTTTAGCTATACCTTAACCAATCATGATATTAAAATTTTACTAACTAATCCTAACATCATGTAGCAAAATTCTTTAACCAATTCTACTCCATCACTTTAATTAACTTGCACCTAGCAAACTTCATTATGTAACAGACAGAAACAATTAAAGCACCAGACAGATACCATACAGACAAACAATCGGGAAGTGGGGACCATAAAGACAAAACAATAAAGAAATGAGGATTTCACAAGCACAACGATAGATAAGTGATTTCTTGACAGACTGGATGCTGTCAAACTAAGTTTTCTTTAACCATCTTAAGATCTATTTCTTTATCTGGTGATAGTGGGTGTCATTAGGACAGAGTCTCCTGCTTAACAGCCTGATATTACCTTGTTTTAATGTAATTTAGATGGAGTGTAAGGATGTGACTTCCGGCTTCTCAGCTAATGGCTGCTGCTTGGCTGCTCTTTTAATCTGGCTGCAGATGAAGGCCTTAGGCTTTAGGCCTTACAATATGGCGGCAGACAAAGGACTTAGCCTCATGCGTTCTTTAAAGTTTCTTTGTCCCACTGTTTCTCCAGCAGATATAACAATGATAGCCTTGTGTTGTCTGGGGTGGTGTGCAGTTAAGAAAACATTATTAACTGTCCACTGCATGGCATGGCCAAGAGCAGCTGATCCATCCAGCTGTTGAACAGCTCCTTGGATATGTCTTTTCATTAACAGTCTACTGCTGTAGGTGATAAAGTCAAACTCTGCCTTTACACGGCTCCTCTCTCTGCAGGGTTTGAAACCTGGTGGAGCATGGCTCACCATAGTCGCCCTATCACCTGTGGAAGGAATTACTGGCTCAGAGGAAATGTCAAAGTTATCAAGTCCTCTACTCAGGAAGTTTTTCACCTTCTGAGGGTACATCATCACTACTTGCCGGATCGGCGGGCAGTGATCGATCTATCGGGGATCGATTTATCACGTCTACTGTAGACGCAATAAATTGATCCCCGAGCACGCTCCCCGTCAACTTCGGAATTCCACCTCTGCAAGAAATGGAAGCAGAGTTGACGGGGGAGTGGCAGTGGTTGACTTGTCGCCGTGTGGACAGCCAGGTAAGTCGCCCTAAGACACACCGAAAGACTTTCTGAGCAGAGTACTTGATAACTTTGACATTTCCTCTGAGCCAGTAATTCCTTCCACAGGTGATAGGGTGCCTATGGTGAGCCACGGTATTCACGTAGCTGAAGTTGCGTATCTTGGGTCGATACCCTCCTCCGCAGTGTAGCCCTGGCCTCAAATTTGGCACCACTCATTTTCTGTGAACTATCCAAAATGAAAGCAGCATCCACATATGCCAGTGGTGATTGGAATCCGCAGCCTACACAAAAGTCATCTGGTCAACATTTGTCTGCAAATAAACAGAAAAATCATTAATCCTCGCCTTCAAATGTAAAGTGAGCAGCTTTTCATGCAAATAAAATTACATACACTTTTTGTGGTCAATTCATACCTTGTGTGCTTGATGTCCCTGCTCTAACTTGAGTACCCTTCTGAGCAGGATAACTTGCATCACCCCCTGTATCCCTAGCTATGCCCTCTAATCAATTTAAGCCATCCCTGACACAATCTCTGCACTGGGAGGGGAGGGGGGATAGCGGCAAGTGCAGCAGAAGTAAAGCCAGCTATGATGGTCCAATGTTCTCCTCCCATGCTAGCACACCATGTTAACACTGTTTTAAGTTCATATTGTACAGCTCCAGCAGTGACCTTAGCATGAACAAGGACCTGGCTCTTGACAAGGGAACTGCCTGTATTTCAAAAAAGCTTCTTCTGGCCCAGAAGTGAGAGTGCTACCACTTAAACTGTCCTAGCACAAGGTATAACCTCAATGGCATATAGCCTTCCCTGCCTATCCTAGTTTATTAATGTCTGTTGGCAAAATTTTCATAAGGATCTACGTTCTTTGGGGATATATATTTAATTGACTTTCAATGGGACTGAGATTCCTAAATCATTCAGATGCTTTTTAACATTTTAGCCTGTATTAGAAATGAATGGCTAATGAGCAGCATGTGATGTGTAATATAGTAGAACATACCTCATCAATAACATTTTACATGTACAAAAAAAAAAGTTAAGGACTCAATCAGGCTCCCATTGAAGTTAAAGGCAAAACTCTCCTTGATTTCAGAAGGATCAAGATCAGGCTGAAGTGAGGAAAAAAATAGGTCCGAGTATGATAACTACGAAAACAAGAGGTGAAAAAGGCGAGCAATAGGCCTGGCTAACGTATAACACAAAACTGCTATTACTAGTACTAAGGCTATGTCTACACAGCGTATCTTACAATGGTGCAGCTATGCCATTGCAGCTGCACTGTTGTACGGTGCGCTGTGTGGCTGCTCTATATCACCGGGAGAGAGTCCACGCCAGCACTTTTTGTCGCTAAAACTTTTGTCGTTCCTGGGGGTGTTTATTCACCCCCCTGAGTGACAAAAGTCTGAGAGTCAGTGTAGACCTAGCCTAAGATTTTGCCTTTCCTTTGTCAGAGGAGCTGAAAACACAGTTTAACAGGACACAATTACCACAAAAGCATTGTTTTGTTTACCTTAGCCTATTAAATGAAAGATCTGAGGACTTCAGTAGCTCAGATATAGGTGAGAGGTTTATTGCAGGAATGGGTGGGTAAAATTCTGTGGCCTGCATTGTGCAGGAGGTCAGACTAGATGATCAGAATGGTTCCTTCTGACCTTAAAGTCTATGAGTCTGTGAGGTCATATCTTCATTGGACCAATGAAAGATATTCTGCTGGTGAGAGAAAGACAAGCTTTCAAGCCACACAGAACTCTTCTTCAGGCCTGGGAAAGGTACTCCCTGTGTCACAGCAAAATGCATGGTGGAACAGCTTCTTTAGCATAAGTGGTTAGCACATATTAAGGAACCATCCAAGGTAGTAGCCCGTTGATCACAAGAGACTGACATGGCATCCAGCAATAGGCCACTGGAGGCTGCTTCTTGCACTGGGTTGATCTTACATAGCAGGCTACACCCGTTTTAGACATGCCAGTGGTGTACAGAGCAACTGCAACAGAGTGCAGGATCTGGACTAGTGTGCTTGCATTAAATGTAATACACATTTATTCAGCATTGTGACAGATCGCCTTCTCGCCCCCACTCCACAAACAGGCAGGAGACTCTTCTGTGGCTCCCAACAGTGCTCTTTATTTACAGTGCAGCTTAGTGCAAACCCCACCACCTACTATATACAGCTCTACAGTTTAGCTGGGCCCCAGCCCTCAATCTGGCTGGTCCCTGGGGCAGTCAGCTCTGCAGGCTCCTAGCCTCAGCTCTACTTCCCAGCTCTATACCTCTCTGTACCTTTCTCCGTCTCTCTCTCTCTCACTCCTCCACACCACCACCCTGGGCTTCCTGCCTGGCAGGCTTTTATCCCCCTGAGGAGGCTGCCAGGTGCAACTCATCAAGCATGAGCCTTCTGCAGCCCAGGTTGCTAATTAGCCTCCTCTGCAGGGAGGTTTGCAGAGGGTTTTTCTCCCTCTTAAAGGGCCCGCAGGGCTGGCTCAGGCGCTCCTGGCCAGCACCCTGCCACAGCATGTTAAAAAACATCCACTCGGAACAGGTTGCTACCACCTGAGGATGTAAAAAGATGCGATTTCTGCAATATATTAACAAGCCAACCTCAAGACAAATTGATGTTCATAAAAGACTATAAAAGGGAGCTTGCTATTTTGCCTCTATTCCCTTTTGATCCAGATTCCCCTGGAACATCTGTTTCTCTGATTTCACCCTAATTCTTTGGATACGGAAAAATTAAAATGTGAAAATGGGCTGTTACATTAACACAAAAATGTGAATAACACAAGAAATGATTATTGCTGTTTATGCTTCCATTCATACATCTTGCTTTTAAGGACACAAAAACTGGTATGAATAAATAGATATTAAACATACATATACATACAAGTATCACTGTGTGTTGAGTGCGGTCTCTCTTTCAAACCCAACCACACACACACACACACACACACACACACACACACACACACACACACACACAATGAATGATTCTTTCAGAACGTACACATTTTGCTGAGTCAATGGGAAACATTTAAGTTGTTGCTCCTTCCTTCCTCTTTAGTATGCGAGCACTCTACCGCTCTTGTTTTTTGCTGTTATTTAATACTTAAAATACTGTTTGTCTGACTCGCCATAATTTCTTGCAACTGTGAAAATTCAAATGGATAACAATAGAAAAAATGCTTTGATATAAACATTGATTTTATGCATGGAAATTATAAAAAAAATACAAATGTAATTCTGCCAAGCCTATCCATAACAATACCCAGGGACAGCTCAGTGTTGGACTGCAAACCCCCAACATACACTCCCTATATCCTGTCATACCCCTGGGCAGTGGAACCTTATTGGTTTGGCTGTAGTCACAGTCCTGGTGCCTGCAGAAAAGCAAGGGGAGATTTTCCCCTAACCTAAGTGCTCTGGAAAAATATTAATTTTTAGAGATGGCCTCAAACTAAAAGTCTGGATCTGAACATGTCTGAACTTTGAAGGGGAGGAGGCAGGTTCACAATCCAAACCCAGATCAGGATCCAAATTTCACAGCTGGTCTCTATCTCTACTGTTGGCTGAACCAAAACCTAAGATTCTGTTCTGAATTTTGCAACTTAGGCCCTTCTCTGACTTTATTGGATGTCGGCCCAATGATTGTATCCTGCAACCTGTGATACAAATGAATAACCCATCAAATTTGGCCACATTTGATTTGAGGAGTTGGCCTCTTTCCTTTATCTGGAGAAAACCTGTTTATCAGCTCCTCCTGACATGCCTGGTTTAAACATATTTTAATCACATATTTCCAAAATATATCTAAAACTGTACATCATGCAAAAATTGTACATCATGCAAAAATACTAATTATCAGTGAGTTATTATAGTTTACCAGTGATATCTATCAACCTTTGGGTATATATTATGACAACAGTATGTTAGGTACAGTAAAACCTCCATTTAACGGACTAATTCGGGCGAGGGGGGTGTCCGTTAAATCAAAAAGTCCGTTATTTAATAATAATAAAAAAATGAGCTGTCGGAGCAGCAGCCCGGCCGCCACAGGGTCGGGGCGGCAGCTCCGCAGCCCGCCCGCTGCTGGGAGCCGGGCACCAGCTGCCGGGAGCCGTCAGCCAGCACGCCCAGGCACCGGTTGCTGGGAGCCGGGCGGCAGCTGGCAGCCAGCCCGGCAGAAATGGATCAGGAATGCATCAGACTTGCTCAGAAATTTTGTCCATTGCATCCGAAGTCTGTTAAATCGAGGTCCGTTAAATCGAGGGTTTACTGTATACTGAGTATGTCATGCCTGACAAGGGTTCCTGACACAGAGCAGTGAACCAACAATTATCCTCTGTGTAAAACTGTTAGTCTCAAAGATAGGGGAGAGATGGGCCAGTAAAACCCTATCCATTCAATTGCAAGTTGTAGAGAGGAGTGATATTGAATGATAGTTAGCAGCATCATTTGGTGATCACCGATATCTGAGAAGGCCAATGACAAACTGGGAGCAGTTGCAAGTGCTTTGGAAGATAGAAATAAAATTCAAAATGATCTGGGCAAACTGGAGAAATGGTCTGAAGTAAATAGGATGAAATTTAAGAAGGACAAATGCAAAGTACTCCACTTAGGAAGGAACAATCAGTTGCACACACACAAAATGGAAAATGCCTAGGAAGGAGTATTGTGAGAAGGGATCTGGGGGTCATAGTGGATCACAGGCTACATATGAGTCAACAATATAACATTGTTGCAAGAAAAGCAAATGTCATTTTGGGATGTATTATCAGGAATGTTGTAAGCAAGACACAAGTAGTAATTCTTTTGTTCTACTCAGCACTGATTAGGCCTCATCTGGAATATTGTGTCCAGTTCTGGGTGCCACATTTCAGGAAAGATGTGGACAAATTGGACAAAGTCCAGAAAAGAGCAACAAAAAGGTCTAGAAAACATGACCTACAAAGGAAGATTGAAGAAAACTGGGTTTGTTTAGTCTGGAGAAGAGAAGCCTGAGAGTAGACACGCAGTGTTGGGGTCCATTGTTTTAACTGAAACGTTTACAGATGATTGTGTTCTACTCCACAGGGGAGGGCTATCCCAGCTCTCCAGGAACTAAAGACAGTGGATGGTGATTATGGTAAATCAGCCAGATTGTAACCACCTGTCCCCTCCAGCGAGAGAGATTCCATCCCCTGGGAAGGCTCACATATCCCAGTACAGACTTGATTCTCCAGACACCAACAGACACTGAAAGAACTTTTAGATAAATAGGGTGAGTTTAAACTGACTCTGGGCCTTTGTTCTGATCCAGCAAACAGACAGGAACTCCTGGCCAATGGGGGAGGAAGGGGTAATCTGTAGGGAAGTGTTAGAGGGCTTAACATTGACCAGAGCCCTTGTAGAGATGCTGGGGTGGGAGGGGGATTGATCTCTGGTAAGCTTATTAGCATGCATGCAGAGGGTTGTTTTGTTTTTAATATGTTTTCTCTATAATGCTTTTACCTTAAAAATAAATGTGCTTGCTTGGAAAGAGGTAGGGTAGTAACTTACATCTGTGGCAATTATGCTGTCTGTAGCCTTCCAAGAGAAAACAAAGCAGAGACATTGCCTGTGTCTTGCTGGAGAACTCAGTGCAATCAGGGAATTGTGCAGCCTGGAAATCCCTTGGTCAGAAAGGAGAAAGATGTGGGTCTCCAACCAAGAGAGGCGATGGTCAGGGAGCTGGAAGCCTGAGAGCAGATGCCCTTGCTGGACCACAGAGGGGGAACACAGCTGCTGTGACAATTTGTACCTGAGATGACTTGAGATGACTTTGAACAAGATACCATATAGTCCAGTGCTTGGATGATTGCATTCTGCAAAAGAAAGGGGGAAAGCAGTGTCTATAAAATAGCTTAAAACATGGTCAGGGCACCATGCGTTCTGTAACCTGCCCCTCGCCAGAGAGTTGGGCAGCACTAAGCTTTCACTTAAAGAAATTTTCACTTAAAAACTTCACAATATGATTTTCGTTTTGCACTCCAGAGCGGGGGTGCACTTGACTGCTGGGCAATTTCTTAGCTGGAGCCTTCCCATGCAGTGCGGACCTCAGTGTCTGTGTCTTTCTGCATCTGAGTGTGTAATAGGAAAATCCTATTTTAATAAATGTTTTGATTTAGAAAGTAATGTCTTGATGTATGTTATAATTATGATTGAATATGACCTGCCAGCCTTTTTGATGGCAAGGCAGGAATAGACCAGAATAGTCCTTATGGCTGATTATGGTCCCCTTTTGTTTTAGGTTAAGATTTCATTACAGTATTTGCTATAAGGTCTTGCTTCTGGTATGCATTGCAAATTAAGTTGTGTTTCTTGTATGCACTGCAAACTAAGTTGTTCTTTTGTAATCCCTTTAGTAACCATATAATCCTTTCCAAAATATTATCCTGACTGAAAGTCTCTGTAAAATTGGATGTGTGCATAGTTAAAAATAAGTGAAAAGCCCTTCACAAATGTCCAGATGGTCAAGAAAAAGTGAGAGACGTGGAAACACCAGGAGACAATCAGAAAACATCCATTGTATCTAATGCTAGACATGTTAGCAGCATTGACGACCTCAGAAGTGAGGCAGGCACCCTCAAAGGTGAGATAACAAATAGGAGAGAATGATGGGAAGCCCGACAATAACCATCAAATGATAACAGTAGAAAACCCCAAGATGAACACCACTAAAGGAGAAGTAACAAAGAGTCCTGTGGCACCTTAAAGACTAACCAAAGGACTAATGATTACAGGTGACATTGCAAAATGCATGGACTCAAATTGGAATTTACAATATAAAAAGGGGGGGGGGGTTTGCCATGAAACTCTGGGTTCAGTCTTGCAAAGCCTCGGCGCATCGGATCGCTCCGACAGAGAGACCGACACAGAGCCCAGCTCCTCACATGTGCCCAATCAAATTGGCCATTAGATTGACTCAAGCAACAACAGACTGGTAACTATTAAGATCATCTGCAGGACCGCCCCCCCCCCCCCCGGCTCTCTGATTGAATGCATATGCTAACTGTTATATTTTCAATAAACATGGCGTACTGCCTTTTCCCCTGAGAAGACCCTGTGTGTGTTTTTATAAGCATAACAGGTGTGTTCCTACCTATGTGTTTGCAAGGGGGCTTGATGTCCTGGTTCATCAGGACAGTGTAAGGGAGCCCAAGCTGGTGGGCTCAGTGGTACCCCAGTACATCAGGTGGCACCCCATGGGGGGAGGGAACCTGTCACAGTGGTCATTTGGCTAGTAATAACCAAGGCCGGAGGAGACCAGAGAGTGTGGCTGTAGTGTAATAAGACTTGTTGGACTTATAATTATTGGTGCAGGATATTATCATGACACTGATGTAACCATAAATTCTGTTATTAAATACAAAGGCTGAATGATATTTACACCATTGCTCTTAACATGTCTAAAAAGCTGAACTTACAAGCAATTTACTACACCCGAACAGTAACAAAACGTTTATAAGCATTTGATCAGGTACTTGCACATTGAACTAAACCCAGGGGTTCTTAGACCCTTGTTGGTCAGCTCCAACCTAGTCAGGCAGGTATTAGCAGTGAACCCTTTAAGAGTTTCTTTTTTATACCCTTTAACAAGCAATGATGTCACTGCCAATTACTGACTTCAGCTAAAAACAATTGGAGAAAGTTCACCCTTATTTCCAGTATTAATCCAGATAAAATTTACCACCTCCTTTTCTCTTCAAGGTCTTTCCTCCCTATTTCTTCCCTCCTACATGCTGACTAACAGTTTTTCCTTTGCACCTGGGTTCACATAGGCCAGAGGTGGGCAAACTACGGCCCGCGAGCCATTTTTATTCGGCCTGCGAGCTCCTGCCGGGGGAGCGGGACCAGTGGTCCTGCTATCCTTGGCTGGGTGCTCTGACAGTGCCCCGGAGAGCGGGGCTGGCTGCTGGCTGGGCGTGCCGCCCGGGACAGGGGACCCACGGCCGGCTGGGCTGCTCGGAGCCCAGGACAGTGGGCCTGCGGCCAGCACCGCGCCCCACACTCTCAGCCCAGGGTGCCGGGCTGACCGCAGCAAGCCGCGGGGCCTGCACTCCCAAGCCAGAGACCGGGCCCAGTGCGGCAGACTGCAGGGCCCTGTGCTCCCAGCCCGGGGGCCAGGCGGAGCACTGCAAGCCGAGGGGCCAGCGCCCAGCTCAGAGGTAAACAGGTGGGGGTGGGGGTGGGGGTGGTTAGGTTAGGTGGGGCGGGTTTAGGTCGGGGAGTTGTTAGGGTGGTGGGGCGTGTTGGGAGGGGGCAGTCGGGGAACAAAGAGCAGGGGGGATAGATAGGGGATTGGGTTCTGGGGGGCAGCTAGAGTGGGGAGGCCTCTGGAGGGGGGATCAGGGGACAAGGAAGAGGGGGGTTGGATGGGTCAGAGGTTCTGAGGGGGGCAGTCAGGGTGCGGGAAGTGGATGGGGGTCAGATAGGGGGTGGGACCTTTGGCCCTCCGCATAGTTTTGAACCCCTGTGTGGCCCTCGGGCCAAAAAGTTTGCCCACCCCTGACATAGGCCCTAATATCGGAACTAACGCTGTTAAGTGGGGTGGGAAGGGCCATGTTGGCTCTTTTTAAGAGAGATTCTCTGTCTTATTTAAAACCATCTTCAGTCACTGCTGTTGGTCAGAGGCCTTCTGTTTAGAAGCTTCCCGTTACTTCATTAGTCTTGGAACCAGACCTCCTCCATACTTCTTCCCTTCTGATCTTACAACACATTACTTTCAAGGCCTTTTACTGGCTAGTTAGGGCTTTTCTTTACAACACACATTTCTCCAACCAACCTTAAGCTAATTCTAATGTTTTATATTTATTCTCTGAGCAGGCTGGTGGAGTCAGAGCTGCTGAACCCAGGGCTGCTTAGCACACTGAAATCCGGTGCATGCCTGTACGCTGGCTGGGAGCATCCAGGCAGGGAGTAGAGCAGCAGAGCATTCTAAGGCACTCAGGGTTACAGGACAAGTGGTGGCAGAATCTCTCGCTGGTTTGGATCCCGCCTCAAAACATGACACCAGCCTTGCTTCATTATTCCACCCTACTACCAGTGTGGGACCTGGGAAGAGAGCTGACTCTGCAATACGTTATTGCATGAGTAGATGAATAGCCCAAGAACATTTTGCAGTTCAGCCCAGGAAACGTTCATTTCCCCTGCTGAGCGGCAGGCAGCTGGTTGTATAGATGCTGTGCACTGCCAATACCGCAAAAGGACGGCAGAAGTAGAAATCTTTTTAAGGAACAATCAGGGTCATCTAGAAGAATATACTCACTTTCCATGGCAGCATACACTCAGGTAAGAGAGAATTATGCTTTATGCAGTATTTGAAGGTGACACCATAGAAGAGGGATATTTACTAATGGTCTCCTATGTATCTAAGAAACTCTGTAGGTACCAACCTCCTGGTAGCTGAGTTGACATTTAAGTTTCTTAAAGGTGACCGTATAACGGGTAACAATCATGAAACTAGAAATGGGGAAGTTTAGGTTAGTCATTATGGAGATGGAAGGGAGAAATGATGCTGTGAGATCAAGTAGACAGTAGAATAATTTGCCGAAAGAAATAATTAAGCACCACCACGAGAAATCTTTAAGGATACATTGAAACACTCATGGATTTAGTGTGTAGGACAGTCCAACACTAGATCAGAGGGAGGGACTATAGGATCCGTCTACCCTGTCATCTGATAGTCTCTGGGTATTGTTTTTATTTTAGGATTTGTATCGAGATTTTATAAATACATAAGTGCCAGGGTATATTACTGCCCAACATAGTCTAAAAAACAACCACCCCACAACATCAATACCTACGCAAATCCCTTTAATACAAAGAAGAAGCAGAGAAGAGAAAGGAAGCCAGAAAGCATGGTGTGGAAGGATGATCTTATGACATGGATGAAGATCTGATTCCTGGCTTTGTCACAAACTTTCCATGTGACCCCGGGCAAATTGTTTGATCTGTCTATGACTGGGATAGTTACTAAATAAAGGCAGGCTTACCTCATGGGAGTTGTGTAGAAACATGTATTTATATTTGTGATATGCTTCTCTAATATGGTGATGTAGGTCAGATAGGAACCTGTAATGAAATAGATGCACCTCCAGAAAGATGAACAAGTGCTTCCAAATATGTTCCCTTGCAACAAACCACCAATAGGTGTAGCACACCCCACAGGTAGTAAACTGGTTAAACTATAACAAAAGAGAAATATGGTCACTTTCAATCAGCATATGAAGAGTCTCATTAAAATACCAAGGAGGGAAAAGAGTTGGTTTAAGAAAAGTTAGGGCTGAATACCAAGAAAAATTTCCCAATTCCTATTAGATGGTGGAATAATCCTAAAAGGAAGAATTGGTTGGAATCCCCATTACTGAAAACCCGGCTAGACAGTTCTGGAAAAGACAGACCACTGACAGGCAGATGAAGTAGCTGATTTAACAAGTCTTTCATTTCTAATTTCAAAGATGACGTCATATAAATAATCATACAAACAACAACAAGGGGAAGAGACGGGTGAGGAAGTAAGTAGGTGCAGTATAAAGGAAGAACGAGAGGGTGGAATTAACACTCACTGCAAAAGGGCAAGATAATGAATTTCCTTTGAAAATTTGTCTTCGACAGAACACAGAAAAGAAATCTGAATGATTAGAGAGGAGGGAAGACCCTGTAGAAAGAACTACTGACAAAGAGCAGGTAAGATAAATTTAGGGGGGAAATTGAATCTGTATGAATTGGCCCATCCAACTTGAATGAAAAACATTCAAGGAATCCTCCAACTGACATATTTACCACAGAAAATTAATTTCTAAAAATTATGGACAGCTGCGGGGAGGTCAGCAGACTGGGGGAAACAAATTTAGCAGGGACACAACCAGAAATTTCCTAAGGAGGGGGCCTAATGTTCTCCCCTCACTGCTCAACCCAGAGCACTTCCCCACCCCAGTCCTGAGCACTCTCACATTGCCTCTGCGCCCAGACCACACTCTCCGCCCTGCGCCCAGCTCAACACACACTCCCCTCCTGCTGCCCCACAGCTAGCTTCACACTCTGCCACACATTGCCCCGCACCCAGCGCCGAGCTCTTTCCACTGCACCCAGCCCTGTGGTCTCTCTACCTCCACCCCTAGCCCCAAGCTCTTACCCAAAGAGGCAGTCACCATCCTCCCCCAGGGGCCGGGCAGTTCTGGGACCCTTCTGTCACTCTGCTTCCCTAGGAAGCACCGAAAGCCCAGATTAACTCTTCCACCCATCTGAGGTTTTCCTGAGGTTTCCCCTGCTCCACTTCTCCACAGAGACTGGGGATCCCAGTGCCCATAGGTGCAGGAAAGACGTCAAAGGTGTGGGGGCCAAGCAGGAGCACGAACTCACAATGCCCCTCAAATTTACCCTGGCTACCCCCTGTCATCCCAGCAGGGAAGGGGCTCTGCTGTTATGCCTCCCAGCTCCGGTCAAGGGCCGACAGGAGGAGGAGACGGCTCTGGGCCCTCTAGACATCCCCCTCCCCCACCACGGAACTACTGAAATATAGTACACTTTTTCAAAAAAGAAAAGTGGAGTGAGCCTAGCAATTATCATCCTGTAAGGCTAACAGCAAAACAAACCACCCCCATGGAATTATCAAGCAGTCAATGGAAATTAGGTGCATAAATGCTTGTAAAAATCCAATCAGGTACCTTTAGGCACCTAAATACCTGGTCCTTTGGGACTCAGAAGTCTAAGTCCCCCTGACTGTCAATGAGACACAAGAAAGACCACAGATCTATATACGCCACTCGGTGTGAAACGAATGATATAATGAGGTTGACCTAACCCCTCGTGCTTCTCCCATTGACATAGCTACCACCTCTTAGGGAGGGGATTAACTACCCCAAGGAAGAAGCATCTTCACTTAAGCGCTACAGTGGCACACCGGCATCGGTGTAGCTGTGTCAATGCAGCATTTTAAGTGTAGCCCTGCCCTAAGTTACTAAGTGAAAATGGGACTCCGACATCTAAAACTCTGCGCGCCTTTTAGCGACATGGCGGTAGCGGCAGAGTCATGTCACTAAAAGCTGCATAGTGTAGCCATAGCCTAAATCCTAAAAGTGACAGTTGTAATGATTTATCAAGTCAAGTCAGCAGATCCAGGGGGTAACCTCTGGGGATCTCTGACTTCACATTAGTGTCTCTGGCCTTGTGAGAGTTCAAACAGCAAAGAGATGGAAAATTTTCCTGTGTCTTTGTTTTATTTCCTTCATTCAGTCTCTAAGGCTATGTCTACACGACACAGCTTTTAGCAACATGGCTGTTTGTCAGCTCTCCTGCCAACAAAAAACTTCTACCCCCAACGAGCAGTGCTTGCATTGTCAGCAAGAGAGCACTCCCGACAACAACACACTGTTCACACTGGTACTTGCCGTGGCAAAACTTCTGTCTATGGGTTGGGGGTGGGGTTAACACCTCTGAACGACAAAAGTTTTGTCGTTCAATTGCCAGTGTAGACATAGCCTAAGTCCATAGGACGAGCTTCCTTGCATGTAGCATTTCCAAAGTGTGATAGGCCATTAACCAATTTGTATTGTGCTGGTCCTTGATGGCCCACCTGATTCTGACCATTCTTCTGGACAAGGCAGGGGAAACACTCTTCAGATCTGAGTTCACAAGTTTAAAACAAACATTTTCAAAAAGCTATAAAGCAAAACTTACATATTTCCTTCTAGCCTGGAATACAGACAGTACAAGTGAGTACAAGTGCATGCAGCAATTGACAAGCATTGTTTAATGCTAAACCATTAAGTCTAAACCAGAGGTGGGCAAACCACATCTGGCCCGCGGGACCATCCTGCCAGGCCCCAGGTGCTCCCCTCCAGACCCCTCCCCCAGAGCCATGCCACCGCGTGGGCAGCACTCTGGGGGGCGGGGTTGCATGGCAGCACATCTAGCTCCATCCAGGCTGCTGCTCTGAGCAACACGGTAAGGGGTTGGGATGTTGGATAAGGGGCAGGGAGTCCCGGGGGCATTCAGGGGACAGACAGCAGGGGGAGTTGTATGGGGTGGAGGTTCTGGGGTGGGGGAAGTCACGGGGACGGTGGGATTGGATAGGGCATGAGAGTCCCAGGAGTCTGTCAGGGGCGGGGGTGCATAGAGATCAGGACAGTCGGGGCTAATGAGTAGGGGAGGTTGGGTAGGAGGTGGGATTCGGGGGGGGGCAGTTAGGGTGGGGGGTCTTGAGAGGGGGTGGTCAGGGGACAAGGAGCGGGGGGAGAGCTGGATAGGAGGTGGGGTGGGGACAGTCAGGGGAAAAGGAGCAATGAGGGCTTAGATAGGTTGTGGAGTCCCGGGGAGGGTGGTTGGGGTGGGGGTGGGGGTCTGTGGAGGGGGCGATCAGGGGACAAGGAGCAGCGGGGGGTTGGATGGGTCGAGGATTCTGACGGGAGCAGTCAGGAGGTGGGAAGTGTGAGGGAGTTGAATGGGGCGGAGCCAGGCTGTTTGGGGAGGCACAGCCTTCCCTACCCGGCCCTTCGCACAATTTTGCAACCTCAATGTGGCCCTCAGGCCAAAAAGTTTGCTCACCCCTGGTCTAAACACTACAGACATTCTTATAAGACTGATACCTATTCTGAGCAACTCAACACACACAAATGAACTGGTCTGGTCTCCAACTAGGAGTGTGTCCATTCTTAGATAGTGCCTGCAGCCTTGGCAAGAGCTGGCACCTGGCCTGCCAGCATCACAGAGCTGTCAATAGAAGCCATAGAACTTCATCAAGTAGTGGAAGAGGAACACACACCAGCCTTCAAGTGGATCACAGACAGGCACGAGGCGGATGGGTGTAGTCAGGAGAATGGAGAAGTGGATGCATCTGTGTGTGGGAAGGGTGGTGGCAGAGAATAACTAGGGTGGGACTGCCTAGGAATCCACATGTCTTCACATTTGTCTCCACTATAAATTAAAGGTTGTCCAGGGCCAGTGCAGGCATAAATTATTCGGTATTATCTAAATATACCTCCCTGCTATGAAACATGGTCTCAGGGAGAAAATCCACATCTGTTCTGGGTGCACTGATGCTGTGGTTTGCTTAGATGAGCAAATTAAACAAGAGTGTGAAGGGTGTGACTGAGGTGTGAAAATCCTTTAGGGTTAAATTTCTGCATGCTATACTCGCTCTCTCAGCAGGGTGTTAGATTGGCACGGGAGTGAGAACATCTAAAATAGACCTGTGGCTAAAGGGCCATTTTGACTTTTCAGCAATAATGCCTGTAACTCAGGGCACAGCTACATAGAGGGATAATGCACTCTACAGAGCTGTAATTTCTAAAGCACATTGACATTTTGCTCATTAGTTGATCTGTAGTTCCCTTGTGCATTTTAACATAGTACCACAGCACTTCATTAAAGAGCACTAGGGAACATTTTGTGCACACTAGCATGGTCTACATGGACCAATGAATCTAACACGTTATGCCCCGGTATTGCACATTTCTGCATCATAGAGGCAACCCCCTCAGGCTCTTAGTATGGTCTAAAAGTGGTTAGCATGAGTTTTTGTAAGATCATGTTGAAATGAGTGAGCAATTTGACTGGAAAGATGGGAAATATAAACTGGGTTTGCTCTCTTTTCACCAGGTCTGTGGTTCATGGCCACTAAAGATTGCAAAACTATTTATATATGTATATTTACATTTATACATGTACACACTACAGCAGTGGTCACCAGCAGGTCAGTCGCGATCTCTGGCAGGGCTGCCTCTAAGATAGGCTCCCTGCCTGCCGCCGGCCACACATTGCTCTCAGAAGTGGCCAGCATGGCCCTGCAGGCAGGGGGCAGGAGTCTCCCTCCACACGCTTCTCCTGCCTGCAAGCACTGCCCCTGCACCTCCCATTGGCCAGGAACGGGGAGAGCCACATGCCACCCCCACCCCCAGGGGCTGCAGGGGCACATTGGCCCCTTCCTGGAGCGGCATGGGGCCACAGCATAAAGGTAGCCTGCCTGAACGCCCCACTGTGCCACAGAACTTTTAGCGGCATGAAGTTGGAGATCACTGCCTTGGAATTATTTTTTGAAGGGCCCCCCTTGAGTCAGGGCCCTTGGCTGCAGCCCCTAAAGCTCCTGCCTTAATCAGGCCCTGGTTGGCTGGGCAGCATATCATCCATTACCTGAAACCAAAAAGCAGAATATATTCTACAGCTATGCTTTTGGAAGCTTGGTAGGCACAAAAATAGAGCCGGGCTGTGGTCAGGACCAGAGGAAGCAGACTACGATAAAATGAGCTGGAGAAAAAAAAAAAGGAAGAGAGATGGTTTGAGAAAGATGCAGAAGCTGGTTTAATGTTGGCTGTATTATACTGGGCAAGTGTTTGAGTGAGGGATTGTTACAAAGATTTATAGCTAGTTCAGTGTTTCTCGGCCTCTTCAAATAAGGGATCCCTTACGAGGGATAAACATTTTTCAAAATGCTCTTACATTTGCAATAAATGTAACAATTCTAAGCATATAGAATTTACGTGTGTGAGTTTCAAGGGACTGACAGAAAATCCCGGCTGCAAAGGGCAAGGGTGTGCAGGGAAAGGGAGATTCTCTTAGCCTTAGAGTGTAATAATATTTTCAACTTCCTCCCTGATTGCCTGTCATAACACAAATAAATAAATAACTGTTGGCACTACTCATCAAAATGAGCCTTCATGGGGGTGTATGAATCACCAGTTAAGAAGTACTGGTCTAATTGAATACAGTGTTACCATAAGAGACACTTTGTCAAAAGAGAGGCGCCAATGTTATGTACACAACATAGGAAGCCGTGGGAGGATAAAGGAGGGGACTACTGTGATACAGGAGGGCCAAGGAGCTGTGGGAGAGTGGTCAAGGGGAAATATATAAGCCCTAGGCTAATTAAGGCGTGGTTCTCTGTAGACTAGGGAGGGTGGGTACAGGTTAATTGGAGCACCTGCAGTCAATTAAGCCCTGTCAGGACCCTTAAAAAAAACACCCTGCTTCAGGCAGTCAGGGAGGAGGAAGAAGGAGAAAGGACTGGAGCTGTCCCATGAGACTTGAAAGTCCAGAGAACTGAAGTAAGGGAGCCCCTGTCCCAGTGTCTATGGATTGAAGGTACCCACCCAAGGGGGGAAGAGGGGAAGAACCTGCAGGGGTTGAGTGTGAGGTTCAGAGTGAGGAGCAAACCCAGATCCCTCCCCTGTTTCCCTCCTTTACCACCTTCCTGGACCACTAGCGGGGCCCTCGGGGCCCAAAGAGCAGGGACAAAGGGTGGCACCTAACCTCCTGCCAAGAAAATCACTCTCAAACACAGCTGTGCATGTGGTATGGTATTGAAACTTTCCAAAGGAACCCATAAGCAGACAGGTTAAGTTTGTATCAGTGAGAGAGGGTCAGCACAGCCCGAGGCCCATAAAGGGGGAGAGAAAGTTTAAAAAAAACACCCCACATAAGTTTCCTGTCTCAAGAGTGATCATCAAACTGAATGTCACACCACACACCTGGGGATCAAATGAAGCATAGAGATGAGGGGGGAGCCAGCAGATGCTGTTAAACCTCAAGATTCAGTTTCAGGAGCTAGCCGTATTTACAAGTCCGATTGATCAGATATTTGGGAATAGCTGGATAAACTTACCCCAGAGATCAGAGTAATATGTCTGATGGGCAGACGTCCGAGAGAAGCCTCAGCATCACAAGAGCAGGCAGAGCAGAGATGAGATAGCTTTTCCTGTGGTGTCAGAGAGAATGGTTTGAGCATTACAGCCGTTGCTCACCCTGCCAGGCAGGATGCTGCCGTGTCCACCACAGAGCTGTGTATCCAAGTAAAAAGAATCAGATGAGAAGGGCCCATCCTGATTACCTAGTTCAACCTCCTGCCTACAGAGGCCATGGATTTCTCTCAGTAATTTCTACAGCATCCCAATACCCTGTGGTTGAACTAGTGCATACACATGCAGTAAGGGAGAATGTGTCTTATGCCCTTAGTAATCTGTTCCAGTAATTACTCCCACTGGTAAAGATTTACAGCGCATTTCCAGTGGCACTTGCTATGCCTTTGCAAGCATCAGATTTCTTCTCCCCATTTTAGTTTTTATAGAATTATCAATGCATAGAGACGACTGAATTTAAATCCAGCGACACAGAGGTGGCTGCTGGATGGACTCTGCAGGCCGGCCCACTGATTTAAGTGAGAATGCTGCCTGCGTTGACACTTCAAGAGCAGGCTAATGGTGATTTCTGCTTATTACTGTACTAACATGGACTCACCTACTCCCTACTCTAGCTTTGCAGCTAGTGGCAGTCAGAAAACCCTTCATCGTTATCTTTTCTCCAGCCCTCTCTCCTGTGCCAAAACCCCAAGGAGGATTTTAGCTATGTAAGAGGACTTTTCATTTCAAATGTTTTGGATTAGAGCAGGTTTGAATGTTGCACGGTGAGATGTTGTAAAACAAAGCCGCAGCTTCCCGCTAGCACAGAAAATAACTAATAAATTATGACAAAATAAGAGAAACCTCCCGCTGCATGGCAGAAATCAATCACTGATGACTTGACATTACAGTAGACTCTCGATTATCCAGGATTGTGTTAACCAGGATGTGGATTAACCAGGATGTCAAAAAAAAATATGCATAACTTGTAGGGCCGGCTCTGGCTTTGTTGCCACCCCAAGCACACACAAAAACAACCTGCCAGGGCGCAAGGCAACCAGTGAACCAACACCCCCTCCTCCAGGCGCAGGGTAGCTGGTGAACCAACCCTCCCCCCCCCCCCCCCCATATTTCCTATGAATGGTGATTATCTGGGATTTTATTAACCAGGATTAATTGTTTCCCTATCATCCTGGATAATCGAGAGTCTAGTGTACAAGGAAACATCCTCTGTGGGTAAATGAATTCCTAATGGTCAGTAGTGCAATTTCTTGTGACTTCTACTGAAGCATCTGAAACCTTTGTCTTTTACTATGTTTGTACAGTGCCTAACATAACAGGGCCTGATCTAAACTGGGGCCTCTGGGCAACACACCTATACAAATGAACAACAATGAAGCATGCAAATTTCCAATCTACCTTTTCTTTTTGATGTCAGGATGGTGTGAGCATGATTCAGGGGGCAGCTCCTCTGAGCTGGAGATTGGTTTGAACACCAGTAAATTGTCCTTTCATCATGGGCTCTCTCAGGCCATTCTTTCTGTGCTATGTTCCTGGGCTTCTATGTCACATATTCTTGGTATACAAAATTCCTGTGAGTTTCCTACATTAAGAAATGGTTATTTGCAATCAAACAAACAAAGGAGCCAACCCATTAAAATAACATACTTTATGCAAGCAGCATGGGCACCTCATTGGTTTTTTTATCATGCCCCACAAACAGAACTGGTTGTAGAAATCCTTAAATGCTACATCTACCAGTGCTCAGGGTGTCCTATGTTTTATGCTGATGAACAGATTTATTTAAGGCATTATTTGTGGGTGCCAGGAAGAGAACTTGGCTCGCTCACTTACCTGTATTTGGCAGGTTGCTAGATTTACCTCTCTGATGACTATTTTTCCTCCTTTTATATTTTCTTTTGCAAGGCAATCATTCATCATGACCCAGGAATACCCTGAGTTGACCACTCAATTTACCTATGATGAATCAGCTGCTGTTTGTGATCGAGCAGACATCCAGGCATTTGGGGAAGTATTTCTGCCAGCCTTATATGCCCCTGTGTTTGTTCTTGGCCTGGTGGGGAACCTCCTGGTGGTTTTTGCCATCGTGAAGGGCAGCCGACAGAAGAGCATCACAGACATTTTTCTCTTGAACTTGGCCATCTCGGACCTGCTCTTCGTGATCTCTCTTCCTTTCTGGACTTTCTATGTGATGCGTGGATGGACGCTTGGGAACATTCCATGCAAAATCATCTCCTCGCTTTATTATGTGGGTTTCTTTGGGGGCATGTTTTTCATCACTGTCATAAGCATTGATAGATACTTGGCCATAGTTTGGGCAGCATTTTCTCTGAAAGCCAGAACAGTCAGCCATGGCTCTCTTACCACTCTTGGGGTGTGGGCAGTGGCCATTTTAGTCTCCGTGCCACAATTTGTGTTCACCCAGGAGACAGAGGAACAATGCACCCCTCAATACCCTGATGATCTTAAGGAAATCTGGCCTATTTTCTGCAATGTGGCAATGAACATCTTAGGGTTCCTGATCCCAGCCTGTGTCATAAGCTATTGCTATATTGGGATCATCAGGACATTGCTCGCCTGCAAAAATCACAAAAAGACAAGAGCCATCAAACTAATTTTAGTGGTGGTAGTTGTGTTTTTCCTCTTTTGGACCCCATACCATGTACTGATTTTTCTGGAAACTTTAAGACGCTATGAATTGGTTGACCAATGCCATGAATTTATAGACTATGCGATGCATGCGACTGAAACAATAGCATTCAGTCACTGTTGTCTCAATCCAGTTATCTATGCTTTTGTGGGGGAAAAATTCAGGAAGTACCTTTGTCATTTGTTTCTAAAGTGCTGCTCGTTCATGTGTCTCTGTGGGCCCTGCTACCAATACCAGCCTCGCTCTCCAATTGCCCGTCCAGAAAGCATGCTAAGCACCAACCAGACCCAGAATACCAGTGATCAGGATGCCTCTATCCTTCTGTGAAAGGCTTTGTTAGCATACCCTTAGAAATACATCTTCTCCATGCTTCAGATGGGTAGCCATGTTAGTCGGTATCAGTAAAAATAATGAGGAGTCTTTGTGGCATCTTAGACTAACAAATGTACTTGGGCATACGCTTTCATGAGCTAAAACCCACTTCATCAGATGCATTGAGTGGAAAATACAGTAATTAGGAATAAATATACAGCACATGAAAACATGGGAGTCAAATACAACATACAAGTGTACCTGAATGTCAAGTATTCTTTTGCTCAGTGTCACGTTACTGAAATAATTTGGGACCCTATAAATCATTGCTGCAACCAGGGTCCTATAGTGGCACCAAATCTTATGTACAGGGGGTCATAATGGGTGCCTACAACCAGGTTATGAATGGCCGATTATGAATATGCCAGTCATATGTGTGTATCTATTTTGTAACTAAAGTTAAAGGTACCTGTACTTCAAGCTTAGGCTTGGCTCCTGTGAAGGCTCAGACACGCTGGGGCTGCCTGATGGCCCATTAAGGGACATCAACCACACAATGGACTTTGTATATGCCTGTCCACACCCGAGCTGCTCTAGTAATGTGAACTGCCTGGTCAGAGACTGAATCCTGGAGAGTCTGGTGATTGGACCGTGTGACTGTAAACCTCCATTTTGCAACCGGACTCTGCAAAAGAAGGAGGAGGGTCTTGGCCCAGAAGACAGAGTCTATAAAAGCTGGAAGAAGCATTCTCCATTTTGTCTTTTACCTCCAGTCTTCAGCCTGCCTTGTTTCCAGCTTTGGATGGAACTTTGCTTCTCAGGGAACTCTGGACAAAGGTACTGACCCATCTCTGCAGGAGATGCTCTCCAAAGACTTTGATTTGAACCTGCAATTTATTCTACCTTTGCTGCAAGCCTAAACCAAGAGATGTGCCATTATTGCGTGTAATTGATTTCTTTTAACCATTCTTAACCCTCACCTATACCTTTCTCCTTGTATAATAAACCTTTAGATTTTAGATTCTAAAGGATTGGCAACAGCGTGATTAGTGGTAAGATCTGATTTGTATATTGACCTGGGTCTGGGGCCTGATTCTTTGGAATTGGGGAGAACCGTTTTCTTTATTTGGGGTATTGGTTTTCATAACCATTGATCCCCAGGACAGGTGGCTGGTGGTGGTGATACTGGGAAGCTGGAGTGTCTTAAGGGGATTGCTTGTGTGACTTGTGGCTAGCCAGTGGGGCGAAACCAAAGTCTTTTCTGTTTGGCTGGTTTGGTTTGCCTTAGTGTGGAAAAACCCCAGCTTTGGGCTGTAGTTGCCCCTTTGGAAGCAATCTGTCCTGATCTGACACTCACAGTTGGATCCCACCAGGAACAGCACCGTCACACTCAGCATTAATTATTCTTTAAAAGTACAGCTTTAGTGATGACAACTGAACAACATGTTAAAACACTATTGCATTGGAATTAAGAAAAAAGGGACAAAAAGCACCAGGAAGAAAAGAAGAATTTAAGGACAGATAATCTGATAGAAATGTAGACAATAAAAATGTGTTTGTGAATATAACTATAGCTGTATGCGCACACATGCACAGTTGTAAGGAAAAAACAATCTCTGTAAAGTCAATGGTCCAGCTGATGGATAGTAATGGGGAATATTAGATATACTATATACTGGGTTACTCTTACAGTCCAGTGTAAACTGAGGAATGTCTTTGTTTTTCCAAGAATCAGAGAGCTTGCATCCGACGAAGTGGGTATTAGCCCACGAAAGCTTATGCTTCAAAACTTTATAGTTAGTCTTTAAGGTGCCACAGGACTCTTTGTTACCTTTGTTTTTCCACTCTTTCTGTTACAGCAGCATGTTCTGTTATACTGTATAGAAGTATATTTTTGGTTTGAAAGTCTTTGGGGCAAGAACCTCTTCTTATGCCATATGAGAAGCACCCAGCACATTTCTAAAGCAGCGTGTAAAGGATTTTTTTAAATTTCTGGATTACTTATTGCTGGTTGCTATAAGTATTTTATTTGTGAATGCGCAGCTAATAAAAACTAATGGTTTTTAAAAGTTCTTTTAAATTATTATTAGTTTTGTACCAACAATGTGCTCAGCACTATACAATATGTAAAAATCAGGACAGAGACTGGCTTTGAGTTGTTTCCTGATCAAAACCCACTAAAAATCAAAAGGAGTCCTTCCATTGACTTCAATGGCTGTGGATCACGGCCTTACACCCTAAGCCCCAATTCAGCCGAGCACTGCAGCACATGTTTAAACGCTTTGTTGAATAAAAGCTGATACACAGAAGACACACCTGGAGAGGGGATAAGTAGGTTGGGATATTTTTGAAAGAGTCATCGCTTAAGTTATAAATTCAATAAATGAGTTCACACCTGCTATTCAAGAGTAGGGTAAATGGGCCATATTCAGTGCATTGTAAATATATGACTCTTAATTATGTCCCACTAATCACTTTAAATATCACATTAGACTATTTTTAAGAGATTAAAGCACTCCAACACCACAGTTTTCTGGAACCAAGGATACATGTGAACCCTAAAGTACTTACAGATTTCAACTTTTCTGGCTAGAGCCTGGGTGTATAAGGAGCAGTTTAGATCTGCTGGATTTAAGGCATGTATTACCTGCCCAAACGTCAACTAACATATTTTATACATTGCACTTATAAAAATGATCAGAATAAGTGGCAACACAATAATATATGAACTGTATGTAGATAAATGTAATGAGTTACAAGAAGTAGTGCAATTAGAATCTTAACTTCTTCAGCATTCCAAATACAGCTGAGCGAGTGTCTGAGAAAATCAAGGATCCAGTCCTGCAAAATGAACCCACATTGGTGGACCCCTGCACTTTCATGGATACTCATTGATACACCAGGTCCCAAAATGTCTAGTTTTGAAAATTTTCAACAAAAAAATATTTTTCCACAAAAAAGGGTCCCATTTTTCAACTAACTCTATTGATTGGTTTTCATGGGGCTGTGTGTGGACTCAGAGATCTGCCTATGCAGAGTCTGTTGGAGAACTGGGACCCAGAATTCTGGATCACATCACCGCTGAACTGCAAGGAAGTTAGGATCTGGACCCACCTATAAACATGATACTTTAAGGCCATAGAACTACCTGGAATATTTTATTTACATGTAATTTTACTAATATCAGATTTTTGCAATTGTGTAACCAACACAGTTTAAAATGAAATAGAAATGTCTAATTAAATGCACTAGATTTCATCAAAATATCACCGCTGATGTTTTAGATGTTGACTACAGGCATGTGGATACCCATTCTCCATTCATTCTAATGGGAATTGAGTGCCCAGATATCTTCGATTACTTTAAAATTTTTGGCCTAAATGTTTAAACAAGCCAGATAAGAGATCTCTGACCTTTTCCCCAAAGCAAATAGTTCCTTTTTAAAACCTGATGAATTGTGCAGGAAAAAAGAGGAAACACCCCGAGGTAAAATGAGAAGTCTCTCCCAGGCAAAGACGATGACAACAAAGTAAAGAGGTTAAAAATAAATATTATTAAAGCTTTGTGCACATGCATGAAATGTGGTTGGACATGAGCAAGGGAGACACACTTCATAATGTAATCACTTCCATTTTGTGTTTATGCCCAACACAGAGAGCCTGATTCCGTGCCTATTGAATCAACAGGAGTCTTTCTATTACATTACAATGGATACAGGCTCAGGCCCTCAGACTACAGCACTGTGTGAACAGCAGTGCACACTGAAGTGCTGCCCTGTAACTCCCTTGCATGGCTGCTCCAGGCATGAACTGAAAGGTTCCTAGTTTGCATGAATATAATCCTCTTCCGATTACATTAACGTGAACTAGGTACCTTTTAATTCACACCTGCAGTGCTCACATGAGGGAGTTATAGTGCAGCACTTTGGTGTGCATTGCTATTCACACACTGCTGTAGGCTGAGCTGTGGGGCTGTGTAGACATATTCCCTCAGTTACACTTGTTAGGGATGAATGATACTTCCACCCTTCTATGTCTCCATTTACCTCTCTGTGAAACAGGAATCTCCCAAGGATCATATGAAGCTAATTTCACTGAATTTGGTGTACTTGGAGAGCCTTGGAGGGAAGGTGCTATAAGAGGGCAAGTGATCTGCTGGATTGAAAATGCTGGTTCAGTTTACAGACGCTCATTTTTACTAAAGTGACACTTGGTTGAAATCTCAGAAATGTCTCATACCAGGAGAAGTGGTGAACCTGTTGTACAGAAAACTACACAGGATCTTTTCAGGGGATAAGACAAGAATGTCACGTTTATTATAATACAATAATCAATAGCTAATATTTAATACCTATGTGTACACAACACACACACACACACACACCAGATGTTCTGCAGCTGCTATATAGTTACCCGTCCTGAACATAGCTTGAGTCTGTGGCTTGGGTTCACAGCTTGGGATCGTAGCTTGTGGCGGCTAACTGGCCAAGAGAGCCTGGCACAAGGAGGGGTTGGGTCTCTGTCGGGCGCGCACCGATACCCCTTGGTGTTGGCAGCAGAACGTTACCCAAAGTCTGCTAGCTCACCCATCCTTTTTATAGGGTTTCAGTTTGAATTTAGAATCTGTAGGTCTTGCTGTGTCATGCCGCCTCTGGGATCTGTTGATTGATTATCCGTCAATTGCAGACATGACTTTCAGCCTCTGACCTGGCTTTGATGCTTCTTCAATTTGGACTTTTGTTCTTTTTCTTGATGGTAGACTCCTTTTGCTTTGTTCTTCAGTGGTTGGTGTTCATACTTTTTCATCAGGACTGGCTGGAGGTTGATTCCATCATCCATGCATACCTCATTCACACATCTAAACTAATTAGGTTACATCAGGGTTTTGCAGACAAAGTGGAGTGAGCATTTTAAAAATGGAGTTTAAGACAGGAGTAAAAAAAACAATGGAGTCTGAGTTACAATATGGAAACAAACACAATATAGTGACCTGAACAATTTACAAACAATTTCATTTCTCAGTTCTACAAACCTCCACCCTTTCCCCCCAAAATAACCACATTGGCTTTGCGTGCATAATGTTCATGGCTCTAGCAGTAAACGTGCTGTTGTTATCACCACTTTTTTAACACATCTCCACTATAAAGGTAACCAATAACCAAGTGTGTTTATTTACATTGCACGATTACCGGCATTTCTGCTCATTCTGTATTCCATGCTCCCAGCTCCAGTATGTCCTTTATGTATTTAGAGCCTTATCCAAAGCCCTCTGAATCCACTTGAAACCTTTCCATCGACTTCAGTGGACTTTGAATCATGCCCTCAATAACTAGCAACTCTCACGCAAAGAGGTTAACTCTCTTTGAGAACCATCATGGTGTTAAGATGGTGTGTGATAATTCAGTCACTTTAAACTTAAGACCACCAACTATGACACTAACACAGCAAATTTAAGGCAACATGCCTCACTAGGGCAGTGGTTCCCAAACTTTTTGTATTGGCGACTCCTTTTGAACACTGAGCTTCTGACCGCGACCCCCTCTAGAAATTAAATACACATTTTTGATATTTAATACTGTTAATACTAAATATAAACCCCATTGATTAAAATGAATTTACCTTTTCTCACTTTTAAATTTAAGACTAAAACATTTTTATTTCATTAAAAATAAGTGGAAAAGTTATTTTTAAATAGAATTTATTTTAATAGTTGTCCCCTTTGCAAGCTGGGATTGGGAAGGGGGCTGCGGCTCCAGCCTGCGATCCCCAGGCAGCCCCCTGCAAGAGCTGGGTCCCCGGCAGCCTGGGATCGCAGCTCCAGCAGCCGCCAGCCGGGGCTCGGGGCTCAGGGCAGCCGCCAGCCGGGGCTCCGGGCTCCGGCAGCCGCCGGCTGGGGCTCGGGGCAGCCGCCGGCAGGGCTGGCGACAGAAATTTGGGGGCCCCCTACTCCGATAGTTTGGGGGCCCCCCCAGCCCAGCTGGGCCCCCCCCAGCCCAGCTGACAGCAGATGGGGGCCCCCCCAGCCCAGCCGGGCCCCCCCCAGCCCAGCTGACAGCGGATGGGGGCCCCCCCAGCCCAGCTGCCCCCCCCAGCCCAGCCGACAGCGGATGGGGGCCCCCCCCAGCCCATCAGACAGCGGATGGGGGCCCCCCCAGCCCAGCCCACCTCCCCCCAGCCCAGCCGGTGCTCCCCCCACCCCTGCCCGCCAGCTGACAGCTGGCAGCAGCGGGAGCGAGAGCGGCGTGAGCCGCCCTTTCCCCCCCCCCTCCCCCGGACAGCGCTGCTGCCGCCGGCCGGGCTCTCTGCTCCTGCCAGGGCCAGGCGCACTTGCCCGGAAGGAGCCGCGCCGCCTCCCCGCCCCTTTCCCACTCTCCAGGTCCGGGGACAAGGGGGGACACAACGGGTACAGCGGTGTACCAGGGCCCCCCTAAAGTTGGGGGCCCGGTACAGCTGTACCCGTAGTACCCCCCTGTTGTCGGCCCTGGCCACTGGATGGGGCTTGGGGCTCAGGGCAGCCGCTGGACAGGGCTCGGGACAGCCGCCGGACGGGGATAGCGGCTCGAGCCGGCGCCCGGGGATCGCGCAGCAGTGAGTGCTGGGGTAGGGGCTTGCGACCCCCACAAAAGTGGCGAGGGGGTCACGACCCCCCACTTTGAGAACCCCAGCACTAGGGTGACCAGACAGCAAATGTGAAAAATCGGGACGGGGTGGGGGTAATAGAAGCCTATATAAGAAAAAGACCCAAACATCTGGACTGCCCCTATAAAATCGGGACATCTGGTCACCCTATGCCTCACTAGCACAGATTCTCTTAGCTCTGAGGATTAGCCTGGATCAATATTCACCCCCGTAAGACCAGGACTAGCCAGCATCCAACCCACTACATGCTGCAATGTGCAGTGTGAACAGATGAAGCACCCCACCAGGATCAGATAAAGTACTTATTGCCTGCCATAGATTAAGGGAGGATTTTGGCACCCTTTATTGCCCTACAACAAGGACAATAGAAGCTCCACAGCCAGCAGGGGGAGAACGCCAGAAGTGTCCTCATGCTGGAGCTGGTCAGGTATGTGAAGGGCCACAGGGCACTTGCTGGGAACAGGAGGCCCTGCGATATACACCACTATGGGATGGGGGGGCAGGAGGAGGGAGATGGCAGCTTTACCTTACACCAGTGGCCACATCAGCCAGTGGTAAGGTAAGAACAGAAGATTTCAAAGGATGGCTTAAAGCCACTTTTGCCAGGGGAGGCGAACAGAGATGAGTGCACAGAGGCAGCAGGGCACTCAGGTGGCCACCAATGAAACCGTGCCTCTTGTCCTCACCTTCAGATCGGTGTTAAGCCCACGTGGGGTCACCAGAGTGCCAAAAGCTGTCTTCGGTCACCATGGAGATCTTGGTGTCTTCTCTCCTGTCTCCTTCTCCTTGGAGGCTCTGCTCATGCGCTGGTCCCCCAGTCCCGCTTCTTCTGGAGGCATAGAGCCAGCCACCTCACCTAGCCCAGGGGCCTGGCAATTCTGTCAGCAGCCCTGCCCGCACCCCTAGTTCCTGTGCCTATGGTGCTGGCTGCTTCCCTCTGACCAGGTCTGGATCTGCGCTGGGGGAAGGAACAGGGGCTGGCTTTCAGCACCCCACTATTAAAAACATTCCAGCACCACTGGCGTTAAACCTAATTAGGTGCCTCATGGCCCACCCAGGCCGATCCATGGCTACGCTCCTGCTCTTTCAGCCATTTTTAATCTGCCGAAAATCAAGGTCCGTTTTTTAGGAATAATGAAGTGACACTGAGTCTGGCAGTCAAAAAAAAAAAAAAAAAAAAAGACGGAGAGGCAAGAAGACAAAGCTAAGCAAAAAGACACTTTGTAATCTTATGTTTGTAACCCTTCTGCCCATCAGAGTTGGCAGCAACAAGGGCTGGGTTCAGTATCCAGGGGTTCCATTCTAAGGACACAATACAAAACCGGCTTGAGCCCCCACCCACTGACTTGGGACAACCATATACCACCCTTCTGGGCGCCTCTAAGAGGCAATACTTCCCCTCTCGCAAGCACAGAGTCTGAGTGTACCAAAACCCTTTTAATAACAGAGAGAAACAATGTGGCATTATATTGGGGAAACACCACAACCAGGATTCATAACCCAAACCATGAACCAGAATTACCACCAACCCCTCCCCCCCCGCCACAAACACACAGAAGCAAATGGGCTGTGTCCTTCACTTTTGGTTCTTGAGTCCCACAAGCCCCCAGTCACCCAAGGTCCCAAAAGTCCAACAGCCCAAAAGTCTCTGGAGGGTTCAACAGTTCATTAGCAGAGTTTTACCTCCCCGTCTGGGTGGAAATGGGGGGAGCAGGTTAAGGGGCACCTTATGTGGTCAGAGGCCGACTGCCCCACCTCTCCATGAGGTTCTGCTGCAGTCCTCACCATGAGCCGTTCTGTCAGCTGCCCAGGAACTGCTCTGCTTCACCAGCCGCTCTGCTCTGTCAGCTGCTGCACATCACCAACCACTTCGCTAGCGGTCACCCAAACTTATTGTAGAATCTCAGGCCCTGCCTACTTAACACAGTGCTCAGTGATTTTAGCTCATAAGTGATCTCAGCTCTCAAGTGATTTCAGCTTATAGTAGGGAGGGCCTTAGTGCAGATGCCCTACAGGGCCCAAAGTGAGTTCAGCTTGGCAAACTGAACCTAGACTCCTAACAGAAACAAACATTAGCTCTGACATTCGACAGTGGAGAGAGGCAGGGTGCAATAGACTTTTGTAGGGCCCTCAGACAAGGCCCTCACCAAAGGGTATACACACCTGTCCATTGCCTCTCTCAATACAGTGGGTTTTGGAACCCCTACCCCTTGGCCAGTGAGTGCTACCTAGATGATGGTGAGTCCCTCCCTCATGACAAAGGCCAAGTACATGTCCCAGTCCCTCATTCATGTAATTAGGTTAGCAACATTTTATCATTCCTACCCCAATAACAGAGAACCTGGGGATCCCACAGCAGCCCAAGTGACCATTTGGGCTGCTGTGAGCTCAGACTAGGTGTGGTGGGTGTGTCTATGCAAATAACATCAGCTGAAGTTATTTTTCACAGTTCACCACAATTCCCACAATTCCCCACCAGATGTCAGGGTGGAGCTCATCCTGACACTACTTACATTTTAAAAAGCTTGAAGTATTGAATAGTGGACATTCATAAAAATAAATATGGGTGGGGAAATATCTGAATTATCAGATCACTTGCTGAGTTGTGGAGATACCACAACGATTGCAAAAGCTGAACAAGTGGACTCTGCAGTGTCAATGGAACTACAAAGTACTGGTAATTTTGTTGAAATAAGGAAGCAACCTACCCTGAAGACATTGCATAATGGCCAAAATCTGTTTCATTAGACATGACAGAATTTTTCTTAGTAAATAAATTTTAAAAATAGGTAATACGGAAAATTTGAGAAGAGTATGAGGTTGGAGGATGAAAGCAATTTAGAGGTCTTCATGAGTCCCATTTTCTAAGGATGAAGAGTAATGCAATGACAGAAATGAGAAATCGGTTGGTTTTTTTCAGAAACCACCAAGGCAGTCTACTGTTTTGTCTGCAAATTATTCACTGACCATAGTGAAGGAAAACAAACATTTGTCGATGGGCACTCTAATTGGAGAAACATTGAAAGACATATTGCTGATCATGAAACTTCCAAAGCTCATATTAATGCTATGTGTAAGTTCCTTCAAAGGTGTTAAGTATCTGGAAGAACTGATTCTGCATTACCAGCTCAGTTTGAAAAGGAGTGTTCTTACTGGAGGAAAGTGCTGAGATGTGTTGATGCCACGGTCAAACTACTGTCTTCTTTGGGACTACCTCTAAGAGGACATGATGAGTCATCACTGTCAAATCTAAAAGGTAATTTTTTAACTTGCCTTGAATATTTTAGTGAATTTGACAATTTTCTCCAGGAACATTTGAAAAATTATCAGCATTGTGAATTGGTCAAGACCAACTTTTTAGCACACGAAACCTGCAATGAATTCATCACTATAATGGCAGAGCAGCTCAGAAACCAATTCACTGCCGAAGTAAAGGATGCCAAGTACTATTCCATAACAGTTGATTCAACAGCAGATGTAAGTCATGTAGACCAATTAATGTTAATATTAAGATATGTGACCAGCAATGATGAAGTTGAAGAGCGATTTCTTTGTTTTGTCCCACTAAAATCCCACTGTTCCGAATGTCTAGACACAACTGTTTTGGAAATCATTGTAAATTTAGGTTTGGACATCAAAAATTGTTGTGGGCAGTGCTTTGATAAGGCTGCAAATATGGCAGGAAAATATTCAGGTTTACAGGCAAGACTAAACAATGCAAATCCCTCTGATTTATTCATAGCATGTTCCAGTCATTCCTTAAATTTAATCTGCAATGCTACAGCCGATCCTTGTGAGGGCGCTAAAAAATTTTTTTTACTTTGTTCAAAACACATGCCTCTTTTTCAGTTTCCACACATTGGTGGAATATGCTACAATCATGCTTAGAGCAGGCAAATGGAAAACATTTCACAGTCAAAAGAATTTGTGACAGCAGGTGATCTGCTCGTGAAGACACTGTTTTGGCTTCGAAAATGAGCTATGATTTTATAGAGGAAAACCATATTAGATATAGACACATCAAATTCTGAAAAAACCACATGTGGAAACTGAAGCAAAATCCTTAGCAGAAAAGTTTGAAAGTATGACATTGTTGTTTATACTCTTTTGTGAAACCATTTATTTCCAAGAATTAATGCCGTCAGAAAATCACTGCAAAAGATTAATACAAATTTATTGAATGTTGTGTCATGGAAGTTCGAAATGACTAGAGCTCAGTGGAGGCAGAGGTACTAACATAAACAGAAAATATAGGTTCCTCTGATGTATCTGATGAGAAGCATAAAAAAAAACAGGAAGTTATTTTTCGATGAAAATCAATTGAAAAGGAAAAGAAGATCATTGTTGAGATAGTCAATGTTATTTGTGACACCATAATAGTGCAATTGCAGAGTAGACGTGAATCTGTAAAGAAAACAAGATTTGTTTTGTGTGGTTTTTGACAGAAATATGGACACAAATACTAAAAGCCACTACAATAAGAAATTAATTCTACTGAGAGGACACAGACATAAATCTTTCCAAAGCTGAAGGAAAACATTTCATTTATTTTATCCAAAATGACGAAGTCTGTGCTTCGAGATCACCAGTTGATTTGTATAGACTTGTTTGTATGCGACAGTTTTCAGGCAACCTTTCCAAATATAGAAGCCTTTCTGAAAATATTTTTAACAATACCTGTCAAAAATGCTTCTGGTGAATGTTCTTTTTCTGTATTGAAACAAGTTAAAAATTATTTGTGAAATACAATGAGTCAGGAACATTTGACAAGTTCAGCAATATTGACAATTGAAAGTGCCTCTACAAAATATTACTTATGAGACTTAATTGATTATTTTATAAATAAAAAGTGTAGAAAAAACACTTACCTGAATAATTTGTTTTTCAAATTAAGTTTCTTCAGAGGAAGTTAACTTTTATTTTTCCATTCATGCATCATCTATACTTTTTATTTTTTACACATTTTTCATGTTAGCATAACGTGAATACAAGCTTTCATCTAGACCAGAAGTTCTCAAACTGTGGTCCGAGGATAGGTTAGGATTTCTTTTTTTATAAAGCGCTTTTATCCAATGAACTTTACAATAGTTAGCTAACGGTAGAAAATGATATTTGGAAATTTCATTAAGTGGTCCACCAAGACCCTCAGCACTTTTCGTGTGGTCTGTGAAAAGTTAGACTACAAAAACAATCAAGGTACCTCACATTATTTTCATTTACTTCCTATTACTTATAGGAGGAGATTGTAGAAAAAACAGAGATGGGGGAAATAAGAGAGAATGTTCTTTTTCTTGGTTGGATCCCGTCGGGGGACCCAAAAATGAAGCTGTGCACAGGGCCCCACTAACTCTAAATCCACAACTGTGGGATACGTAGTCCAGTCAGGGAGCCTGGCCTACAGATGACTATAGGAGAACTACACATTCAAACTGCAACTGCAACTGCACACCCAAACTTGCAGCACCAGCATTGATCTAGTTTGTCAATTTTTCCACTGAGAAATTGAAATTTTCCAGGGGGTGGGAAAAAACATTTTCCAAACAGCTCTAGCAATTGGCTCTTTCCATCACAACTTTGATGTATATTAGTTTTGTATTTGGGGGAAGGAAAACAGGAAATTAAGCAATATTTTTTAAAAAAGGGAAATACGATTGCAACTACATGGATTTTCTTCTTTAATCACCAATATTTGTTCCTGTTTCAAATGTGGCCAGACGCTTTTTTATACAACATTTTCCCAGATAGGCTGTCTACAATGCTGTGGCAGTAATAGCACTTCTTCATTCTACTGTACTTGTAATTGGGGTGAGAAGCAGCAGATTTGAATAATCAGGGCCAGGGGACGCACAGAGAAATGTGTGTTTTCAGCATTGCCAATCCCGAGCATTCAAAAATCATGTTTCAGGCTTTAAAATCGTGAGATTTAAAACATAATACTAGGTTCACAACATGCAGACAGAGAAGTGAAATAAAACCAAAAAGAACCCAAAGCCAGACACACACAAAGCTGGCTGCTCCTTAAGGCAGGGGCACAACTCATCCCACCTTACTCTAGGCTTGCTGGCTACAAAATGACTCTTCTAGGTCCAGACACACGTCCATACAGATCCCTCCCGCCAGCCGGCAAGCAGGACTAGGAAACCACACCTCTCTTGAAGTGACAACTTGTCTTTGTTGCACAGTTTTCAATACACCCACCAGGTTCTTTTTATCTGCCTTCCGCTGTTGAGCCTTTAGGGTTCATGTTTTCAGGCTTTTACAAGGCAGTGAATCGGAGCTTTTGGACATCACACAAGGGCTCGGGTTTCTTACCTTGGGAGACTTGCTCTGAGCAGGGGCCAATATCCAGTTATTTCTGATAACCATGGTGCTGTTCTGCACATTTTAAATGCCTACTTTTTACCACAGACACAATCAATGCTGCCGCTTAACACATCCTCTCACCAGCATGTTACAATGCCACCACTGAGCTCCATGCTCAGTAACCTCATCGTAATCTGGGAACGGGCAGGGCTATATGATTTTGGGACCCCCAGCACAGGTATTCTTAGAAACCTCCATACTCTCTTTCCCTTAAATTTCCTCATTCTCCCTTCTTCCCTTTCCATATAAATCCCTTAGGTTTCTTTTCAGTCCTCCCTTTCCATCCCTCTTCCTGTGGTTACCATCTCCCCTATCTACAGCTGGGAAGGGGAAACAGCAGGATTTCTCTCTTCCCTCCCCTCCATCCTCCATTTACACACAGAAGAATCACAATAGATTGCCTCTTCCCCTCCCTTGACTCACCTGGTGGCTGGAAGGTGATACAAGGCCTGGTGAACAGGGCCTTTCCCAGAGAGAAGCAGCAGAAAGCATATTGACTTATACTCTGCCTCAGAGAAGTCAAAGCATGTCACTTATTCACTAAAGCCATCCCATGAACCTGTTCTGAGCTCCACACAGACAGAGCCAGTTGCAGGATTAGGACCTAAGACAGCAGCAGAGGCCTGTCACACTAATTGGGAGTGTCCTTTGAACTGGACTTTGCCCTTCAGCCACAGATTTTAGGGCCCCCAAGAGACAACTCTGCACCAACCAGCTGTGTCGCAAACTGGTGGTTATTGCAAGCCAGCCAATGACCCAGGCCCTCCAGAATAGCAGTATTACTTATAGTCTCTTATTCCTATTTAAATTAAAAAGCAAATTGTAGTGGGGTGGCCACCCGCTCCCAGCCAGAAAGGCTTAAAACAGCCCAGGAAAGGCCTGGGGCTGGGAGCAAGCAAGCTCTCCGGCTGATTGGGAAGCAGGCTCAGATGTGTGGCCACGCCCCAAACAGACCATCAGGCCTTTATAAAAGGCCTGAGAGGCAGGAACCAAACAGAGGTAGAGTCTCCTCTGGCTACAGAGGCAGACAGGCCTGGCTGCTGGGAGCTCGACAGGTGCAGGGAGCTGGAGTGGCGCAGGGCTGGGGCAAGGCAAGAGGAGCTGAGGGAGCTCTGGCCTGGCAATCCCCAGGCTGTAGGGCCTAGGGGACGGCCCAACAAAGGGTACTGGAGTTGCAGGGGACAGCCCAGGGCAACAGAGGCCAAACCCTCTTTGCTGGTGATGAGAGGCAATGATACTACAGTCTGCCCCAGTGAGCAGGGGTAAGTGGTGACTGGCAGTTGCCTAGACTGAGGCAAGGTGGGGGTTCCTTGGGGATGGGAGACCCTGAGACTGAGGGGGTACTGCAGGGGCGCAGCACCCCAGGTAAGAGGGCACCGGGGTCCAGGGAGGGACACGGGGCCAGTGGCAAGCGGGACTACAGCCAGCAGAGGGTGCTCCGGAGCTGGAAGATGAGCTAATTCCTGGACGACCAGCAGGAGGCGCTGCAGGATGAGTCGCCACTTTGCTACACAAATGAACAACAAATAAATCCAATACACTCTTAAATATATACTTTTCACCCAGTGTAAATTGTCCTGATTATTGATGGACTCCTGCAGAGTTCGTATAAAGTGCTCAGTAAATGGTCAATCACGACACTGGCTTAGCTGTCAGCATCCCAACAAGCTCAGTCAGGGCCAAGGGTCAGAGCAGGGGCAAACCCGAGCCTGAGAGTAGCTAAGGAGTTTGTATTCGGGTTCCAGGCCAGGGTCAATTCTAAGGGTCAGAGTCCGAGTCAGGTTTCAGGGTCTGAATCAGGAGGAGGTGAAGTCCAAATCAAACCCAGGAGCAGAAACAGTCATGGCAGTTACAGGAAAGCCACACTGTTGCCTGGACACTTCCTGGAATGCCCTGTGGGTTTATATAGAGCAGGAAGCTTATCAGGTGGTAGGAGGCTTCTGTCCATCAAACGCTTGAGGTGGAATTTACCATGGTTTGTGTCCACAGTGGTCAAGAGAAGTGGAGCACCAGCTGGTTACAACTGCTGCTAGGTATCAGCCTGGAGATGTCAGCTGTCCCTAGCTCTTCAGGCCTGGATTCTAAACCTGTAGGGCCAGATAGCAGCTGAATGTTAGAACATTAGAAATATATATGCAGGGTGCTCCAGCTGTGACACTAGCGACAGTTGCATCAGTTCTATTGATTTTAAGTAGAAATGAACCTGAGCCATGTGATCAGGATTGAATCTGAATCCAAATGTTCTCCACATGTGGACATGGGTGGGATTTAGAGTTTTGATTTGAGTCACCTTTAGGCAACAATCTTAATCCAAACTTCCACAAAGTTCTGAGTGCTCTGGGAGTAGATCCAGGGTCTCAATTCAGGCCCATCTCAAATTTTAAGATTGCATGTTGCGAAGAAAACAGTCATATTTTTAATAAAATGCTTCATTATTTTCTCATTTCCAGTTTTGTTATTTAACATTGCACCATAAAAGGCCAGAAGGAGTGAGTCATTGTGTAGGACTCTTTCCTTCAAGGAGATACAGAAGGAATGCCGTGGCTGGGGCACTGTACTGTTGAAGGTGACATCTTTCAGCTGAGACAAAAATCCAAATCCCTGACCACTTGTGCTTAATAAAGAATGTAAGGGACTTTTCATAAGCGAAGGGGAATTAATGTGTGTGCCCTGTTCAAAGTCCAATTCAAGTAATAGCACTGCATATCTAACATCGCTTCTGTTCTGTTTCAGTTGGACATGGCAGTCGTCTTCACTTCTTGTCCTAAAATATTGTGTTCTTATTCATTGATGAAGACATTTCCACCCCAAAAGTGGCTGCATTTCAGCAGCAAAGGAAATCATGTCTGTATTAATAACCTGGCTAATTCGGTTCAATGGCTTCATTGTCTGCATTTCAGTTTGTTACATCATGAAGCATTATGGACTGTGAGGAAAGGGAACTTAAAGTTATGGGTTTTATTATTACTTTCTGGAGTTCAAGATTAAAAACAAGAGCAAGTTTAAATTACTAAAGGACAAATTCTGACACTGATCACATCTACACAACTCCTCTTGACTTCAGCCCATAGTTATTGTTAAGTTCCTAATACTGTTAGTGAAGGTTTGGGGTTTTTAAATAGAGACACACCCAAGCCTAGACAACTTGTATCTTGCAGATAAGCAATGACACATTTTGCAAAGTGAGAAAAGTGTTCCCACTAGCTGCATCTGCAGTTGTTTGCTTGTTTGAAATTTGACCTTGCACATACCAAAACTATTGTTAAGGTTTGTGTTGCCCAAATTTTCCTCAATAATCAAAGCATACTCTCGCCCCATCCCCATTTGGACACCACTGAAGAGGCACACTATTTTAGTGGACAGAGTGCTGAATGGGAGGAGGCACTTCTAGGTTCTGTTTCTAGTTCAGTATGTCACTTAACTACTGTCTCAACACGGCTGTCATTAAATTGGCCTAGAAATACTTATCCACTTCATAGAAGTGTTTTGGGGCTTGCTTAATTAATGTCTGTGAAGTGCTTTGAGACCTTTAGGGAAATAATGGTACAGAAATACAAAGATTTCTACTCTACTATTCAGTTTTAGATAGAATCTTATACCACCGCCAGTGTAGTACTTGAGCCCTTTACAGTGGTGCATTAAGTGATGTGACTAACATCTGTCTCATGCAGATCGTTCTCGCATAGGGCGCCAGACAGCAAATGTGAAAAATCGGGATGGGGTGGAGGGTGTAATAGGAGCCTATATAGGGGTATGTCTTCACTACAGGACTAGGTCGATTTCCCTTAATTCAATTTTCTAAACTCGACTTTAGAAAATCGAATCAGTGTGTCCCCACCAGGACAGCAGGTCGACAGTGGTCGACACTGTCTGTCCTAGAACTTTTGCAGGGGTCGACATAGCCCGCATTGCACTGTGGGTAGGTAGCCCACAGTGCAATGCGTGCCGGACCCCCCCCCCCCGCCTGCCCAAGCAGCCCCGCGGACCCCCCCCCCCCCCAAGCAGCTCCGCGAACCCCCCCGCTCGCCCAAGCAGCCCCGTGCCGGACCTCCCGCCCGCCCGAGCAGCCCGCGGACACCACCCCCCCCCGCCTGCCTGAACAGCCCCGCGAACCCCCCCCCCGCCTGCCCAAGCAGCTCCGCAAACCCCCCTCGCCTCATATGTCTCATAAAACACGGCCAGCAGCCTCCCCCCCCACCCCCGCTGGCGTGCTCGGCCCCCGGCTGCGGCTCCGGACAGCTCTGCTCTGCCGTCGGCTTCAGCCCGCCGCCCGCTGCCTCCTCTTCTCACTATTCCTCCTTCTTCCCTCCTTCTCTCCATCCCTCCCTTCTCTCCATCCCCCTCCTCCATCCCTCTCTTCCTCCCTGCTCTCTCCCTCCGTCCGCTGCCTCCTCTCCCTACCTAAGGACTAGTATCAGATGTCAAAATCTCCGAGGAGCGCAGTTTGCTCATCGGAGATTTTGACATCTGATACTTGTCCTTAGGTAGCAAGATTCTTCACCTGAGCTCTTGCGAGTCCTGCAAAGAAAGAACCTCCCTCTAGAAAGCAGCTTGGGACCTGCCCCCAAAACGGGACAAAATTGATATTTTTGTCAAAAAGACGGGACGGTCCAAAAATATGTAAAAAACGGGACTGTCCCGTTCAAAACAGGACGTATGGTCAGCCTAGGCTAGTGGCATATGGTCCTGGGCAGCATCCTGACGCCTGCAGGGGCTGTTCCCTTTGTGGCAAAGCTTTGGCCTTTTACCTGTGGGTACTGCACTTCCAGGTGGTTTGTGCTAGCCTCAGAGGCTCACTGTGATTAGTTAGGGGAGGTAGAAAGGGGGGGAGCCCGGGCCCAACCTCTACTCCGGGCTCCAGCCCAGGGACCCTAATAGTATCAGCTAAGATGGCTGACCTTTTAGGCACCAAACACAATACAATTCCCTGGGCTACTTCCCCACAGCAGGGACTTCTTCAAACTTCTCTTCACCTTTACCTCAAGTCTCCTTCCATGCGTTTATGTTGTCTACCACTCAGTCTCACCAACAGCACAACCTCCTCTCACAGCTCCTGACATCCACACCCACCTGGCTAACTAGGAGGGGTTTTTAACTGGTTCCAGCCAGTCCCTGATTGGCTTCAGGGTCCCAATCAGGCTAGCTATTTCTACTGCCTTCTAGAATCTTCTTAATTGGCCCCAGGTGTCTTGATTGGTCTGGAGTACCCTTTGTTTGGCTATCCAGGGAATAGAGACCTGCACATCCTGAGGCTGATATACCTGCCTTCCAGCACTCTCCTGTACCCTTCCGGACTGACTCCGTCACACCTTTCAGCCTCCATTACCCTCAGGAGCCTCCATTACCCTCAGGTGCCAGAATTCAGCTCAATTGCCCTATATACATGTACTCATGCTCATGAGCTATCCCCTCATATCCACCATCCACCTCACACTGTCCAGAGCCATACTCACCATGACTGGTGCTGTATAAATCCCAAGGAGAGGTGAGACTGTAGCACTTATACCTTGTGTGACTCCAGGGGAGTGAGTTCAGTATCCTAAGTTTCGATTTATCTTATGACTGCACTGACAATGGGATCTCTGGATTGTACCTTCAGCAGTTGCAGATGGGGCCTTGAGGGTCTCTCCATCCACACCAGAGGAATGGCTGAGCTAAATAAGGAGGAGGAAGAAGATTTGGGATGACATGTTCCAAGAGAGCCTGCAAGGCTCTGCTGCTTCAGGTAACAAGCATAGGGCTTGCAGACAGCATGGCCATATCACAAGATATGGTAGCTGGTGAACATCATTCATAAACAATATTAATAGATGCATTGGAGATATCGGCTAAAATCACCACCATCTGCAAAAAACAGTGTCTGTAATTAATGCTTACCATTAACAAAACATATTTTAAATGGTTTACCACAATTACTGGCATACTATTTGTAATACACCCCCCTACCACATCCTTTTCGATCATTCAGTAATATGGGGTAATCTTTAAAAGGAAAATTTACTCACCAATTCATCAAAGGGTCAATATGTTGCCCAATTTTTAAAAAAATTATATAAAACTCGCAAAGCCATAAAGACTGCTTTAAATTTAGAAAAAGCCAAATGTAAAAAAATCCTCTTTAAAAATATCCAAAAATGGCAAATTAAACACCAGGCAGTGCTGCAAAAACACACGAACCTGTAGTTACAGCCTTTGACTAGCTTCTCTATGAGCTTGCTCAGGAACGGAACGTTGGACCCTGGGCAGTAGTTGACTGGAACCAAAGTATCCAGGGTGGGTTTTTTCAGTGTTCCTCAGCCTATTGCATATTTCAGGGACAGAATCTTCCCCTCCTTCATCCAAGGGTAGGATTTGGGAGATGAGGAATAGATGACACAACCACTGGGTGGTCCTTGGCGTGCATCTTCTTTACCCACATAGGGATGGATCCTACCAGGTGCTGAGAATTCTCAACTTGTTCCCATTAAAGTCAGTGGGAGCTGAGGGTATTCTGGACCTTCTCAGCGCCTTGCTCATTCATAACCATTTTCTGCAGGAATATTACTCCTTGGGGAACTTGAGACCCACCTACCTCAAAGACTTACCCGCCACAAGCCCTAAGGGAACTATGCTCTACAAGGACAAGGCAGCTGGACAGACACGGATAAAAACTGCCAAGTGCTAGTGGTGCCGGGGAGGTGTAATACTCTCAGCAACAAGTCTCCGGCTGTGGAACTCTTTGCCAAAGTCCAGAACTGTCGGAATTCAGATCCAGGTGTAAGATAGATCCTTCCCTTAAGAATAATGTTAAGGAGAAAGATTTAACCAGCAAACAAAAAACATTTCTGGGGGATTTTCCAAGTGCTCATAATGGTCCTAACTCTGCTCCCACTGGAATCACTGGTAAAACTGTCATTTACCTCACTGGAAGCAGCATTCAGCCAATGAGGAGTGCTTTGGAAAATCCCACCCTTCCCTAGATCATATGGACATGTATGACCCACCATCCAGCTGCAGGGGAGGGGGAGACAGAGGGGGAGAGAGAGAGAGAGAGAGAGAGGCACCTTTATGATTTGAGATCTAAGTTTTGCTTTGTCATTTAGATCATTCAAATCTAAAGAATTCTTTTAAACTAATTTATATTTTGTTGTTTTTTCATTTTGTTTACTTTTTGCATTTCTCTCTGCTTCTGTGCTGAAATAAACTAGTCAGTTTCACTTTTGCTCCTAAACAGCTTCATACTTTGATTCACCTGCAAATACAATGTTTGGGTTGCAGTCAGTGTACTGTGGAAGGTTTAGATACAAACAAACAGAAAACTATCTTCCCAGACCTTTTCTTAAAGATCATTTTTCCTTAACACATTTCCATTAGTATTGGATTTTGTAAAAACTAATTTTAATGGGATCTAAATTCTGAGCATAAGCACTTGCAGCACTGCCAACCCCAAGCATGAAAATCAATAGATAAAACCTCCAAACTAATGAGATCTAAAAATACAATAAATGTTGGAGTCATTTTACTTGTCCTCTGGTTATTGAACCTTTAGGGTTCATGATTTCAAGCTTCTTTCTATAAGCATGATAGTTAGAAGCTTACTTTTTTATTTTTAGAGATTCTCATGTAAGCACTTGACTTCAGGAGTTGGGACCTTAAGAAAGATAGTTGGCAACAGTGGGGCGGACCAAGCTCGCACTCAAGTCCATCGATTTCAATGGGAGTAGGAATAGGCAGTGAACAAACAGCTTCGTGCAGCCCCAAACTAATATATAAATGTACAGGAAACTGATATATGTGTACTTATTGTTGCTCTGTATACAGCATCATGCTAATATTTTAGGTTTTAAAAGTAAGTTACATTGGAATAGAGCCAAATTTAAATGTAAGGCAAGCAGGTCAAATGATGCATTTACTTCATTAAGTCTGAATTTGGCCCATATGTTTTCCATTTCTTGCTCTAAAGTAAGAATAAGTAATAGCACAACACAAAAAGACTTATTTCCTCTTGCTTACACTGGTTTTACACCACTGTTTTTCACTGACTTCAGTGGAGTCGCTCGTGATTCACTGTTCACACCAGGACAAGAGACAAATAAATGAACATAATTTCCAAATGAGATTAAAAAAAAATTGGCACTGCAGCTGTTCTATCAGGAGCCAGTAGGCGGCACCATTCTAACACCAATCAGGCAATATATTAATTCAAGGTGATGGTGCACTGTCTCTCTTTCTGGTAAAGTTAAAACAGTTTAAAACTGTTTTCATTTCTAAACAAGCACATCAATCATCTTTTTTCTTGCAACTTCCCTATTCGGGGTCAGTGACTTTTATATCTTCTTCCGAATTTCATGATATGATGTCAGGCTGTCACCCAGATTGGTCTCTCTGAGTTCCACTGATACCTGGTCCATGTAGCAACTTTGTGGACTCCTCTTTGGTTGCCTTCCATCCACCATCCTTCAAGAGCCATCCTACCAATACAATGCTCCAGTCTCCACGGGATATGCCCATACCAGTTTCCTAGCCTCCCTCAACTTGTCTTCAATTGGATCAACCCAAATTGTGCCCCTTGCAACCTCATTCTGTTACCTGTCACAGAATATCCAATCACTTGACCATCTCAACATATTTACTTCTATGGTGAAGAGTCATTCCATACACACACACTTTCCAAATTTCAACCATTCCACACAGACACTTTTTGAATAATCTTCTCCCATACATAGCATGTGATGTCAGCTTAGCTGGATGATAATTAGCACACTGTAATATTTCTATTGTGTTTAAAAATAGGCACCACAAATCTTTTATGCCATTCAGACATTTTCCCCTTCTTAAGAATATAATTGAACAAACTTGGAAGATACTTGGTGCCTTCCCTTCCCAGTGACTTCACTGCATCCACTGGTACTTCACCTGGCTCAGGTGATTTCTTCTTTTTCATTTCTCGAGTGCCTCTGCAAACTCTTTGTCCTGTATGAAATCTATCATGCCCTGATTCAATTTTCATATTTTTAATTCCTCCCTTGGGTTCTGTAAGGATCCACAGGACTGGAATCTGGGAGTATGGTTACCAGGCAACCACCTCCTCATATTGGTACGCAGCAGCAGCTGTAACCAGTCTGATCCCTTTGACCCACAATCTATAGAGGTTGCATGCCAGATTATAGCTTCCACTGGGTGGCAGTGTGGAGATTGGTTGCTTGGGGGCCAGGCTGAAGTCTTGCTCATCCTTATCAATTCTCCTTATTCATCACTTTTTCAAAATAATCACTCCAAACTTTGCTGATTGATTCATCGTTCATTTGCAATATACCATCCTCATTTCTAACGTAAGCAAACTCATTCACATCCCTCACCATTAAGGTTAAGATTTTGTCATGGTTATTTGTAATAAAAGTCATGGACAGGTCTTGGGTAACAAACAAAAATTCATGGAAGCCCACGACCTGTCCCTGCCTTTTATTAAAATAACCTGGAGGTGGACTGACTGTGAGGGGTATCTTCATCGATGAATTATCTTTGCATCAGAGAGGCAGATTCTGCACTAACATGCCAGCCTGAACTGAACAGCTTTTAATCAGTTTTGACTGGCCTGCACAATGATAATGTTAGAGCAATCATAAAACGTTACTTCCATGATTTCTGTAGCTGGGCACTGGGGAGGGCCCAGCCTTTTACCAGCTCCCAAAGGAGGTCAGAATTCCAAGAAGAAATAGAATTCTCCTTCAGAAATTAAGCCGTGTTGCAACAGAGGTTTAATAACCCACTACAGAGAGTCACTATCACTATTAGCTTGCGGCTCACCTCCGCTCCGACTCCTCCCCTGAGCACGCCGCCACTGCTCCGCTTCTCCCTTCCTCCCAGGCTTGCCGCGAATCAGCTGATTGGTGGGCAAGCCTGGGAGGGGGAAAAAGCAGAGCAGCGGCAGTGCACTCGGGGGGAGGAGGCAGAGGGGGTATTATGACATCAGAACTATGTCACAGAGAACAGCAGCTGCCCAGCTGATGTGATTGGCCTTTAAAGAATCTCACCCCTGGGGGGCGTCAGAGGTGAGATTTGAAAAATGTTCGACTCTTACGGTCATTAGGACCCCAAGACCTCCCCCGCCCCAGCTCACCTCCACTCCACCTCCTCCCCTGAGCACGCTGCCATTCTGCTCTCCCCCATCTTTCCTGGCTTGGTGCGCGAAAGCCTGGGAGGGAGGGGGGTATAGGGGAAATGTGGCGTGCCTGGGGGGTGGGGGAGGAGGTGTGACTGGGGATTTGGGAAAGGGGTGGGAATGGGGGTGGGGGGTCAGCACCCACCGGCTGCCAGTGGGGAAAACATGGGAGATGGAACCAGAAGAGGGAAACATGAAATGAATAAAAGTTGCTGGTTTGAGGGAGTGGAAGAAGTGGTGCAGCCTCAGAGCGGTGGAGAGGCCAGAGGCTGACACTAACGCATCCCATCAAAAGCACCCTTTTGATCTAATGCTATATAAGGTGTCACCACCTTTAGAGCCAAAGAGTTCAAGCCATTACAGGGGCCTCCAGCATTATCATCTACTTTCATTGATCTCATCTCATTCTTGGAGTTCATCCTGCTCATTTCACCACCCTTTGTTTCAAGCAGGACTCTGAAGCAGAGCCCGGAGCTGGAGCGCGGAGCAGTGGAGCTGCAGGTTTTTGCCTGGAGTGGAGCGGAGCCGGATCACTGCTCCAAAGCCTTGGTTTCCAAGTTCGGTCAAACCACATCTTTGTTGTGTTGAGGGTTCACCGTGGTCACCTCCAGTGCAGCTATTTTCTGTGCTTTTCCACAAGATGGTGCTGTTAAACTCCGGCAGCACTGACTGTGTTGTTACTCAACCACTATAGTAGTTAATAGTAATCCCTTAGGGCTGGTCCCCACTAGGGCTTAACGTCGACTTTAGCGATGTTAAGTCGATATAAACATGTACCCGTCCTCACATGCATGCCATTAAAGTCGATTTAAGGAGACCTTAAAATCGACTTCTGTACTCCTCCCTAACGAGAGGAGTAGCTGAAATCGACCTCTCTGGGTCGATTGTCCTTTAGTGAGGATGCATGTGACATTAAGCCTCCGACCTGCCACAATGCCCGTTTGCTCCCCCCGGGACCAGCCAGCAGTCCGAGCAGCCCCCTCCCCCCCCCCGTGACCGCCCGAGCACCTAGCTCCACGCCGGCTTCCCCCCACCCCGAGCAGGTCCGCGGACCCCCGTGCCTGCCCGAGCAGCCCCGCGCCGGCTCCCCCCGCCCGCTCGAGCAGGTCCACGGACCCCCAGCCCGCCCGAGCAGGGGTCTGCGGAGCTGCTCGGGCGGGCGGGGGGGAGCCGGCGCGGAGCTGCTCCGGAGGGGGGGTCCGCGGAGCTGCTCGGGCGGGCGGGGGGAGCCGGCGGGGGGCTGCTCCGGAGGGGGGGTCTGCGGACCTGCTCAGGTGGGGGGAGCTGGCGCGGGGCTGCTCGGGCGGGCACCGGGGTCCGCGGACCTGCTCGGGCGGGCACCGGGGTCCGTGGACCTGCTCGGGCGGGCACCAGGGTCCGTGGACCTGCTCGGGCGGGCACGGGGGGCCGCGGACCTGCTCGGACTGGTGGCTGGTCCCCTGGGGAGTTTGCCCGGCTGCCCCGAAAGGTGGTGCCTGCTGGGGACTCCCGGCGCGGTGGGATATCTACTCACAGTGCAATTCTCGCTATGTCGACGCTTGCAAAAGTTGTAAGGACAGACACTGTCGACCTGCTGTGCTTTGTGGGGACGCACTAAGTCGACTTTATGCAGTCTGCTTTAGAAAATCAACTTAAGGGAAATCGACCTACTGCTGTAGTGAAGACATACCTTTAGCAAACAGGACACCAGGATTTGGAGTGTCTTGTGGTGAGGGTAATTTTTGCACAGCTTTATTATTTTTTAAAATATTTGTCGTTATACAAGAAGGAAGAATTAATCTATAAATCCCACCAATGGAAGAAAAAGTTGTTAGAAATATTAATTCAAGTACAATTGTAAAAGAGTTTGTAATTTAAAGTGGTGATTGTCATTCACTCATGTAGTCTTTGGTTACTAACCATAGCGAGAGACTCACTATAGATGTCAGGTTGGATAGGTGGAAAATTTCTCTTGTTCTGCAAATGAGTGGGGAGTCCGCTTGCAGTTAGTTTAGCGCTTGAAAATTCCTCGGAATTACAAAATAAACAAGTTACATTAAAAGGCAACACATTCATACAAAACATTTCTCTGTGCTCTTACCAGAATCCACAGTTATGCAATACTGCGTGGTTTGCTTCTTTTAAAGTAAACTGAAATAAATTGGTGTGCATATATTCTATTCCATTTTGACTCCAGCAGAGCTCAGACTGAAATGGTTTTTAGCATGGTTATATTACAGTGATTAGGTCTGCGTTACCACAGAACAAAGAGTGTTCCATCAATAACTGGTATCACCAAGGTGATGCCCTGGGCTCCCCATCAGTTTTGATGCAGTACAAATATTCACATTAGTTACTTTTTTGAAATCTTGGCTCAAGTCCCCACTGAACCTTGTGTACATGGAGTTAATACAGACACCTATTGTGCAGCTATTTAGAGCAGGGACTGTCTCTTTTGCTATGTGCTTGTACAATGCCTAACACTATCAGATCCTGCTCCATGCCTAGAATACTTATTCAATACTGCAAAATAATAAAAAAAAACATCACACCTTGATACCCACCTGCTCCGTTTTTTAAAACCAGCAGCCTATTGTATCCAAAACTTTCTCAGCTCCCCTCCTGACAAAGAATTAAAAACTCTTCTGTAGAAAGAGAAAAAGAAAACAGTGAATGAAGTAGACTGTCCTCAGACCTAAACAGTATAGTAGCTTTTGGGCAGTTGTGGAGAAAAGGTGTGTCTAGTGAGGAAATAGGCCTGTATCTCAGGGGTTTATTGTCAATAATTTGTCTGGGTGGGAGGTGGTGTAGCTTTTATCTTCCTGTAAATACAGCCTCAGTGAGCAACCACAAATAAAGATCTTTATGTGGTTAACAGGTATTTCAAAGAGTAGAGCTTGTGTTTTTGCATCAGTGAATTTGTATGTTTAGTCAAATTTGGCAAAAACAAACAGTTTACATCTTGTGTAGGACATTATGTTTCAGGAGAGTTTGGCGGGGAGGGGTGTTTTGTTTTTTTGAAGAGCTCTGAATACACACTCACAGACTTCTCTCTTATCAAAGATCACGGACAACTTTAGTATCCATTTCTATGGAAGATCTCTATATCTGGATCAGCGCTCAGCCTCTATTTTTTCCACCTGACTTATCTTCCACAGCCTAGGGGTGGCTGGTGCCAAAATTAGTGGTGGAACTGGGGATGATGACAAGAGACCCTTCCCTCCTCAAACCCCCTAACCCCCAGAAATTACATCTGCCGCCAAATACAATCTGCCAACCAACTAAACAACTCTGGGGACTTTCCAGAAGACTAGAAGAGTAGGAATGCTGTGCCAATGTTCTAAAAGGGCAAGTGGGATACAACAGGCCTGTGAGCCTGACATCAGTCCAGGACAAATTGATGAAAAAGCTGATACACGATTCAATCCATAAAGTACTAAAGGATGGAAATATAATTAATGCCAGTCAACCTGGTTTTATGGAAAATAGGTCTTCTTGGACCCGATTTCTTTCTTTGATGAGAGTACAAGTTGGCTGACAAAGGCAACTGCATAGATATAATATACTTAATATTTGTAAGACTTTTGTCTTCAGTGCCATATAGCATTCTGATTAAAGCATTAGTACTATGAAATAAAGCACGTGAAACGGATTAAGAACTGGCTGACAGCTCAGAAACTAGTAGTCAATGGAGAACCAACAATGAATGGAGGTTTTTCTACTGGGGTTCCACAGTAATAAGCTGTAAGCCCAACTCCTTGCCATATTTTCTTCAGTGATCTGGAAGGAAAAATAAAATTACTGCTGACAAACTGGTGTAGAGCTGAAGAATGAAACTTTTCTTTTTAATTACTATTATTATTAAGACTTTAATTATTATTATTATTAAGACTCTGGAGAGTTGGTCAGTCACACAATTCTCGTTCCTTCCTCATTTCCAGCAGAGAGAGAGAGAATAGGTTTTGCAGGGGATGAAATGCAGAGCAATATGAGACAATGTTATCAACTTTTTTTAAAAATGGGTAAGACGCATATCTCACATTCCGGGGAGCAGTCACGACAAGGGAAGGGTTGTGTGACCACCTGTTCTGCAACTCTGGGTGCTTCACAAAGCTTTAATGCTGTAGCTTCCATCGGGGCAGCTCACAAACATCTAAACAGCATCCAGGAAACACCCTGAGGGTATGTCTACACTGCAAAATTAAGGTAACAAAGTCCGGTGGCACCTTAAAGACTAACTATAAAGTTTTGAAGCATAAGCTTTCGTGGGCTAATACCCACTTCGTTGGATGCAAGCAGTGCCACTTGAATACCAGTTGAAATGTATTAAATATTTTAGATGATTTTCTATATTTTCAAATATATTGATTTCAATTACAACACAGAATACAAAGCATATAGTGCTCACTTTATACTATTTTTATTACAAATATTTGCACTGTAAAAATTACAACGAAACAGTATTTTTCAATTCACCTCATACAGTACAAATCTCTATTGTGAAAGTGCAATTTACAAATGTAGATTTTTTGTTACATAACTAAACTCAAAAATAAAATAATTTAAAGCTTTAGAGCCTACAAGTCCACTCAGTCCTACTTCTTGTTCAGCTAATCACTCAGACAAACAAGTTTGTTTACATGTGCAGGAGATGATGCTGCCCGCTTCTTGTTTACAATGTCACCTGAAAGTGAGAACAGGGGTTGCAAGGCACTACTATAGCTGGCATTACAAGATATTTACATGCCAGATGTGCTTGATATGTCCCTTCATGCTTCAACCGCCATTCCAGGGGACATGCATCCATGCTGATGGACAAGATTCATGGCTAATGAAACCCTACACTGGGAGCCTTGACAGCAGCAGGGAACGGTTCAATTACAGGCTGAGCCAGTGCTGAATGACTGTGGAGTGTGCTTTGGGCCATTTAAAGGGCCACTGGTGTTCTTTGCATGGGAAGCGGGACTTGGCTGAAGACAGCATCCCTGCGGTTATATCCGCACACTGTACCCTCCATAATATTTGTGAAGGGAAGAGTGAAAGCTTCACTCAGGCATGGAACTCGGAACTTCAACACCTGGAGACTGAATTTCCACAGCCAGAGAGCAGGGCTATTAGAGGGGCCCAGCTGGGAGCTTCAAGGATTAGGGTGCCTTGAGGGAGCAATTTGAGGATGAAAGCCACCAGTAATGTGTGGTGCCCTGCACTGGAATGAAGTGCAGTGGTTCCAATGTTAGTAGGAATCTGTGTTTGCTAACTGACTTGCAGTGCCTGTTGCTTTCCTGGGCTAAGGTATCTTTTGTTTATACACTAATAAATATGTTTTCAAAGCCAAAAAATCCATTTATTGAAAAGAAAATTCATTTATTGAAAAAATACACAACTGATTGGGATACAGAAAGGGCAAGGGGGTGGGGTAGGGAACGGTTCACTCATCGACTTGCATATGTCTTGCTACCATACTGTGGAATCCTGTCTGGAGTGCTGTGCACTAAGTGCTGCACTTTGGGATGACTATAAGTTACGATGATGGGGTTTGAGTGTAGTGGATAAGGGTTGTAGTTTTCATGGCTGGGTGGTGAAGCTACAGGTGTTGGAAGCAGCTGGGGGCAGGAAGAACCCGGATGCTGGGGAAACTGGGTTGGAGGAGACATAGGGGCACAAGAGAAAGAGTTTTGAGACAAGGGATGCGAGGGGGCGAGCATGCTAGTGCTCCGCCTGCATGGTGACAAGTGCCTAGGTAGAGTCTGCTTTGTGCTCCATTATGCTCATCAACCAATCCATGCTTTGACACCAGTGCACCGCGTTTCCCTGGCAGATCCTCCTTTCGCTCTCCCTCCACTCCTGTGCCTTTCGATTCTCTTCCACGGACTGCTGCATCACTTGGTGCAGCAGGTCGTCTTTGCTTTTACGCAGCATCTTCGTAGTCTCTTGGCCGGTGATAAGATGGACGGCTGAGATCTCAAGATTTCAACACTTAACAGAGGAAGCATTGTTCACACCAGACAGAGCAATGATTCCTCCGCACTTAAGGACGGCAAGCACAGTCGACACAATAGCATAATTTGCCCTTACCTAAGCGAGCGCACATTACCTACGGGAGCCCCAAAATGGTGAGTAAGCACAGGGTCCAGGGAGACTGATTTTTTAATGGCTGTACTGTCCTCTGGATTTCTGTGCCCTGGGGAGAGCCAACAGCTGCGGGGAGCACCTACACTGAACACTGTCCCAACATTTTCCACGGGAATTCATCCTGGAAGATCTCTCACTGCTGAGGGTGACCGGGAAAGCAAAGGAGGGTCTTCGACTACAATGTGGATTACGGTGATGTGATAGAGTACATCGATGCCCTATTCCGCATCTAGGCATGCATGCAGCCCAAACCTGCCTCGCTCCAAGAGCCCACACCGAATAACTTCCTTCCCGGAAAAAAAAGCCACTTATCTGTAACCTTCTCTGGTGTTTCCTTCCCAAGCACCTGCCGCTGTGACTGGCTGCCTTCCTCCTGGCTCGATAAGAGCTCCTGGCTGCATGCCTCAAGGGATTCTGGGAGGTTAAACGCTTTGTAAGAGTGGACAAATGACATTATATGGATAATCTGGCAACACAAGCAGAGGATGCATCTGCTCATGATGAAAAACAAACCGTCTACAAAATGACGCGACTTATTAGTGGTAAATGGCAGACACTAACAAACACTCTCCTCAGGAACAAAGTAAAAAAAATAAGAAATGTGCTGGACAGAGCATTTCAAAAAATTGCTGAACAGGGAACCAAATAAAGAGGAAGCAAACATCCAGGAGGCAGAAGAAGATCTTAATATTAACACAGACACCCCAACTAAGGAAGAGATCATTCAAGTCATCAAATCCTTTAAAAATGGGAAAACTCCTGGCAAGGATAACTTGAATGCAGAATTGTTCAAGGTAGACCCTAAATTAGCAGCATCTATCCTCCCCCTTTATTTACATCAGTCTGGGAAAGGGGGAAAGTGCCAGATGAGTGAACTAGTGGGATTACAGTGAAGATACCGAAAAAAGAACCACTTAGTGATTAACTGGTGTGGTATCACACTTTTATCTGTGCCAAGCAAAATATTGTGTAAGATCATAGTCCAGTGTATATCAGAGACAGTTGATAGTGTTCTCAGAAAAGAGCAAGCTGGTTTTCGGAAAGGGCGTGGATGCACAGACCAGATCTTCACTCTATGAAATATAATAGAACAGTGCTTAGAATGACAGCGACAACTCTACATACGTCTCATAGACTTTGAGAAGGCTTTTGATAGCACTCACAAGACCAGCCTATGGCATTCTTCAGGCAAATGGAATTCCTTTCCATATAATCAACGTAATGAAAAGCTTCTATTTCAACTTTACATGCAGTGTTGATCACAGTGAGCTCAATTTTGAAGTCACAACAGGAGTATGTCAGGAGTGTGTCATGTCTGCAATCCTCTTCAACATTGCCATCGATTGGGTAATGTGACTGTGACGCTCTGTACCTCTTGGGAACACCCTGCAACCCTATGTTCATCTTTATAAAATGATTGTATGGTATCCAATTCAAAGTTTGTCATGTTGGGTGTCTTCAGAAGGCTCATAATGTACTGAGCATGGTTATTATAGTGATGTTATAGTAATTGTTACAGTAATGCTATAGAAAGGTTATAGATTATAATTTCATGCATATAATTATGAGGCTGAAAATGTATCCCCATGGCTTAAAGCAAGTCCATGCAAAAATTCTCCAAGAACAGAGAGGCAGTTCACACCTCATCAGGATGGGACAAACCAGGCCCAGCCCAGGAACAAAACACTACCACCACCAAGTGATTGAAACACTCATCGAAGTGCAGAGCCTGACTGAAAAGTAACCAGCCAGCCTGTGGTGAGAAGCATCTAAGTTTTTAAGGACATTGAAAGTGTTAAGATCACCTCAGAATGCTTTTATTTCATGTGAGCAAATCTGACTTCTTATGCTTTGACTTGTAATCACTTAAAATCAATCTTTACAGTTAATAAATGTGTTTGTTTATTCCACCTGAAGCAGTGTGTTTGGTTTGAAGTGTGTCAGAGGCTCCCCTTGGGATAACAAGCCTGGTACATATCAATTTCTTTGTTAAATTGACAAACTCATAAGCTTTCAGTGTCCAGAGGGCATAACAGGACACTGCAAGACGGAGATTCCTAGGGTTATATCTGGGACCAGAGATATTGGCTAGTGTCATTTGCTTGCAAGTAGCTGGGAGAAGCTTACATGCCAGAGGCGGTGCGTGAACAGCCCAGGAGCGGGGGTTCTCACAACAGAGCCGGGTAAGGCTGGCTCCCAGAGTCGGGGATTGAAGAGGCCTAGTAGATCACTGGTCCAGACAACACCAAAGGGGAACATAACAGCAGCGTACAACAGAAGACATGCTAAGAGGCATTAAATGGACACTCTTCTCATCTCTTGAAGATCTGGACTTCACAGATGATGTCGCTCTCCTATCACATACACAACACCAGATACAAGAAAAAACAACTCAACTCAATGCATTCAGCCAGCAAATTGGACTGAAAATCAGTCGCAATAAGACAGATATCATGACCTTTAATGTTGTCTCACCATCACCAGTATGGATAGAGGATTATGTTCTCACCAATGTAAAAACATTCACATGCTTGAGCAGCACCATCAGTCAGGATGGTGGAACAAGCCAAGACATCTGGAACAAAATCAATAAAGCCAGGAACATCTTCAGGAGCTTAAATACAGTCTGGAAATTATCAAAATACACCAAAACTAAACTCAAGATTTATCAGAGCTGCATACTTGCAACACTACTTTATAGTGCAGAATGCTGGGGAATGAGAACGTGTGACATGTCCAAACTGTCTTCATTCCATGCAACCTGCCTCAGAAAAATACTCTATATCTTTTGGCCCAGAACAATCTCAAACCAAGATCTATTGACACAGGGCAGCAAAGAGGATCTGAGCACCATCATTGCCAAGAGTTGTTGGAGATGGATCGGTCACGTGTTTTGGATGGAAACTGATTCCATCACCAAAGTAAGCAATAAGACGGACACCTGAGAGCAAGCGAAAACAAGGCCACCTGAAAACAACATGGCAAAGAGCTAAGGAAGCTGAGCTGAAAAACCTGGGGCACAGCTGGAGAACCATTGAAAGACTTGCCAGAAACAGACAGGAGTGGAAGAGCTTTGTCACTGTTCAAAATGACAGAGGCATAATAGGAACATGATAATGACGACGTACATTTCACCATGATATTATTGACCAAAAGGTTATTAATTTTCAAATACTACCTCACAAGGCATATTTTATACAAAGATTATTACAATAGTGAGTAGGGTGTGAATACAGGGAGCATTCAGTCACAATGTGCCACATTAAAGTCAGCTAGAAATACACAGTAATTTCTTGATATTTATTTTCCATTTAAGCAATTCTTGCAGCTGCCAAAGGAATTAGATGTGTTTGCAAATGAGGGAAAAGTGGCCACACCACCATAAATAAGAGGGAGGGGATCTGTGCTTTTGCAATGCCATGCTAGGTGAACCAGGAGACACTCTCCCTCTTAAGACAGTGTACATACATGGAAGGCACTGGAAAACCCCTGCTTTAGAGAGTTATGTTAAAGCAAAATGTGGAAAAGCTCAGGTGTAAAGATAAAATCAAACAGATTATTAAACAACTCGAAGAGTAATTATAGGTACTTTTCTCAGCTTTTAATTAACTCATTCTTTAGTCCCTTTTCACAGGCATAGTCCTTTTTCATGACCTCTCAGGTTCTTCAGGAATAGCTGGGAGAAATGAAAACGAGGGAGCAACTGTAGTCAAGTAAATTCAGAAAGAGACACAAGCAGAAGACCAATCACTAGTTGGAAATGGAGAAAGCTAGAAGGAATAAGACACTAATCCCTGTCATGGTATTCGCAGGAAAGTGGCGGTTGTTTCAATATATATTTTTAAAGGCATACTATCCCACCTCATTATCATGAGACTGTCTCTGCTCTGGGACGGACTCCCCAACAAAAACTCAGTACTTCCTTTCAGATCATGCTACATCGCCTTCACTGTTCCAGTGAGCAAGCCACCTACTTACTCAGAAAACAGGAGATTCTGCACTTTCAGGCAAAGGGTTTCTTCAGATCAATTGTGAAGGGGGAGAAAAAAGGTACAATTTACAAAATGCAATTCAGAAACAGTGAGTTTGTATATTTTATACATTTGTTTTATATATATGCTTATGCAAGTATTCATGTACTTTAAAGAGTTTTCTTTCTGCGAGTGCTTCACTTTCAAATTGAACAATTTTCAAACATGGGCATAATCAAAATTGTCATGTTTAATTTTTATTTTATTATGAAAGGGTAGAATTTGCATTTTAAAATTAACTAAAATGTCTGAATCTAGTTGAAATGACTCCTAAATAATTCTTGTGAGTTGTTCAGTTTATATAATCTATCACTAAAAAAAATTTATAGACCACTGGTTTAAAGGTCCTTCTTTTTTCCCTCTATTGGTGTTTTATGTAATTTGTAATTCAGCTTAACAAGTCAATATCTATCTGCAATACAACACAACTACAGGGTGGGAAGGAGATCTCTCTTCTGACTGAAGCATAAAACTTGGAAACAGCCATTATAGATTCTGTCCCTGGTCCTAGCATGACCTTAGACTTAACCTTACTCAGTTACATTTTCTTCTTTTCTCCAAATGGGGATCCTCACCAACCTCCAAAAAATGTGGAGAGACTTAATTCATTTGGGCAAAAAGCTAGGAAATGCTTGGATGAATAATGCTATTGTTACCTACTTTCACGTGCAGTCTTTTTATGCTGTGTTCACTAACTGAGCAGTTTAGCCTTCTTAAAATAATACCAATTAAAACACATCTATGAAAACAGAAAATGCATATTAATGTGACAAATTCCTGTCATTCACTTGGCCACCGAAGAACGAGACTACTGAAAATACATATATATTTTCCAGTCAGCAAGTTAAGCGCTCGTACTGTTAAGTAAGAGTCCTATTGCTCAAATTTAGGAACTGCGAAAACACTGCATTAACAAGAGGTAGTGTGCTAAAAAGGAGTCAGAAACCGAGGTCCTTGCTTATTTTTCCCTTGGTCCTTAGTCAATGTTTGCCCTAGTAAATACTGTGGGTGGAAGTCAATTGCAGTTTTATCGTTTACTTCATTGGGACTAGGATTTCCATTCTCTTGAAGGATTTCTGTCACTTATTTTGCTAATTAAATTCCACCTTCCTCCCTTCCAGCTGCAGTTTCAACTGAAAACAAATAGCCCCACTGCATGCCCTACACTTTTATGTAGCATTGCATAGTGTTAGGAGTGTCCATTAACATATCAGGGAGTGGTCCCCGTTTCTGTCCAGTATGAATCTGTAAATCTTTAATGCTAACTGAGATCTGGATTCCCCCAAAAACCTAGAGTTTCAAACCTCAGATGAATGTGCATTAGAACTGCAAAGATTTCATTCTTATTCAAGTTATTTTCAAAGACTTCTTTGGTGATACTGTTTCAGATTTGCCTCTATTTTAGGTAAAAGTTCTTTAACTCTCCCCTGAGCATCTATTAACATTTGTATCTGCTTCTTCTCAGGAAGTGGAAAATGACAAACCCCACCACACAATTCAGCACTGAGTATCCGCCTCTCTATGATACCTATAGTGACGTTTATGATGAGTCTTCAAAACCTTGCAGTAAAGAAGGCATCAAGAAGTTTGGATCACACTTTCTGCCCACACTTTACTCTCTGGTATTCCTGCTTGGCTTGGTAGGGAACTCTCTAGTCATTTTGATCCTGTTCAAATACAAGAGGCTGAAGAGCATGACCGACGTTTATCTGCTCAATCTCGCAATCTCAGACTTGCTGTTTGTTTTCTCCCTTCCCTTCTGGTCTTATTATGCAGCAGATCAGTGGGTTTTCGGGACGGATTGTGTAAAATAATTTCTTGGAGCTATCTGGTGGGGTTTTACAGTGGGATATTTTTTATTATGCTCATGAGCATTGATAGATACTTGGCAATAGTTCATGCTGTGCTTGCTTTGAGAGCAAGAACGGTCACCTATGGCATCTTTAGCAGTCTTATTGTATGGTTCGTAGCCATTTCAGCCTCAGTTCCAGAACTAATATTTAATGAATCCCATAAGGAACGCAATCATAGCACCTGCAAACCACGGTACCTTGGTAATTCCACAAACTGGAGGATTTTCTCCGCTTTGGAAGTCAATATTCTAGGGCTCATGATACCTTCAGTGGTTATGATTTTTTGCTACTCGATGATAATTAAAACCTTGCTGTACTGTAGAAGTGAGAAAAAGAATAAGGCTGTGAAAATGATCTTTGCAGTCATGATTGTGTTTTTTGTTTTCTGGACCCCTTACAACATTGTGCTTTTCTTACAATTGCTGGTAAGCCTAGGTGTCATTACAAAGTGTGAAACCAGCAAAGATCTGGACTATGCAATACAAGGGACAGAAACACTGGCTTTTTTCCACTGTTGTCTCAACCCCGTTATCTATTTCTTTATGGGGGAAAAATTCAAGAAGTACGTGAAGTTGCTCTTTAAGAACTGTGCGGTACCTAGAATGTTTTTTAAACGCTGCGGACTTTTCACCACTTACTACACTGAATCAACCAGCTCATTCCACACACAGTCTACGGGGGATCAAGATGCTCTGTAAAGATACTGCTGTGTCAACCACAGCTACAAGAAAAACTGACAATCACCACAACATTAACAAGTGTCTCATTTAAGCTGAACAGATGTGCATTTAAAAATAAGCCAGCACCTTAAAATAAGTGCATCATAAGCTTTCAGTCATGCCTCTGGATTTTTTTTTTTAATGTCATGAGAAAAAAAAAGAAAGCAAATGTTTGAGAAGTGAAACCTAGGTTAGGCTTTTGGAAATGTAAAATTCATTTCATATTACAAATCAGTGCCAACAAGTGGCAACACCACATGCATTTATAGTGCTATCCTGTGCTTTTTGTTCTTCATCCGCACCAACAGCGAGCCCCACTGGGGGAGGGGGGAAGTTGGAGGGGGGAGGCAAAGATCAACAGTCATCACAAAATGCTTTGAAAATCTTGGCATATCCAGGGATTATCATATTTAGTGTATGGGGCCCAATCCATTTATCGGCATAGGGTTTGTTAGATCAGAGTCCTAGATTATAATAGTTGTCTACTTAGTAGGGGCGGCTCCAGGCACCAGCCTAGCAATCTCGTGCCTGGGGCTGCACTTTGTGAGGATCAGCATTCTGGCTGCGCCCTCCCCACCCTCCTCACCCCCGCCACACTTTTTTTTTTTTGCTTGGGGCAGCAAAAAAGTTAGGGCTGGCCCTGCTAGTTAGCATGCTCTCTCATTGAATATTTCCTAGATAATACATACTTTGTGTCTAAGAAAACTGAAACAAGATAGATTTAAAATCTTGCTGTTCAACAAGCCCTAAATTGTACAGTATGTTATACCACATATGTATGCTTTTTTTATACAAGTCTTCACACATATATAGCCATTTTGAATGAACCTGGCATCATGTTGTTACCTAGACTAGCAGTTTTACATGATAACTAACATGGACATTGTTAGAAATATTTTTAAATAAAAAAATGGTGTGTTTTGTTTTTTAAAAAACCCCTACAATGCATCCCATGCGCATCATTTAAAACATATGGTTCCTAGTCACGTTTTTAAGTGAAATTACTTTAAACACCGTTTTTAAAAAACAAGACTAATAAGCCTTTGAAAAATGCCCCCTCACAAAATGACATTAAGCAACAAAAGTCTCCGGTTGGTAGGGAGAGAAGCTGTCAAAGCAGGGACTACTGCATTAGGGGTGAGGTAGAAGAGAGGGCCCAGCCCCCCCCCCCCCCCCCCCCCAGCATCCCCCGGGACCCAGTACTGTGCAGGTAGGGTGACCAGACAGCAAATGTAAAATATCAGGACAGGGATGGGGGGGGGGGGTTTAATAGGAGCCTATATAAGAAAAGGACCAAAAAATTGGGACTGTCCCTATAAAATGCAGACATCTGGCCATCCTATATGCAGGAGAGACCACCCCCAATGTGGGGGGCACTAGGACCTAGGGGATGCCTCGCCCTCTTCCTCCAGCCCCAATGTGGCCTTGGCACAGCGAGTTGGCTGCTTCTGCTCCTAAGGGGGGATCTATAGATATTCAGATAACTTTCTGCAGTTTGACTGGGTTTTCTCTGCCCTGTGCTGTTTGCTCCAACCCTTCCCTCTCCCTCACAGTCTCTTCACCTCAGGATGACTTCACACCTGTCCCTCTTCCTCTCTTCTCCCCTGCCCTGGCTGGCCTCCTCACCTCCTTCCCATTTAGCTGATCCTCTACTATCTAAATCTAACCATTTTAAAAATGGTGCCATTAGCCTGGCGTTTGCTGCCATCACCTGGGTCATTCTGCTGGCTAGAATCCTTCTCCTACCCTCTCTTTTCAGCTCTCTTTAGATTATAAACTCTTTGGGGGCAGGGACCTTCCACTACTCTGCCTGCGCCGTGCCTAGCCTGCAGGAGCTGCCCTGAGGCACTACTGTAATAAACATAATAAAATGACATGGGATAAGTGACCTGGAAGATGGGGTGAAATGTGCTGCGAGCTGCCTGTGGGAATCAACAGCTGGGCAGTGCAGGGAGGGCCTCTGTTTTCCAGGGGATAGACTGAAGGTAAGGCGGGGCCTGTCCGGGGTGTGTATGTGATTCGAGCTGTTCCGGGGGCAGCCAAACCTTTATATTGCCCCCCTCCCCCAACTATCAAGCTATACAGTTTGGGGGACGACACCCCTCCCTACTGTCTACCTGCTCTCACAAGACAGGCTGTCATAGGATTACCACCTGGAAAGGCCTTCCGGTGTGGGATGATCTTTCAGGCATCCCACCATCGGCTTCCCCTTCTCGGGGCCCCTCAAGAATCCTTCTCCAGCTGCAACCAGGACTTGCAACAGGTTAATTTATTAATTTGGGACACCCCAGATCACAAATTGAAGCTCAGTACCATGACTCAAAGGGTTCTGGCTCCGCCGCCTTCTGCGACACCAGGCTCTTCATCAGTCTCACTCGTCCTTTAGGCTGGAGGGCTCCCAGGGCTATCCACCAGGGTGCAAAAGCGCCAACAAGCCACTAATGCAAACTCTGTCCTTGGGCAGAACAGAAGTCTCACATCTCTCCTGGGAGCTTTCCCAGCTCCCTGCCCTTTGAGCAGGGCAGTGGCCTCTCTTGCTGCAGCATTTCGTTCTCTGACTATCCAGATCTCCTGGCTTCTGGCCTGTCTCCCTGTTCCCAGAGAGCAGCAGTGGGAGCCCCATGCCAGCAGTTCTGTCTGCCCATTTCCTGTCTGACTCACCCAGCTCTCCTCCCTCCAGGGCCCTGAGGCCTAATTGGAGGTCAGTTGACCGGTCATAGGTGCTGGTCTCTTCCCTTTTAAAGGGCCAGTGACACCCTGTAGCATGGGGCAATTCAGTTAAATTCAACAGCAACAGGTTTTTAACAGATTAAAAGACTTTTAAAATAAAAGCACTTCAGAATTAACCTGTGATACCATCGGATATCACAAACCAAGATCTTCACATAAAGATTAGATTATTATATGGACAATGAGAATTTCCATAGAGTATTATATGGACAATGCACATTAGATATAATGTTTTTTTCCTGAAGAAAGTCTATAGCTCTGCATGCTTCAGTGCATTAGCAAATCACTGACTACTGGATTAAGAAGAAACCTGCACTATGGGGAAGTTAATTCATAAGGGCCCAGCATAAAGTTTCTTGCACATTCTTCTGAAGCATCTCAGACAGTAGTCCGATGTAGTCCTTAAGTCCGGGGCCCAGTACAGCTGTACCTAGGCTGACCATATTTCCTTTAGACAAAAACGGGACATTGGGATGGCAAAAACGGGACGGGGGGGGGCATGGCCCCACCTGGGCCCCCCAGCGCCGGGCGGGGGAGAGACAGAGGGGGGTCGGGGGGGATGGATGGAGGAATAAGCAGAACAGGGATGGGGGATGAAGAGGATGGAGGGAGAGAGAGAGAAGGGGGGATGAGGGATGAAGATGATGGAGGGGATGGAGGGAGAGAAGGCACGAAGGTGAGAAGGGAGAGGATGGATGGATGAGAGAAGAGATGGGGGTAGGGAGCAGGGGGGATGGAGGAGGCAAGGGACAGCGAGAAGGAGGGATGGAGAGAAGGGAGATGGAAGAGGAGGCAGTGGACGGAGGGAGAGAGAGAAGGGAGGAAGGGAGGGATGGAGAAGGGGGATAGAGAGAAGGAAGAGAGGGATGGAGGGATAGAGAGAAGGGAGGAAGGGAGGGATGGAGAAGGGGATAGAGAGAAGGGATGGAGGGAGCGAGAGGAGGCAGAGGACTGAGGGAGAGAGCAGGGAGGGATGGAGAAGGGGGATGGAGAGAAGGGAGGGATGGAGAGGAGGAGGGAAGGAGCCTGTATGAATAATAATCCCACATTGACTGAGTTTTACCAACCATTGTCCATTGACTTCACTACTCACTATTTCACTATGAAGGGTAGCAAGTGCACGATTTTTCTCAGCAAGAAACAGATTCCATTATCAGTCCCAGAATATTTACCTTTCAAAAGAGCATGTTCCCCCTTTTTTCACCTCATTCAAAAAGGGTTGCAGAGTTCGGTCCAGAGAGAACAATCCTACCTTGCATTCCTGCTTGCAGGCTAGTCTTATTACAAAAATGGTAAATGAATGTATTTGTATCAGCATTTACCATGGAGTTAATATCCTGGAGCCAATACCTCATTGCTGTCTTGCGTGTGCTTAGGAGCATAGGAGTTACCCAAGTGGATCAGTCTCATGGTCTGTCTAGCCAGGCCCGGCGACAGAAATTTTGGGGCCCGTTACTCTGATAGTTTGTGGACCCTCTGGTAAAGTCGACAGCACCTCAATGTCATTCGCGGGCTGCTCCCCCCCCCCCCCCCCCCGGAGGAAGCCCAGGCCGGCAACGGGAGCTGAGACCCCAGCTGGCAAGGGGCCAGTGGGGGAAACCCCAAAGCAGTGGCAGGCGGAGTGCTTAGCCCTGCACTGCTTTGGGGTTTCCCCCGCTGGCCCCTTGCCAGCTGGGGTCCTGCCGCCTGCCCCGGGGAAACTCTAAAGCTGCAGCGGGCTGAGCACTCAGTTTGCTGCCGCTTTAGACAAATTTATGTTGCTACTAGTGTAAAAGCCCATGGACATGGGCCAAAGTGCTTAGGGAAGAGGAGCTGGGGGTCAGATGTGGGGGACCAGGCCTTCTCCCACACCAGCTTCCCTCCCCCTCACTGAGCCAGCTGGTCTGTCTCCCCGTCTGCCAGACTTGGGCCCGCAACACGTGTCTCCTGGGCTTTGCAAACCTCAGGTAGGACACATACACCACCCCAGCCTGGCCCACCTCCCCCCCCCCAGCCTATTCTCCTTCCCCCCTGCCTGACCCGGCCCACCCAACCTAATCTCCTCCCCCAGCCTAACCTCCTCCCCTTCCCACCCATCCCTGCCTGGCCCACCCTGCTGTTGGGGGTGATCTTCCTTTACCCCCCCCCAACCTCCCCCCATCTAACCGCCTTCCCTCCCCCACCCCTGCCTGGCCCGGCCCATCCCACTGAACCTAACCTCCTCCCACTCCCTCTCCCAACCCAGCCTCCTGCCCCCATGCCTGACCCGCCCAGCTCAGCCTCCCCCCCCCCACCAAACCTCCTTCCCTCCCACACCCACGGCTCGCCCACCCCATCCAGCCTAGTCTCTTGCCCCCGTCCCTGCCCGCCCAGCTCTGAGGCAGGCTATTTTCTGGATGGGTAACAACAGAAAGTTAAGATATTGGCTGAATTCATAACCCGGGACGGGTTTCAGAACAGAGAGTTTCAATCCGCAGACCGGCTGCCTGGTGGGGCGAACCGAAAGTGTAACGAGCCCTTGGAGCCGGGAAATGCCCTGGGCTGATGCTAACCCCTCAGCAGAAGTAAAACATCCCCGTAGGCGCAGGCCGGGCCCTGGGTTTCGGGAAAGGCGGGACGCCCGCTGTGGGCACCCCCGGGGTGAGGTGGGATGCAGCGGGTGACCTGGCTGGGCCCATCACCAACGGCCTCCCTGGGAGCCAGGCCAGCCGGGGCCAAGCTGCCCGCCCCCGGTGTGTGCCAGGTACATACCCAGCCCGCCTGGGCGCTCCGGCCTCCTGGCCTGGGATGCGGCCTCCGCCCCGGCCTCCATGGACGGGCCCCACACGCTCCTCCCCCGCGCGCGCCCCCCTCCGGACCTACTCTCCCCACACACTGCCCCGCCCCCACTCTCTTCCTACCCAACCCCGTGTTTCCTTCTTTCCCCTCCCCCTCAGAGGTGGCGGCTGTCGCCCCACCCCGTCTCCGGCGTTCCTGACCTGACCGCGCCTCCAGCCCGCAGGAGCCGCCTGACCGTCCTGTCCGTGTCCCCGGCCAGCGTGCCCCGAGCCCTTCTTGCTGCCGCCCGGCGGAACCAAAAACACCGAGAGGCGCGGAGTCCAGGGGGCGGAAGACGGAGCAGACCGGACGTGACCGGGTCGGACCTGGTTAGCGCATGGACCCCCCCCCCCAGCAACGGGCTTTGAACGGGACAGTCCCGTTTTTTTCATGTTTTTGAACCGTCCCGTCTTTTTGTCAAAAATATCAATTTTGTCCCATTTTGGGGGCAGGTGCAGGACTCGCAAGAGCTCAGGTGAAGAATCTTGCTACCTAAGGACAAGTATCAGATGTCAAAATCTCCGATGAGAAAACTGCGCTCATCGGAGACTTTGACATCTGATACTTGTCCTTAGGTAGGGAGAGGAGGCAGCGGATGGAGGGAGAGAGCAGGGAGGAAGGGAGGGATGGAGAAGGGGGATGGAGAGAAGGAGGGAAGGAGGAATAGAGAGGAGGCAGCGGCAGCGGGCGGCGGGCTGAAGCCGACGGCGGATCGGAGCTGTCCGGAGCCGCAGCCGGGGGCCGAGCGCTCCGGCGGGGGGGCTGCCGGCCGGGTTTTATGACTCATAATCACATAAATTCAGTTATGTGATTATGAGTCATAAAACGTCCGGCCGGCAGCGGGCGGCGGACTGAAGCCGACTGCGGAGCGGAGCTGTCCGGAGCCACAGCCGAGGGCCAAGTGCGCTGCCGCCGGCGGCGGCGGGGGGGAGGGCGGACGTTTTATGACTCATAATCACATAACTGAATCTATGTGATTATGTCTCATAAAACCCGGCCGGCAGCCCCCCCTCCGGCGCGCTCGGCCCCCGGCTGTGGCTCCGGACAGCTCCGATCCACCGTCGGCTTTAGCCCGCCGCCCGCTGCCGCCTCCTCCTCCTCTCTATTCCTCCTTCCCTCCTTCTCTCCATCCCTCCCTTCTCTCCATCCCCCTTCTCCATCCCTCCCTTCCTCCCTGCTCTCTCCCTCCGTCTGCTGCCTCCTCTCGCTCCCTCCATCCCTTCTCTCTATCCCCTTCTCCATCCCTCCATTCCTTCCTTCCTCCCTTCTCTCTATCCCTCCATCCCTCTCTTCCTTCTCTCCATCCCCCTTCTCCATCGCTCCCTTCCTCCCTTCTCTCCCTCCCTCCATCCACTGCCTCCTCTTCCATCTCCCTTCTCTCCATCCCTCCTTCTCGCTGTCCCTTGCCTCCTCCATCCCCCCTGCTCCCTACCCCCATCTCTTCTCTCATCCATCCATCCTCTCCCTTCTCACCTTCCTGCCTTCTCTCCCTCCGTCCCCTTCATCCTCTTCATCCCTCATCCCCCTTCTCTCTCTCCCTCCATCCTCTTCATCCCCATCCCTGTTCTGCTTATTCCTCCATCCATCCATCCCCCCCCAACCCCCCTCTGCCTCCCCCCACGCCCGGCGCTGGGGGGCCCAGGTGGGGCCATGGCACTGGTCACCTCGCCCACCGAGCTGGAGTGCCTGGCCAAGCCGCTGTTCTGCCGCAAGGGGGCGCTGCGCCAGAAGGTGATCCACATGGTCAAGAGCCACAAAGTCACCACACGCTTGTGCAAGCAGCCCACGTTCTGCAGCCACTGCACCGACCTCATCCGGTGAGACCCCCTGGGCCCTAGAGCCCCCCCAGCGCCCCTCAGCCCACGTTCTGTAGCCACTGCACCGACCTCATCCGGTGAGACCCCCTAGAGTCCCCCCAGCGCCCCTCAGCCCACGTTCTGCAGCCACTGCACCGACTTCATCCGGTGAGACCCCCTGGGCCCTAGAGCCCCCCCAGACTGCCCAGAGCCCCCCTAGAGCCCCCCCAGAGCCCCCAACCACCCCCCAGCACCCCTCAGCCCAGGTTCTGCAGCCACTGCACTGACTTCATCTGGTAAGACCCCCCCCCACACCCCATCCCGTTTTTGCCATCCCAATGACCCGTTTTTGTCTCAAAGAAATATGGTCAGCCTAATCATTGCAGGCACTCTTCATACAGAAACCGAAAGAAAGTTACAGCAACATAAATTCTGAACCACCAAATTACATTGTACTTGTCCCTTTTGATTTTGTGATGAAGCCCTTTAAGCATCCTAGCACGGGCTCCCTTATTCTCAGCCAGGGCAAATTCCAGCACTGGGAGTCAAGGTCTCCATCCAATTCTTTGTCCTAGATCATTCATTTTATGCCCATATTCTTGCCTCTGTCCTAGCATCTGTTTAGCTACGCTGTGAGGATGCATGGCCAGCTCAGCAACATCAGTGCTCCTCTGTCACCAGCAGGAGACCCGTAACTGTCACTCGCCCCTACTCCAAGACATACATGTTCTTTTTCTACCAGGATTCCTAACTCATTTGTTTAGAGCGGCATCTCCTCCCTCCCCCACCTGGTTCGTTAGCTTGAGTTTAAATATACAGTGACTTGTTCAAGCCAGTTAGATGAAGTTATTGCTATCAATTAAAAGTTCGTTTTAAATGCTGTTGCCAAATATTGAGAAAAGCACTTAAAATGCAAAAAAGCACCTCAATGACTTCATTAGGGAACGATACAAGACCAGAAAGGAATGGTTGACATAAGCATTATACAACTGCAAGTGCAGAAAGTCTTGTCGCCACATCATAGCCATAGTAATGCTGACAATCCTATTGTGACACAGCAAACAATGAAAGTACATGCCACTGCCAGAAAATGGAGGCAAACAAGAACACAGCAGGGCACTGTTGAGTCAGATCTGGACCCGGACTCCAGAATTTACTGATCATGTCTCTTTCTATAACGAACCCTCAATGATACCGCAAACCTGAGCTTCCATGAACTTGGAAGCCAAACTTTGTGGCTAGGGCCACTACTTGTTACATTTAACACACTTTTAAAAAAAAAGGCAGGGTTAAAAACCTGCCCCCTCTCTTGGGTAAACCTACCTCCCACTAAAATCAGTGCTCAGTGTGCTTTAACTGTATTGCCTGACTTTACAATGTACAGTGAAACCTCCATTTAACGGACTAATTCGGGCGAGGGGGTGTCCGTTAAATCAAAAAGTCCGTTATTTAATAATAATTAAAAAAACGAGCTGTCGGAGCAGCAGCCCTCCAGCCACAGGGTCGGGGCAGCAGCTCCGCAGCCCGCCCACTGCCGGGACCCGGGTGGCAGCCGGGAGCCATCAGCCAGCCCACCCAGGTCCCGGCTCCTGGGACCCGCCAGCCAGCCCGCCCGCTGCCTGGACCCAGGCGGCAGCCGGGAGCCGGCAGCCAGCCCGCGAGAAATGGATTTGGGATGCATCAGACTTGCTCAGAAATTTTGTCCGTTGCATCCGAAGTCCGTTAAATCGAGGTCCGTTAAATCGAGGTTTTACTGTATACATAAGCCAGGGCAGGGAGTGTTGCCTGTATGTATATGGGGTAGAGCTAATTTCATCCTCTGCACAGTAGTGAGCACCTGCCCATTCTTTCCTATGCATGAGTCAATTATCACACCTGATAAGCTCTTTCATACTATCTCCTTATCATGGTTTTGTTTAAACTAATCTTGAAGGATCTGCTTGTGAAGCTTTGACAGGTGTTAACTTTGTGCTTCTGAGCAAGACAGAGGATGCAGTTTGTGTACTGTAACCACACATTTCAGTTTTTCACATGATTTCAGGTGCCCCCCACACACACACACACACACAGACACTCCCCAAAACCCCGCAAAACTCCCAGAATCCTGAGGAGTGCCAGTTTTTCATTTAATTAAAAATGACTGGGGTTTTTTGTTTGGTTGCTCGTTTGTTTGTTTTTTAAATAACTGCAAGCCATTTAAGATATATTGCTACAAAGAGAAGAATTTGCTCTCTGGTTACCAGGAACAATCACTAGTGCAGTGAGTGTTTGGTGTCATTAGCAGGAACTGAAGTGAAGTGAAGAGAAAAGCCGAATAAGTATAGACATTACCAAACCTGCTTTTTTTTGCTCAAAATGTACGTCAGTGACACCCGCGCAGCATTTCATGTTAAACGTAGATACTAAGTTATGGGAAGAAAACCCTTTCCATGCTGAGAAATTCATACATGTTGCTGCTGAGTCAGAAGCCAGGCAGTCAACAGCTGCAGACATTTAGGGCTTAGCTACACTTGCAAGTTACAGCCCATTAAATCATCATTGGGCGCTATAACTCTTGAGGTGTCCACACTGCCAAGGCACGCAGAGCACCGGCTCTGTGGCTGGAGCACCACAGCAATCCATCCCCATGAGAAACAGAGAGCTTGTGGCACCCTGGCTGGAGCGCCGCGGTGCCACTATGGGCGCCCTGGTCTATTAATACGCTCTGATTGGCCTCCAGGAAGTGTCCTGTCATAACTTTGAATTTTACTGCCCTGCCCTCAGGTGACCAACCGTCAGACCCTCCCTTTAAATTATCTAGGAATTTTGAAAGTCCCCTTCCTGTTTGCTCAGCCAGGTGTGGAGAGCTCTCAGCACATCTTTCCAGGTGACCATGTCTCCATGAACCAGGCGATCCCCAGCATGGAGCAATGGTGAGGTGCTGGACCTCATCAGTGTTTGGGGGGGGAGGAAGCTGTGCAGTCCCAGCTGCGCTCCAGCCTTAGGAATTACGATACCTATGGGCAGATATCGAGGGCCATGACAGAAAGGGGTCATGACTGGGATGGAGTGCAGTTTAGGGTTGCTGTTGGGGAGAGAAGGATTGCAGAAGGGTTAGGGCTGTGTGCATGCCTAGATGCAGAACATGGCATTGATGTGCTCGCTCACATCCCGGTAATCAGCCCTAGTGATATCCTCAAAGGTTTTGTGTAGAAGCTGGGCAGTGCACTTGTGCAGGTTCCTTGGGAGAGCTATTGTGCTCCTTGTCCCAGTCAGGCTAACATATCTATGCCCCTGTGCCGTGAGAGGTGGGGGAGACCACTGGGGCACACAGGCAAGCCGCATCAGTCCCCCTCGCTCCTGTGGTTACTCACCATTTCAGGACTCTTGTGGGTTATATGCGCTCACCTTGGGACGGGCAGCTTGTGCTATAGTGTGCACTGTGCTTGCCTACGTTCAGCCGAATCATTCCTCTGGCTAGTGTAAACAATGCTGCCTCTGTTAAATGTTGCATTTTGGCTTTACAGATGCAACCTTGAGATCCCAGCCGTCCTAGTTGTCAACGGCCAAAAGGCTGCAAAGACTCAGGAAGCGGCTGCAAAGAAGCAAGGAAGAGCTTCTGCTTCTGACGTCATGCAGCAGTCCCTTACTGAAAATCCCAAACTACGGAAGTAGTGGGAGACCGAAAGGAGGGTTCACCAGGAGGATGCAGATCGCCAGCAACAAACCACGGAGTGGCTCCTAAGCATTATGGAGTGCCAAGCGGACTCAATGCAGGCACTTGTAGCCCTGCCTATGGAGCAGAGCCGTCCCCGCTCACCCCTGCAGCCCATGTCCCCAAACTCTTTCCCTTGCGCCACCATGTCACCGCCAACCCAGTTTCTCCAACATCCTGTTTCTTCTTGCCGCCAGCTGCCTCCAACACCTGTAGCTTCACCACCCAGCCCTGCACTCTACAGCCCTTACCCACGGCACTCAACCCCCATCACCGTGCATTATAGCCATCCTGACGTGCAGCACTCACTGCACAGCGCTCCAGACAAAAGGGCTGAATATGATAACAGGACACACGCAAATCTGTGATTGTTCCATTCCCCACACTGCCCCCTTCCCTCCTCCCACACAGCACAGATGTGTCGTGCCAGGCGTTTTTCTCCACCAGTTTCGTTTCAATAAATTATTTTTTTTGGCTTTGGAAACATTCTTTATTGCATTAAGTAAAAGAGAGCAGAGCCCAGGCAAGCAACAGGCGCTGCTCGTCAGTGCATCCTACGGCGCCAATGCCAATGCCCACTAGCATTGGAACCACTGCACTTCACTCCCATGCAGGGCACCGAACATTACTGGTGGGTTTCAGCATCAAATTGCTCCCTCGAGGGCATCCCTGATCCTTACGGCCCCGCGCTGGGCCCCTCAAATAGCCCTGCTCTCTGGCTGTTGTAATTCAGCCTCTAGGCACTGAACCTCAGCAGTCCATGCCTGAGTGAAGCTTTCACCCTTCTCGTCACACATGTTATGGAGTGTACAGCACATGGCTATAACCATAGGGATGTTATTGGCCAAGTCCAGCTTCTCATACAGACAATGCCAGCAGCCCTTTAAACAGCCAAAAGCACACTCCACAGTCATTCTGCACCGACTTAGCCTGTTGTTGAACCGTTCCTTGCTGCTGTCCAGGCTCCCTGTGTATGGTTCCATGAGCCATGGCATTAAAGGGTAGGCAGGGCCTCCAAGTATCACAATGGGCATGTTGACTCTCTCCAAGGTGATCTTCTGGTCTGAGAAGAAAGTCCCGGCTTCCAGCTTCCTAAACAGGCCAGTGTTCCGAAAGATGCTTGCGTCATGCATCTTTCCGGACCAGCCTGCGTTAATGTCCATGAAATGCCCACAAAACACCTGCAGTGATCCACAAGTGCCTGGAGACCCATCAAGAAATACCCCTTCCAATTAACATACTCCGAGGCTAGGTGGTCTGGTGCCAGAATTGGAATATGCATCCTATCTATAGCCCCTCCGCAGTTGGGGAAACGCATTTGTGCAAAGCCAGCCACAATGTAAGAACATAAGAAAGGCCCTACTAGGTCAGAACAACGGTCCATCTACCGCAGTATCCTGTCTACCGACAGTGGCCAATGCCAGGTGCCCCAGAGTGAGTGAACCTAACAGGTAAGGATTACATGATCTCTCTCCTGCCATCCATCACCCCCCTCTGACAAACAGAGGCTAGGGACACCATTCCTTACCCACCCTGGCTAATAGCCATTAATGACTTAACCTCCATGAATTTATCCAGTTCTCTTTTAAACCATGTTATAGTCCTAGCCTTCACACCTCCTCAGGCAAGGAGTTCCACAGGTTGACTGTGCACTGTGTGTCACGCACATTTCCCAGAATCATGGTTTTTCTGAGCAGGATGTGATTAATGGCCCTGCACACTTGCATCAACACAATTCCAACAGTAGACTTGCCCACTCCGAACTCGTTAGCAACTGATCGGTAGCTATCTGGAGTAGCCAGCCTCCAGGTTGCATCGCCACATGCTTCTCCAACAGCAGGGCATCTCTCAATCTCATGTCCTTGAGCCACAGGGTTGGGGCAAGCTCAGCTCACAGTCCCATAAAAGTGACTTTCCTCATCTGAAAGCTCTGCAGCCGCTGCTCATCATCCCAGACTTGCATGACGATGTGATCTCACCACTCAGTGCTTGTTTCCTGAGCCCCAAAGTGGCGTTCCACGGCGGAGAGAATGTCCATGAATGCCACAAGTAATCTTTTGTCGTATGTGTTATGCATGTCAACATCATCATCGGACTACTCACTGTCACTTTGTAGCTTAAGGAGTATAGTAGCTTGACTGCAATTCGTGACTGGCTGGTGAGACCCATCAGTGTATTCCTCACACGTTCAGATCCATTCCCACAGACCGAAAGGGAAGACAGAGCACGCAGTACAAAAACCGCTGAAAGATGGTGCCAAATGTGGATGGCAGCACAGGTATTGGTGGGATGTGAAGCGATGCATCATGGGGCATTGGGACAGGACCCAGGATGCCACATGCCTCCCCCCTCCTCCTTCCCACAAGCCACAGCGCCAGAATGGGAAAAGGTGCTCTATGGGATAGCTGCCCATAATGCAACACTCCCAAGGCCACTGCAAGTGCCGCAAATGTGGCCACGCCACTGCACTCGCAGCTGACGGTGTGAACACACGGCAGAGCTTTCTCTGCTGCTGTCTCTGAGGGTTGGTTTAACTCCTGGCACTCTATGTCTGCAAGTGTAGCCATAGCCTTATAAAAACATGTCACTCTTCTAGGGAGCATTGCTTGACCCTCAAAGTGTCTCCACAGAAATGTCTTGGGGTTGTTGTTTTTTTGTTTTGTTTTTGTTCCTATTGCATTTTGAAAATATGCTGTCACCTTAAGTAAACACTGTGGAACCAACAAAGCAGCACTTGCTAGCTAAGACTTTAGAGGGACTTAGCCGAGATAAAGCCAGAGGTGGACACTTGTGCTTGGTCCTTTGAGTATGCTTATGGCCAACTTTGAGTGTACAGCTGATAAGCATAACCTGCATACTAAGAAAAGTGGCTATTTTGCTACTAAAGCACCTGGGGAAGGAGCATGAGTATTGGGGGGAGGGGATAACTTTCCTAATGTTTATGATCCACTGAAAGCAAATGGGGAATTAATAGCACAGTGGAAGTCTAGGAAAAGAAGAATCAAGAATGACAGACTGAAAGGAGCAAGGAGAATGAACTCTGTAGTCTCCTATAAGTATGACTGCTGGCACCCCAACGCTTAGCAAGAATTGCTGCAGCTTCCCTATCAGTGCAATCTCCCTTCTGCATTTCTCAGAATAGAACCACCTAAGGGTAAAACAAAAAACACAATGATATGGCAAGAAATCCTCTCAACACAACAAGCAGAGGATAACATGTTTTAAAAGGGGGGGGGGAGGGTAAGGTAAGGTTGCATACATGCCAATATAAGATTGACTTGCATGTTTCTCTAGCAGCATTCCACCACTTGCCTTCTCTCTACAAGGCAGTAGCCACTGGCCCTTAAACCTTTTTACTCAGAGTTAAAGCTGGCTGAAAAATCTGACAGAACAGTTAGCTGTAGGAACACACAGTCTCATCAAAATCAAAGCACGTTGCAGGAACGTGCCAAATTTGGCCAAATTTTCAATGGGAGAAAGTAAAAAGAATAATTTCTAATGTGTTCTTTTGATAATGTCAAAACATTTAACCTACCTATTGTTTTTGATTAATTTGGAATCAATATTATACTATTGCATATTTCAATATATAATCAAATATTAAATAAAATGTTGGGACATCATGAAAACCAGATGTTTTGATGTTTCCCAGAATAATTGTTTTGGAGTTTTTGTTCTGCAGGAAATTTTGACTTTGTTCCAGTTTAGAACAAAACAAATTTCAGGCATTGGAATTTCCTGCAGAATGGAAATTCCATTTTCTTACCAGCTCTACCCACAGTATGTTTACTATCATAGAATCATAGAAGATTAGAGCTGGAAGAGACTTCAGGAGGTCATCTAGTCCAATCCCCTGCTCAAAGCAGGACCAACCCCACCTAATCATCCCAGCCAGGGCTTTGTCAAGCTGGGCCTTAAAAACCTCTAAGGATGGACATTCTACAACCTCCCTAAGTAACCCATTCCAGTGCTTCACAGCCCTCCTATTGAAATAATGTTTCCTAATATCCAACCTAGACCTCCCCCATTGCACCTTGTTCTGTCATCTGCCACCACTGAGAACAGCCTAGCTCCATCCTCTTTGGAACCATCCTCCGGGTGGTTGAAGGCTACTATCAACTCACCCCTTATTCTTCTTTTCTACAGACTAAATAATCCCAGTTCCGCCAACCCCCTACTCATTTTAATTGCCCTCTGCTGTACTCTCTCCAATTTATCCACATCCTTTCTGTGGTAGGGGACCCAAAATTGGGCACAATCTCATAATAATGTTTATTAATGTTCATTCCAGGCTGTTTCAAGGGAAGATCAAAGAATAAAAATAGGCAAAGCAGGTAGTGCTGATGGCCTGAGGACCACATAAAATGGATATGTTCTCAAAACTGACTGTTCTCTTCATGTCTAGGGGGGTGGGGAGGGAATCACAAGTGAAACCCCTTCATTTAAGAAGGAGGGGAACTGGAAACCTAGGGGGAAAAGAGGAAAAGATAATAGGTTGGGGATTGAGAACAGTACTGTGGCTAGAGGATTTTAGAGCTGACAATTGCACGTTAAATTCCCTTTTAAAAATATGTAAAGAACATTAAAAACCCCAGTAGGTCTGACCCTAGAAGAATGGTTAAGAAACCCAAAACTTTGGAAGGTTATGAAAAAATTAATGTTCCAATTATGTACCCAGCAAAACAGAGAGAAAACAAATACTTAGCTATTTGGTTACTATTTATTTAATACTCACATTCACCTGAAAAAAAAAGAGAAAGAATACCTGTCCAATTTGTTTTAATATTAACATTTGGTAGAAATGCCTGATTTGATAAGAGAGTAGTCAGAAGTTTAGTTAAAATCAGCAGAACTAACATATCCTGATTAGCACATAGCACAGAGGCTCACTAAGCAGTACAGTAAAACCCCGATTTAACGGACTTCGGATGCAACGGACAAAATTTATGTCCCGAATTAGTCCGTTATATCGAGGTTTTACTGTATGGTAAAGCCTGTTAAAAGAGATATCTGATGTATGCTATTGTAAAATGTTCCCACAAACCAAAGCTTGCTGTTACAGTGATTATCATTTTGTCTCTGATATTTACATGGCAATTATTTGTGAGCCTGTTAAAACTTTTAAATAAACGAATTTTTAAAAATATTTTTTCTTTAAAAAAAATAAATTATGTTTTAATTGGTGCTATTCAATTTATACAGGGGTGGAATAATTGTATTGCATAAAACTATGAATGCATTAGCAATCAGTTCTAGCTGTCTGCAGCAATACAACAGCAGTAAGATGATGCATAGTATAAAATTTTCTTTCGGACACATCTCTTTTTCAACTGAGTGATAGATTTTCACGTGGGAGAACTGAAGAACCAGTAGAGTCCCAGAGAGCAGATTTAGGATAGTTACATTTTACCAAAAGCCACCCACTCTGTTTTTGTTCAAAAGAATCTGCCAAGCAAATTAACTTTGTTCGCTGCTGTTCTGAAAAGTCTCCACTTAGAAGATTATGTAAAAATGATACCGTGTACAGGAAATTTAAGTGATCTAAACCTCAATTTAACTTACATAAAAGATTATAAAATTAGATGGCTTTGCAATTAACAGGTGGTTTTGTTAGAGTCTCAGAGAACAAGCCACAATGTAAATGTCAACAATCCCCATGTGATATTTCATTATTTACTAGATCAACAATCTGATGCAGAATTTATTTTCCTTATAGGAAATTTCTATTGCAGGAACATCTTTGCACATGTACAGTGAAACCACAAATAATAATATAAACAGAATTTTGATAATTTTATTGTAAAGCATTTTACAATAAAATTATTGTTTTTCTCCATGTTGTATGGTAACCCAACACCATGACTAAACATGGACTACATTTCCAGTTAGGTATGTGAAAATATCTGCCTGACTGTTGGATGTGTCTGATTTATACATGGGTATCAGATATCTGTGCACATACAATAAGTGCACAGGGATTTGCATGTGTCTAACTGAAAATCTGATCTAGCAAAATCAGAGACAAAAAGATCGGTGTAACTAAGGGAAAAGAAAGTTAAAAAAACCCAAAATCAAGCAAGCAACAATCTAATCAGTAAAGAGGACATAAGCAGGTCATATCAGCTGAAGGGAATCAATGCAACAGACACGGACATTTCAGTACTCCGTTGGGACCCTCTAATCTTTGTCTATTAGTACTTTTTATCTGCTGCTGACAAGAGGTAACAGAAGAGGGTGAAGCTAAAGAAGCGCTGAAAGTACAGACAGGACTAAGCAACATTTAGGATCTGCTGCACCCTCAAAAAAGGAGGAAAGTTGAAACGAAAGCAGAAAACTTTTTTTTTTTAAATTAAGACATGGTACTAAAAAGCGCAGCTCCAGTCACTACCTTGACCACACTGCTTCTGTTCTGTGCAAATCTTTCCGCAGCCGTCAACTGTTGTGTTTTGGTTGTAACCTCTCTAAGGCAAGAACTGTATCTTCCTACATGTCCATACAATGCCGAGCACAATTCAGGTTCTACTGTAGCAGAAATAACAGCCATGACTCCAAATGTGCAGGGAGCACAGATGGGAGCAGAAAGGTGCCATTTTTACACAGTCACTCTCTAGTGGGGAGCTGCACTTTGAAAAAAAAGATTGCAGCACATTTACGGACATTCTTTTTACATTCCTGGCTTTAAAGGGGCAAAATCTGCGTGCTCAGGACTAGATTATCCCATCACTACTTAGGAAAATAGGGACGCTGCCATGCCAACTCAGACCTTGGTGCAGATTGTCATGACTAGCACCAGATGCTTCAAAAGAAAGTGCAAGCAACATCAGCCTGGAGTATTACCCATAGGGTGACCAGACACCCCAATACTATTGGGACTTTGTCTTATAGAGGCAACTATTACTTCCCTGTCCCCATCCCGATTTTTCACACTTGCAATCTGGTCACCCTACCTATAAGAGCCTTCCCACTGAGGACATTTCTTCCTAACATCCTCCTCCCTCCCGCCCCCCCCCCCCCAGCATCAGATAATTGTTGGCTTGTGCCCTGAACCATGAAGGTCCATAACTGTTTTATCCCATCTAATGTAACCGCAGATGTTTTTAAAATCAATATCTAATCCTCTTCATCCTACTTGCATGCTGTACTGCTCAACGCCTGACATTTGTAATCAGCAGGGGGTTTTGCCAATTTGCATGCACACACTAAACAGGTAACGGGGAAGAACTGAGCACTTACTAAGAACCTCAGGGTTCTCTCCCTTTGAATCAGGTCAGTGTCATTTTCACTGTGAAATCTCAAAAGCCACCAACACAGAAATGTGTGAAAGCCAAAATGCAGTGGGTGACCCAGCCCTAGGGTTTTGCAAACTCAGCCATGGCCACTGAACTCCCTCCAGCGGAATCAGCAATGAAAGCTGAGTATGTTCCACTGAAGGGCAGCTGAGAGCACTGGAAAAATCATTGAAGCTAGTGCGAACGCAGAGCCAGTACTGGATTTACCACGCTCCAAAGGGGCCCCGGCCGTGCCGCTCTTCACCGCCCTCCCCTGGGGGGGGGGGGGGGCAGAAGCTTGGTGCTGCTGGCTCCCGGGGCTCCTGTTGCAGCACAGCAGGCTCCGCCAGCAGCCAAGCTCCGCCCCTACCTCTCCCCCCTCCTGCCCAGCGTTCTGCAATCCCACCCCTCCCCCTCTCCCAGCCGCTGCCGATCAGCCGTTCACCCAGGCGAGGGAGGGGGAGGAGCAGAGCCACAGCGTGCTCACCGCTGGGGGGAGGAGATGGAGAAGAGGCGGGGGGGGGGGGTGCAGGAGTCGGGGCAGGGAGCACCCCCATGACCCCAGCCCACACCCCCAAGCCCCTGCCTTGACTCCTGCACCCCCCTACACCCACAACCCCCACCCAGACTCCTGCACCCCCAGACATACCCAGCCCGCCATGCCATGCCATGCCATCCCGACTCCTGCACCCCCTCAATCTCCCCAGCACCCTGCCCTGACTCCTGCACCCTTCACACATATCCATCCCATCCCACCCCATACTCTGATTCTCACACCCCCTCAAACCTCCCCAGCCCTGCCCTCTGCACCCCACACACATACCCAGTCCCGACTCCTGCACCCGCCCCAAATCTCCACCCCCCACCCTAAGTACCAAATGGAAGCTCCTGCTCCCCCATTACTACCTGCACCTCTCGCACCAAATGGGAGGTTCCCCAGGTAAGCGCTCCACACCCCAACCTCTTGCCCCAACCCTGAGCCCCCTCCCTCACCCTAGCTCCTGGACAGACCCTGCACCCCAACCCTCAGCCTACTCCTGCACCCAAACTCCGTCCCAGACTCTGCACCCCCAGCCCTGTGCTCAGTGCTCCCCAGTGCAGAGAGAGACAAAGAGAATGGGCTAGAACCAGGGAGAAGGGCTGGGGGGATCCTGTTTACCCGCTCCGCAGCCCAGCTGCACTTGCAATTTATCCCCGGCCCCTTCCTTGCTCCAGGAACCTACCCTAACTCCCACCCTACTGTTCTTTTGCCCCTGGCTTCTGCCTTGCTCCAGTCAGCAGGGACTAATCCTCCCCCTATGCTCCACTGTGTCCATCTTGCCCCTGGCTCCGTCCCCCCCAACCATGCCCCACTGTCAGGGTGGATAAAAATCAATTACTTTGATTTTTTTATTTACATAAAGATAGTTTTAATTAAGATACATTATGTCTCATCATGGAATAGGGATGAATAAATTCTAATTCTATACTATAAGACAATATGTTCATGTAATGTTTAAGAAAAGTTTTGTAAATGAGTTCTAATAGTTCACAGATTAGGGACCCAATTTTATGGAATTCCAGGGGCTTTGGTATATATTTTTTAGGTTAATCTTTCTATCTACCCAATGGGACTCAGTGCTCAGTCTAGATTCAGTGGTTCCCAAACTTTAACACCCCGTGAACCTCTTTCACTAAAATGTCAAGCCTCACAAACCCCCTCCTAAAAATGAATATTTCCAGGGATTTTCTCATTTACCTGAGCATAAATTATAAAAGCAGTGATCTTGGAAATATAAAATTTGTTACACACTACTGATTATTATTATTAATCATTATGTATTTTTATTACATTATGAAAACCACAACACTCTTCCAAGATCTCATTTTCATAACTTGTATCTCTTGGAATAAGCCTGTTATAAGACAAGGCTCCTATATTTCATCAAGGAGTATCAGATATGAAACAGCATGAAGGTGTTTAAGAAGCCAACTCAAAGAGTTCCTCCTACACAAGCATTCAGGTTTTGAGCAGTCCGGGCAAACAAACAAAACTTAAACTTGTTCTTCATAACAATATTAGCTGCCTATTTCATTTTAAAAACAGCAAAAAATATCCACCTCCCTCTCCATTTCTTATAAGGGGTCTTAAGTTTAAATCTCCTCAGTGTGATAGATATGCTTGCTTTGATCTGCTTAGCTCTTGGAAATCCAGGGGCTCTGGGCTGCTGGCCCCGTGCCGGGTCCCTAGGGAAAGCTCTGTCTGCCATTAGGAAATTTTTTCCTGAGAACCCCCTGTAGCATTTTGTGAACCTCCAGAGTTCACAAACCCCATTTTGGGACCACTGGTCCATAAGATAATATCAGAGATGCTTAGTTTTGCAGTTCTCAAACTGTGGATTTGTGTCTCCAGGGGTAACATGCTTGTTAACAGCAAACATGGTTTTTAATTTAATAAGTAATATATAGAGGGTGAGAAATAACAGACCTCAACTCTATTGTCACTCTGCAAATTTGTGTACCCAGTGTCAATCCCTTACCTCTCTCTCGAAAAGTTTCAAAAAGTTCAATGACTAGAAGATTATTGGGGGCAGAATAGATCTGGTCAAGGAGAAGAAGTCTAGAGATAAATGTGAGAATCATGGGACATAGCTTGTTTTGTTAAAATATTGTTTGTTGTTGAAGAAAAAAATCCAGAATACTTAACGTTGTTGTTTTAGTTAAATAAAACAATTTAAATGTCTGCCTGGTGATGTTCTCCTCCTAATACAGCCTGGCAAGAAAATCCTCCAAATGTTACTGATTAACCTGTTGAACTGGAAATAGTTCACCTCCCAATGACTTCATAAATATCTGCTTCAATTACATTTGGTAAATGAAATAACCAATCATTAATTTTCTGATATAGCTGTAAAACTCATCTGAAAAGTTTTCAAAAGAAATCACTGTTTAAAGCTGAAACCTACATCTATCACTGAGTTGTGAAGGTTGTGAGTGTATTAAAGTTAGAACAACCGAATGCACTTTTATGTAGAAAATCATAATTAAATCAAGTCTTCCTGACTAGTGATATAAATCAAATCCATTCTATCTGCTGTGCTCTTGCCCCTGGCACCTTCATCCCCCCCCCCGGGGGGGGGGGGAGGGAATGGGATGACATGACACGACACACAAATGTGTTTGGTGCCAGGTCTGCAAAAAGTTAATTGGGCCCTGCATAGAGCACCCACTGACTTCACCTAGAATTGTGAGTGCTTAGTAGCTTTGAAAAACAAGCCTTTTCCCCATTCTATCTGCTGTGCTCTTGCCCCTGGCACCTTCATTCCCCCCGGGGGGGGGGGGGGGAGGGATTGGGACGACATGACACGACACACAAATGTGTTTGGTGCCAGGTCTGCAAAAAGTTAATTGGGCCCTGCATAGAGCACCCACTGACTTCACCTAGAATTGTGAGTGCTTAGTAGCTTTGAAAAACAAGCCTTTTCCCCTTTCTAAGCCTGAGAGAGGCTGAAAATCTGGCTCTCTTAGGGTTTACTATCACTCTTATCAATAGAGTATCTAGGTACTAAAGTCCCCTATCCAAAAAAGCAGCCTCACTCTTCTGTCAGTGTGTCAGAACCTCACTTGGAATTACTGGGGAGAAGAGTTCAGGCTCCACACCTGTTCAGTCTGTCACCTCTCTAGGAAGACAGCCAGTGATTCACCAGTTGTGGTTCTGATTTAGATACCTGCTGACTGGGTATTGGAATGAGACCAACTCATTTTGGTACAAGGCATCAGCCAGTCTGTCTAGTTTCTGAGCACCTAAAACCATGAAAGGCACACTCCCTGCACCAGAATTTACAAACCAAGAGAAGTAGAATTATTACAGAGATAAGGTTCTCATGTGCACACACGTCGCTTATATTCATTTTTAGTTTTGAATAAATTTCCCCATCCCACATCCAGCCTGCAGCCCTGAACTGTTCACCCCTAGCCCACTGCTTTTCTCTTAGCCTGAATTCCCCCATTCTGTTATCAGAAAATGTTATCAGAAAGCAGCAGCCAAACAGCATGCTCTCTCCACCTTTCACTTGTGTTCAGGGCCACCCACAGGGAGTTGGGTAGAAGAAACTGGTAAAAAGATAGGAACCAAAGAGTAGGTATAAATGGAGTTTTCAGAATGGAGAGAGGTAAATAGTGACGTCCCCCAAGGGGTTGTTCTGGGACCAATCCTATTCAACATATTCATAAATGATCTGGAAAAAGGGGTCAACAGTGAGGTGGCAAAATTTGCAGATGATACAAAACTACAAACGATACTTAAGACCCAGGCAGACTGAGAAGAGCTACAAAATGATCTCTCAAAACTGGGTGACTGGGCAACAAAATGGCAGATGAAATTTAATGCTGATAAATGCAAAATACAGTCAGACCCCGCAATACCACACCCCACGATAATGCGAATCCGTTTATAGCGCGGGGCGCAGCTGGCTCCCAATGTCGGCGGAGGGCACTGCTTTGATGCAGCGGAATCCCGCAATACCACGACCCCACGTTTATCGCGATCGGGTTTCTTTGGATCCGATTGTCGCGGTATTGCAGGGTCCGACTGTAATGCACATTGGAATGCATAATCCCAACTATACATATAAAATGATGGGGTCTAAATTAGCTGTTACCACTCAAAAAAGATCTTGGAGTCATTGTGGAGAGTTTTCTGAAACCATCCACTCAATGTGCACTGGCAGTCAAAAAAGCAATGTGACGAAGTAGGAATACTGTGTGTGTGTGCCTCAGTTTCCCCTATGCATTTCTTGAGCATCTATGTGGAGGGAAAGGAATGTGTAGCTGATGCAAAGCAGAGCCACTGCAGGTGTTAATGGGTGAAGCTGTAACTTGACCCCAGGAGGGGAAGGGAGGTCAGGTGATACCTCTAGCCCGGGAAGAGAGACAAAGAAAAGCAGAAGAGGGGCTGGAGGGGGAGTTGTCAGCTGGAGCCAGGCAGGGAAGGGCAGAGGAGCTATCTCACTCTCTGGCCCCAAGATGGATCCAGCTGAGGGCTCACGCTCACTGTATGGTCTGTGTTAGACCAAATAGAAGTCATCTAATAAACCTGTTTTACTGGCTGGCTGAGAGTCATGTTTGACTGTGGATTTGGGGTGCAGAATCCATGGGCTCCCTCAGGACCCCGCCCAGGCAGGCATGCTGGGGCAAGCACACGGAGGGGCAGAAGTTGCTGAATGCTCCGAGGCCAGACGCAGGAAGGTGGAAGTGGGTACCCGTGAAGCTCCTAGCCTTGGAAACAGGCTGTATATGGAGAAGTCCTGTCTGGCTTCCTAGGGAGCGGTTCCAGACCATCGCCCGGGCACTCAGTGACAAGCAAATACAATGCTGGGAATTATTAAAAAAGGGATAGATAATATGACAGAAAATATCATGTTGTCTGTATATGAATCCATGGTACACCCACATATTTAATATTATGTACAGATATGGTCGCTCCATCTGAAAAAAGATATATTGGAACTGGAAAAGGTTCAGAAAAAGGCAACAAAAATGATTAGAGGTATGGAACGGCTTCCATATGAGGAGAGATTAATAAGACTGGGACTTTTCAGCTGGGAAAAGAGACGGCTAAGGGGAGATATGATTGAGGTCTATAAAATCATGACTGGCATAGCGAAAGTAGATAAGGAAGCGTTGTTTACTACTTCTCATAACACAAGAAATTAATAGGCAGCAGGTTTAAAACAAATAAAAGGAAGAATACTTTCCTTCACACAATACACAGTCTACCTTTGGAACTCCTTGCCAGAGAATGTTGTAAAAGCCAAGAGCATTACAGGGTAAAAAAAGAACTAGATAAATTCATGATCCATCGATGGCTATTAGCCAGGACGGGCAGGAATGGTGCCCCTAGCCTCTCTTTGCCAGAAGCTGGGAATGAGTGACAGGGGATGGATGACTTGATGATTACCTGTTCTGTTTATTCCCTCTGGGGCACCTGGCATTGGCCACTGTTGGAAGACTGGCTACTGGGCTAGATGGACCTTTGGTCTGATCCAGTAGGATCATTCTTATGTAAATAGGAGGCATCAGAAAAAGTCACTGATTTTTGCTCAATCCCAGTTTGAACTAGATTTGAGCCAGCAGACTAAAGGGAAATCTCTAAACCATTATAAGCCCGTGTGTGATAGAGTGCTCCACTCACCACTAGGATGGCACCTCCTCCTGGTCATTCTGGGGAACAGCTCACAAAGTCAATGCCCCTTCCCAGGTTTGCACGCTGTCTCTCAGCCTCTCTCTCTGTGGGTCTGCAGCTCCTCTCTCACTACATGAGCAGCTTCTGCCTCTTTGTGACTCAGTCCTCCAGCCAGGTCATTATGTCCGTGGTCCATTTCCAGGGTATCGAAGTCTTCCTTCAGCAATCCTAGGAAGTCTTCCCATTTTCTGCCATATAGCGCCACTCCCTCAGTGGCTGGACAACCATCCGAGCCCTGCCTCTACTCCACGTTTCAGTTCAGGGAACCTCTAGCCAGCAATCAAGGCCTGTTCCGTGAGCCTTGTCCTAACCCGCTGGCTTCTCCCTCTCTGCGTTTGCCAGCCCAAACACATCTGTGTTAGAATATCAGGGTTGGAAGGAACCTTAGGAGGTCCATCTAGTTCACCCCCCTGCTCAAAGGAGGACCCATCCCCAACTAAATCATCTTCTCCTAGGGGTGACTACAGACTTTCCTTCTTCGAGAAGATAACTGATTTTGCAGACAAAGGAAATCTACCTGGATTTCAGTAAGGCAGTTGACACAGTTCCAAATGGGAAATTATTAGTTAAATTGGAGAAGATGAGGATTAATATGAGAATTGAAAGTTGGGTAAAGAACTGGTTAAAGGGGAGACAACAACAGGTCATACTGAAAGGTGAACTGTCACACTGGAGGGAGTTTACTAGTGGAGTTCCTCAGGGATCAGTTTTGGGACCAATCTCATTTAACATTTTTATTATTAACCTTGGCTTAAAAGGTGGTTGTGTCCTCACAAAATTTGCAGACGACACAAAGTTGGGAAGTATTGCCAATATCGTGTTCCTCCTCACCTGGCCCGACAGGCAGGCTGCTGTGAGGAAAGAAGCCTCTTCTCCTCTTTATCCTCTGCTGACTGCTCCAGCCAGCTCTGTTCTGACACCACAGCAGATCCTGATGAGTAAAAAGCATTATGGCAGCTCCTCTCTGGCAGCATGTATTTTCCGTGGAGAGAAAAAGTCTGCGGGGGACATGAATTTTCTGCACGTGCACAGTGGCACAGAAGTCCCCCAGGAGTAATTATATAAGGCACTGGTGACACTTCATCTGCAATACTGTGTGCAATTCTGGTCTCCCATGTTTAAGATTAATTCAAGCTGCAACAGGTGCAGAGAAGGATTACTAGGATGATCTAAGGAATGGAAAACCAACCTTATGAGAGGAGCCTCAAAGAGCTTGGCTTGCTCAGCTTAACCAAAAGAAGGCTGAAGGGAGATAGGATTGTTTTCTATAAATACATCAAAGGGATAAATACCAGGGAGAGAGAGGAATTATTTAATGTGGACACAAGAACAAATGGATATAAACTGGCCATCAACAAGTTTAGTTGAAATTAGATAATGGTTTCTAACCATCAGTGGAATGAAGTTCTGGAACAGCCTTTAAAGGAGAATTGGGAGGGGCATGGGGGGACCTAACGGGCTTCAAGACTGATCTGGATACCTTTATGGAAGGGATGGTATGATGTGACTACCTACAATGGCACGTAGCTGATCTGCAACTGCTAGCAGCAAATATTGCCAGTGGCCAGTGATAGGAGTTACTACAGAGAATTATTTTCCAGTGTCTGGCTGGTGGGTCTTGCCAGCATGCTCAGGGTCTAACCGATCGCCAGTCGGGAAGGAATTTCCCCCTGGGTCAAATTGGCAGAGCCCCTGAGTATGGTTTCCCCTCCTCTCCCTTCCTCTGCAACATGGGGCACGGGCCACTTGCAGGTTTAAACTAGTGTAAATGGTGGATCCTCTATAACGTGAAGTATTTCAACCATGATTTGAGGACTTCAGTAACTCAGCCAGAGATTATGGGTCTATCGCAGGACTGAGTGGGTGAGGTTCTATCACCTGCCATGTGCAGGAGGTCAGAATAGATGATCATGATGGCCCCTTCTGACCGTAAAGTCTATGACTAACTGTTGAAAGAGAAATGTAGGGTAGCTAGAACTCATCAGAAGAACCTTCAAATGAGACTTTTTGCAATATTTCTGCCCTTTAGATGTGGAAAATGTTGCCATTCCTACAAGTTTAAACCAAACTGAACAAACATGGGTGAGCAAAGTTGGTCACCTAAACAAGTGGCTGCTCCGACCAATGCCAGACAATTATATTGACCTCAGTAACTTCCAATAACAGGCCAGGTGTCCAAATATGGCTTTAATTAAATGGTTTATACAACCTTGTCCTTGGTATTTAAAGTACAAAGGGCTGTGGATCAAAAGTGTAAGAATAGTGTCCTAGAAAGGGATTGTTGCAGCAGAAACCCCTGGAATAAATTTCACCAGTAGAGCTAGATAGCGGAGAAAGTAGCACTAACCTTGCATGACTTGAGCTCTGGGTTCATACGCTTTGTTGTACTCATTGCTATCAAACTTGCATATTTATAAGAACTACAAACCACATCCTAAAACTGAAAGGCCATTTAAAAAAAAAAAAAAGGTTGAAAGTCTGGAGTGGCCACCTACAGGCTGTTGAGGGTAGGACAATTCTCCAGCTCTGTGAACCAATGAACCAATGGCAGACTTTCCTGGTCTAAAGGAACATAGCGTCCAGAATTAAAATTCAAGTGAGTGCTACATAAAAATGTAGATGGCCGCCAAATGTCTATATGAATTTTTCTCCTGAAGTCCAAAGAGCACATGATATGCTAGCTTGGTTCAAGTTACCATGTGGGAAGCATCCCATAGTAGCTAACTCCAAATTTTCCATGCAGAGAAGAAAATAAGCAGAGAATTGTTAAGATCAGAAACCCCATGTCCAGAAAGCTGAGGCATGGCATGAAGAGTGCTGAATAAGTTAAAACCACTTTGTTTTCCTCCTAATCAAGAAATGCCTCACATTGTCCTGACTTTCTGCCCTGCCCCTGATAATCCTGATAAATCTATTCCCCACCTTCTCTATTCCCACTTCTGTTCAACACTTTCCACTCAGAGATTCCATACACTTTTGAAAACCTCATTGAAAAGCTCTACAGCTTGGTTAGCCTTTTTACTAGGCTTAGGGAGTGACTTTTGTACATGCTGAGTTTGTAGTATCTCCCAAAGTAGATCCAGAGACCAGCAAATAGCTAACAAATGCTGGACCTTACCATGAGATCTGCGGGGGTAAGGGGAGTTGAGAGGATGCATATTAGGACCTGAGAGTTGAGTTGAGGGTGAAGAAAGGGGCCACAGATGTGCAGGGAGGGGAGGAGGGAGGATCAAAAGATCTTTAGCCAAACAAATACAAATGGGAAGGTGTGGGGTAGGCACAGCTTCAGTTTCAGTTCATAAGACTAAAAAACTTTTAAAAAGAGTTTCATTTTTCCCACATCCATTTTTTCATTCCCAAAAGCTGTGGGAAGAATCAGCTTCTCTGAAAAGAAATGGGAAGAAGAGACCCGCCAGCAATTGATTTTTTCACTAATTTCATCCCTTTGTTCAGCCTCTTACTTAGCATATTGATGTGCAATTTGTGCTCAGACCTTCTCTTTGCTCAGCTCCTCAGGAACCACTGTGAATTCTCAGCTAGATCTACTAGGAAGGTGGGAGATCTGAAAAGATGTTGAGTAAAAACATATGGTACAGTACAGGACTAAGGACCATTACAATGACTGTACAGGTACTTAATAGAAATACATTAGAACCATGAGGAGGTCTTTGGCGGACTTTAGCCAGATAGCTGGGCAATTTGTAAGTCAGCGTCCATCAAACCCACTGTGCCTGATAGAAACCCTCTTTTTGGGGAGAGTCTAGGACAATTACAGTGAGGCCAAAGTCATCCCTGGTGTGACTACATTGATTCCAGGGATGAATTTGGTGCAATAAACTTGGACAGGGAACCAAATCATACCTGCAAGCCAACTGGAAAGTCAGACTTTGGACATTCAATTGTTAACATTCTCATGAAATGTCAGGCAGTGATCACAGCAAGATCACACGCACCCAGTGAATCAACTCTGAATAGATGATGGTTATTTGGGCAGGGGGGAGTTGACACAAGGGATTTGCATCAACAAAAGCAAAAGAACAGCTGTTACAATCCTGGATGAGCTCCTTGGGGTTAACACTTACTAACTTTGGGTCCCATGCGGTCTTGGCTTGCTGAGGCTGGGCAGAGTTTAGGCTCTGGACCTCTAGGCACAGATTCCAGGTGCAGACCCTATATTTGACACAGTTGTTGGCAGTGGAAGCCCTGTGGTCCTGCAACTAGTGCCAGCTCTCCCAAACCTCCCTAGTAGCTGGGGCATGTGCCTTGAATTCCACCAAAGCTGTGGACCCACTTGTTTTTACTGTTTCCCTCTTTGGGGACCGGGTGACAATGAAAGCCATTAACACAGGTTCTGGAAACAGATTTCTAAACACACACTTTAGTGAGATAAAGCATAAGAGCCTTACAGATACACCTCTACCCCATATAACGTGGTCCGATAGAAGGCGAATTGTGATATGACGCAGTAAAGGAGAGCTCCGGGGGGGGGGCGTGGCTATGTGCTCCTCTACCTCGATATAACATGGTTTCACCTATACTGCGGTACGATTTTTTGGCTCCCAAGGACCGCTTTATATCGAGGTAGAGGTATACAGGCAACAAATAAACCAATGTACATAACAATCTTCCCTTCCATGTCTTCACCACTCTGAGAGCCCTTTGAGATTGGGTCAACTTTTTCAGAGTCCCGAGTCCCTCCTCTCCTCCTTCCTAGTCTTGTCTCCTTGTTCTGGTTGGTAAGAGATACCTACTAAGAGCAAGTCATGTCCTTTCATAACTTCCAGATCATCTATCTTGGACCCCCTAGTGAGCCCCAAAGCTACTATCAGGTGATTCATTGCTTGGTTACCGCACACTTCAAGTCCAGACAAGAAAAACTAGATTCTTACAGCTTGGCCACCCTCATTAGCCTAGTCATTATATTGCCAGGGCAAAGTCATTCATCATTAGTGACCTTGATCATGCTGCATTATTCACCCTCTCTCAACACCTCATGAAATTCCAGTCCAAGATAGAGGCAAAAAGGACATCAGAGAAGGCCCAGGTCTCACAAAACAAAATGGAGTTTGCAGTTCAACATCACTACTGTAAGAGATCCGCTCTTCCCCCACGTCACAAACAGGCAGGAGACTCTTCTTCTGTGGCTCCCAACAGTGCTCTTTATTCACAGTGCAAGCCCCACCACCAATATACAGCTTCACAGGTTTCAGGACAGCTCAGGCCCAGCCCTCACTTGGCTGGCCTCAGGAATAGTTAGCTCAGCTACTTTCCTCAGCTCTACTCCCTTCCCGGTACCTTCTCGGTCTCCTTCTCTCTCCACACTACCAGCTCCTCTACCACACCACCACCACCCTGGGCTTCCTCCCTGGCAGGCTTTTATCCCTTGAGGAGGCTGCCAGGTGCAACCCATTAAGCCTGAGCCCTCTGCAGCCCAGGTGGCTGATTAGCCTTCCCTTGCAGGGAAGTTTGCAGAGGCTTCCCTGCTCACTTAAAGGGGCAGCAGGGCTGGGTCAGGCCCACCCTGCCACACTACATGTAGACATACACTAAGTCACTAGTAAAGGAGGCAGTTATACATCACCATACACAGGTAAAGGAGAAAGTGAGAGCTAATGAATCAAGGCTTCGGTACATCTTTGGCCTGGTAATTTTTTTAAAGAAATGATCTGCTGTAGTATGTGTAAGCAGTGATGGAGAAGAGAGGGTGAAGTGTGATTATGAAGCCACAGGACCAAAACAAACAAATATCACTTTCAAGTGCAATATCCGTTCTTGTGGCAAAAGAGAACTATGCCTGTGCGAGCACAAGTCACTCACAGAGCATCTGATTAGCTTCCAGCTGCACTGTGCGCAGGCCATTTGCTCAAAATTTGGATCATGTGCTCGATTTAAACAGGGATAGCTCTGTCTGGACTAGGCTCCAAAGAACAAAAAAGTAGAATGTTGACATGATACATAACTGAGAATTGCTGGCTTACCTCTGACACTTAAGGTTTTGACAGACGTGAAACATTAAAATAGGATAAGTTTCCAATATTCTAGCTGAAGTGACAAAGAGTCCTGTGGCACCTTAAAGACTAACTAAAGTATTGAAGCATAAGCTTTCATGGGCTAATACGGGAGAGAGAGCAATATAGGGAGAGAGAGCAATTATTTAATGTGGACACAAGAACAAATGGATATAAACTGACCATCAACAAGTTTAGTTGAAATTAGATGGTGGTTTCTAACCATCAGAGGAATGAAGTTCTGGAACAGCCTTTAAAGGAGAATGCCCTTTTCACGAGCTATCCCCTTTTCACATGAACTTCCCTATGCTCAAAAACTACTGTGTAAAGGAAAGTATGTTTTCAGCTTTCCAGATGACCAGCCTTGGCAATGCTGACATCATACGGCTTGGAGCTTTTAATTGACAAAGATCATTGTTTTGGTGACAGCCATCCTCTAAGTCTCCAAGCTGCCATCTGTTTGGACTTCAGGGATTACTGAACATAGGGGAACAGGAGCCATGGCTCCACCACTTTTTACCGGCCATAAAGCTGAGCGACAGGGGGAAAGAGACAAAGAGGAGCGAGTGGGAGGCAGGGTCTTGGGGGAAGAGGCAGGGCCTCAGGGAAAAGAGATGGTGCGAGGGCAGGGCCATGTTTCAGGTGCTGGTGGCTCCCCCATCTTTAAGTGAGTTTCGGGGGGGGGGGGTCCCGGGCCAAGTCACGCAGTTTTTAAAAGATTAAAGTTGTGGGCCTACTTGTGTGCACACTTGAAGATAAGGTTACTCACCCTGTGCAGTTCTTTGCTAGCAGTATCTCTTTGTGCCCTACACAGCCTCGTGCCCTGCACCAAGCCTATAGAGAGCTGTGCAGGCAAACTGCCCTTACTTTCATCTCTACTGCAGAATCCCACAAAGGAAGGTCCAAAAGGAAGTTCTTTGGAATGAACTCCAGGATACAGCCCCAGTTCAGAGCTGCCAGATCTCAACAGGGAGAACGGGGGACGGCAAACGGGTGAGTTTGAGGCGGGAAAGGGGATCCCCCTACTGAACAAACAAGGTGCAAGTACTAACTTTGGGGTGAGTACGTTTGCTTGGCTGTTTGCTTTTCAGGTTGTTTCCATTCTTGCAGTTACTAAGTCAATTGGGATTGTGTGTCTGGGGACTGTTTGAGCCTTTGTTCCCGATCATCCTTGTGTTATTTCTTTATATTCCTACAAAAAGTGGAAATTAGGTCAAATTACAAAGGATGAATATAAAGAAATAATTCAAATATGTAGGGACAAAATTAGAAAGGCCAAGGCACAAAATGAGATCAAACTAGCTAGAGACATAAAGGGTAATAAGAAAACAAATACATTAGAAGCAGGAGGAAGCCTGCATTTGGGAGGAAGCCTGCATTTGGGAGGAAGCCTGCATTTGGGAGGGGAGGGAAATAATAGAAGAAAATATGGAAATGGCAGAGGTGCTTAATGACTTCTTTGTTTTGGTTTTCACCAAGAAGGTTGGTGGTGATAGGGTGTCTAACATAGTGAATGTCAGTGTAAATGAAGTAGGATCAGAGGCTAAAATAGGGAAAGAACAAGTTAAAAATTACATAGACAAGTTAGATATCTTCAAGTCACCAGGGACTTGTGAAAATGCATCCTAGAATACTCAAGGAGCTGACTGAGGAGATATCTGAGCCATTAGCAATTATCTTTGAAAAGTCATGGAAGATGGGAGGGATTCCAGAAGACTGGAAAAGGGTAAATATAGTGCCAATCGATAAAAAGAGAAATAAGGACAACCCAGGGAATTACAGACCAGTCATCTTAACTGCTGTACTCAGAAAGATAATGGAGCAAATTATTATGCAATCAATTTGCAAACATCTAAATGGTAATAGTGTGGTGAGAATTTTATGCTTAGCATGTGCATTCTGTTTTGGTAACTGTTAATAAATAGAGAATAAAGATTTTACTGTGTAAGGTTCTTTCACTGGTATGCCCTGAGCCCAGGACATTATGGGTGGGTGCCTTTCAGCTGGAGTCCAAGGAAGGGAAAGGTAAATTGGGGTGCCTAAATCAATGGGGTTATGCCTTGAGCCCATGGAAAGGTAAAGATGGGGGTCCAAATATGTCCTAGAGGGACATATTTGGAAGAACAAGAGTTACTGCTCAGGGTGAGTAACCTTATCGTCTTCTTTGTGTACTACTTCAGATAACTCCAAAGCAGTATCTCCTCAGGGAGGAGTAAACTTCAGAATTGGGTCCAGAACTGAAGATAAAACCACACTGCCAAATCTAGAGGCATGGACCAAGGCACAGTGCTAGGAGAAGATATGTATTGAAGACGGTGTAACGGCTCTGCAGATCTCAGATAAAGAATGGGGAAGATTCGAATCCTTGACAGGCTCATCAAAACTGATGTTTTGATGCCAGCTGAGTATTTGGGCCAGGAAGATGAGTGATTCTCTCTCTCTCTCTGAATCAATGTTTCTTTCTGGGGGGTTCAGTGGGTCTTTGGAACCCAGAGAATTGAACCAGACAGGAATTTTCTTTTGTTCATAAGGGTGTAAATTCCCATGCATCACAATGTGGCCACAGAGCCTTTCAAGGCATGCAGGGACATATCTGTTGCCTCTTAAGACAACTTCGGACTATCAAAGGGTCTTCTACAGTGCTCCGGACCTCTCTGGGAAAACCGGACAGTTGGAGCCAGGACATTCTGTGCATAACTGATGTTGCCATAGAAATGGAATATACAAAGCGGTCTGCTGCATCTAGGGCTGCTTGAAGGGATGTCCCGGCCAGTAATTGTCCCTCAGCAATGATGGCCTGAAATTGCTCTCTTTGCACCAATGGAAGGTGCTCCATAAAAGCAGTAAATTTTTTCTAAGTTGTGTAATTACAATTTGCCATGATCTCTTTGTAATTCACTCTCTCAAACTATAGGGTAGCAGATGAGTAGGGCTTCCATCCAAAAAGGTTTAAGTGCTCCAGGTCTTTGACACACAGGGTCACCTTGGTGTGGGTTGAGTCCCTTATTCATCCACCACCAAAGAATTGGGTGTCAGGGGGAGGGGCTGTGAGAGAATAAAAAATTTGGAGTCCTAGGTGGGGACATAGTATTTTTCTTTGCGTGTTTATTACTTAGCGGTATGGTTGCTGTGGTCTGCCAAAAACTGTCTTCGCTGGACACAAAAGCACCTCATCGATAGTAACACAACTCCGGAGCATGATGCCGGCTGCAAAATGTCCAGCAACTTATGTTGTGATTCTTTGACCTCTTCAAGTGGCGTCTGCAGAACATTTGCCACCTGTTTTATGTGGTCCTGGGATTGCTGGAAATCATTGGCCACAAACAGTGGTGGAGGTATATGGAGGTGACAAGGATATAGAGGCTGGAGTGGTATCCTCTTTATCTGCCCTGGCATCCTGCTCCTCAAATATGTTATCCTGAGGAATGGGCCGGAGTGAAGGGGATTGTGTGTGTGTCTCTCTCTCTCCTTGGTGGGCAAGACTTGGAGCCTTGGAAAATTGTCGTCTGTACTGACAGTAAAGCTGAGTCCTACAGTACCAGTCTGGAAAAATGTTTCTCCTTGCTTTCTTTGTCATGTCTGTATGGCTCTGAGCCACAGTCAGAGTTGTGTTTGCCTTGGAACTTCCAGGCTTTCCAGCCCTGCTGGTACTGGAGAAGTCCTTTGCCTCTACCATACTGAGTTGAGACCTGTGAGAGATCTTTTAGGAGGAGGTTACTTAGGAAGTGAGTCAGAGCTCCTCTACTTATGACCTTTCAATGAGGTCTCTGGAACCTTTCCCTGACCAGGGAGAGGTGAGCCAAGGTCAAAGGGGTATTGCCCAGAGACCAGTGTTCAGGGGGGTTCTCCTCACCTGGCTCTGAAGCGAGCTTAAGGGAGCGCTCCATCATTAGTAGCCGCAACTTAATCTCCCAGTTTTCCTTGATTTGGATTTAAGGGCCAGACGTAAGTTACACTTCTGAGGCATGTGACTCCCCGAATGCATTAGGGTGGGTGTCACTAACTGGGCAAGCTTCCGGCAAGCGAGGCAGCATTTCAACCCCAGTGAGCTGAGTATGCCCTTCCAATAAAGGCAAGACTCCCAGGGGGAGCGGAGAGAAACAAAATGGATCGTCTCAATTTAGCAAATCTAGAACTAAACTACAACAAGGAGAATTTTTCATTGTTAGCCCCCCAACATTTATGTCCCGGCACGTATTTTCTTTCATGGCTGGGAATGATTTGCCATATGGCTGTCATATAGTTAAAGTGCTGAATCGCTATAAAAGTATATTTAAATGGAAGTGCAGTTCTTGTGAACACTTGTACCCACAAAACCCACAACCGGTGTGAAACTCATTCTGTTCCATTCCGTACTCTCACAAACCCGTGGCTCCGATGTATTAATAACACTTAACCATTTCTTAACTCACAGTATGTGTTCCAAGACCTGTACAGTCACAGGTGCCATGAAAAACAGTGGGACATTGTATCCCAAAAATTAAATACTCCAGGGCCAACATGTGAAATAGTCCCTAAATCATTTTGCATATGAAGGACTGCACATAAAGGGATTAACCCCTTAATATGTTAACTTCAGGCGCTCTCTATCCAACCCATCTTATCTGAAGCCTTCTGAACTTTGAAAGCAACAATGGCCAGAGTATCTGGAGGACTAGAGGACCTTCACTAGGAGAGGCATCACTCTGTTCCTGCTCTCGCTTCACATGCATCTCTGGGCAGGGATAGGAGAACAGAGACACCGACTAGAAAAAAACACAGTAACTGAAATTGGTAGCCGTCACCATTATGTGAGAGGGCATATAGTTGCATTTCAACTACCTGAAAGGGGGATCCCAAAGAGGATGGATCTTGACCAGAGGTGGGTTAAACTACAGCCCTTGGGCCACATCCAGCCCAAGGGACCATCCTGCCTGGCCCTTGAGCTCCTGACTGTGGAGACTAGCCCCAGCTCCTCTCCTGCTGTCCCCCATCCAGCTTGGCTGGCTCAAGGAGGGAAGCTTCCAGTCCTGCCACTCTGAGCTGCATGGTAAGGGGGCAGAGAGATTGGATAAGGGGCAAGGGTTCCTGGGAGGGGATGGATGGGCCAGGAGTTCTGATGGGGGCAGTCAGAGTGCGGGGAATGGATGGGGGTGGGGGCCAGGCTGTTTGGGGAGGCACATCCTCCCTTCCCAGCCCTCAATACAGTTTCACAACCCTGATTGGCCCTCAAGCCAAAAAGTTTGCCCACCCCAATCTAGACTGTTCTCAGTGGTAGCAGATGACAGAATAAGGAGTAATGGTCTCAAGTTGCAGTGGCGGCAGGTGGTGTAATCTCCTTCCTTAGAGATCTTTAAGGCCTGGCTTGACAAAGCCCTGGCTGAGACGATTTAGTTGGGGATTGGTCCTGCTTTGAGCAGGAGGTTTGGACTAGATGACCTCCTGAGGTCTCTTCCAACCCTGTTATTCTATGATTCCCCTGAGTTAGCCGCTCCAGACACAGCAACCCTTCCTGGACCTCCGCAGCCCAGTCTGATTGTTCTGGTTTAGACAAATATTACAAAAACAGCTATTAATCAAAAATGTTCCTTGAGGACCTTATATTTAGCCCTGACAGATTTTCCCCAGCTGCACATTCACCAGGCTGCGGTGTTTGGGTTCTCCTTAGCTTCCTTTTGACTGAGTAGGCAATAGCCTTATATCTAGTCTTGGTTCTCTGGCATGATTCCAAGGACCAGACTCTCTATTACCTCTTCAAAAAGACGGGACCCTGACCCCAGTTCCCTTAGGTCTCCAGGACCACTGCTGACCCCCAGATTCCCCAATGGTGTAAGCAAACCATTTCCCAACCTTGCGGATTCTTTGCATTTACACTCCACCTCTTCCAGGACACATGGTAGTGGAAGCAGACAGACACAGATACTTTGTAAGGCTTCCAAAATCCAATTGCTTTTTACTTTAGCTAGCACAAGAAATAGACAAATCTAGACAAAACAGTACAGCTGTATGCATTTCCCTGTCTCAGTTTCCTCCCTGCTTGAGCATTCTTTGGTTTTAGGTCAGAGTCCTCGACGGAATCCAGGATCCCTCCTCCTGCACATGGCTTCTTCTCTCAATCATGGAGCCTTTCTCTGCTGTAGTCAGGTTCCCTCTTCCTCAGATGGACCCCTCTGCCATGAAAGCATGCCCCTCTGCTCCTGCCCAAGCTTCCTTGTCTCTGCGAGTCTCTCCATCCAAGTTGCTCAAGGTACTTCTACACAGCAAGACCCCATCAATGTAGCAAGTCTCAGAGCCTGGGTCAACTGATTCCCCTCAACAGGTTTTAGAGCCCAGGCTCCAGCCCATGCCTGAACGGCTACCGTGCTATATTTAGCCCTGCAGCAGGAGCCCAAGACCACTGAGGCTTGCTGCAGTAGGGTTTCTTTGCTGTGTAGACACACCCTTTGATTTCTGTTTCTTTAAGATCCAACATTAACACCTGATCTCTTTGTTCTGCTTGTGTGAAAATCCCACTGTCCCAAACCCTAGTCCCCACGCAGTGAGGTTGGAGAAGATTGGATTTACCTATGTGACCATTTCATCAAGATTTAACAACTCTCCACTGTCCCTGATCCAGGGGATATGTGACACAGTCCAACACCATATGGCTGACTCCATATACATGGAGGGATTCAATGATACAACAATTTCATCAGATCAACCAGAAATCATAAATTGTACAGATTACAAGCCATCACGTCCTCATCCTCTTTCTGCTTTCTCTTTGCTCTGAGCATCCCTACGGTTGCGGGAAGACTCCCTCTTTAAGGAAAGAGGCTTTACTCACTTGGGATAAATTCAAAGGAAGCAAGTTGATAGTTTAGTAAAACATTTTAATGTCATTATCTCAATCCTTTGTTCTTAAGACTCCTCCTTTCCTACAGAGTTTGCAAGACTGAAGTAAAACCATAGAAGAGCAATAAGTAAAGACATAGACTGCTATAGAAAGCCAGCTTTCATTGACAGCAACAAGAAAAGATTCGGCATTGTTGCAAACAAAAATCAGGCACTTACATCATGATTAGTAATTAACTGGAACAGAATGGAAGACACCAACAAGTGATTTGTAATATGTTCCCAGAGTAAGAACGAAAACTATTGGACGCAAAATCTTCATCTTCTGTGGCATCAGACGATGGAAAATGGAGTCTTCCAGCCCATATTAGAAAACATGATCACATTAAGGCCTATTTAAAAATTTCTCTCTTTAAATTTGCATTCGGTAGTCGGTTTCATTGCGACACTGTGTCACATCACAGCTCCATGGATGTTCCATTTAGACAGCAATGACACACTCGGGCCCTGATGTAATCCCACTTGCACTACTGTAAGTTAGAAGCAACTCCCTTAAAGTCTAGTGTTTGACCAGTTTACACTGCTTTAAACATGAACAGTTTATTGAGTTCACACTAGCCATCTGAACCCCTGCAGTTTTCCTTCACGACCACTAAAACTGCTTTAAAATGTTCTAAACGTTTTTTGGAAAGAAAATGCCTTTTTGATTATGCGGATTTACCCCTCTGCTTTTGTCAACATTTTCAAGTTTATGTAAAACAACAACAACAACAAACCAGTTTGTGGGGTCAGGGGGTTTACAAAGAAAAATAATTTTAGTTTTTGTCAATTTTTATCACAACTCTTGTGTTATTGGGTATTTTTCTAAGAGCCTCCATCAGGCTCAGGTTTCATTAAAAGATGTCTACCCTCATGGTTGCAGAGAAAAACTTGAAAATGTGACTCCAGTGTACCTCAAAGACCCAAAAACCAGAAGCCAAAACGGGGAAGAGGGAGGGGGAGAGTTGTTTTTTCTTAAAGTCTCATGATTACACCAATATCATGATTTTTGAATGTTGAAGTCAGGCAACACTGTAACTGGTTCAAAAACCCTATTTGTGGATTTGTTTTGTTAATTCCAAAAGGACTTTGGGCCAATGCAGGGGAGTCAGTGAGTTAGCCTAAGGAGAAACTGAGGCAGGCCTATGACAAGAAGCCACTTGCTAAACATCCATATCAGCGCAGTTTCACCATTTCTGTTGCAAGGTGCTTTAGGACCTTACCCCACAATTCCGGTCACAGGTCCCAGAAGCAGCAGATTCTGGGAGAATTCTAAAGGTCACTGGGAAGGTTTCTAAAAGGGGGAGTGGAGGAAAAAGGACTGACCATGCTGGCAGTAAGCTACTGCAGGCTGAAACAGTAGCCACACTAACAAGGTATTTAAGCCTGGAGGAAAACAAGTCAAATCCAAATGGTACTTGGCACGTACAAACCCTTTGGATACTTGTTTGTGGACATTAAATGTTTATAAATATGGTAATGGGGCAACTCCATTCTTAGCAAGGTAAATTTCTCAGTTTTCACAAGAGATGGTAAAATGACTAGTTTAAGAGGTTCCTTTTCATGCAGTCACAGTTCCCAAAGCTATCGGTTTACTAAGACTTTGATGTTAAATATTATCTTCCATCTAAGTCAAGTCTCATGCACAACAACTTATTCTAAGGCTAGAATCTTCACTTTTAAAAGAGTATCTCCTGTTAGCAAACAGCTATGCTTTCAGTGCTTTGAAAAAATGCCCATAGTTAAATACACTTAGCGATTTTTAACACTGATTTTCCCCCTGAAGAATGTAGGGTTTGAGGGTGTGGGGAAGAAAAACAGGAGATGGCAAGGGGACAGATTCCTAAATATTCATAGCGGGTCCAGCCATAAATCTTTAGTGAACAGCTTCCAGGTGTTGCTTTCATACTGAAGTGTTGCATTGATGTCAGGCTTGTCTACAAACTCTATGGCACATTTCTGAATGCCACAAGGAGACTGCTCCAGTTCCAACACTGTGATATTGTTTGGTGACGATGAAACGAGGATGTTGCTTGGAACAAATAGGGTCACTTGAGGACCACGGACTGGCCAGTAACGACCAAGGTTAAAGCCATTGATCCAAATTTGTCCCTGCCAAAAGAGAAACAAAACAAAAAAAAATTGAAGTCAAATACAAATTATTACAGTAATAGCTTATTTAACCTCTACCATTCTGAGGACAGGAATTGAGCCGTCATGCTTCATACAATGAAACACTATATTTTGATCAGGCTAAAACATGCTGGGATTTAAATCTTCATCAAAACATACTTTAAAAACAGGTCAAACCATCATAGTTCCTTGATTAATTAAAAACAGTGTCAACACTTAAAAATGAGATGTTCGAAAAAAATATACCTTTACTAAAAAATGAAGACTTGCAAGCCAAGAAAATAAATTAGCAGTATCCATAAAAGACCAAGGAGACAGAGCACAACTGTGCCCCAGACCTGCCAATATTTCTTGGGAAGCTTGAAAAAGTGACTCATGGCAAGTTTAACTGGAGACATTTGGGACCAACAGAACTTCTGGATGTTGAGTTTGTGTCTCACCTGAAGCCATTTTCTGCAGAGCTCTGTGAAGCTCAACGTTTTAGTTGCCAGGAGCTTCTGGAAACCCTTCCCTTTGGTTTTATTTCATGAGGGAGCTACGTAATGTCCTCCCCTCTCCCAGCCCTGAATTTTGCTTTAAGTATCAAATTAAAACAAACCTGAAAATAAAATTATTTTTCCTTAAAGGAGGGGAGAGGGGACTTGTTGAAAAAGGGCACTGAAGAAAGGTCTGAGAGTTTTTGTGCAAAAAAAGTAATTTATTTGCAGCTTTTCTCGGATATCAGAAATTCAGACATTTCCTATCCTCAAAGTCTCTATGGCAACAGGAGAACTTGATAAATTACATCACGAAAGAGAAACCTGAGCAACTGCGAAGAAAAAGAGTCATTTTAGTTACACTGTTAAACTCCGTTTCTGGTGTGTTTTGTTGTTGTTTGGTTAAAGTCAGGTTTTAGTGACCACCAAGAATTAGGAGAAAAAATAATACTCGTTACAGTTGAAAGACCCAGATGGCATCTGGTAATGCAAGATCTCTCACAAGCATCTGAGACGTTCAAGAAGCCCTCTTGCAAAAAGAGGGATGATGACATTGCTGATGTTTCTAACGTTAAAAAAAACAAAACACGCTCATGAAAGAAAGCCTTTCAAAAAAATTAATCTTTTAAACATATCCTAAAGCAACAAAAAAAATACTCCCAAGCTAATTATTTTTAGTAAAGAAAAAGCTTTGCAAGTCATCTTTAAAACGGTGACATTTCATACCATTTCAGTGGAATTGTAAATGGATCCACATTCACTCAAAACTGAACCTCTGTTCATGAACGTTTTGACTGATCTGGGCTGTTTTGTGTTCATAACAAAAATAAAAGTTCCATGTGTTTTTGAGGTTTAACATGCCACACAGCTCCAGTCTCTCATGAACGCCCTTTCTGTGTTAGTCAGCTACAGGCTCAGAACACTGGGACTTCAATGGACAAGAATTCAACAGAGCAGGTGAATTAAATAAGCATCCATTTTTCCCCATATAAAAATCCTTAGCAGTTAAGACTAGGTGAAAAAAAAATAAGATGCATGGCACAAAGGCAGAATGACGACTAAATAAATAGGTTTCTAAAAGGCATAGGGGAGGTAGGATTTTAACAGCAACATTGGTGGTTTCTGAAAAATTTAGGGTAGGTGAAATTGCAATTAAAAATTAAAGGCAAGGAAAATGTAGCAAAGTCTCTCAAACAGATCATTAGGAGAATATTAAAAAGAAAAAGGTTATATTGCAGTTGTGCTTCTGTAAATTCATTTAAAATCTTTATATGTCAATTTATATCAAATTCATAATTTTTCTCAAAGAGACAGTAAATTTGCAAATGAGGGTGAGTTGAACTTTCCATTTGCCTCTGTGGCCTGAGATCTTATCTTGCTCGGTTCTGCCAAGGTGTTAATAAACTTCAACCCCAAACATTTTTTTAATCAAATGAATCTCATTTTGTGGCTTGTTTTTGCGGTATGTAGGGGGGGAAAATATTCTGCCTCACTGCTTTGCTTCTGTGATCGTTTTAGGGTGAAAGATGGCATTAGAATTGCTGTAAGTTACTGTTCCACATGCAAGATGAATTCATTACTATAATGTAAAATATGCTCTAGCTCATGGAGAACTTGTGGGTTGGTGCAGGACTTAGTGGGGGAAATTCCAAGACCTATTCAGAAGGTCAGATGAAATGATCATAATGGTCCCTTCTGGTATTTAAGTCTGACAGTTTACTTCATACAATTTCTTGGAAAATATGAGCTCAAAGGTTAATTTCCAAGGAGCTGTCTTAAGTTTATAGATCATGTATGCAGCATGGTTTTGAAATCATATTTTCATCTATGCCCCCAAATCTACTTATTTATAACATCTATATAGACTAAATAACATGTTATACAAAATAAAAACAGAAGAACCAGCAATTAGAAATGGAAAACTTCCTTTATATGACTAGATAGCAAACTAGAAACTTCTGCTGAGTTGTGAACAACGATCTCAACTAACCCTTTTTAAACCAGACAATTAAGTTCTGCAACAGACCAGAGTCTCTAAACCACTGTGGGTTTTAAAATAAAAAAAAGATACAGCACAGCAACAACTTTGCACTCGGTCAATTAAAGCCTGTGCAATTTTTTAGGAGGAAATTCAATACCACTGACAGGTGCTAGATTGCCCGTCTTAGACTTTTATTAAACTTTATCTTTTGTTGTTTTATATAAAATATTAAAACATATATAATACAAGCACAAGACAGAAACAGCATATAAATAACAAAATACAATATTCACTATTTCTAAAAACTGGAAAAAAACCAGTCACAAAATACAACCTGTAGAGATTATGCAGGGCATCGATTATTAAAGTGACTAAATAGATAAATAAATGAGACACTAACCTAGGAGTACTGCGGACTAATATATACTAAACTGCAAAAATATGCAATAGTTTCATGAGTAACCAGACATCCTCAGATTGTTTCTAAGCATTTCTATTAGACAGAGTCATTTTGACCATTAATGCAGTAATAGAGAACTCACTAAGCCAGTCTATATACAACTAAGGAAGCAGAGCGCCATTTTCTCAAAATAACTCTTTTGGCCACTAAATATAGTTACTGCAATCCATTTCTTAATGTTAGTCTTACAATTTTTTTTTTTTTTAATTTCAGGTGCACTGTATGAAAGAAAAAGCCTGCCAGCGTATTGATGACTGACCTGCACAGTACCCTGATGAAGCACAGAGCTGCAGCTATCACTCATTTGGAGGGAGGTACTTTTATTTTGTCTTATTTTCATAGTGATTTTAAAATCTCACTCACAATGAACGATTGCTACTTGTTTTCAATGATGTTTTAAAATTTTACTCATTCAAACCAAGATGGCCCAATAATGGCTATGAAATATGCAAAAATTTCATAGCAGAAAACTATTTTCAACTTCTACCAATACTATATTATTTTGAAGGCTCCTGTGTACTTGATAAAAATGTCAGAAAAACCCTTACAGTCCTTCATTAACAAATTAATGGGTATGCATATATAGTGTACCATAACATTGTATAGGGTGGGTATGTGGCATCTTTGGCCCTGGTACAAATTCTACTGAAGTTTCAGGAATCTCTCAAATCACATTAATGTCATTCGGGGCAAAGACAGGTAGTTTCCATAACCTTTCTAAGGAGCATTAGGTGTTCGCACTTTTAAATGTTTCTGCTGCAAACAAAACCCTTGGATCTAAGTTCATCCAAAATTTGAGAGTTCGTACATTTTGGAATCCAAATCGGAATTTAGCAATTGGCCTGTGTTTCGATTTGTGGGATAAACAAACGTCCTGGAACCTACGAATGGCCTGAACTTTGAAGAGTAAAAAATCAAGATCCACATTTTCTTTTATAAAGAGACATCATTGTGGTCATTCTGCTTCCTTCTTTGTAAACAAATCTCACCCTACCTGCCCTTCTCTAGGTGCGAGATTAGCTCCAAATCAACAATCAGCAACTGGTGTATCTGCAGCCGTGCAAAGCCCAAGTGTTGCTATGGAAAGCCATGACTTGCACCAGTTGGCTGTGCAACCTTCAATCCATGCAAATCACTTATTTTCTTGACCACAACTGGGGCTTGTGCTGGTGCTGAATCCGAAGATAGCTGGGGCTTACCCAGTTCAGCATTAGGCATCTCCACAGATCCAGTTTCCCCTCTCAGTCACCCACAGGCTTGTGGGTTGCTGCAGGGCTCGCATAAAGGAGTCTTTACTGCATTGCAGCACTGCGGTGACTTGGCTCTCTGCCTAAGTCAGAGTTTATTTTTGATGCTCCAGAAGTGGTAAAGTCCAGTGGCAACACATAGTCTGCTGCCCTACACTCTTTCAGGTCACAGCAGTTCCCTCCGAGGGTCTTAGGCGACCTTCAGCCCTTCCACTAGGCTCAGAACCTGTCTCTAATTAATCTTGCCACATCTCATACAAGCAGCATAGAAGGGGGCCAATGCCCCACCCCCTCCCAGGGCTGGCAACAGAAATTTGGGGGCCCCCTACTTTGATAGTTTGGGGGCCCCCCAGCCCAGCCGGGGGGCCCCCCAGCCCAGCCGACAGCGGATGGGGGCCCCCCCAGCCCAGCCGCCCCCCCCCAGCCCAGCCGACAGCGGATGGGGGCCCCCCCAGCCCAGCCGCCCCCCCCCCCCCAGCCCAGCCGACAGCGGCTGGGGCCCCCCTCAGCCCAGCCCAGCCGGCGCTCCCCTCCCCCCAGCCCAGCCGACAGCAGATGGGGGCCCCCCCCAGATCCCAGTCCCCCCCCCCCCCCGCCGACAGCGGCAGGGCCCCCCCCCCCAGCCCAGCCCAGCCGGCGCTCCCCCTCCCCCCCCCCGGCAGTGAGAGCTGCGTGAGCCGCCCTTTCTCCCCCTGGACAGTGCTGCTGCCGCCGGCCGGGCTCACAGCTCCTGCCGGGGCCAGGCTCGCTTGTCAGGAGGAGAGCCGTGCCGCCTCCCCGCCCCTTCCCCGCTCTCCAGGTCCAGCGACAAGGGGAGACGACAACGGGTACAGCTGTGTACCGGGGCCCCCCTAAAGTCGGGGGGCCCGGTTCAGCTGTACCCGTAGTACCCCCCTGTCGCCGGCCCTGCCCCCTCCTAAGGTTCCATCTTATAACTGGACTATGTGCCCTTACTCACTCAAGCTCTAGGCTCATCCTTCAGTTTTCCCCAGGCCATATTCTTCCAAAAGCCGTTCTCCAACTTCCCCTGTAGATAAACCCCCTTCCCAGGGGCTCTCAGCTGAATCTTCTCATAGCAGGCTTGTGCTCCTGGCAATCTTGCTCCCCAGGCCTTCTGCCTGGGAACTCGGGGGAACCTTCCCCCTGCACATGCTTCCTCCCCACCTCCACTGTCATAGAATCCTAGAATATCAGGGTTGGAAGGGACCTAGAGAGGTCATCTAGTCCAACTCCCTGCTCAAAGCAGGACCAATCCCCAACTGAATCATCCCAGCCAGGGCTTTGTCAAGCCTGACCTTAAAAACCTCTGTAGCAGGGTGGCGACACACCCCTGCAGCGCCTCCTGCTGGTCCGTCTGGGAATTAGCTCTTCCAGTGTCCAGAGTGCCCTCTGCAGGCTGATGTCCCGCTTGCTGCTGGCCCTGTGTCCCTCCCGGACCCCGGTGCCTTCTTCCCAAGGGGTCTGCACCCCTGCAGTACCCACACAGTCTTGGTGTCTCCCCCCGGGGAACCCCCACCCCCTATCCCCACCTTGCCTGTCTAGGCAACTGCCAGTCTCCACTTGCCCCCGTTCTCTGGGGCAGACTGCAGTATCATTGCTTCTCATCACTGGCAAGTGGGGGTTGGCCTGCTGCTTCTGCCTCTGTAGCCCTCGGCTGCCCCCTGCAATCCCAGTACCCTTTGCTGGGCCTTCACCTAGGCCCTGCAGCCTGGGGGTTTCCAGGCAGGAGCTCCCCCAGCTCCTCTAGCCTTGCCCCAGCCCTGCTTCACTCTAGGTACCTTGTCAAGCTCCCAGCAGCTTCCTCAGACAGAGGAGACTCTCTCTCCCTGGACTCCAAACTCTGAGCCCCTTTTATCAGGGCCAGCTGGGCCCTAATTGACCCAGCCACAGCTGTGCCTGCTCAGCCCTCAGCTGCCCTCTGTTGCAGCCCTCTACCAGGCTGCCTTTCTAATGCTACAGCCCTTTGCAGGGCTGTTTTAACCCCTTGTTGTCTGGAGTGGGTCAGCCGCCCCACTACAACCTCTAAGGAAGGAGATTCTACCACCTCCCTAGGTAACCCATTCCAGTGCTTCACCATCCTCCTAGTGAAAAAGTTTTTCCTAATATCCAATCTAAACCTTCCCCACTGCAACTTGAGACCATTACTCCTTGTTCGGTCATCTGGTACCACTAAGAACAGTCTAGATTCATCCTCTTTAGAACCCCCTTTCAGGTAGTTGAAAGCAGCTATCAAATCTCCCCTCCGTCTTCTCTTCTGTAGACTAAACAATCCCAATTCCCTCAGCCTCTCCTCATAAATCATGTGCTCCAGGCCCCTAGTCAAAGTGCTCTATTGGCGCCCCTTATGTACTTTGGATGGTCACTTGACTGTCACCCCCCAGGACTCATTCCCCTCAGCTAGGGAGAAATTCCGGGCCTGTCTACACACAAAATTGTACTGCTCTAACTATGGGACAGAGCCTTGCAACCCAACCTAAACCCAACAGGACCTGACTATAAGTGTGGGGCTCGGGTTGGGTTGGAAACCAGCCCACACTCCCAGGCTCGGGTCAGCTCCAATCACTTCCTCCTGCTGCGGGGTTGGCACGGGGGCAACTGCATGCTCTGCTTCTGCCAACCAAGCCCACACGACAGCACTGACACAGGTTCGGGAGTGGGATGGAGGGAGCGTTGGGTGTGGGGCGGGGCTGAAAATGACTTCACCCTTTTGGATCAGGTTTGTGCTCAGGTTGGGTTCAAGGCTGGGTCAGCCTTGAACATTAGGCCTGGGCAGACCTCTAAGGAGGTACAAGCCCCCTAGTGTGGATGTAGTTAGAGCGGTATAAAGGTGATTATACCAGTATAGCTTCTTCCCATAAGGGAAGGGGAATCAGTTGTATTGGTAGAAGGCATCTTTATACAGCTACACATGCATCTATACTAGGGAGTTGGGTCTGATGTAGCTACTTCAATAATCTAAATATCACATTGAATAAAATGGTACAAAAACCACCTAAACCAACTGTGCAGGCCAGGAAGGGCCAAGCCTTGGAGCAGGCACACTGGGCCATTCATGTGTCCTGGGATCACTGAACACTGTTCCTAGATACAGCCAAAGTCTGACTATCTGAAGAGTCCATTTTTAAAGTGAGGAGCCTGCTCAGTCAGGGAGGGGGACATAAAATTGAACTCTGGGTGGGGAAGGGGGAAATAATTGTTGGGGGAGGATGCTAAACCAATCCAAGTGGTTTCCGTGAGAAGATAGATAACTACTGCATACCATCCGCTCATATACAGTTTCAGTTAGATGGGGATTTAAAATGGAGTTCTAATCTCTATAGAAACTGGGGCTTATAATCAAAACAAAAAGGGCCCAGCTATGCTATGGGTTCAATTTCCATAAGCATTTAGCACTGGCCCTTCACATCCCCTGAAGTCAATGTAAATTCCACTATTGGCTTCAATGGAAGCCAAGAGAAGCCAACAGAGAGCGCTTTGGAAATCCCACCCACTCCGGTTTAACCAGGCCCATTTGTTTATTTATTGTTTGTGTGCTCACCCAGCCAAGCGTTAGCGTACTTAGTGGCCAAGTGCAGCTCTGGCAACCCACCACTGAATTTGATTAGCAGCCATTCCTCGACAATGTGTATCATTGTTCAAACTGCACCGCAGCTTGGACTGTCTCGAAGCCCCCAAGGGTGATGATTGGCTACACAGAGGTCTTGCCCAGTCCGGAATTAGAGAAGAAGGACCTGACAATGTGGCAGGTTGAAGCCGGGTGGGCGAGCAATAGGGTCTGTGACCAGGATTTTGTGATGGGTAGTGAGGGTGGGATGACAGGTGTTAGAATCATTTAGGAAACCTTGTTACAAGTTAGGACATGACTGTTCCTGCTGGGACCCTTCCTCTGAGCTAGCAGATCTCATTTTCTGACTCTGTCAGAATTGTGAGCTTTGTTAATGAGCAATTTAAAATTTTTATAAAGATACCTAAACTCTCCTTACAAAGACACTGGCTAATTTTCTCCGCTCCTCGGCATGAAGTTTTTCTAGCGCCTCTTCAGCAATTATGTCCTTAATTACTTCTGCTCGGCCAGCCTGACTCCACTCTCTCCCAAGAGGCCAACTTTCAATACTTTTAGTTAGTCTCTAAGGTGCCACAGGACTCTGTCACTTCTGCAATTCCAGACTAACACGGCTACCTCTCTGATTCTTTCAATACCTCACTTTCTCCAGAACAAGCAGCCTTTAAAAAGCCTGTATTCACTTCTCTTCTCCAGAGGGCAGCTCTCTTTCCATCCCCCCCAAGAAAAAAAAAAGATCAAAACTGAATGCCGTATTCTAAATAGGCCTGACCACACATATCTGTGTGTCCTACTCACTATATCTGTAATAGCCGCATACTTACCGTATTTAAACCCCCAAAAATACTTTCAATATTAGGGGGGGCGTCTTATACGCCGAATATCGGCCGGACCAAAAAAAAAAAAAAAAAAAAAAGCGGCGCGCTCCCAGCAGCCCGCCCGCACGGCGGGGACGGGAGAGCGGCGCGAAAAAAGCGTCACTTTTTTTTTTTTTTTTGGTCCGAAAACGCGGGGGCGTCTTATACGCCGGAGTGTCCTATGGGACGAAAAATACGGTACATAGCACATCATTGGCCTAACCAACGTCACTCATGACTACTCAATATGAGCGTCCCTCATCTTAGTTTTCTATCCCCATATTTACTCAAGATTTAATTAAAATGTACGATCCACAGATTAGTCACTTATGAGATCTCAACATCTGTGAATATCATTTGATATATGTGAGTGGCCCTTCAAAACTAACACACAGTTGTTACATAGTCCTCCACTCCTAATAGTGGGCTGTTCTTGACCTTTAATAGCAATTTTAACGTGACTTTAGAATCAGATTCAGGTTTTTTGGTAAACATCTTAGAAAAAGAAACCTACCTTTGTCCAGCCAGGAAACTTGATATAGGTGTCTTGGGGTAAATCAGGGATTCCACTGGGAATAGAAAATCTGCCAGTGTAAAAAGCAGGAGCTGTATATTTTGAGGGATTACCGCCAGATGTTTTTGATTCATCACCTTTGCTGTTTAGGCCAAGGCCCACCACACTTTCTATGTCTAGTGGGTAGATCTCCCAGTCAGCGAGGGTAATTTGGCCAAGAGATAAATTTGACACTAGACCCTGCAAAGAAATTAAAGGTGTTAACAAAATCCATCTCATTTCAGTTATTTATCTCCAAATGTCCTCAGTACAAGCAGTTAAGAGAAATAAAAACTTGACTGAACTACAGTAGTCACCAGTATTGTCAACCCCAAATATTCAAAACTCATGTGTCAGGTCCCCCAAAATTAAGGATTAGCTTAAAAAAAGCACAAACAAAAAAACCATAAAGGAACCCCTTATTTTTATTTGCTTTATTCTGGGGCTTGAGCCTTTAGGATACACTTAGGTCATATTTGCAAGCTTCTCTCTGCAATTATGGTATCTAGCTTCTCTCTGCAACTATGGTGTCTAGAAAACTTACTGTTAAAATCAAGCTGCAATTTTCACAATCACAAGATTCCAGGATGGGCCTATTAAGGAAATCACAAGAGCAAGCAACACTGAGTCACTCTACATCAGGGGTCTCAAACTCAAATGCCCATGAGGGCCGCATGAGGACTAGTGCACTGGCCCGAGGGCCGCACCACTGACACACACCCTGCCCTCGCTGCCCCGGCTCCGCCCCCACTCCACCCCTTCCAAGAGGTCCCACCCCTGCCCCACCTCCTCCTCTGAGCACGCAGCTCCCCATTCCCTCCTGGAAAGCACTAGGCACCACCAACAGCTGTTTGGCAAACAAAGCAAGAGCAATATAGGAAGTCCAGAGCTAGAAACACGCACGGCCCAGCCAGGCAGCAGAGAGGCCTCCACTTCTGGCCCCTCCCTCCCGCAAACTGCTATGGGGGGACCGGGGGGGAGAGGGGGCGCCAGGAAGCTTGGCGGGCCGCAGGGAAGGGCTTTGCGGGCCGCATGTGGCCCCCGGGCCACATGTTTGAGACCCCTGCTCTACATAGTAGTAGAGTAGAGACTGCATTATTTGCTTCCTACAGAACTACTGTAGCTCACACACAGTATCCCAAAGTCAGGGCTTCAAGGCTCACCCTGAGGCCCTATGCCAGCAAAGTACTTACGCATGTGCTTAACTTACTTACTTCAATGAGACTAATGTGCTTAATGTGAAGAATGTTATTAAGTATCATGCTGAACTGGGACCTATTTCATACATCAGAGGTAGATTCAGAAGTTTGTTTACAGAATTCAAATCCTCCTCTACCCACAAAAGTTGTTACAACAGTTTCTATTTCAGTATTTTACACTTAGGTCACACCAATAACACCTTCCCATGCAGACAAAGCTTCAGGGTTGAATTTAAATTGATGTAGTGAGACCAGTATAACTCCTAACGTTGACACACTTATTCCAGCATAAGAATGGTCTTTCAGCATAGTTTAAACTTTCCAAGAGACTTTGGCTAAACTGACAAAAAGCCTCTCTTATACTAAAATAAGAATGTCCACACAGGGGATTATACGGGCAAAGCTTTCCCACGTAGACAAGTCTGAATCCAAGTCACGCAGTATATCTTTGGCCACGTTTTCTGAACTTGCTTGCCTATATCCATATTTAATCACTTAGATAAGGAGGAGTCTGACTTTCAAACGGTGCTAAGCACCTGCAGCTCCTAATGAACATTTTGTCTTTATCAGCTTTCTGCTAATATGCATTAAAACAGAGAAACAAGTTTTCCAGGTAATATACAGCAAAAGATATAGGAAGCACATATAACCACACTAGATCTGCTTCCTTCCTTTGTTTCCTTCAACAACAAGACATAGATCAGCAAATGCAAAACAACAGATATTTTGAGATACTTCCCCAAAATCTACCTACTTAATTCCATTTCACATTGTTAAACCTTAACCAAAAAAGGAAACACAAAAGCTACATTATTTCCTTTAAAAATGCAAGCCTTTTTGCAAGGTTTGTGGCACAACTCCCTCCAGTTTAGCTTTGAGGATAAAGGTATTTTAAAAAAGCCTAAACAGTTAATTTCTCTTAGTCTTCCCAACTGATATTGTATAATTGCCCCATAACCTTGAGTACCGGAGCAGAGCGAGTCCCCTCTGCGAGAAACAGTATTACACATTTTCCATAGGTTCCTGGAAAATCCTAATCTCTTTTCTATGCAAGAATCTCACTTTTCTGCAGCCTCTGGTGCACACACAGGTCTCTTTTCATACTGGACATATCTACTGAACCTGCTTTAATTCCTAATATTTAAATGCTGAATCCCTAATTATTGTGTAAAGCTCGACTCAACCATCACCTATGGAAGCACAACTGGCTCCTCCATAATTAATCTTCTAAACTCTATTTTGTTATCTTGATCTAGTTCCCAGTACAAAGGGATACACATCCCCTAGACTACCCGCACACTTGTTACCTTTCTTGGCAGTCCTGGGCTAAGTGACTCTCACACCCATCAGATAAGGGTGACGCACACTGGCAGGGTAGCACAGATGGAACTGGCTCTACTGTTGCCCATGCAACACCTGTTCAGTAGATAAAGAAAGGACTTCAGTCTGCCTGACTCAGATCACCACCACCCACCCATGCACCCTTTGTCCAGGCTAGGATTTAAAGGTGTATTGTTAGCTCAGTCTAACTACCAACTTCTAAAACTCAAGACAGGACAAGTAAGATTGTACTTTGGCATGTGCTAAGCTAGTGAAAGCCCGGAGACTAGGAAACTGATCTGTTCATCCTGATCTGTTCATCCCCTCTAAAGCATCTGGCACCAGCCACTACTGGAAGACAGGATACTGGGCTAGATGATGACTGGTCTTACCCAGTATGGCCATTCTGATGTTCTTATGTTAAAACCAAACCTGGTTTAAATCCTTTTGCTCTGCATTATCACCATTACCAGATCATTCTTTCACTGTCTACCTAGGTTATTATAATTTGCATCTCACCCTCCTGGAAGACATCAACAAACTCTTAGTCAGGATTCCATAAAATATCCACTGCACAGTTAACAAAGAGTCCTGTGGCACCTTAAAGACTAACTATAAAGTACTGAAGCATAAGCTTTCGTGGGCTAATACCCACTTTGTCGGATGCAAGCAGTGGAAGTGGACTCTTTGCTACCTCTGCTATTCCAGACTAACACGGCTACCTCTCTCTCTGATTCTTGACACCACTGCACAGTATAACTGAAGACAGTGAGCAACATCTGCTATATGTGGTACATTGACAAGTCTCAGATGTGCTTTGGATAGACCAGCTGAGAGAGCAGTCTACCAAAGCAAGTAAGGAAAGACATTTAATTTTTTTTATTTTCATGTATTTAAAAAATCTACTTCCTCCTTCTGCACACATGTCTTTGCTGAGTAACCACGTAATCTCATTGCTGTGGCACCTTCTCTTCCTCTATCCTTTCTCTAGTGGTTTGCTTTTGCCCTCACATCTAAATTGGGCTGTAAGCCTTTGCCAAAATCTTAACAGCACTGTGAGGTGCCTAGCCTACCTGTGTGGGGGCTGCAGAAAAGACAAAATCTGGATATAAGGGGTCAGGATTACTGATGCCACAAGTAGGGCTACAGAAACCCCATATAAATGGCCAGATGGCCAACTCCTGAAGTGGACTGGCGATGAAATGATTTTTCTTCCAAAAGTCAAGCATCACTAATCTGACTGCAATTGGCCACAATCCTGCCAAACAGCCATGCAAGCCTCCACACGATGCAGCTCTTCTAAAGAACTTCCATCTTGGCTTGTAGCAGCCCCATTTCAGATTGTGATCTTTCCCAAGTAGCAATGAATGGCCAGTTGTGTCACACTGAACTATAGCTTTTTGCTATGGGTAAATATGCCACTAGGGAGCACCAAATTCAGACTCTTGAAACCCACTGTAATCTGCATTTGAACCTAGAATCCAGAAGAGGATTCAAGTCTGAACCACTGCATCTCCAAACCCAAGCTACCCACAGTTTGGGGTCGCCAATAGTTATTCTTACAGTTTGAAACACAGACTCCCGAACATGAGCAAAGTGAATTCCTGGCCACTGCCCCATTATTTGTATTCCAGTAGTAAGCAGAGACAATCAGTCATCAGGGCCCTATTGTGCCAAGCACAATACAGACATTTAAAAGGTTGTTCATTCAATACAGCACAAACTTAACAAAACGGTGGTCCTGTCAGTACTTCTCCCCATCTGTAATGGAAGTTTAAAGGTCAACATCAAGCTTGCTGCTCACCAGAATTCATACGATAGCACTTCCCTCCCCCGGTTCATGTTAATGCAATCTTGGGGCATTACTAATGATGAATTACAATTCAGAAGCTTTAGATTAGCACCCAAAGGTTCTGAGGTTTATAACCAAGCCTTATTTCACCTGCTCAAACCTGGACTGGAAATTGGGCAAGATAGAGCATTTGCATGAGGTATCCTTCTTCCAGTGATGCTGAAAAACGTTCCAAGAGTGCAGCACTTGCAACTGAACCAGGATATGCATGGGCACTTAAAAGTACTAATTTTATATATAAAATCTGAATTTGCAAACTCCAGTGAGCTTGAGTTCTAGACGACATTTCAGCTTTTTTTAATTCATTGGAATTGGTTCATGCATCTTTAAGATGATACATCAGAAGACTCGACACCTCTTGAGAGCCCTGGTGGTGACATACAGACACCAAAGGTTAAAGGGTCCTGTCTTCTTTTAATGCCACTTTGACTTCAATGAGAGCAGGACCCATAAGAAAAGCATTAGTTGTATTTTGAGTTAGGTAGAGTTGCACTAGCATATTCCTGAATCCTTTGCTCTTAGTATTGCATTAAGATTTTCTTCTACCAATAGAAGAAAAGCTGATCTCTGGTGTGCTTTGACAAGGTCCATCGTATAATCATTAGTGACTAAGTTTACCTTAAAGTCATTGTTGTATCTACCAAAGTTTACTCGACCCATATTTTCTACCAACACATCCAGACTTGCTCCAGCTTTCCCGGTTATATTTATCACCAATGATTTGCCTCTTTCAAGGATTCCCTGAGGAACCTGTACGCATAACACCAAAAAGAAAAAACAACATAAGGCTCAAACAGAGGACAAAACTCACTATTACACTGGATTATTCATCTTTGAGACCTACCTGCTTGTACAGAGGAAAATATCCCCCTGCTGCCCTGCTCAATTCAATCCTCACAACTATCATTTAAACTGGTTGGTAAGATATTCAGCAAAGTAGTGTTTCAGCTATTTGAATAATGGAAAATTATCAGTTTCCTCAAAAGTGTAGTACACTTTGTTCTCTAACTCTATTGGTTTTGAAATTTCAAAGCTCTACGAGGCTTTTCATTTCTAAAAAAATCAACTAGTTGTCAAAGTCTCTTCAGATGACTGAAAACAGTTTGCACACTTTATAGGTGAAAATATGACTCATTCTCACATTAAACTCTGATGCTTTTTTGCGGGGGTGAGGGGGGGCTGCCAATAGAGACTTTACTGTTTACAATACAATACATTCTTGATGTATTATACAGAAAACAGGGTTCATATTAAGGAAATATTAATACAATACGCTGGAATAAAGAATGAAAGCTGGACTTTGACAGTCCATAAACTGACTTTTCTTCTTATTGAGCAGGAACAAAGCTGTTCAAGGAGGAAAGTGGGGGAGGAATCTACATCCTGTAAAAAATTTTTTTGAATTTGTAGTCAATAACCCAATGTCACAAGCAAAGATGTAAACTTAAGTTTCCTGCAATAATCAACTGAAACAATCTGTAGGAGCTGATCAAATATAGTCAACTTCTGATTTGTATCAAACCAGTAGTAAGCAAGCCCAGTTTATAGATGTTTTTCTACTCACATGAAGACCCTAGACTAAATTTCAATTGTCTTGATACCAATTATAAGACTTTCAAGCTGACCATAGAAATGGTGTGTATAGATTAGAATGTTTTAAAAGCTTTACTAAAATTTAGAATATACCAACTGTATGATCCCTTTCTTTCTCTTTACATTTCATATTAAAATAAATAAACAAAACGACATTTGTGTACATGGGTGGAAAAGCCACAAAGTACACAACACAATTATTAATCATAGCTACCCAAAGAAGGCAAGTGACAGACATGGATATCAGTAGTTGTAAGGTCAATATTTACCCCATCTACAGAGACATAAGCACGGTCGTGGACTCCGTTTAAAGGTGAAAAGAGTGGCGTTGGCTCACTACAATTTTTTGGCAGCGTTGTCCTGTACAGCACAAACCCAAAATACTACAAGAAAAAAATTAGAGAACCAAGTCATTCTGAGGTGACACTTGAGGTCACACAATGGAGACCAGTAACCAGAATTTCTGCCTACACATTAGAAGAGTAATTTGAAATTCCATACCCTGTCTGGAGTGATAATTACAAATGGTTTCAGATATCCTGGTAAATATTTTGTCAAGTGATTTCAATCTTTAATACTGGATGTCAATTTCATAAAGTTTTCTACCCATATTTACATAACCTTAAGATGAAGGTCTCAGTTAAGGTTTTTCCTCCTCTGCACCTCAAGAAGAGTAATCCATTGATTAGTTTACTGAAAATTGATAAAAATTACAACTGGAAAAAAACATTGCGACTGAAGCTTAGGTAACAAGCTAAAAAACTGCACCCTACAACCAAAAACGGATGCCAGTACTGCCTGTATAGAGAATGCATCTGCTATGTTACTGGAACAATTAGGAATAGTCTCATGTGAAATATTGCCATCAGGGGACAATAAAATCAGATCTGCTGGATTTGTTCCTGTAACAAATGAAACAAACACATTGAAACCATTCTGGTTTTCCCCATTAGCATTAACATAACACCACTGTCTGACATGAATTGGATTTGAACTTGGTTCCCCACCTCTGGGGCAAGAAGAGGTGGGAGCATGACAGTTCCAGCCAGCCACATGTGACCACCAATGCATTCAACTGGCAGCACAGATGGTAGGGAAAAAACAAAACAAAGGGAGGATGTGACCATTATGGGCCACTCCTTTTAATGACACATCTCTGAGGTTCCCGTGAGACCAAGGCAGGTGACAGGGTGTAACAGCTGCAAAGCTCAGCAGAGTGTGGAGAAGAGAAGCAATGTCTGGAGGGTGAGCTGCTTGAAACATGGCCCCATGAGCAGAGATGCTGAAACCAGGGAGCTAAGTGGTCAGGGACTCCATTTAAACCACCTGCCTGGTTTCTTGTCATAGGGTCTTTCAGCAGCTGACTAGAACGCCTGCTCTCTGCTCCCAGAAGCACACAAGTAACAGGACAGCTCCTGAACCTCTCTCCCCTGGCTGGATCCCTCTGCTATGTGCAGGTAGAGGCAGAGAAGGAAAGCCACCCAGCTTACCGGACGGTAGTTCTGGTTTGGCCAGGACAGATCTGGGTTTTGGACCCAGCCCAGCTAACATTCACAATTGGGTTTTGAACCCATCCTATCCACTGTCCTGGGACTATGGGACAGGGAGCTGCTCAGCAGTCCTGCCCACCACACACATTTCCTACTGGTTGCTTCTTTCAGCTGCAGGCAACTGGCTCCTAATCTGTGCTTAGCTCAGCAGAGGGGCTGATCTAGGAAGCCAGATGCATGCAGTGGAAAGGTGAGGCCTCTGAGCAGCCAGAAGGGGAACAGAAAAGAAGCCAGGGAGAAGGGGCAGAAGATGTGGGGAGAGGAGGAGGAAGAGGAGGAGGAGGAGGAGGAGGAGGAGGAAGCCACGGCAAGAAGAGGAAGATGGGAGCAAGATGTTTTTTCAAGGGGTATTTTTCTAAATCAGTCAGTGCTGTAGAGGCCCTTTGCTGGATGGGATATGTGCACTCTGATGCGTTCAGGGTGACTACTCTCAGAATTTTTTCTACCTACATTCTGAAGAGGAAAGGAAGTAAAAATAAACAAGATACCCACAAAACATCAATCTTGTGACTCCACCCCCGCAGATCCCCTGCCCTGTTTATCAAGAGAATTGTCCCTGGCAGATGTTTTGACCCATCACAAACTATATACCAGAGAGAAAGAACGAACAGACAGACCAAGGAGAAAGAGTGGGGAAAATCCAGAAAACAGTGAGGAAAAAGGTGGGAGGAATCTTTGAAAGGCTAAAACCGAGTGCTTCACAGAGAGAATACAAAATGGGGAAAAGAGCAAGAGAAATGGAGGAAGATAGTGAGGATGAAAAAAAATGGAACAGAGTTAACAAAAATACATAAAAAGGGAGAGAGAAAATGAATGAAAAAAACCCGACAGATTCAGCAGTGAAGCCAAAAATATGGTGGCCTCAGGAACAGATGGCATCACAAACAGGGAGGGGACTCCAACACAAGGAATGTGGAACAATGACTGTAAGAAGTACAACACTGCAAAATTTAAAGGGCCAAGTTCCAGACTTGGCTTAAGACCTTTCTCCCCAATGCAGTTATTGCATGAAATTCAGCCTTGATATAAGATTTGGGAAATGATCACTTAGTAGTTACATGAGGAAGTCTTACCTGCTTCAGCTGAACAAAGGTTAAAGGGTAAGTGCTTCTTATTGGCCCAGAGGGTGACAGGTCATCAAGAAGCTCTGCTACTGTGCCTAGCTGCAATGCAGGAAAAACAGATTTAGACTGGTCATAAAATTCAATGTTTAATTAGTAGCTAAATAAGACAACAATATGGTCCAAATTCTGCTCTCAGTTACACTGGGGTAAATCTGATGTAACTATTGACTTCCAATCAACTACTCCAAATTTAGTATTGAGATAGTTTGGAGCAGAATTTGGCTCTGTCAAGTATCATCTAAGAGGACTTTTAAAATAACTGAACCCACATTTATTTTTGAAGCACTACGGCCCCCAATTCAGCAAGATGTTTAGATACATGTTGAAATTTAAGCATGTGATCAGTCCACTCACTTTATTTAGAAAATGCACAAGCTTAAAGTTAAACATGTGCTTAAGTACCTTTCTGAATTGGTCCAACAGGCACAACTATACGGCCTGTTAACATACCTATGATTCTCTCTCAACATTTGCTGTGGATTCTGTGCATTAGTCAGGATGCACACAATATGCATAATACCCTCTCTGAGCTCAAAGGTTCCAGTGTTTTGGGTTTTTTTTAAACAAGAGCATCAGAATTTTAGTCTATTTTACACAAGTGTCTCCCTGGGCCCAGTGTAAATTGTACACTGGTGATTCCAAATATTTTCCAAAGTCAGTACTTGCTTTCAAGTAATGTTGCAGAAAAGCCACTACAAAAAGTGGCACTTAAAATGTAGAATTCTGGATATATATTATACACATTCACAGTAAAAAGGAAACAATGAAATGCTGGGTGTTTCAAAAATACCAAAAGAGCAGGCTTTTGCCCAGGCACATTCAAAAATGAGAAGTGCTGCAATATTAAAACCAAACATCAACATTATGTATGCAATCATTTCTACACATGACAAAGAATAACATGACCAGAATCAGAGAGGTAGCCATGTTAGTCTGGAATAGCAGAGGTAACAAAGTCCTGTGGCACCTTAAAGACTAACTATAAAGTTTTGAAGCATAAGCTTTCGTGGGCTAATACCCACTTCGTTGGATGCAAGCAGTGGAAGTGTCCAGGGACAGGTATTGATAAGTAGGCAAGAATCAGGTAGGAGGTAACAAGGTTAGTCCAATCAGGCTGAACCAGCTTGTTAACTCAAATCAGGGAGGGTGGGGTATTCTTCTAGCAGCTGAATTGGAGGTGTGAACTCGGAGAGAGGAGAAGCTGTTTTTGTAATTAGCAAGCCATTCAAGATCCTTGTTCAATCCTAGATTGATTGTATCAAACTTGCAAATGAATTGCAGCTCTGCAGTTTCTCTTTGCAGTCTGGTCTTGAAGTTTTTTTGCTGCAGTATGGTGACTTTTAAATCTGTAATTGTGTGTCCAGGCAGATTGAAGTGTTCTCCTACAGGTTTTTGTATATTGCCATTCCTGATATCTGATTTGTGTGCATTTAGAATAACATGATCATCTATTCACATTCAATCACTGATTTTTTACATAAAAATAGAGTGACTACTCAGAGACAGTAGTCTGGATATAAGTGGGTTATTCACGCAATAATCTTTTAAAATTTACCAGTTCTATGGCATGCACGTCCCCATCGTAATTGAGTGCTTCCCAAAATTATCAAGTGTACACAACAGAAGGTTATTTCTTTTCCCTCCAGCAATTAGGGAGCGGACTCTTTTGCGGGAGGAGAGAAGTGGGAGGACCATGGATCACTGTGGCAAGACCAAGTCAAAGTAGTGGGTCCTGTGTTTTGTTCTGACAATGCTGAAGTTCATGGTCCATGTCAACCTCTTTGTGCAAGAGGCCCAGACTGATGAATTAGTCACCTAGAAAGCTAGGTCTTCTGCACACGAGTTTGATTCTCAAGGGTGACAGTTCATCATTCCAGTGGCAAGCAGCTGTTGTGGGAGATTATAATCAAGCAGAGAGATGATCCCTCAGGCAATCTGGCCTAATCTATGGTATATGACTACAGCATGTGGAGTAACAGGCCAATTAAAAGTCCTGTAGCCTGATTCTCAAAGATGCCATGGATCTGCAACTCCCGTGTATGTCACCAGAAGCTATGGACGTTAGGGATGGAAATATCGTTTAAAAAGTTAACCAGTTGAATGAATAAAATTATATTGTTTAACCAAGCACAGGGCCAGGACTGCTCCTGGGGTCGGAAGGCATGGCCTGGGGCTTCTGCTGGGGTTGGCGCGGCCCGGGGCCACTGCTCCCGCCGGATGGGCTGGCATTGGCCAGCCAGCAGGCCATGGGGCTGCTCTGGCCGGCGAGGCTGGTGCTGGGGCTGCTCCGGCCCACCCAGGATGCACACATAGCTATGTGTAATATTACTCACTATTGAATATATACTAGCTCAGAAAAACTTTATAAGGCGGCCTCTTGTCTTCTGGGACCACCCTAAAGTATGCTCAGACAGAGGGGGCAGCTCTGCTGCACCTTCCTGGATAGTCATTTCTGTGAAAAATTTCTCTTCTACAGACCACTTGAGCTGGACGACTTCAGACAGACTGTGCTGTGTTATCTGTCATCAGTACTGGATGTTGCAACACTTCATATGCCACAGCAAAACAGGTCGGGTTTATCAATCAAAAATGCTGTCTGCCCAAAACTAAAGAATTACAAAGCACCATCCAAACGGATGAAGTCCTACTCCCAACTTCCCCAAACAAAAAAAAAATGTCTGAGTATTTATTTGCAAAACACAGCACCTCGCTATCTTCCCGTCCTTCTGTTCCTTTTCAATCCACCAGCAGCTAAAGCAGCCTCTCGTTAAACTTTTCTCTTCAGCAGGCTGTGAAATAAACCCTCAGGGCTCACCCAAACTTTGAGTTATCCAAAGGCTGGATAACTACAGCTATACAAATATCCCTCATTTTTGTGAGAGTTAACACACAGCACAGTGTATCTTATAAACATTGCATTTTATTTACAAGTCATGTACATTGACAGATTTCCTTTTGGTGTAATAGGGTAAGCAAATGCTAGTAATTGGTGGAGGTAATTTTGAGACCAGAATCAAAATGCTTGTCAAACTGAATCAACCCCATTTTACACAGCTAATTTTGGCAAAGCAGTGTTAGTCCTATGGCCTAGCACTTCTATAGTGCTTTTAATCTGCAGCTCTCAAAGAGATTAACAAAATTATCATCCTCCCATTTTATAGAAGGGGAAACTGAGGCAAAGGTTAACAGATTTTCTCAAAGTCAGACAGCAAGAAAATGGCTGAGCCAGGAAGAGAAGTCAGAACTCCTGTCTCCTAGTCCCATGACCTATATCCTCTTCTCCTCAAGAGGGTTAAGAAGTGTTTTAACTCTGAGTTTCTATTCTCTCCTCCCTGCACCCATAATGCCCATAGATGGACATTCCAACTTTATAAAAACGTTCCTTACAAAGAAACAATTATGCACGCACAGATACACCTACAGGGTAACAAATGAACATTTACCTTCTCCATTGCCACTTGCCCATATGCATATTTGGGTGTTGTTGGTGGGATAGGGCCTTCAGGTAACTGCTTATACTAGAAAAACAAGAGAGACCAAATGAAACTTGAATATGAAACACAGTTTAACCTAATTCTCATCTAACATTTTGTAACTTAAGGGGAATAAAGACACCAAACTAAAGATACATTTGGCCAAAAGTAATTTTTTTCATAGAGCTGTAGGAATGCATGTGCAGTAGGTCTTAAAACAGAAGTGTTAAAATCCACCTGGTTTGGTTACGTACTACACACAATTTTAACAGTAACTCGGAAATGGGAGCCTTCATAAGAACCTAGATAAACAGACAGTTGCCTGAGAATTCTCTCTCTTCAAATCTCAGGTAAACCATTCCCAGTTTGTGAAACCATCTGTTCTCCCGAGCAGGTTTTTGTACATTATGATGCCTAGGCTGGGCCTGCCAGTCTCTATAAACCTTTGCCTCATCCAATACACATTATGCGTTCTGTGCACTAAGGGCCCAAATCCACTCTCAGTGCCACTAGACAAATTCTTATTTACCCCAGACAAGTACAGTGGCAACTGCAAAAAGACATTGTCCAAAAACATGGCAGAGCTCTGCAGAACCCATTTTATTCACTTTGTATCCCTGCCTTGTTCACTGAACAAGATCCTGTCTGTGCACTGAAGAGGCAGAACTCCAGCAGAAGAGATAAGTACATGTGCACAAGGGGGCCTCACTACGATTGCCTGCACAGCCTTCGGCATTTCCTCACTTTGGAGTACTTAGTTTTGCATCTTTAAATCTCTTAACACCTTTTTTTTTTTTAATGTTTCCTAGGCTTATTGTTTTCTTTTCAATAAAAAAAAGTCCATCTTGTGAACCCATCTGCTATTCAGCACCAGGCTGTTCTGTCTTGCACAAGATACTTGCTGAAAGTTCCACCTCATCTCTTAGGCGGAGGCAAAAATTCACTCAAAACACCTACTTCTGCATGCACAATACTAATAGACTGTTGGGAGGTACTAAAATAGCTCATGGAATTTGAAAAACACACTAATAAATGCACACAGTGCTGGTATTAGGATTGCCAACTTTCTACTCGCACAAAACCAAACATCCCCTGCCCTGCCCCTCTTCCGAGGCCCCGCCTCTGCTCACTCCATCTCCCTTCCCTGTCGCTTGCTCTTCCCACCCTCACTTGCTCCTTTTCACTGGATGGGGTGAGGGCTTCAGCTGGGGGTGCGGGCTCTGGGGTGGGGCCAGGGATGAGAGGTTTGGTGTGTAGGAGGCTGCTCCGGGCTGGGGCAGGGAGATGAGGGCTGTGGCTGGGGGTGTGGGCTCTGAGGTAGGGCTGTGGATGAAGGGTTTGGGGTAGAGGAGGGTGCTCTGGGTGGGAAGGGGATCAGGGCTGTGGCGGGGGATTGGTTGAGGGGAGGGGGGTCAAGGGTGCAGGCTCTGGGCAACACTTATCTCATGCAGCCCCTGCCCGTAGGAGCCAGAGGTGGGGACGTGCCGCTGCTTCCGGGAGCCTCAGGGAGCCTGCCTTAGCCCTGCTCTGCTGCTGAGTGGACTTTTAAATGCCCCCTTTTGACCGGGCAATCCAGCTGAAAACCAGACACCAGGCAACCCACCAGGCGTAAGAGGAAGTTACTCATTTTGTGCAGTACCGATGGCTCTTTGAGACGTGTCCCCCTATGGGTGCTCCACCATAGATGTGTCCCCCTGGGCTTCTGATTGGAGATTTGTGTAGTAATGTCAGTTCGGCCCACACATATCCCCCCCCCACACACACACACTCTCTGCCTCAAGGCTAACTAGCATTGAGTGGGCGAACCACCCACAGTTCCTTCTCTATCACAAACCCACCGTTGAGAGCTCCAAAGTAGAGGGGAGGAGGGCGGGTTGTGGAGCACCCATAGGGACACACAACTTGAAGAATCATCGTTACTGCACAGTGTGAATAACTTTCTTCTTCTTCCAGTAGTGTCCCTAGAAATGCTCCACTGTAGGTGACTCCCGAACAGTATCCCAGATGAGAGGTTGAGACTTTGGAATCAAGTCTGTTATGGAGGATAGCACTGCATAGCTGAAGCTAGCATTGGAAGCAGGGTCCCGAATAAGCATGTAGTGCTCTGCAGGAGGATGCTCAGATGGCCAGGTGACTGCTCTGCAGATTTCCAAGATAGGGATATTCTTGAGGAAGGTGACCGAGGAGGAAACCAACCTCACGAAGTGTGTGCAGATTCCAGATGGAAGTACTACACTGCAAACCTCATAGCAGTGTTTGATACAGTTCGAGACCCATTTGGAGAGTCTTTGGGCTGAAATTGTTGTGCCTTTAGACCTATCTGGAACGGAAAGGAAGAGCTTAGGGGGTTGCCTAAAAGCATTCTCATCCTGTCCAGTGGGAAGGCCATGGCTCTTTAACATCTAGAGAGCGAAGTATGGCCCCTCTGTTATTGCAGTGAGGCTTAGGATAAAAGGTTGGGAGGTGAATCTGTTGGTTCATGTGAAAAGATGAGGTCGCCTTGGGTATGAACTTTGGGTGCAGTCTGAGAGTAACTTTGTCATGAAAGAGAACTGTAGAAGGGGAGTTGCCATCAGTGCTTCTATCTCCCCATTCCTCCTCACCGAGTTGATAGTGACCAGAAATGCGATCTTGACAGGTGTGTAGGCAAACAAGTGGCCACAGCTTCAAAGAGCGGTCTAGTCAGGCTCTCTAAAACTAAGTTCGGGTCTCATGTTGAGATGGGATGTCTGGGTTGGGGAGAGAGGTTCACTATGCCCTGGAGATATCTCTTTGTAGCTGGGTGTGAGAAAACTGAGTATCCCTCTATTGGTTGATGGAAAACCATTATGGCCGCCAAGCATACTTTGAGCGAACTGAGAGATAACCCTGACACGCTGAGTATGTAGTCTAACACCACAGGGAGAGTAGCAGATACCTGGATAATTTTCCTGAAATTGCATCACACTTGAAATTGGTCCACTTTTGCAGGTAAGTATGACTGGCAGCCAACTTTCTTACTGTATAGTAACACTTTCTGTACCTCCTGAGAGCAGAAGCTCTCTGTGTGTTGGAGCCATGAAGGAGCCAGGCCTTGAGCCGGAGCATCCGCAGGTTGACATGGAGAGCACATCATCCTTCATTCTGCAACAGAAGATAAGGAGTGGGTTGAAGAGGGATCAGTGGACATGCCGCCAGCTGTGACAGCTAGGGGTATTACATCAGTCTTGGCCAGTCGGGAGCAATCAGTTTGCTTTTTCTCTTTTCATTCATGACAGGACCTTCAGCAGCAGAAGGAATGAGAGGAAGGCATATAGAGAGTCCTCGTCCCTTGGAAGAAGGAGACTGTCCCCTAATGAGTGCTGTCCAAGGCCAGCCTTGGAGCAGTGGCATGAAAATTTCTTGTTCTGGTAAGTGGCAAACAAGTATATCATCAGTGTCCCCCATTGACTGACTATGCTGTTCATTTCCCACTCGTGGGTGTGTGAGAACTTGCGACTGAGACTGCTGTTGTGTTCTGCACTTTCTGGTAGATAGGCCACTGATAATAGAACATTATGGGAAATGCACCAGTTCCAGAACTTTAGCCCTTCTGCGCACAGGGAGGATAATCTGATGCCTCCCTGGTAATTTATATAGTACATGCACACAAGGTTGGACGGAACAGAGCAAGGCTGTGTCCAAAAGGATGAGAGAGTTTGGAAAGTGGCAGCTGTTGTCAAAGGCAGTGGTCTCTCAGGGCCTCGAACAAGGTGTCAAATCTGAGGTTTTGAAGTGGAAGATGGTAATGTTGAGTCCTGATGGTTTGCATCTCAGAAACCTGAACCTTTTTCCTCTCTGATTATAATAGAGTTGTGGGGGAAACTGCGGTGTATGCACTTTGTGAGAAGACTGAGGGTTACATCTTTTTTTCCCGTTCGGGCATATTGATCCCCACTGACCAAAGTGTGGCTCTGGAGTCCTTAACCATGTGGTGTGACACATTGGTCTTCTCAGCAAACAACTTCGAAGGGGAGGTCTTTGACAGCAGAGTGAATCTCCTTTGGGAAATCCAAAAGAGGCAACCACAAAGCTCACCACATCACAACTGCCGTTGAGATGGAACTGTATCAGTCACATCAAATGCTGCCTGCGGTGATGTTTTGGCCACTAACTGCCCCTCATCGATAATGGCTCAGAATAGTTCCCGTTGTGACTCTGGTAGATGGTCAATAAAGATGCTGAATTTGGCATAGTTCATATAGTTGTACTTTACCGTTAAGGTCTAGTAGTTTGCAATTCTGAATCGCAAAGTAGCAGAAGAGTAGGCCTTCCTTCCAAATAAGTCAAGGCACATCCAATTCCTATCATAAGAGGTGGATCTGGAATGATGTTGGCGGCCACAGGAGTTAACCACTTATATCACGATGGAATTAGAAGGAGGGTGGAAAAAAAGAAATCCCATATCTGTGGGGAGGGAGGTGTACGTAGTACTTTTTAATCGGCCCTTTTGCCTATTGGTATGGCCGATGCTGGTGGTTGTCATACAAGCTTAGCTGGGTCCAAAAGCTATCCTCAAGGAGGAGGATGTATGTAAAATGTCCAGTAGCTTATGGTGAGTGTCTGTTACCTTACTAAGACTTCTAGAGGAGATATCTGCCACTGTCTTCGGAAAGGTCTTGGAAGAGCTTAAAATCATCTGCCATAGATAGTGGAGGGAGCATAACTGTCTCTTCTGAAGGGGAGGAAGAGAGGTTAGTAAATGGTTAACATCCCCCTCTAGTCCGACCTCCTGCTCCTTCAGGATCTCCTCAGAAGGGTCTGAAACCGTAGATGTGGTGGCTGTGGGAGAACGCCTCAGTCTCTTGGTGTGTGACACTAGTCGCCCAGGAGGCATGATGCCTGTAGGCCACCCAGAGACCCCAGTAGGGCTAATGGTGTGGTGGGAGAGGCATGGGTGGCAGAGCCCCATGACTGGTCATACCATGGGGGTTGTCCAGAGCCAGGGTGTGACGGGGAAGGGCCAGCTGGTAGGGGGAGGGAGCATAGTGGGAGTGATGAGAGAGAACCTCCTCATGGCCACTGTCTGAATTTCCACTAGAAAGTAGTGGAGTCGATGCCAGGGCCCTGGACCAAGCAGAGGAGACTCTGGTGCCACAGATACTGTGAGGTCCTTAGAGAATCTAAACTCCTGTGGTGCAGCAGTAACTGGTACCAACAGTGGTTGCCGGTGTTGAGTCGATGGTACCAAGGGGACCAGAAACCCGGGCCACATGAAACAGTCTGATTATGACTATCTTGCAGTCATTGGTACTGGGGGCGTCCCTACTGGTGCCATCTGCCTGGAGGCAGTATGATCTAGGCTCCTGTCCCTGACCAGCAGTACCACTGCTTCAGGGCCTGTGCCCATGGCTTCTTTAGGCTTACCAGCGGCGTCTGTACCAGAGGACCCACACAATCTGTGGGCACTGTGCTTAGCCGCCTTCTGTACCAAGGAGACTGAATGTGCCAGGGATCTCCTCTGGCTAGTTCAGGGCTCACTCTGAGGGCTCGAAGCTCTCTTTTTTTAAGAGGTCTTACACAGGGAATCTGAGGATTTCTTCCTCGGTTCACCATCCTTGGAAGTGGAAGGTTGCGGAGATGACTCATCACCTGGGAGAGACAGGCCGCGGGTGAGTTGCAGGCTGAAGAACTCCCTCCATAAGGAGCCATTTCAGTTTTTTTTTGGGGGGGGGGGTTCAGAATTTGTCAGCAGCTGCTGACACGTCTGTGGAACAGGCCGCCCAAAACAAAGGCACACGTAGGCAAAGAGGTTGGGCTGGCTGTTGTTCTGTGAAGGTCCGTGTGTCTCTGAAGGAGTGGGAGTAATGCCCAGAAAGAGACCAAGGTCTAGTCTCCTCTGAAAAGTTCAGCTGATGTAGCTATAGCACCCAGGGGTGTGAAACTGAACTAACTCCAAATGTAGATACACCTAGATTGACAAAAGAGCTACTGGTACTCAAGGTGACAGAACTCTTACAGCAGGGGTCTCCAAACTTTTCAGCCCGAGGGCCGCATTAACTATCAAATAGCAGTTCGGGGGCCGACAACACACTCGAGGTCCAAATTAAAAAGGAATCAAAACATGGATGTTGTTTTTAATTATTTATTTAATATTATTTTATTCAGTTATTATTTAAACTTTTATAATGGACATTTCTTTTAATTGAATAACAATTGGTTATTTAAAAGAAGCTTAAAAGTAGTTATTTAAAAGAACGTTTGTTTTTTTTAATTCTATTTATAAAAATATGTTGGCAGTATCCCTTTAAGAAATAAATTTTGGATGAAGCAGTCACTGATATTAGAGGGAAGTACTTGCTCCCCTCTCAATGTACCCCTACCTAAATCTAGTCTAAATCTATATTTCTATACTGCTGTCATCATCATGGTTCGTTATGAGCATGGTTCTCTCTCTCAGCCCCCCTTCCCTCCAAACCCTACATGCATAGCACCAATAGCATTGCCTGGATTCACATCAGAAAAAATGAGAGCATACCCCTTAAAAAGGGGATGGGCCTAATGTTCATGCCAGGTGTGTGACTCCACTGAAGTTAATGCAGGGCTGCAGAGCTGAGCTTCAATTTGGGGCTGAGGTGCTGGGGCAGGTAGAAGGGGAAGCAAGGATAAGTCACGCGGCAGCCCCAGTCTAGCCCAGGAAAGGGGGGGAGCGTGGAGCAGAGCAAGGGGGGGGGGGGGTGTCGCTGAAGCGCCCTGGCCAGGAGCTGCTCACACTTGGCTCCTTCGGTGTGTCCCTCCTCAATATCCCCCCCCCCCCCATTAACTAGTGAGGAACTTCAATCGCTCCCGGGGAGCTGCACCGTAAGATGGCCGCACAGCAGCCTCTGCTCTCCTCCGGCCACCTCTGGGTTAACCCGGCTGCAGCCCCCTCCATCCTGCGACACCCCCCCACTTACCCCGGCACGGACCCAACAACTACAGCCCCGGGGGCGCGGGCCACACTCCGCGGGCGCAGGGCGTGGACACCCCCGGGCAGGGATGCACTGGTTCCGGGAGCCCCTCGCAGCAGCCGCACAGCAGCCGCTCCCCCTTCCCCTCCCCTCCCCTCCCCTCTGAGGCCACGTGTATGCAGCCTGGGCAGAAGCGTCTTAAAGAGGCAAAGCACCTCCGCGCCGGGACAGTAAATTTCCGTAATCTTTTTCCGTAGAGTCTACGGCATAGACAAAAAGATCTCCACGGGCCGGATGAGAGGGCCTCGCGGGCCGCATCCGGCCCACGGGCCGTAGTTTGGAGACCCCTGTCTTACAGCGATGGAAAACCTCTTCCATCCACACAGTCTGCAGCTACGCTATGTGGGTATGTAGCAGTAGGATTTTATGTTTGTATTTTGTATAATTTAGAATGAAGGATAAAGAATAATAATGTAGCATGTATTAAATGTATTGGTGTAGGATTTGACCATATACCGCCAGCCACTCTTTCTGAAAGGAGAAAGGACTGGTCTAATGCAGTGGTCCCCAATGCAGTGCCTGCGGGTGCCATGGCGCCCGCCGGGGCATTTGTGCGTGCCCACAGCGGAAGTGCCGGTTTCCGCTGTTGCTGGCATTTCGGAAGACACAGGGACGAACGCTGCGGGGCCACCGAAATGCCACCAACAGCGGAAGCAAGCACTTCGGCGGACATGCCCCAGGCGCGAGGGGGCATGCCCTGTGGCATAGCACACGGAAAACAGGAATGTGCTATTGGCCACAAAAAGGTTGGGGACCACTGGTCTAATGGACCATTGATAGAGATGCATCAGTCAGAATCTGTGGCTGTGCTGATTTCAAAGCAGTGACAGACCTTTTAGAGTCACCACTTAGTTGTAGATTTAGCATTTTAAAATAAGTAAAAGAATGCAATGGTTGTCTCTCTCTTGCATTGCAATTTGATGTTCCTGTTCAAATGTTCTGTGTAAATCAATTCTGTTGTGTGTGTAAATGAGGAATGTGTGTGTTAAAAGATAAGCGTGAGGGCCATCACCATTCTAGGGAGGAACCGGAGACAGACGCAAGGGCACCTGGAAGTTGCAACACGCCCCTACTGAAATATCAGAGGAGAGCAGATTGACAACTCTAAAGATGAGACAGGCACTTATCGATGGGGACAAGATAGCTGTGATCAAAACCAGCATGGAGTAACTCCGTGAGAGACTTGATGAAAGGACAAGATAAAGGATGAGGAGAACATTTAAGAAAACAAGCACTCAAACAACAACGGATTACAACATGACCGTGCAAAACTCATTGGTCCCAATGAAGAAAAATCACTATATAAACAGGATGCCTTGCCATGAAACTTACATCAGGACCAACAGAACCTAGCTTCTCCCTAGCCGTGGTCAACCTAGCTGGCCGCTAGATTGATCTGGACTGGTAACTATAACATCGACTAACGGGTGTGAATGTGTGTGTGAGAGAGAGAGTGTGTGTGTGTGGTGTGTGTGTGCATGCATACGTTAATTGTTATATCTTCAATAAGTGTGGCGTATTGCCTTTTCTCCCGAAAAGGATCCTGTGTACTTCTTATAAGCAAAACATTTTTGCTGCACAGTGATGGTGCTGCAGCTATGCCACTACAGTCACCATAGGCATAGACATGGCCAGCGATGGTAGCAAAGAAGCACCAGAACAGACCAAGGGAATCGGGCAGAAAAGCCAGGAGATGATCAGAACAAGTAGCATGTTTTTAAAAGCCAAACTCAAGCAGCTTCTCCACTGGACCATGACAAAGCAATCCCTACACCTGACACATCACGCTGCCAAATTTCAACCACTTCATTGGTAGAGCTGTTAAAAAAAAAAAAAAAAAAAGATTTAGATCTCTAGATAATAGCATAACTCCAATTCTTCCTCACTCTTTGTACTTGGAAATGGTTCAACCAGTTCTGCTCAAGCTTTCATAAAATCCACTCCAAACTATTTTCACACTAGGGAAGAAACCAAGCATGGAGCGTTTCAGTCCAAAAGCAGAAAGTTATAAGCAACTGAAAGAGGCCTATTAAGTCAGGAAAACAGCCAATGACTCTCCTCATCCTCCCCCCCCCCAAAATGCCTATAGGGGCTCACTACATGTTATGCTTACAACAGATCTATCATTTTGAAAGCAGACATTCATTACAGGACAACATAACTTTACCTCAGAATGTGATGGAGCAGATAGACTGTTACTGGTTTAGAACCCACAGCACAGACAGGAAGACTTTGTTTAGATACTATGGATATGCAGGGTAAAAGCTAAACAAACCACAGCGTAAAAGTTGCATACAGCTGTCTGGCCTACCAAAACTGGCAGCGCTTACACCAATACTTCAGATCCTATCATGACCAGCTCTCTGCACGAAGTTGTATCTGCTTCAGTTCACATGCATGCAAAGACTAAAGCTCACATTTCAGATAGGCCCTCGCTTTAATTAAGGAACTCAAGAATAGTTTTTTTGTGTGTGTGAAGTTCATTGGCAAGGGAAGCCACACAAAGATGTGAAGACTGAGGTGAACTATACTCTAAGGGAACAATATAAAGCTATCAAAATGTGATGAGACTTGGCAAGTTAAGCTTGGGAAAAATAGAGACAGTTATGAGAATGTTCTACAGTAGCCTTCCAATGAGGACAAAAATAAACCCAACTTGACTTGTGCTTAAACAGAAAGAGGGGATGCTTGGATTGAACAGTCCTGAATTTTGGCATGTTCAAAACCCAGATTCCAATTCCGCAGCTCAGCCTCATCTCTTGTTTGTAAAGTTATGAAGGAAAAATCTGTTCATTGGAGTAAACTTACCCACTCTTAGAGACCCCAAACACCACAGTGCACAACATAAAGTTTGAAAGCAGACTTTGGGTGATTTTTTACACAATAATCAAAGGACTCAACAGCAGCAAAAAGCAGCAGCATATTTCAGAACCTGAAGTGGATAATAAATAAAATTGGCAGACTTTTTTTTAATATAAATTTTGACAGATAACATCCATGTTTATTTTAAAGTATTTTTCCCTATTTTTGTCTATTTAAATTTTTCACAGGTGGGGGAATTATAAAGGAGTCAGACAATAACTATTTAAGGACAGCAGAGATTGAGATTCAAAGAGTTAAAGCTTTATAATCTTTAAATCACAGATCGTCATCTTCATCTGTCAAAATATGCAAAGTAAACATCCTTAAATCAAAGTCTAAATAAGTCCTCAAGCAGTACTTTTCTAACTTTGCCTATCTGTACATTTCTGTTCTTATCTTTTTTCATTGGTTTGTGTGTGCTCAGTGAAATCAACATTTACTGATAAAACTAAACCATCCAAACCTAATAATAAATCAGAAGGGAACCCACACCAATCCAAGACCAGGAGAGGAGAGCTCACACAATAAGCTAGTGTTAAAGAAACATTCTAAAAGCCATGTCTTTTATAAACACTCACCCTACCAATGACTTCTCTCAGAGCAAAATATTTGTTGGTGAGGTCCCCTGCTTCGCTCAGTGGAGCGTCATAGTCATAACTAGTAGGCTGTGATGAATATGGCATGTTTGCCCCTGTGAAAATCAAAAATTAAGCAATCAAAAACAATTGATGGAGCTTCTCCAGTCCCCTCCCCAATGGGATAGATTTTTAGACTTGTTTCTTTCTGTCCACACATTTCTTTGCTCATAGCAAGATCTCCAAGTCTAGTGATTCAGTTTGGGTGCTCTTCAGGAAACCATCCCTATTCAGGACAGAACTTGAGCACTTGCTTACATTTCATTAAAGTCTGTGGACGCTAAGCACATGCTTAAGAAATGCCCTGAATTGGAATGGATTTGTGCATTGTTTAGGAGTGTTCCTGAATGAGGGCTTTGGATAACGAAGTGGTGATTAGCAGAGATGTAGTGCTGCTGAAGTATCGGTCCTACGCCTGAAATACAGGAGGTGACATGCTCTGACACTTTTTAAATTCAAGGACTCCTTGGCATCCAATCCTCCTTCCCCTCTGGCATTTAGAATACTTGTGTGTGTGTGTCTTGAGAAAATGAATACAGAATTGATTTAGAACATGGCGGACCTAGAGGCTAAAGGTTTAGAGCAGCGGCGTCCAATAGAAATTCGCCACTAGCCACACTTGTGCTTTTGAATTTTTCTTATTTGCCACATTATAAAACATACTACACAAATGCACTAGCACCTGTTGCTATTACACGCAGCACACACACATCCACTGTCATCTATGCTGTTGTCTCTCTCTCACTATATCCTAGCCACATTAATAAGCTGTATATCTGTCTTCCAGTACTGCTGTCTTCAATACACCAACACATTGCTCATGCATTAGCTACAATTCAATAGCCTATTCGCCACATGTGGCTAGTGGCGAACGTATTGGACAATGCTGGTTTAGAGTGTGTGTAATTTGTAATATACTGTAATTGACAGGTGTACGCCTCACCTTTAGCTGGAAAGCAAGTCACTTTTCTCTAATTGTTTCTTACCATTCCAATAGGCAAAATTGGTTCCACCTATAAACATGTACCTAAAAAGAAAAACAAATAAAGCAACTCGAACCAGGCTTTGCTGGATTGCCACCTTACTCACACTTTTCATTAAAAACAAATCCTCTCTTGAAAATGCACTTACATGTTAACGTTAGCACCACGTGCCAGGATCTCATCAAGAGACTTAGCTAGCGTATTTGTTGGCACAACAGAATGATGGTGACCCCAATGATCCAGCCAGCCAGTGTAGAATTCAGAGTTTACCTGCCCGGGGTGAAGGGTGGAGAGTTGGGGAGAGAACATGAAAAGCAGGGGAGAAGTAGTAACAATAAAAAGGAAGCAATATCAGAATTACAGGTTACGTTATTTTACGCTCAATTTATGTCACTAGCAATAAGAAAATAAAGCAGCTAAGTGCATTTGAATCATTTTCAAATAGTTACTACAAATACAGTGAAATATGTTAAAAGCCACAGGAGATGAGGTAGCCTTTAGGCCTCAAAATGGCTCCTATTCAGCTCACATCCCATTAACTTGTGTAAAAATCTACGCTAGTTAAAAACAGGATGCAGTTTTTTAACCTACCCTATTAATTCTGCCTCTAACTTCCGCTCCCACACACACTTGACTCACTCATCTAAGCATCTCTACTGCTTTGGCTGCTTTGTACATACTTTCCTAGGCTGGGTAAAATCAAGACAAATTGGGATCTTCTGAGGCCAAAAAATACTCCATAGAACAACAGCATGACAGAGACATGTACAGAGAAACTGTCCCCAACCTATGCCTCACCATGAAAGAAGAAGAGTTCCAATGTCCCATGATCCCAGGTACCCCAAGCAGCACAAGGTACTGCTGCTGTCAACCGCTTGGTTTTCATTACTATCATAAAACTAAGAACATATGGAATTTAAAACAAAACAAAACAAAACATACCAAGGGGCCTCTGGGTTCGCTGCCTCTTTGAGCTAAAAATGCTGCTGTGACATTGCCACCTGCAAATAAGAAACAAAACTGAGCTGCAATATCTAAGCTATTTCAATGCTTTGCCTTCAGGAGCAGAAACTGGGATGCCGTACCTCTTTTTCCTGTATCAACAACAACCTAGGTGGAAATCTGGGCCTACATTTTCAGAAGGGGCTAGTGATTTTGGGTGCTCAACTTCAGACACCAGAAAGGGGCCTAGTTATCTGAGTGTGGGTGCTCAGTGCTTTCTGAAAATCATGCCCCTTTGGGCTGGAGCCTCAACCTGAACACCAAAAACTACGGCACCCAAAAATCACTAGGCCTCAGTTTAAAGTAGATTTGTTTGTAGGAAATGTAAAAGTCAGGGAATTGGCAAATCAGATTTGGAGTTTTATCTCTAAATCACTGGTCTGAAAGCCAAGAGTGACAGAGTCATTACTATTTGACGGCTGACCTCCAGGAAGTAGGAGGTCTGTGTGATGTGGATTTTTTTCCCATTAATAAATGGACAGAGACTACAAACACACCTTACTACAAAGGACAATTCACAAGGGAGGGCCCAGGTTGAAGGCACTTGGAAACTGAATTACATTCACGTTGGACTGAGGCCCAGAAAACCTCCCACACTGCCAAGGCTGTGTGGTTTCTAGGGATAAATGACATCAAGTCCTCTGTTCGGACTGGGCACTTTTCACAAGCATGACATTCAATTCTGCATGCTTACAGTACCACTGATTGGGGCTATGTTCTGCAGCACTAGTTTTTCTTCAAAGGAACAGTAGGTGATAATCTGATGGAGCTGGATTTTGGGCTGGACTACAAGACCTGGAAAAACTGCTGAGCATTGCTATATTTTTTCAGTAGGTTTGCACTGTAAACAGAATAGACTGGCCCCACTGATAGTCCCAGAGGTGACTACCTATTGAATCACACCACCTGGCTCCTCTAGATGTTTAATATGTCAAATGGAAAATATATAGATCACCACTTAAACCCAGGAGTCAGACACTGGCCTAGTTATCTTGTTATGAACAGCTGCCACTAACCTGGTCCAAAGTCCACTGTTGTGTAAAGACCCTGCAGAGCTCCACATCTCAAGTAATATTTGCTTGCCCCATCTGTTGTGAACAGCACCACCTTGTCTCCAAGATGGTGATGGAAGAGCTTCTGGAGGTAACGAAGGTAATCGTAATCACAGGCAAAGTAGCTTCCATATTCATTTTCAACCTATGCAATAAAAATAATAGATCAGCAGCAAAACTGACATCTGATAACCAGCCCTGCACCCTTCACGGGGAGAAGACTTGTCATATTGAAATGGAAAAGCCACTCAACGCGACTCCATGAAAGCCTACCCTGGATTGCCTCCTCCTTGCAGAGTGACAACGAAAGCCCCACAGAAACTCCAGAGAAGATACATGGGATGAGGGGAGAAGATGCCACACCAGCAGTATCATTCTTCTCACCTCCCAGAAGCCTGTTTTGCAGAAGCTCCACAGCTATCTGGAGAGGGCTTGTATTCCAAAGCATCAGCCTCCCAATTCCACAAGAATGCCCTGCCTTAGTTAATGCTGGCTTAAACAACGTTAGCTTAAGCACTATCTCGCTCGGAAACGGTGTGCCCCAAGTACACCAGATGAACCTTTATTGTAGTTCTGCTAATATGGGGATGGGAGAGGTGGTGTTCATTTCAATGGGATAAATGGATCTAGAGAGTCAAAGAAGTTAACACGATCCTGGCACTGCACAACACTAGACGGTTACACATGGCTCAGGGGTTCAAGTACAGAGATCTCAGCCTGCTTAGTCCTGTGACAAATACACCAGTATTAAAAATCTTCGGTATTAAAGATACTGAAAAGGAAAAAAAGTAATAGCATTTGAGAAGTCCAAATTAAAGCCTTACTTAATACTTTACAATATCTCTTATTCCCTGTACGGAGCTGTTATAGGGAGGAAAAAACTCATTTGCCAGTTTTCAGATGGTATCAACTATTCTTTTTTGAGGAAACAAGAAGCTTGTTGAGATGAGCTGGAGCTGTTGCTGAAGTCCGATCCTGTTTTCATAAAGACAAACCAAGACACACGTGCAAAATGGGAGTGAAAGGAACAGCAAAGATAGAAAATGCAACTTTTGTCTCTGGTGCTGATTTTCACTTGCAACCTCACTCCTGGAGAAACACAGGTCCCAGCACACAGTCACTCCAAGACCTGGAAAACTTGTACCAACAGTGGGTTGTTTAAGGCACTGCTTTTGGTTGCCTTCCTGGGCACAGGCTCACATCATTGTTGCAAGAGATGCTGTCTTGTTTGGCTAAGCCAAACTCCTAGTAAACAAAAGGCAAAGGGAGAGACGGGGAAAAGAAGAAATAAGGTAGCGAAGGAAAAGGACACATGGAGCTTGGTGACAGCTCAAAGTGCCATATGCCAGGCACCGTGAGGGATTTAGCCAGAGGTGGTGGTGTAATCGGGGTCCCTCCCTCTCTTTGGCCTGGACTAGTCAGGACCTCTCTCAGAATCAGGATGGTGAAGGTCAAACAGAGTCATGGCACATTCCAAGGTCCCTGGAGATAGTGGGGTTGGCAGTCATGATGATAAAGCTCACCCCTTACAGTCAACCCATCTTCTAGCCTATTTGAGCCTCCCCAAGTCTCTTTTTAAGCACTCCAAAAGGGAGTAAAGGGTGGAGTAACCCATCCCCTCATGATTGTGTTCACCAATTAGGCCTAATTTCCAACATACCAGTTTTAGTTCATTCATTTCTGGTTCCATTCACCTCTCGTTTACCAATTATGATATTAACACAGTCCTTGGATATATTAGACATTGTAGTGACCGGAAGAAATTGTGACGGGCAACCACTAGGGGGCGTAGTTACGCTTCTGAGTCAACTCCAGGACAGGGCGTAATGGTGGTATTAATCTGAAACTGACCTTGTTTTTGTTATCTTGCTGTGTGTTTGGGAACAGTGTCCCAGCTGTGTGAATGTTCACCCCATTTGTGTGAGAACGAATGTGTGGGAAACTAAATGGGGAAACTGAGGCAGGACAGTGTAATCAACAAGTGCTAAACAACGTGTAACCAATCAGCTTGCTGCTTGCTATTAAAGATATGAGTATGTATGAGATGTAAATGAGTATGGGTAGATCTGTGCTGACACACCTTTTTGGGTTGGGCTTCTTCTCTGGACATCGCCTGGGTGTATCAGACCTCCTGTATCGCGGCAGTGCTGCCCGAAGCCCCCAGCACGGTAATGCCACTCCCTCCAATAAACTCACCACTTTCCATCTAGCCACCTGTGTGAAGCCTCGTTTCTCCCGGCAACGAGATAAGCACCCATATCAACAGACATTTTCTCTTAGTCTAACTCAGTATTTTTGTCTCTCTTTTATAAAAACAACTCTGTATAATGGTTTGGTTTGAATTTTTGTTACCAAATGTATATATTTATCCATATATAATCCATATATCCATGTAATATGTTATAGGCCTATTGTAGATGAACTGTGCTTGATGTGAGTTCCGTGTTGACTACCAAAGCAAGAATTTGAAGTTTTATATGGTCAAGAGCTGTTTGTGAAAAATAACTATTCTGAGAAAGATGGAGCAATATCAGATAAGGAAACACTGGGGGCATTGACAATGTATCTGTTGCAATGTATCTGCCGCAGTTGTAAAGCAGAGCTGGGAAAGAGTAGCATCTTGGGTCTGGGACTATTTCTAAACATCTTGGGTTTTGGCAATTTGCTCAGAACTGTCTCTTTGAAATTGCCACACAGCTGTTGATGTGACAGAGTGGATTACAAATGATGTTCAATACACTTGCAATTTGGACTCATTCGTGGATCCAGAGCCTTGTTTAGATTAAGATGTGGCACAGAACAGCAGTCAGAAGTGAAAGAAGAAAACATCCCGCTGGGGCAGCATTTAGAAAAAGAAAGAAAGCTTCTCTGTCTAAGCAGAAAGGAGCTCTCCTGAGATACATAGACACAAATGTTCACCATGAACCCTCTGGTCCCAGTGAGGATGTGAGTGGTGAGGAGATGCCTGATCTTCCAGTTAGTCAGTGCAGGTGACCTGGCAGCTACTGCAGCAGCCATATCTCCATCTGAAATGGATGTCACCGTGCACATTCCTGAAGAAAAGTGTAGATCAGAGAAGAGTGTGGTGGAGGCGCAAGAAACAGCTGCTACTGAGTTTAGTTCCTTAAGTCCAGATGATCCAGGACTGTGGACCCACTTGAGCAGTAGTCTGACGGACTTCCTTGCACTGCATGAGCCACAGCAAGTGAAAAACTTCATGTTCCCCAAAGACAATGAGCAGAAGTTTCCATCCAACACATGACTGCGGTAGGTCAACTAACGATGCTCCCCGTCGACTCCACCTAGACTTCTCACTCCAGTGGAGTACCGGAGTCCATGGGAAAGCTCACAGTGGTCGTTGATCATGTCTTCACTAGACATGATAAATCAACCCCGTTGGATCGATCGCTCCGGAGGTAAGTGTGAACATGTCCTGAGGCAGGCTTGCTGGACTCCTGACTCCTGTTCTAAACAGAGACTCCCAATTCTTGCAAACAATGTCAAAGTAATGCAGGGAGGGATGGGAGGAAGCAAAAGAATAAGTGATGGTAGGGTGGTAGGAGGCAAAGGAAGAGGGAATGGAAGAGCAACTGTGGTTTAGTCTCTATGAAGCACTTAGCAAAGCTGTAAATACTACAAGATGAGGAGAAAGAAATAAACCCATTAACAGTGGACCAATCACAAAACTGGGAGATTTGGGTTCTACTCAGACTCTGCTACTCACTCTCTGGGCCTCATCTACCCAACCTGTAGAGTGGTGCTAATACTACTAACCCAGCTTTGTAAAGTGACATAGGATAAAGGGATTGCAAGTGCACAGATGATTTAGCAAGAAAATCTCCAACAGGCCTCAAGGGAAAAGACCTGGGGTGAAATCTTCGGTCCATTGATGTGAACGGCAAATCTCCCATGGACTTCAACAGAGCCAGCATTTCATACTCTTGGTGGGGAGTTGCAGGAAAGCCCTGCAGGCAACTCTATATGTAATAAGGAAAAAGGGAGCAAGGAGAGGGAGAAGAAGAAGAGATGTTAAGAAATTAGTTTGATTCAACCGTCCCCAAGTCTCAGGAAGTGCTGGCTTCAGCAGAGCTGCTTCAACCTGAGCTATGCATCTACAATACAGGCAAGCAGGTTGGCTAGTACAGTAAACCCTCGATTTAACGGACCTCGATTTAACGGACTTCGGATGCAACGGACAAAATTTCTGAGCAAGTCTGATGCATCTGAAATCCATTTCTCGTGGGCTGGCTGCCGGCTCCAGGCTGCCGCCCGGGTCACAGCAGCAAGCGGGCTGCCGGATCCCGGCTCCCGCCCGAGTCCCGCCAGCGGGCGGGCTGGCTGACGGGTCCCGGCTGCCGCCCCGGTCCCAGCAGCCGGGACCCGGGCGGGCTGGCTGACGGGTCCTGGCCACCGCTCGGGTCCCAGCAGCCGGGACCGGGGCGGGCTGGCTGACTGCTCCTGGCTGCCGCCCGGGTCCCAGCAGCCGGGACCGGGGCGGGCTGGCTGCCGGATCCTGGCTGCCGCCCGGGTCCCGGCAGCGGGCGGGCTGCAGAGCTGCCGCCCCGACTCTGTGGCGGGGGGGCTGCTGCTCCAACAGCTCGGGTTTTTTATTATTATTAAATAACGGACTTTTTGATTTAACGGACACCCCCTCGCCCGAATTAGTCCGTTAAATGGAGGTTTTACTGTAATACATCTCTTGTATTAGTGAGTGGCCATGCTCACCTCATCCTCAACCAGTCTCTTTTCATGTGGTAAAGAGACATCTACACTAAGGACTAAAAGCCGACACTCAAAGCTGCACTTGTTAAAATGTTGGAGATGCAAGGATAACATACTAAAATTGAATACTACCTCCAGGAACCTCACACCACCACCGGACCCTTTTATTTGTGATATAGTCTAAACTAATTTTAATCCCAGTTATCATGGAGAGCAAATATTATTTAAATTTTGAAGAGCATCCATGTACATTACTGGAAACATACATGTGGAAGCACTGTTAATAATTCAGTAATGGTGACCAAAAGGCCTTTTGCGTTCATATAGTTAGTGTTAGGATTTTATTTTTGAAATGGATTACCTGCACCATAATTATTGGCCCTCCATTCTGATAGAGATGAGGCTTCATTCTGGGTAACAAGACACCCATCCACCGCTCTACAGCTGTCAGGTAATCTGGAATATACAAAGGAGACAGACCAGAGTTTATCCACACTTTAAAAACAAAAACTACAAATGGGATATTTTTGTAACCAATACCCTAAATACATAGGGTATGCACAACGTGTACAAGAGCAACAAATAATGAATAGATAATATTCTGTACTTGGTCATAACTTCAGCCTCTTGGTACCTAGGGAAGTCAAGTGGCTTCAAGGACCACACCCAAATCATTCCAATATAGTACAATCTAAAAACAGGTGGTAATGTCCTCACACAACAGAAAGATATCCAGTTATCTTTCAAGAACATTATCCTATACAATTTAAGGGTCCAGTCCTGAAAATCCTTACACGAGTAGCCTTGCTATTTTCCACCCTGTTCCTACCTTATTCTTTCCATACATTTATGCACAGTGCAAAAAGATTTAGTGAGAATGAAAACCTTACTCACAGAGAATTTACATATGTTATTCCCAAACTTTTAGTAGAAACAGTAACACAAAGCCATACTTGAAAATACAGCCTGATCCCAGAGTTTAGCCACCAAGTCTGCTTGCCATTGAAACATATTTATAAATCCTTTTGAGCTCCTTACCTACATCAGAAGATCGGAGCACAATAGATTCTTTCTCTAATAACCATGCTGGAAGACCCCCCTATAAAGGGAATAGAAACCATTTCAATGACCATTTTCAAGAATTACAAGGGTAAGTTTAACCAGCTATCCCATAACTATTTGGATATTACCAATTAAGTACTAATCATTGGGGTACCCAACATCATAATAAAAAACTATCACAATTACCCACAACTTTTAGCATTCTAGACGAAGAATCCTGCCTTGTGTCATATGCTCAGCAGTAGGGAATCCCTTTACCACTGTATCCCCCTCACCTTTACCCCCGCATTCCCAAAAGGGAGGAGGAAACTTACATTAGACAGAGATCAGATGTTAATACTGCCTAGAAATTAGAAAGTTTAAATACAAATTTACCATGTCCCATTCTGCGCAGATATAAGGTCCAGCTCTTAATATCACCAACAAGCCAATCTCATTAGCTAGCTGCAGGAAATATTCTACATCTCTGTCACCAGAGAAGTTATATACTCCTGGTTTGAATTCATGATAGTTCCATGGCACGTAGCTGTGAAGAAAACACCATCTATAAGAAGTGACTTAGACTAGAATGGAAAAGCAACTCCAAATAATGACTTAATCGAATGCCAAGGAAACAAACTATTTGCACCTCAAATGTACAGTTCTGTAAAGACGTATTTACTTCCAAACAAATGGAATACAAAATGAATTTAGGACCTACCTCCTGTAAGGCACTTCTAGAAGCTGAAGGTGCTAAGGTTGGCACCAAGTATGATCAGGCACTTAAAAGGGAAACCTATGTTTCTATTTTTTCATGTAGTCATGTATTTTTTCCCACATACTCTTCCTTTCTAACAGCATCAATGTAATAAAACATGTTAAAAGCAAAAAATAATTAATTGTGCATTGTCATCTTGCTTCAGAAGTCTGAAAAGTCATTGTGAAAGAGAAGTGGTGGGTAGTCCAGCAGCGAGCCTCAAGCACAGCACTTCTAGGATTTTTTTTAAAAGGTTAAAAGCGATTTGATGGTTTTTTAAAAAACAAGCCAAGAGAATAATGCCAATAATACGTTTTGTGGATAGAGGGAAAACAAGAACCAGTACATGCGTGGATTACATAAATGTATGTATTTAAAATTACATGCTACCTACAAAATATCAAAATCTTATTCACAGGTGTCCAGACGCTAAAACAGACACAGTCTTGTGTTCGGATACAGAAATTCTCAGATTTGTAACACAAGGGAGGAATCTGCCCAATCTTCTGTGCAGCCAAGCTGCATCCTTTCAGCTTTGCAAAGTGATTTTAAATTGCCTTCCCCCCCTATCTATAATGTTTCCAATACTCTTAATTACTTGGCTCTTCTATAGCCAAGGTTTTGAATATGAATGGAAGCACGTTCTATGCCAGTTTTGTTTTCTTGCCAGGATTTGAAAGGCTAGTGAGGTACAAACTTCCTGCTTCCATTTAAGATAGGATCATTAAAGCTGACAATGAAAATAAATAAATAAATAAATAAAAAGCTACACCCTTCCTTTTAAGCACATCCACCACCTCACAAGTTAAAGCCACTGAAAGAACACATAGACCACCATCACTATCGTGATGAATCAGTGGTTTTTTTTCATTGTTTACCAGGTCACTACTACAGCTGAAAAGGGTTCTTTTGCTTTCTACATTAAAACACTTTGCCAGTGCTTAGACGATATTCTTTATGAAGTGGAGAACAGCAGCACACCCCAGGTATGTTCTCTCTTCCAGTGGCCTACAAAGTGGGGAAGTTACTTTAAAAACCAACAGAGCAACATTAAAGGCCTTAAAAAGGCTAGGAGGCTTTTTACAAAACTCCTGGAATTATTTTAAGAACAGTCTACATTAAAAAAAAGTATTGAAACTTCAAGTCCCTAGAGGCAGCTGTTTCTTGGAGAATGAGTTTCCAAAAAGTATAAATGTATCTGCCCACCAGCTAACAAAATTAAAAACAAACGACTATGATGTTCAAACATCCTTCATATAAATTCAGAGCAGCCAACAGTATAGTAGTATCGGTGGGTTCCTCAAAGAAGCCTTTTTGCTTCTAGGTAACAAAGTCCTGTGGCACCTTAAAGACTAACTATAAAGTTTTGAAGCATAAGCTTTCGTGGGCTAATACCCACTTCGTCGGATGCAAGCACGAAAGCTTATGCTTCAAAACTTTATAGTTAGTCTTTAAGGTGCCACAGGACTTTGTTACCTCTGCTATTCCAGACTAACACTACCTCTCTGATTTTTGCTTCTAATTTCTCTTGTGTTGTAAATATCTGGCTCCATCTAGTGGTTAGTTACTTAACTGCATCTTCTGAAAAATCACCTATAGTCTCAGTCAGGGATTTTCAAGATCCTGTTTTTCATAGTGCAAACAACACTCTAAGAGAGATTGTCTTATGGAGCAATATTTCTCCAATGCATGAATACACATGCTATCTTCTCTCCAATTCACAATCATCTAACAACCCATCTCTCAAAACACAGAGCTTGAAGAGGAGCATTTGTCAGCTCAGCTACATATTTGCAGCGCTCCTGGATTCTCTAGGGTGTTATCAGCTTTAATCTAAAAGAGATTGCCTTGTACTCTTAGCTTGCCTACCTCTCCCTTACTGTTCTGGTTTAAGACTGCTCCCAAAAGTCAATCATTACTTACATTTGAATAGCATCAAGCCCCGCCATCTTCATCTTCAACAGGCGGTCCTTCCAATAGAACCGGGGCACACGGGAGTAATGAATGCTGCCCGAGATGTAGCGGAATGGTTTCCCATCCTTGAGGAAGCAGTTGTTGTCATAATCGATCGCAAAACTCCTCTGGGGTTCATTCTGTGTATCAAGAAGATTACCAGGTGTGAGCTTCAACTTCCATGAAAAGGACAATAGTTTTCAGTTAAAACATCCTCCTTATTAAACTCTTCAGTACACGTAGGGCGACCAGACAGCAAATGTGAAAAATCTGGACGGGGGTGGGGGTAATAGGAGCCTATATAAGAAAAAGACCCAAAAATCGGGACTGTCCCTATAAAATCAGGACATCTGATCACCCTAAGTACACTAGGTCTCTGGGACGTTCCGAAGCGTGACCTGCAGTGATATATTGACAATGCAAAGTCCCATCCACCTATCCTTGCTAAAAAAACAAAAACTAAATAAAAATCCACCTTCACCTATTAGGCCCTGCCTGTTAGGGTGTATGTGCTGCAGAGATCAGGAATGGGAGGAGACTGGACAATCCTGGGTCTCCATTTCTGGAAAGATATTTTTGGACTGCTTGCCCCCATTTAAGTGGGTCTTAACCCAGGAAAGCTCATGATCCCTAAAATCTGTTAGTCTATAAGGTGCTGAAAGACTCCTTGTCGCTTTTGATCTAGGGTTACCATTCGTCCGGATTCCCCCGGACCTGTCCGGCTTTTCTGGGTAAAAATAGCGGGGGGGGGGGGGATTTATAAATATCTGCAAATGTCCGGGATTTCTCCCCTGCAGAGCGGGGCAGCTGACAGGGCTGCTGGCTGGATTCAGCCATTGGTATGGAGCTCCGCAGCCAAAGCCCACCCCTCCCCTGCAGTTTCCCATCACTGGCCAGCTCCTCCCCTCCCCTTTCTCAGATCGCTGGCTGCCCACCCGCAGGCACCGGCTGTGCGGGGGAGCGGCAGCATGTCGGCTCCACGTGGAGCCCAACTCCTGTTTTCAGCAGCATGGTAAAGGGGGGGGGACTGAAGGGGTTTCTGGAGGGGGCAGTCAAGGGACAGGAAGTGTGGGGGGCTCGGATGGATCGGAGGTTCTCTCAGGGTGGGGAGTAAGGGTGGGGCAGGCAAAGGATTGTTAGGGGGTAGGTTTGTAGGGGGCAGTTAGGGGCAGGGATCCCAGGTGGGGGCAGTCAGGGGACAAGGAGCAGGGAGGCTTAGATAGGGGAGGGAGTCCTGGGGGGGCAGTCAGGGGCAAGGGTCCCAGGCGGGGGCAGTCAGGGGGCAAGAGGGGGTTGGGAGTTCTGAGGGGGGGTGGGAAGTGGGAGGGAGTGGATGGGGGCAGGACTAGGGTGAGGTGGGGGTGGGGCTAGGGTTCCCCCCTCGTGTCCTCTTTTCTGATGGCTGAAATATGGTAATCCTATTTGATCCCTCCAAAAAGGCAAGACGTTGCTCTTCAATTTTAAGACCTTTCAGTAGTAAGTCAATACTATTTCAAGGGACTGCTTCAGAGGCTGACAAACCATCCCAGCCCTCTCTTCCAGTTGGCAGCAAAATTTTAATATGAAGCTCCCAAGAGTTGCTTCCAGCACATGCTAAATGAGCTGAGCTAAGCAAGATCAAAGGAACCACAGCAGACATGTAGGCCAAGCAGTGATGGCAATATTTAATGCTGCATTGAAGTGGTTTGGCTCTCCCCTGCCTTACACCTTGGATAGTCTTTCATCTGCATCAAGCAGATGTAAAGCATCACTCCTCTGTACTGGTAGCATCACTTTGCACAGGTCTACCGGACTACACAAGGTACAGGACAGTGAGAGTCAGTATCAAGCAACCTGAACTGATTCAGAGGCTTCAAAAGACTTGTTCAACACATCAAGTCACTGATCAATTCATTCACACTTTGGAAAGAGAACGAATTGCAATGACCCCTTCTCCTACTAAATTTCACATTTAAAACTAAAAGGGACAACAGCCCTGAGTACTGACAAGGACTTGTCAAACTCCATGTGAAAAAGTATGTTATCTGAAGGGTTTAAGAGCTTAGTTTCTAATAAGTAGGGGGCTGTTCAGTTGCCTAAGCTCTTAAATTTCCATTAGTCTTTATATTAAACAATTTAATAAATTTTCAGGAGAGGTGAAGGAAGGAGAGTTGTTCAGACACATGGCCAAATAGAAGACAGCAAACTTCTACCTAATAAGATATATTATCTATGAAGTTAGAGAGACAAAGCAATGTATATTGCAACCAAACCCCTATATTATAATCTATGACAATTACCAATAAATTTCCGCTAGCACTCCATGTAATACTGGGTACTTCTGTAGCCCTTTTCAGGTGAGGATCTCAAAGCAATTTACAAGTAGTGAGTTTAGCCTCCTCACACCCTTGTATAGGAATATCTCCATCTAGCAGATGGAAAAACTAGAGCAGAGAGTTAAGGCCCAGATTCGGATACCTTAACTCCATAAATATAGGTTCACTCCACAAGGGCTTCCACTGACTTTAGTGAAGTGCTACCTGGCATCAATAAGGGTACTAGAATCTGACCGTAAGTGACTTGGCAAAGACTGATAATACAGGAAGTCATGGGCAGAGCCAGGAACAGAATCCAGATTGTTCTACAATCCTAATTCTGTGCTTTTAAAGAGACACTGTACTTTAAATTTTGTAATTTTGAGGGGGGGGGGGAATAAAAGTATTTTTAAAACTATCAACCCCTTCACTTTGCCTCCCCCCAGAGTCTGAAACCCTGCAGCGCTGAGAACCTGAGAGAGAAACTGACTGCACACACAAAAATAATACTGACTTTATTTTCATTCTCTGAAAGACAGTAACAAACTGACCAATGAATTGGATTTTTATAATTTTCACTTTTAATAATCTAAGCTGTTGTTAGCACCTAGATACAGATCTTTGTCTACAACGTATTACTTTTGAGTTAACATACACTTTAACCACTAGACAAACGCTTTCCCGTTCCCACGTATGCCTATTTCCTTGTTTCAACCAGATTTCTTACATGAGGGTATTGTTTTTAGGTCGTTCACCCTCAAGCGTAACCTTTCCAAATTTCCGCACGTGCACACACAAAATCATCTTCAGGTAGCATCAGGTGGTAGGTCAGAAGTCAAAACACAAAATAGACAAAGCAGCAGCATACTTGTCCAATCGAAACAGACCTTTTAAAATGAATGAATTTAATTCAGCTGAAAGGCAATGACCTACTTTAATTCTGGAAGCATGGGCCTAAATCAACATAGGACAAAACGCTCATACCCTCAATGGAGAGATGGGCCACAGACCCCAGAAAATAGATTCAGTGGAAAAACAAACAGTAGATTAGGAAAGCTGGGGGAGGAGATTAAAAACAAGGATACTGGATGGATGCACCAAGTAGAGAACCCTGACCACTACCAACTGCTCAGCAAAGAGCAGTAGAAACCACCCAGAGGAATTCTGCCCAGATATGAGAGACAATTAGGAAACAGAAATAGGCCCCACAGCAACAGAAAACCTCCTCACTGAACATCCACCTCCCGAACAGATGAATAGCCGCCCTGGTCAATGTCAGGAGAAGGTGAATGAGGGGGTCCCATGACTTTGTGTGGCTCTGGACAAGGAGTCCATAAAAGAAAAGCTGTGGGGAAGTGCAGCCAGCCCCTCAGCAGGAGGCGGAACACGGGTCCGGTGCAGGTAGGCATGTGCCATGGTTGTCCCCGCACTGCAGAACAGGGCAGTTGCCCCAGAGGGCTTCACAAAAACACTGTCAGCACCATGGCCTGACATCTGTGGAAACTAAAATGTATTTGGGGAGGATATCGGATGGATTCTTAACCTGTGCAGGCTTCTCAAAAGTTACGGCTGTCTTCCTCCCGCTGGCCTTTGGCTCTCGAGTTCCTCAACAAGCAAAACTCTCCAATCAAGAGCAGAACCAATTTCTTTTTAACTGTAGTTTGTGTTTTAAAATTCTCTACTGCAGCTATCAGGACACGAGGGACCATATTACCAAAATAATAATAATAAAAAATTCTAGTAAGATGCAAAAAGTATATCTTGAGAGAAGATTGTAGCTAGAATTGAAGGAAAAGGGAGTTGGGGGGCAGGGGGAGGGAAGAGACAGCATCAAATGAAATCTAGTACACTGGGGGAGGGGAAGGAAGGGAATGAGTCAATGTGGTACACTCATTGGGAACCAGTAACCTGGAAACATAGAGCTGCTGAGAGACTATAGTGATAGAAACACTAGAGAAAGAAACCTAGGGACTGGGCCAGTTCTAGGGTCCCATTATCGGGGGTGCAAGCGAGTACTTTGAGACCCTTGCATGTCCCTAAAAAACAACCAACCTTCCAAGAGTCCACGGGCTAGACAGTGGGCGGGATAATAATGAACAGCTAATTAAATGTGTATTTGCAACATGACAGCAAAAGAAGCTAATGCGATTTTACGCTGTCTACACCAGGGGTGGGCAAACCTTTTGGCCAGAGGGCCACATTGGAGCTACAAACCTGTACAGAGGGCCGGGTAGGGGAGACTGTGCCTCCCCAAACAGCCAGGCCCCCACACCCACCCAACCCCCACCTACTTCCCACCCCGACTACCCCCCTCGGAACCTCCAAACCATCCAACCCCCCTGCTCCTTGTCCCCTGCCTTCCCTTTCCAAGACCCTCCACCCTAGCTGCCCCCCCCAGGACTCCTCCCCCTACCTGCCTCCCCCCCCACACTCCCTGTCCTCTGACTGCTCCAACTCCTGTCCACCACCCCCTGAGAGACCCACCGGGACTCCCACACCTTATACAACACCCACCACCCCCCGCCGCCATTACGATCGCCTCCCCAGAAACTCCGCCCCGTCCAACCGCCCCCTCCTCCCTGTCCCTGCTGACTGTACCCTAGGACTCTCTGCCCTTATCCAACCCCCCCCCCCCCCCCCCCCGGCCCCCTTACCACACAGAGCAACGCATCTGGCTCTGTGCGGCCCGAGGGAGCTAGACATGATGCTCCACAGGAGCGTGGAGCGCCGCAGAAGATACCGGCAGGACCAATGGGCCAGAGCGCTGCCCCTGTGACGTGCTGAGGCTGCGGGGAAAGGCAGGATAGCGGGGAAGGAGCCGCAGGGAGCCTCCCCGGCTGGGAGCTAGAGGCCAGGCAGGAGGGGCCCATGGGCCAGATGTGGCCACAGGCCATAGTTTGCCCACCCCTGGTCTCCACAAACAGCATGTCACAGATCAAAAAGGTAACAGTCGACATGGCTCTGGTATGACAGCGCCTGGAGTATGTTCAGTGCAGGGCACGATATTACTAGAAAGAGAGAAGAGCCTATCCACACGTACAGTTACTGTGGATTAAGGTAGGGTGTGACTTTACAGAGCAATAGCCTCTTCCTAAATCATTCCAGAAAAAGAGAGTGCCTGCCCATGGAATTAGAGTGCTTTGTTCCCATTTAGTTTAACCCACTTACAAAGTGAATCAGGACCAACTCCATGGAGTAGATAAGCTGAAGTGCAGAGTAGCAAAGACAAAGCGGAAGGACTCTGCGCAGCAACAAGAATTCTCAGAATGCCAGAGGGAAAGATTGAGAGGCAAATGCCTGAAGTTCAAGAGTACCACTTAGAAAGGGGTGGGGGGAGGGATCTAGTGAGGTGCAGTTAGGATAAAAGGATGCAAATAAGGAAAACCTAAAATGAACTTGAGGAAAAACATCTTGGCAGCACCTCACAACGGGTCTACACTACAAACTGTGGTCAATGAAAGTTACCTTGATGTATAGCCGCTGAAGTTTGTATATTACTGGGGCAGGCGCACACTTTGCTGCTTGTGTTGGTGCTGTGCTTGCTCACCAGGAGTGCTTGTGTTACTGTAAAGTGCGGTGCACTATGGATAAATATTTCAGTATGACAAACACTGCCATTCAGTGCAATGCCTTTTGGGAAAGTTTCACAATATGCTGTGGGATGTGATGACTCACTCAGGGATCTCTGGAAGCTAGGGGTCAAGTTTTCAGCATGCATCCTGTATTTCCAGAGCCACAAGAGACCGCACCAGACATGAGGATGGCTTTGAGGACGGTTTGCTGAGGGACAGAGCAAAAAAACAACAGAAGCTTGTTGCTGGCAGTCACGGAGCAGCTTCAGAGGGTGGAGTGCCACTTCTGGGCCTGAGAAACAAGCACCGATTGGTGGGATTGCTTCGTAATGCAAATCTGGGATGATTGCAGAATTCCAGGCCACATTCCTGGATCTGTGCACCAAGCTTGCCCCAGCCCTCCAGTGTATGGACCCCAGAATGAGAGCTGAATTGAGTAGTGTGTGTGCTCTAGTCTAAAAGCGTGCAGCACCGGACTGCTGCAGGTCAGTGGGAAATAGTGTTTAGAGTGGGAAATCCAGAGAGGGAACCACTGTCATGCAACTGTGCAGGGCCAGGAATTGCGTTCTGCAATGTGCAGGACACAGCTGATGTATCTGCAACAATGGAGCATCCAAACTGCAGCGGGGGCACGGACTGCACGCACATCCCTACTTTGGCCGCAGGCCCCCCTTGTCACAGAGTACATCAACAGAAAGGGCTACTTTTCTATGGCTACACAAGTGTTGGTGGGTCACTGGGAGCACTTCCCTGACCAGCGCACACTGAAAACTGTGACGGGGCATGATGCTCACATCTTTAAGAACACAGGATTGTTCAGAAAAATGCAAGCAGGGATTTTCTTTCACACCAGCGGATACAGACCATTGGCGATACAGAAATGCCAAGAGTGATCCTGGGGGACCCAGCCTACCCCGTACACAGCCCCCACCGCCTCAGCTTGCTCCGCCACCAGTGCAATGCTCTGGGCGGCACGGCTGCCTGCCATGGTGCTCTGGGCAGTACAGTAATGGGGCAGGGAGCAGGGGGGTTGCATAGAGGGCAGGGGGGGCTAGGGGGAGTTAGAGGGTGGGGAACAGGGAGATTGAATGGGGCAGGGATCGGGGGAGGGTGGAGGCAGTCAGGAAGGAGAGGTATGGTCGGATGAAGCGGTGCGGGGCAGTCAGGGGTAGAGACTCCAGGGGCAGTCAGGGAGAAGGGGTGGTTGGATAGGGCAGGGGTCCTGGGGGGGGCAGTCAGGAAGGAGAGGGAGGTTTGGATGGGGCAGCAGGAGGCAGTTAGGGGTGGGAGGCCCAGGGGCTGTCAGGGGGTGCTAAGAAGGGAGGAAGTCAGATAGGGGGTGGGAGCTGGGCCACACCTGGCTCCTTGGGGAGGCACAGCCTCCCTTAACAGGCCCTCCCTACAATTTCAGAAACCCAACCTGGCCCTCAGGCCAAAAGGTTTGCTCACCCCTGTTTTATGTGGTCCAACTAGGTGGGTTGGAGATACATTCCACCAGTAGATTTCACAGTCTGCTTACATAGCAAAAGAATATTGAGACTCCAAAATAATGGGGGTCCAATTTCAGGTTCTTTAGAAAAGTGCGCTCTAAATCCTTCTGTCCCAATCCTGCCTCTCCAGCTGACTCACCTGTCTCTTCCACCAATGCAATTGCCTCCCCCATCCTCTGCCTCCTGTCCTCTCCTTCCTCCCCTAGCTGCCCCAGGCAACCCTCCCCCCACCCTCTTCTTCACTCTTCTTCATGAGTCGGAGGCTCTCTCTTTCTCTTCCTCTCTGGGGAGCACTGAGCAGGCAGGAGAGAGTGTCTCTCTGCTAGCAGTTCCGGTACCTGGCATCACAAGACAGCAGAAAATCAAAATTTGTAAGTCACCCTGAAGCTGAGAAATTGTAATGCCCAACACATCATTGTGTAAGGAAAAATAAAGTGCTGCAGTAAACTGAAAAAAAAATATATCACAGTTTAAAGAGCTGCTCAAATCCTGTAGCCCCGGGGTGGAGCACACTCTGTGTGGATGGAATCTTCAGAGAATTTAAAGGACACCCTCACAGGTCTCCTCTACTGAGCATGTGCACAGACATTCAGAGGTGCATAACTTGGCTGAATTTGGACACATTTTCATGAGAATAACGAAAGGCACATTGCTGGCACCAGGGTAATGCTCCTGTCAAATTTCAAGACCCTGTCCCACAGCATGGAGTTGCCAGAGCGTCTCAGTTGAACAGTTATAAAAAAAAAATTAAAACGTGTGTAAAAAATGTAGGTTCCCCAACCCCATTCTTGGAAATGTTTGAGCTGAAGTTTTCTCAAAAAAATCAGCCTGAGGCAGATCAAGGCAGTGTCCGGCAATCTTAACTAGTTATGGCACCACCCATACCATGTGGAATTAATTACAGTCAAGTGTGTGTTCTTAATGGGAACCCACCTCTTATGTCCTGATCCTAGTCCTTACATAGGCATAACTCCCATTTAAGTCCATGGAATTTTTCCTGCAGGATTTGGCCCGTACCATATCAATAAACATGTCCATGTTTATCTGCCTCTCATACTGTTCTTTTTGATCCTCTGGAGGTGTGGTAAAAAAAAGATGACTGCATCCTCTTATGACAGTCATACAGCATATGATCCAACTCCAGACACACCACATTAGATACACTCCTTAACAGCAGACAGACTCCCCCTCAGCCTGTCTTCACCACCACTCAAATATAAAACTCAACTAAGAACCACTCATGCATTTTACTCTCCCTCCCTTTGTAACCTCCCCTCCATCTTTAATATTCCTCATCTCTGTCCCTGCAATCACATGGTGTGACTCATCTCCCCAACCTGATAACACTGGATTCACTATTCCCAGCCAGGATGTTCCATGTCACACACAGGTTTAATACAGTGACCTTCCCTTTTCACTTGCACTCCGGAATATCAAAACTTTCAGCATATAGAGTGGCCTGGACGCACAGTATATTACTTTGCAGTTGAGCTTGATTAAGTTTAATTGCTGCACTAAAAATATTTTTAAATTAAAAAACATAATTCCTAAATAGATCTCAGTAGACAGTTCCAAAGTAAATTGAATAATCATTACAGAAAACACTTGTCTCCACCAGTGAACAATATTAATTTTTTATTAATTGCGTGGAACAGTAACAATCTTAATGTTCAATGCATTCATTATATCAGTACTATAATTTATAAATATGCACAATGATTTTTCAATGCATATGGTTTATAACATAACTTTCACAAAAATTGATCGTAAGATTTTTAGGTATGGTTGCAATGGTGCTCCGAGTATCCTTTTCGATAATTTTTCATTCTAGTAGAAAAGAAATCAAGAGCAACAAAAATATTCAATTAAACCCCAAAGAAATAGTCACAATTAAGGACAATAAAAATAGATGAAAAATGTTCAAAAAATAATTTAAAATGTTCACAGAACAATTTAAAATCACCTATTTATTTGTGGTAAGAGTCAATTCTCCCTATTGATTTTTGTGCATATTTGTGTTTTCTTGGGAAGGGCAGGAGAGGAATAGAGATAAACTGACATTTTAGTGCTCACTGCAAAACTAACACTGAAGCAACCATAGTACCCACCTCTCATGGGAGGTAATTAGCTAGACAATTAGCTGCATAACAATGCAATAATCCTCAAATAATTTAATGATTAGAAAATAGTGGCCAAAAGCGAATGCTTTGCACTACCAAGTGGGAGACATGGATTTTAACTCAGGTCTTTCACTTACCCAATGGACTGAACACTATCTACACAACTCATGCTGGTCAGGTAGCAGCAACACTAGGTCATCCAGGGAAAGATCAGTCAGAGAAACACAAGGCATACATATCATACACTGGGACTCAAGTTATGTTTTGTGATCCTTCAGATGAAAGGTGCTCCATAAATACAATACATTTTGTGAAGGTGCAGTGTATTATCACTGTTTTAGACACTGGGGAGAAGTGGTCCAGTGGTTAGGGGGGTAGCTTGGGACTTGGATTCAATTCCCCTGCTCTGCCACAAGTTTCCTCTGTCTCGGTTCCTCATCTACTAGAGCTTCTCTACTCTCACAGGGTTGATGTGAGGAAGATTGTGAGATGTTTGAGATACTCCAATAACAGGGGCTGTCTCAGTTAGACAGAGGCACAGAAAGATTTAAGAAAGAGGTTGGTACGCCCAGAGCCAATTTTGAAGAACAGGAGGGTGCACAGTTTTGGTGGGTGGGAAGATAGAGTAAAAAAAACAGCTAGACAGTGTTTACTTGAGGAGAGAGGATCCTGTACCAGGTTAAAGAGTTAAAGGGACACTGTCAGATTAAAAATCAATTAAAAATCCATTAGTTATCATTACTAATAGCATCTCAGAATAGTACACATGGGGAAAGAGTGAAAAAAGTCATACAGGTGAGTCGCATCTTAGGTGCATTTAACATGCGCAATTTCAGCTTTCCGCAGTCAGCAAAAACAGGAAAAAAACCAACAATTTAAAAACTGCATCTGCAGTGGGGGTGATTTCACCTGCCATTCATCTCAATGAGTTTTGACTATACTCGGTTTTCACTTTTCACGCTAACCACAGAACGGAACACCCGCGTAAGATGAGACTCGCCTGTATCTATTTTTGTACTTCAGTCAGCTTGGACAGTAAATACAAATTAATTCTACTTCAATTTTTGATTCTCATGCCCTAGAACAATGTGGGAGAACCAAAAACAACCTGGTTTTATTTATATTAAAAACCAATTATTCATTTCTTATCTATATTAAATTGCACTAAACCATACCAGCCTAAAGTATGGATTCAAACGCTAGACCAGAGGTGGGCAAACTACAGCCCGCAGGCCTTGAGCTCCCCCGCAGCCTCAGTTTACTGTGCCGCCCACCCTCTGGCCCGCTGCTCCTGCCAAGCAGCAAGGCAGGCCCTGTCTGTGCGGTGGGTCTGTGAGCTCCTGCGGGGAGGGGAGGGAGTTGGATGGGTCGAGCATTCTGGGGGGTGAGGGTGTGCCAGTCAGGGGATGGCGAACAGGTGGAATTCGATAGGCATGGGCCTGTCAGAGGGTAGGGTGGGTGCATAGGGGTTGGGACAGAGGACAGGGGGGTTGGATAAGGGAGGGGGGTCCCAGGAGGCAGTTGGGGCGGGGGTCCTGGGAGGGGTTGGTCAGGGGATAAGGAGCAGAGGGGAGATGGGTTGGATGGGTCGGGGAGTCATAGAGAAGGTGGGTACCAGGCTGTTTGGGGAGGCACAGCCTTACCTACCTGGCCCTCCATACAGTTTTGCGACCCTGATGTGGCCCTCGGGCCAAAAAATTTGCCCACAGTGCTCTTTAAAGAGATGCACAAAAAGGCGGCCATCTTTTTTCAGAGCAGAACAATCAGAGGTCAGGGCGCTAGGAAGTCTATACACAAACAGAAGTTACAGTAGAACCTCAGAGTTATAAACACCAAAGTTATGAACTGACCAGTCAACCACCCCTCTCTTTTGGAACCGGAAGTACACAAGCAGGCAGCAGCAGAGACAAAACATAAAAATGAAAAGCAAATACCATACGTACTGTGTTAAATATAAGCTACTAACAAAAGTAAAGGGAAAGTTTAAAAAAAGATTTGACAAGGTAAGAAAACGGTTTCTGTGCTTGTTTAATCTAAATTAAGATGATTAAAAGCAGCCTTTTTCTTCAGCATAGTAAAGTTTAAAAGTTGTATTAAGTCAATGTTCAGTTGTAAACTTTTGAAAGAACAACCATAACGTTTTGTTCAGAGTTATGAATATTTCAGAGTTTGAACAACCTCCATTCCTGAGATTTTCGTACTTAATATCTAATCTAGTTCTGGTCAAGGGAAATATTAATTTACAATCTAGATAATGATTCCTTTGAATCAAAGCTGCTTTGTTTTTAGTTCTCTCTCTCCCCAGTTGCTGGGTTTAAAAAAAAAAAAAAAAAAAAAAAAAAACCCTACACAAAACAGAAAGGAGAAAACTAACTATATACAATGGAAAGAAACTAATTAAATCTACCCAAATAATATAACGGGGGGGGGGGGGGAGTTTTTCCACTCTAATTCTTTCAGTTGTAGATTTTAAGGTTATGTCCACTCTAGAGACCTTACAGTGCAACAGTTGTCCTGTGTAGCTGCTCTATGCTGACGGGAGAGATCTCCCACTTCCCAGTGGGTGAACTCTACATCATCATGTGTTAGGTGGCACTCCATCAGATGCCAACAAATACGTGAAAAATGGAATGTGCACTAATGACAGATTACAGATATTAAACATACACAGTAAGCACACTTAAAATGAAACACTGATCTCAGGGTGATATCTTTAAAATGCAACTTATCAATAGCACAAATAACTCATCTGGTTGAATAAATCAATCACTTCCAATCATCTGTAATGGGTGTCTGATAAGCTTACTATGTGGCAGAAGAAATCGTGCTTGCTGCTCTTTGTGCAGCATCAGACTTACAGAACCAAGTCCATCACTGCTCTAACTTCACTGACTTCCCTGGAGTAACATCAGGGATGGACTTGGGTTGGGGACTTGTGAATCAAACCGTCCGTTATACTGGCTGATCGAGGACACAGAATTTGTAAGTTGGCAGACCATTCATGGAGCACGCAGGACGATCTCTGTTATTTCAGCTCTGCTGCCCAGCCTCATTGGAATTCCATAATACATAGTCCCCGGGCTGACATATACGAAAGCGCTTTGCCCAACTTTATACAAGCCAACAAAGAAGGGATTCAGCAAATAGGCACAAACATTCAGAGGGAATATTTGCCCACCGTGCGTGTGGCCAGAAAGGATCAAATTTATGTCTGGCCGATCTTGAAGAGCCCATTTTGCAGCCAGTGGCTGATGAGCCAGAAGAACTATTGCATGATCGGAACCACAGTCAACTAGGGCTTTTTTTAAATCCATGCCATGCCCAGAATAGCGCAACACCTGAGCCTCAATATCATCAACCCCAGCCAGACAGAACCAATCATCGCTGCTCCTTGGAGAAGAGATCTTCACATTCTCATTGTGGAGTGGATGAATGTTAAATGACTTCAGTAATTCAAACCAGCTGTTGACATCTGAAGTATAATACTCATGGTTTCCAGTGACAAAGTAAGTTCCCAATGGGGAATTAAGCTCACTAAGAGGTTCGACAGCAGGTCGGATCGCCATCACTTCAGAATCTGACAGATCACCTACAATCACAATGATATCAGGTTTTAAAGCTTTGACCATCTGCACAACCATTGCAAGTTTAGTCTTCCCTACAGTGGGTCCCAGGTGGATATCCGATACCAATACCATCTTCAGGCCATCCATGGACAAAGGCAGTTTGTGAACGGGAATCACCACTGAGGTCACTGCAGGAGGCTGGGAGGCATTCAACAACCCAACAACAGTCAGTGCAACTGTCACCATAACAACCAAAACAGGTTTCATCACAGTTTTACTACTCTTATTGATACCACTTGTCTTAGAACCTCTGCTGACCGAAAGTTTATAAACTTGCTCTACTGAGCCCAGAGTGAAGAGAAAGAAAATAAGTATTATATAAGCTCCTAGACATGTATAAGAAGCTAAGGAAAAGAAATAGGGCTCTTCTGCAACAAGAAACAGCAACGTAAAAAAGCTTGAGTGTGCCAAAGCTAGAAACATTAGCACAGCTATTTTCCATGGCATGAAACAATAGGAGTTAGCAGCTGAAAGCCTGGAAAATACGGTCACTATACATCTCCAGATGTATAGAGAACCTATGACCATCAGCGCATTAACAAACAGTGCCATCTGTAATCTCCGCAGCCATCTCTGTGTACTGAACTCAAGTTGCTTGGCCAGGAAGGTCCGGGATATCATCATGGAGAAGAAAATAACTCCAGCAGCTACTGCAGCCTTTGCTTCAAGCGGCAATTGCTTGAAGGAGATCATCTCTACCGACTGACAGTCACTGCACCTTCCTGTTCTATATGAATTTCTGGTAGGTAAGAATGTGGTTGCGAAGGGACTTCTTGGTCAACTTTGCCTGCAACCAGGAACCAGCATCAGCTTTTTTATATTAAAACATACAATCCACTTTTCCCACTCTAGAAGCCAGAGAGAGGTATTTGGCACCCACCACCCAGGACAGCAAGGTTGGTGGAGAGACCACTATCACTATCAAGGATAGCTATAAAAGGTTTATTAACTCAGGATAAAAACGATCTAGACCTCTGACAACCCAGTCCTGATCTCTACAGTCTCCCACCCTCAAGGTTCCCATTGATAAGTTATCACAAAAATGCTGTGAATGCTAAACCAGGAAGAAGAAGTCTCCTCACAATTTTGGGATATTATCTCAAAAATCATACATTGATGATTGCTTTCCAATAACTAATAAAATATTACCACACTTTGTTTATTCCAAAGAAACACAGCTATAGTTAACGCTTTACACTCACTACCTAATCTGTTTCCCATACACAACACCATCTCCATTTCAACCCCACACCATTCCATGACCGTAGGTGTCACTGGTACATAATGTTGCGGTCTCAAAAAAAAAAAAATCACTGATCCATGATGGTGACTGCTTTCACCAAAGGGCTGGTCTTCACTGCGGGGAAGGGGGGGGGGGGTGATCAGCTGTAGATATGCAACTTCAGCTCCGTGAATAACGTAGCTGAAGTTGGAGTATCTACAGCCGACTTACCTGTTGTCCTCACGGCAGCAGCGGTCGGCGGCGCGGTCCCCCATCGACTCCAGCTTGCGCCTCTTGATGAGCTGGAGTTCCAGAGTCGACAGGGGCGCCGCTGGTGATCGATTTATCGTGTCTTGATGAGACGCGATAAATCGACCGCCAAAACATGGATCCCTCCCTGGTAGTGAAGACAAGCCCTCAGAATAATGACATAGCCATCAATCATTCAGTTCCAGCACAAACACAGAGCATGCAAACCACTTCTCACATCTCATCCCTTATTTCTGCTCTTCAGAGGAACCACAAGGGGAAAAATGAGACATGCACACATAAAAAAAATCCCTGTAAGGCAGCTTGGTAAAGCCCTGAGTTTTGGTCCAGAAGCTAAAGAACCATGGAGACCTACACCATCCTTTTCTATACCCTGCAGCTGCAATAAATAAATTCCTCTTATATGCATTCTGACAACATCCTCTCTCTCCCCTCCACATACACCTTTTATTTTTAACTCAAGAGGCCACAACAGTGATTATTTAAAGTTTTAAATTAGTGTTTGCTTTTACAAAAGACCAGGTACTGTGTTACTGGCTGCTGTCAGTTTAAACCAAAACTCCCCATGGAGTTACTCTGCTTTTTAGTGTGTTTTAACATTCTTTAGAATATGTATACAACATTAAAACAGATGACTATTAAGATAACGCTAAGGGTTTACCTCAAAGGCACAAACCCAGAGGAAATGCTGCATTAGAACTCTGACAGTACTCGTCACTCAGGCCTTAAGCCTAAATATTGAAACTCATATAGGTCTTTAGCAAGACTGTGTAACATTGGATGCAGTCTGCTGCAAATCTATATAGAAAGAGCAAGTAGCATGATAAAGCACATTAAAAATGGCAGAGAAAAGACAGATCACTTCCCCATTCTCAACCCACACTGGTAAATTAATTTTCTACCTGGTATCTCATCAGGGCTCTGGCACCATCACACAAGTGCATAACAAGACAAAACCAAATTCAAGCAAGACAATTAAAGATCTAGAGTCATCTAATGTATTACTTGTCAGGACTGATTCTGAATAATAAAGGCTAAAATATGCCTAGCAAGAGGCAAGGGACTTTTTTAGTGACAATTCATGGCTTTCAGGATATCCTGGATTTTCTCTCTACTGTGAATGAGAGTTCAGAAAGCAATGAGCAAAAACTAAGGCCTTGTCTACACGGGCACATTTCTGCACAGTAAAGCAGCTTTCTGCAGTGTAACTCCTGGAGGTGCACACACTGCCAAGCCACTTTGTACACAGAGACTCCTCAGTTGCAGAAATTGCAAAGAAACCACCTGCAAGAGGAAGCAGCTCCAGAGCTGTATTAGCAGTGTAAACACAGGACAGCCCCCAAAGCAATTAGGTGGCCTCTGGAAGTGTTGTGTCACTCTGCTCATTGTTTTTTGAACTCTCCTGGAGAACAGCGCCCCTCCCGAGCTGGGGAGGAGGTGGGGGCTGATTTCAGGGGTTTCCCTCCTCCCCTGCTTCAGGAGTGGTTGCTTCTTGTCGCTGTCTGCTGACACACTCTCTCCCCCACACCTCTGTACACACATACACTCACTTCCTGTCACACATACTCGCCTGCCCCGCCCCCCCCCTTCAGTTGAAAAGCAGCTGGTAATGTAGTAGGATGGCCATGGAACAATGGGATTGAGAAACCTGCATCACCAAGAAGAACTGCAAACCCTGTGCCCAGTTGCAGAATAGCTTTGTACTGCTCTCTGCCATTGCAAGAGCACAGCACGGACACACAACTGCGGTTTAATTCCAGCACTTTAATAAAAGTGGTATAACTTGTGCAGAAACTTGCCAGTGTCGGCATACCCTACACTCACTAAACCAGGTAACACAAAATCCTGTTTGCTGTAAAAGGAAAAATTGCAAACACTGCCTCAAAAAAGGTCAGAATCAAAGCTCCATGACCAAGTGAGGAGGAAAGTGGGAAGGATTTTACTAAGAAAGGTAATAGTGTTTAAGGACAACATTAAAGCTGTGCCAGGCATCCGGGACAGTGCTTTAACATGGCTGTGTAGTCGCAGCACCAGCACTGGGAGAGCTCTCGGTTTAAAAAAAAAAACAAGAAACACCCCACTCCCAGGAGGGGAGTAGCTCCCAGCACCAGTGCACTCTCTACACTGCCACTTTACAGCACTGCCACTTGCACCACTTGGGGGCGGGGGTCACACCTGAGCAAGAAAGTTGCAGTGCTGTAAAGTGGCAGTATAGACAAGGCCTTAGTAGCCTGCATTTGTCCCCTCCACCAACCAAGCTAAATAAAGAGCAGCAGGCTCCAGCAATCCCCTCAGGCATCAAATCCCTATTGGACTTGGGAGGAGAATTAGAGAGCCCCTTGCACATTAGCACAACTTGAGGAGTGGAGAGAGACAGACACACCTGTTCTCAGAAAACACAACTGAAAACAGGGACGTGGTTGCCCCTTGACTACCCTGCTCCACACCTTTGCACCCTCTACCCAGCCACCAGGTGGAGAATGGAGTCTGGGCTCAGGGGCCAGTACACACGAGTGCCGGCCACGCACCCAACTCATGCACCCCACCTCCTGCAGTCAGCCCTGCGGGGGGGGGGGGGGCAGACAACCGTCCCTTGGCCCCAGCGCAGCCCGCTCCCCCCAGGTTTGCAATGTGTGTAAATGAAACGAGAGGGAAGGGCCCCAAATTCCTCCCCAGGGAGGGCTCCCCCTCCCCCCGTCTCTGCACCTGAACCCTCTGCACAGTCCCTGGTGTCCTATGGGGAGCTCAGCGCCCGCAGGCATCGCCCGCCCCATCTCAAGGGGACGCCACAGCCATGACTCCAGCCAGGGAAGGGGGGACCCCGCGCGGGCCCCGCCCCGCGCGCGCTCCCCGGGGAAACACTCACAGGAGCCGCGAGTCCCGGGGGGAGCAGCGCGACCAGCCCGGCCGCGGGGAGCAAGAGGCGAAGCATGGCGGGCGCTACAGCAGGAGACGCCGGCTGCTGTGACCCGGCGGCGGCAGCCAAACGCCAACCCCCGCCCCAGCCAAGTCTCATGACTCCCCGGAGTCAGCTGATGGCCTCACCGCTTCCCCGCCCAGATCCTGTCCCCTCCCAGCGCGTCCCGTCCTCCCACGCACTCAGCGCTGGAGTTCAGCAGCCCGACCCACGAGCAAGGCACAGCAGGTGTGGGGACCATCAGCATCTCCCCAGAATGCCAGGCACCCTCCCACCGGATCCAATGGAAACTCCAGCTACTTATCACAGGGGGGCTAAGGCGGGAGGAGCAGAGAGCCACGTTTCAAAAAAAAGAACTAACTTCCTTCCTTTTGCATGACAGCCCTCATCCCTGGACCGCCCACGCCACGCCTCCTCCCCGCCTCCCACAGATACACCCCCCGCCAAGCCCCCACCACCCGCGCTCTCCTCACACGGGACCCTCACAAAGCCCTCCCCCCCCCACACACCCCCCCGACAAAACCCCGCGCCCTCCCTCCCTCCCTCCCTCCCCCCGCCAGGGGCCACGCGCCGCCCGCGACGGGGCTGCCCCCCCCCCCCCCGCACGCACGCTGCCGCGCCTCACCTGCACGCACCCCGCGGGAGCGGCTCCCGCACAACCCGCGCTGCTTTGAGCCCAGCTCCTGCTGCTCCCAACGGCTCTCACGCCTCCCTGGGGACGCCCTCAGGCACTTGGCCGGCCTTCCGCTCGCTCCGGGAAAACCGGGACGCGCGCCCCGGAGGCCTCGCCCGCGCCCTGTCTTACCCGCACACGTTTCTCTAGCCCGTCCGCACTCTAGGGACACACACCTTTACCCAGTTCCTAGGGCTCCGGGTGCAACCCTGTTCATTTCTACAGCCACCCGTACCCAATTCCAGGATCTTTAGCCACTGAAAGAGCCTCACACCGGAGGAGTCTTAGCCTCTCTTTATTGACAAGGCCCAAACAAGCACAATACACAAGCTAAGCACCGTATCATGCTCCCCAATCCTGGGACAGGCGAGCAGGCTTCCCCTGGAGAGGACTGGCCAGGTCAGTCTCTGGATCTTAGCTGCTGCACCTCACGGGCAGAAAAGTCCTGGCAGCTTTTATCTTAGGCTGGGTCTTGGACGTGAATTCTTCTTCTCTGGTCTTCTTCCAGCCCTTTTCCTCCTTGCTTCTCATCCTTCGGATCTTCTTCTCCTCAGCTCCTTCTTGGACCCGTTTTTATCATGAAATTTGGAGGCTTGCTTACCTTAACCAATCATCTTAGTACAATTTTACGAACCAATCATAACAAAAGTACCTGACCAATCCTACCCCACCACCTAAACCTAGCACAAGTAATTAGACAGGAGACAGAAACCATTACAAGCCAGACAGAGAACACAGTGTCAAACAATAGGAAAGAGTCATGATCGTGCTTTAGCTGGTGACAGTGAGAACTATTAGGGGAGTCCCCTCCTCCCAGCCTGGGGTGAATCTTTCCAATACATTTTAGATGCAATGGGAGTATGGGATTCCAGGCCTGCAGCTAATGTCCGCTGCTTCTTCAGTCTGGCTGCAGAAGGTGGCTGCGGTTCAGGCCTTCGAAAAGCCATATTGTTACACTTGCCCCCTCTCCCGCTTCGCAAGGCCCCGCGGGAGGCAGGATGGGTCACCGCTTCCTCCGCCTCCTCCTCCTCCTCAGGGAGTGCAGCTCATAGACCGCCGCCTCCACACCCCCCCCCCCCCCCAGCCCTCGCCACCCCCACCCCCCCAAACCTTCCCGCTTACTGGCCCCGAGCCGAGGCAGGGACTGCTCCAGGCCCGCAGGCAGCCTTCCCTGGCAAAAGGGCCACCTTAGGCCAGCAGCTGCCCCTCGCCCCTCACTTTTAAAGGGCCAGCTGCCAAGGAGGCATCCTTCCTTAAAGCGGCCACGCCAAAGGCCCGGGTTGCGCCCAGCGGCAAGGCTTGCGGCTTTCCTTTCTCCCAGCGGCGGAGCTGAAGCCGCAGGCAGGGAGCGCGAGGGCAGACGGGCCTCGGGGCGCCTGCCGCCGCTCCGGCCAGCTGGCCTCCCACAGACGGAGCAAGAGCACCGTCCGGGACAGAAGCAAAGCAACAAGCCACCCCAGGGGGCGGGGTGCCCAAAGCCCTCGGCCGCGGTGGGCGAGGTGGCTCCGGCCTGGGAGGCCCTTGCGGAAGCAAGGCAGGAGGAGGCGTCAAAAGGGGGTGCCGGAGGGAGAGCTGCAGCCGGGGCAGGCAAAAAAAGCCTACAGCACCCAGTATTCCCAGGAGGTCTCCCATCCAAGTACTAACCAGGCCCGACCCTACTTAGCTTCCGAGATCAGACGAGATCGGGCGTGTTCAGGGTGGTATGGCCGTAGACGCTCATCCCTGCCGCTTTGCCTGCCTTTAAGCAGGACCACAGACGCCTCCTGCCTGCTGCCTGCTACCTGCTACCTGGCCCCTCTCCCCTCCCCCCCCCCACCGCCCAGCAAACGACCCGCCCCGACACACGGCACCACCAGCCCAGCCTCACTCCTCTCCCTCGCCACGCCGACGCTCCCGCCGCGCCCCACCAGCCACACCCCGCCCACCCCCGACCCCTGGACCGCCCACGCCACGCCTCCTCCCCGCCTTCCACGGATACACCCCCCGCCAAGCCCTCACCACCCGCGCTCTCCTCACACGGGACCCTCACAAAGACACCCCCCCCACGCACCCCCCGACACAAAACCCCGCGCCCTCCCTCCCTCCCTCCCTCCCCCCGCCAGGGGCCCACGCGCCGCCCGCGACGGGGCTGCCCCCCCCGCACGCACGCTGCCGCGCCTCACCTGCACGCACCCCGCGGGAGCGGCTCCCGCACAACCCGCGCTGCTTTGAGCCCAGCTCCTGCTGCTCCCAACGGCTCTCACGCCTCCCTGGGGACGCCCTCAGGCACTTGGCCGGCCTTCCGCTCGCTCCGGGAAAACCGGGACGCGCGCCCCGGAGGCCTCGCCCGCGCCCTGTCTTACCCGCACACGTTTCTCTAGCCCGTCCGCACTCTAGGGACACACACCTTTACCCAGTTCCTAGGGCTCCGGGTGCAACCCTGTTCATTTCTACAGCCACCCGTACCCAATTCCAGGATCTTTAGCCACTGAAAGAGCCTCACACCGGAGGAGTCTTAGCCTCTCTTTATTGACAAGGCCCAAACAAGCACAATACACAAGCTAAGCACCGTATCATGCTCCCCAATCCTGGGACAGGCGAGCAGGCTTCCCCTGGAGAGGACTGGCCAGGTCAGTCTCTGGATCTTAGCTGCTGCACCTCACGGTCAGAAAAGTCCTGGCAGCTTTTATCTTAGGCTGGGTCTTGGACGTGAATTCTTCTTCTCTGGTCTTCTTCCAGCCCTCTTCCTCCTTGCTTCTCGTCCTTCGGATCTTCTTCTCCTCAGCTCCTTCTTGGACCCGTTTTTATCATGAAATTTGGAGGCTTGCTTACCTTAACCAATCATCTTAGTACAATTTTACGAACCAATCATAACAAAAGTACCTGACCAATCCTACCCCACCACCTAAACCTAGCACAAGTAATTAGACAGGAGACAGAAACCATTACAAGCCAGACAGAGATCACAGTGTCAAACAATAGGAAAGAGTCATGATCGTGCTTTAGCTGGTGACAGTGAGAACTATTAGGGGAGTCCCCTCTTCCCAGCCTGGGGTGAATCTTTCCAATACATTTTAGATGCAATGGGAGTATGGGATTCCAGGCCTGCAGCTAATGTCCGCTGCTTCTTCAGTCTGGCTGCAGAAGGTGGCTGCGGTTCAGGCCTTCGAAAAGCCATATTGTTACACTTGCCCCCTCTCCCGCTTCGCAAGGCCCCGCGGGAGGCAGGATGGGTCACCGCTTCCTCCTCCTCCTCAGGGAGTGCAGCTCGTAGACCGCCGCCTCCACACACACACACACCCCCGCCCTCGCCACCCCCCCCCCCCAAACCTTCCCGCTTACTGGCCCCGAGCCGAGGCAGGGACTGCTCCAGGCCCGCAGGCAGCCTTCCCTGGCAAAAGGGCCACCTTAGGCCAGCAGCTGCCCCTCTCCCCTCACTTTTAAAGGGCCAGCTGCCAAGGAGGCATCCTTCCTTAAAGCGGCCACGCCAAAGGCCCGGGTTGCGCCCAGCGGCAAGGCTTGCGGCTTTCCTTTCTCCCAGCGGCGGAGCTGAAGCCGCAGGCAGGGAGCGCGAGGGCAGACGGGCCTCGGGGCGCCTGCCGCCGCTCCGGCCAGCTGGCCTCCCACAGACGGAGCAAGAGCACCGTCCGGGACAGAAGCAAAGCAACAAGCCACCCCAGGGGGCGGGGTGCCCAAAGCCCTCGGCCGCGGTGGGCGAGGTGGCTCCGGCCTGGGAGGCCCTTGCGGAAGCAAGGCAGGAGGAGGCGTCAAAAGGGGGTGCCGGAGGGAGAGCTGCAGCCGGGGCAGGCAAAAAAAGCCTACAGCACCCAGTATTCCCAGGAGGTCTCCCATCCAAGTACTAACCAGGCCCAACCCTACTTAGCTTCCAAGATCAGACGAGATCGGGCGTGTTCAGGGTGGTATGGCCGTAGACACTCATCCCTGCCGCTTTGCCTGCCTTTAAGCAGGACCACAGACGCCTCCTGCCTGCTGCCTGCTACCTGGCCCCTCTCCCCTCCCCCCCCCCACCGCCCAGCAAACGACCCGCCCCGACACACGGCACCACCAGCCCAGCCTCACTCCTCTCCCTCGCCACGCCGACGCTCCCGCCGCGCCCCACCAGCCACACCCCGCCCACCCCCGACCCCTGGACCGCCCACGCCACGCCTCCTCCCCGCCTTCCACGGATACACCCCCCGCCAAGCCCTCACCACCCGCGCTCTCCTCACACGGGACCCTCACAAAGACACCCCCCCCACGCACCCCCCGACACAAAACCCCGCGCCCTCCCTCCCTTCCTCCCTCCCCCCGCCAGGGGCCACGCGCCGCCCGCGACGGGGCTGCCCCCCCCGCACGCATGCTGCCGCGCCTCACCTGCACGCACCCCGCGGGAGCGGCTCCCGCACAACCCGCGCTGCTTTGAGCCCAGCTCCTGCTGCTCCCAACGGCTCTCACGCCTCCCTGGGGACGCCCTCAGGCACTTGGCCGGCCTTCCGCTCGCTCCGGGAAAACCGGGACGCGCGCCCCGGAGGCCTCGCCCGCGCCCTGTCTTACCCGCACACGTTTCTCTAGCCCGTCCGCACTCTAGGGACACACACCTTTACCCAGTTCCTAGGGCTCCGGGTGCAACCCTGTTCATTTCTTCAGCCACCCGTACCCAATTCCAGGATCTTTAGCCACTGAAAGAGCCTCACACCGGAGGAGTCTTAGCCTCTCTTTATTGACAAGGCCCAAACAAGCACAATACACAAGCTAAGCACCGTATCATGCTCCCCAATCCTGGGACAGGCGAGCAGGCTTCCCCTGGAGAGGACTGGCCAGGTCAGTCTCTGGATCTTAGCTGCTGCACCTCACGGTCAGAAAAGTCCTGGCAGCTTTTATCTTAGGCTGGGTCTTGGACGTGAATTCTTCTTCTCTGGTCTTCTTCCAGCCCTCTTCCTCCTTGCTTCTCATCCTTCGGATCTTCTTCTCCTCAGCTCCTTCTTGGACCCGTTTTTATCATGAAATTTGGAGGCTTGCTTACCTTAACCAATCATCTTAGTACAATTTTACGAACCAATCATAACAAAAGTACCTGACCAATCCTACCCCACCACCTAAACCTAGCACAAGTAATTAGACAGGAGACAGAAACCATTACAAGCCAGACAGAGATCACAGTGTCAAACAATAGGAAAGAGTCATGATCGTGCTTTAGCTGGTGACAGTGAGAACTATTAGGGGAGTCCCCTCCTCCCAGCCTGGGGTGAATCTTTCCAATACATTTTAGATGCAATGGGAGTATGGGATTCCAGGCCTGCAGCTAATGTCCGCTGCTTCTTCAGTCTGGCTGCAGAAGGTGGCTGCGGTTCAGGCCTTCGAAAAGCCATATTGTTACACTTGCCCCCTCTCCCGCTTCGCAAGGCCCCGCGGGAGGCAGGATGGGTCACCGCTTCCTCCTCCTCCTCCTCCTCCTCAGGGAGTGCAGCTCGTAGACCGCCGCCTCCACACACACACCCCCCCCCCCGCCCTCGCCACCCCCCCCCCCAAACCTTCCCGCTTACTGGCCCCGAGCCGAGGCAGGGACTGCTCCAGGCCCGCAGGCAGCCTTCCCTGGCAAAAGGGCCACCTTAGGCCAGCAGCTGCCCCTCGCCCCTCACTTTTAAAGGGCCAGCTGCCAAGGAGGCATCCTTCCTTAAAGCGGCCACGCCAAAGGCCCGGGTTGCGCCCAGCGGCAAGGCTTGCGGCTTTCCTTTCTCCCAGCGGCGGAGCTGAAGCCGCAGGCAGGGAGCGCGAGGGCAGACGGGCCTCGGGGCGCCTGCCGCCGCTCCGGCCAGCTGGCCTCCCACAGACGGAGCAAGAGCACCGTCCGGGACAGAAGCAAAGCAACAAGCCACCCCAGGGGGCGGGGTGCCCAAAGCCCTCGGCCGCGGTGGGCGAGGTGGCTCCGGCCTGGGAGGCCCTTGCGGAAGCAAGGCAGGAGGAGGCGTCAAAAGGGGGTGCCGGAGCGAGAGCTGCAGCCGGGGCAGGCAAAAAAAGCCTACAGCACCCAGTATTCCCAGGAGGTCTCCCATCCAAGTACTAACCAGGCCCGACCCTGCTTAGCTTCCGAGATCAGACGAGATCGGGCGTGTTCAGGGTGGTATGGCCGTAGACGCTGATGCCTGCCGCTTTGCGTGCCTTTAAGCAGGACCACAGACGCCTCCTGCCTGCTGCCTGCTAGCTGGCCGCTCAGCAAACGACCCGCCCCGACACACGGCACCACCAGCCCAGCCTCACTCCTCTCCCTCGCCACGCCGACGCTCCCGCCGCGCCCCACCAGCCACACCCCGCCCACCCCCGACCCCTGGACCGCCCACGCCACGCCTCCTCCCACGGATACACCCCCCGCCAAGCCCTCACCACCCGCGCTCTCCTCACACGGGACCCTCACAAAGACACCCCCCCCACACGCACCCCCCGACACAAAACCCCGCGCCCTCCCTCCCTCCCTCCCCCCGCCAGGGGCCACGCGCCGCCCGCGACGGGGCTGCCCCCCCCGCACGCACGCTGCCGCGCCTCACCTGCACGCACCCCGCGGGAGCGGCTCCCGCACAACCCGCGCTGCTTTGAGCCCAGCTCCTGCTGCTCCCAACGGCTCTCACGCCTCCCTGGGGACGCCCTCAGGCACTTGGCCGGCCTTCCGCTCGCTCCGGGAAAACCGGGACGCGCGCCCCGGAGGCCTCGCCCGCGCCCTGTCTTACCCGCACACGTTTCTCTAGCCCGTCCGCACTCTAGGGACACACACCTTTACCCAGTTCCTAGGGCTCCGGGTGCAACCCTGTTCATTTCTACAGCCACCCGTACCCAATTCCAGGATCTTTAGCCACTGAAAGAGCCTCACACCGGAGGAGTCTTAGCCTCTCTTTATTGACAAGGCCCAAACAAGCACAATACACAAGCTAAGCACCGTATCATGCTCCCCAATCCTGGGACAGGCGAGCAGGCTTCCCCTGGAGAGGACTGGCCAGGTCAGTCTCTGGATCTTAGCTGCTGCACCTCACGGGCAGAAAAGTCCTGGCAGCTTTTATCTTAGGCTAGGTCTTGGACGTGAATTCTTCTTCTCTGGTCTTCTTCCAGCCCTCTTCCTCCTTGCTTCTCATCCTTCGGATCTTCTTCTCCTCAGCTCCTTCTTGGACCCGTTTTTATCATGAAATTTGGAGGCTTGCTTACCTTAACCAATCATCTTAGTACAATTTTACGAACCAATCATAACAAAAGTACCTGACCAATCCTACCCCACCACCTAAACCTAGCACAAGTAATTAGACAGGAGACAGAAACCATTACAAGCCAGACAGAGATCACAGTGTCAAACAATAGGAAAGAGTCATGATCGTGCTTTAGCTGGTGACAGTGAGAACTATTAGGGGAGTCCCCTCCTCCCAGCCTGGGGTGAATCTTTCCAATACATTTTAGATGCAATGGGAGTATGGGATTCCAGGCCTGCAGCTAATGTCCGCTGCTTCTTCAGTCTGGCTGCAGAAGGTGGCTGCGGTTCAGGCCTTCGAAAAGCCATATTGTTACACTTGCCCCCTCTCCCGCTTCGCAAGGCCCCGCGGGAGGCAGGATGGGTCACCGCTTCCTCCGCCTCCTCCTCCTCCTCAGGGAGTGCAGCTCGTAGACCGCCGCCTCCACACACACACACCCCCCCCCCCGCCCTCGCCACCCCCCCCGCCCAAACCTTCCCGCTTACTGGCCCCGAGCCGAGGCAGGGACTGCTCCAGGCCCGCAGGCAGCCTTCCCTGGCAAAAGGGCCACCTTAGGCCAGCAGCTGCCCCTCGCCCCTCACTTTTAAAGGGCCAGCTGCCAAGGAGGCATCCTTCCTTAAAGCGGCCACGCCAAAGGCCCGGGTTGCGCCCAGCGGCAAGGCTTGCGGCTTTCCTTTCTCCCAGCGGCGGAGCTGAAGCCGCAGGCAGGGAGCGCGAGGGCAGACGGGCCTCGGGGCGCCTGCCGCCGCTCCGGCCAGCTGGCCTCCCACAGACGGAGCAAGAGAACCGTCCGGGACAGAAGCAAAGCAACAAGCCACCCCAGGGTGCGGGGTGCCCAAAGCCCTCGGCCGCGGTGGGCGAGGTGGCTCCGGCCTGGGAGGCCCTTGCGGAAGCAAGGCAGGAGGAGGCGTCAAAAGGGGGTGCCGGAGCGAGAGCTGCAGCCGGGGCAGGCAAAAAAAGCCTACAGCACCCAGTATTCCCAGGAGGTCTCCCATCCAAGTACTAACCAGGCCCGACCCTGCTTAGCTTCCGAGATCAGACGAGATCGGGCGTGTTCAGGGTGGTATGGCCGTAGACGCTGACGCCTGCCGCTTTGCCTGCCTTTAAGCAGGACCACAGACGCCTCCTGCCTGCTGCCTGCTAGCTGGCCGCTCAGCAAACGACCCGCCCCGACACACGGCACCACCAGCCCAGCCTCACTCCTCTCCCTCGCCACGCCGACGCTCCCGCCGCGCCCCACCAGCCACACCCCGCCCACCCCCGACCCCTGGACCGCCCACGCCACGCCTCCTCCCCGCCTCCCACGGATACACCCCCCGCCAAGCCCTCACCACCCGCGCTCTCCTCACACGGGACCCTCACAAAGACACCCCCCCCCACGCACCCCCCGACACAAAACCCCGCGCCCTCCCTCCCTCCCTCCCTCCCCCCGCCAGGGGCCACGCGCCGCCCGCGACGGGGCTGCCCCCTCCGCACGCACGCTGCCGCGCCTCACCTGCACGCACCCCGCGGGAGCGGCTCCCGCACAACCCGCGCTGCTTTGAGCCCAGCTCCTGCTGCTCCCAACGGCTCTCACGCCTCCCTGGGGACGCCCTCAGGCACTTGGCCGGCCTTCCGCTCGCTCCGGGAAAACCGGGACGCGCGCCCCGGAGGCCTCGCCCGCGCCCTGTCTTACCCGCACACGTTTCTCTAGCCCGTCCGCACTCTAGGGACACACACCTTTACCCAGTTCCTAGGGCTCCGGGTGCAACCCTGTTCATTTCTACAGCCACCCGTACCCAATTCCAGGATCTTTAGCCACTGAAAGAGCCTCACACCGGAGGAGTCTTAGCCTCTCTTTATTGACAAGGCCCAAACAAGCACAATACACAAGCTAAGCACCGTATCATGCTCCCCAATCCTGGGACAGGCGAGCAGGCTTCCCCTGGAGAGGACTGGCCAGGTCAGTCTCTGGATCTTAGCTGCTGCACCTCACGGGCAGAAAAGTCCTGGCAGCTTTTATCTTAGGCTGGGTCTTGGACGTGAATTCTTCTTCTCTGGTCTTCTTCCAGCCCTCTTCCTCCTTGCTTCTCATCCTTCGGATCTTCTTCTCCTCAGCTCCTTCTTGGACCCGTTTTTATCATGAAATTTGGAGGCTTGCTTACCTTAACCAATCATCTTAGTACAATTTTACGAACCAATCATAACAAAAGTACCTGACCAATCCTACCCCACCACCTAAACCTAGCACAAGTAATTAGACAGGAGACAGAAACCATTACAAGCCAGACAGAGATCACAGTGTCAAACAATAGGAAAGAGTCATGATCGTGCTTTAGCTGGTGACAGTGAGAACTATTAGGGGAGTCCCCTCCTCCCAGCCTGGGGTGAATCTTTCCAATACATTTTAGATGCAATGGGAGTATGGGATTCCAGGCCTGCAGCTAATGTCCGCTGCTTCTTCAGTCTGGCTGGAGAAGGTGGCTGCGGTTCAGGCCTTCGAAAAGCCATATTGTTACACTTGCCCCCTCTCCCGCTTCGCAAGGCCCCGCGGGAGGCAGGATGGGTCACCGCTTCCTCCGCCTCCTCCTCCTCCTCAGGGAGTGCAGCTCGTAGACCGCCGCCTCCACACACACACACACCCCCCCGTCCTCGCCACCCCCCCCCCCAAACCTTCCCGCTTACTGGCCCCGAGCCGAGGCAGGGACTGCTCCAGGCCCGCAGGCAGCCTTCTCTGGCAAAAGGGCCACCTTAGGCCAGCAGCTGCCCCTCGCCCCTCACTTTTAAAGGGCCAGCTGCCAAGGAGGCATCCTTCCTTAAAGCGGCCACGCCAAAGGCCCGGGTTGCGCCCAGCGGCAAGGCTTGCGGCTTTCCTTTCTCCCAGCGGCGGAGCTGAAGCCGCAGGCAGGGAGCGCGAGGGCAGACGGGCCTCGGGGCGCCTGCCGCCGCTCCGGCCAGCTGGCCTCCCACAGACGGAGCAAGAGCACCGTCCGGGACAGAAGCAAAGCAACAAGCCACCCCAGGGGGCGGGGTGCCCAAAGCCCTCGGCCGCGGTGGGCGAGGTGGCTCCGGCCTGGGAGGCCCTTGCGGAAGCAAGGCAGGAGGAGGCGTCAAAAGGGGGTGCCGGAGCGAGAGCTGCAGCCGGGGCAGGCAAAAAAAGCCTACAGCACCCAGTATTCCCAGGAGGTCTCCCATCCAAGTACTAAGCAGGCCCGACCCTGCTTAGCTTCCGAGATCAGACGAGATCGGGCGTGTTCAGGGTGGTATGGCCGTAGACGCTGATGCCTGCCGCTTTGCGTGCCTTTAAGCAGGACCACAGACGCCTCCTGCCTGCTGCCTGCTAGCTGGCCGCTCAGCAAACGACCCGCCCCGACACACGGCACCACCAGCCCAGCCTCACTCCTCTCCCTCGCCACGCCGACGCTCCCGCCGCGCCCCACCAGCCACACCCCGCCCACCCCCGACCCCTGGACCGCCCACGCCACGCCTCCTCCCACGGATACACCCCCCGCCAAGCCCTCACCACCCGCGCTCTCCTCACACGGGACCCTCACAAAGACACCCCCCCCACACGCACCCCCCGACACAAAACCCCGCGCCCTCCCTCCCTCCCTCCCTCCCTCCCTCCCCCCGCCAGGGGCCACGCGCCGCCCGCGACGGGGCTGCCCCCCCCGCACGCACGCTGCCGCGCCTCACCTGCACGCACCCCGCGGGAGCGGCTCCCGCACAACCCGCGCTGCTTTGAGCCCAGCTCCTGCTGCTCCCAACGGCTCTCACGCCTCCCTGGGGACGCCCTCAGGCACTTGGCCGGCCTTCCGCTCGCTCCGGGAAAACCGGGACGCGCGCCCCGGAGGCCTCGCCCGCGCCCTGTCTTACCCGCACACGTTTCTCTAGCCCGTCCGCACTCTAGGGACACACACCTTTACCCAGTTCCTAGGGCTCCGGGTGCAACCCTGTTCATTTCTACAGCCACCCGTACCCAATTCCAGGATCTTTAGCCACTGAAAGAGCCTCACACCGGAGGAGTCTTAGCCTCTCTTTATTGACAAGGCCCAAACAAGCACAATACACAAGCTAAGCACCGTATCATGCTCCCCAATCCTGGGACAGGCGAGCAGGCTTCCCCTGGAGAGGACTGGCCAGGTCAGTCTCTGGATCTTAGCTGCTGCACCTCACGGGCAGAAAAGTCCTGGCAGCTTTTATCTTAGGCTGGGTCTTGGACGTGAATTCTTCTTCTCTGGTCTTCTTCCAGCCCTCTTCCTCCTTGCTTCTCATCCTTCGGATCTTCTTCTCCTCAGCTCCTTCTTGGACCCGTTTTTATCATGAAATTTGGAGGCTTGCTTACCTTAACCAATCATCTTAGTACAATTTTACGAACCAATCATAACAAAAGTACCTGACCAATCCTACCCCACCACCTAAACCTAGCACAAGTAATTAGACAGGAGACAGAAACCATTACAAGCCAGACAGAGATCACAGTGTCAAACAATAGGAAAGAGTCATGATCGTGCTTTAGCTGGTGACAGTGAGAACTATTAGGGGAGTCCCCTCCTCCCAGCCTGGGGTGAATCTTTCCAATACATTTTAGATGCAATGGGAGTATGGGATTCCAGGCCTGCAGCTAATGTCCGCTGCTTCTTCAGTCTGGCTGGAGAAGGTGGCTGCGGTTCAGGCCTTCGAAAAGCCATATTGTTACACTTGCCCCCTCTCCCGCTTCGCAAGGCCCCGCGGGAGGCAGGATGGGTCACCGCTTCCTCCGCCTCCTCCTCCTCCTCAGGGAGTGCAGCTCGTAGACCGCCGCCTCCACACACACACACACCCCCCCGTCCTCGCCACCCCCCCCCCCAAACCTTCCCGCTTACTGGCCCCGAGCCGAGGCAGGGACTGCTCCAGGCCCGCAGGCAGCCTTCTCTGGCAAAAGGGCCACCTTAGGCCAGCAGCTGCCCCTCGCCCCTCACTTTTAAAGGGCCAGCTGCCAAGGAGGCATCCTTCCTTAAAGCGGCCACGCCAAAGGCCCGGGTTGCGCCCAGCGGCAAGGCTTGCGGCTTTCCTTTCTCCCAGCGGCGGAGCTGAAGCCGCAGGCAGGGAGCGCGAGGGCAGACGGGCCTCGGGGCGCCTGCCGCCGCTCCGGCCAGCTGGCCTCCCACAGACGGAGCAAGAGCACCGTCCGGGACAGAAGCAAAGCAACAAGCCACCCCAGGGGGCGGGGTGCCCAAAGCCCTCGGCCGCGGTGGGCGAGGTGGCTCCGGCCTGGGAGGCCCTTGCGGAAGCAAGGCAGGAGGAGGCGTCAAAAGGGGGTGCCGGAGCGAGAGCTGCAGCCGGGGCAGGCAAAAAAAGCCTACAGCACCCAGTATTCCCAGGAGGTCTCCCATCCAAGTACTAACCAGGCCCGACCCTGCTTAGCTTCCGAGATCAGACGAGATCGGGCGTGTTCAGGGTGGTATGGCCGTAGACGCTGATGCCTGCCGCTTTGCGTGCCTTTAAGCAGGACCACAGACGCCTCCTGCCTGCTGCCTGCTAGCTGGCCGCTCAGCAAACGACCCGCCCCGACACACGGCACCACCAGCCCAGCCTCACTCCTCTCCCTCGCCACGCCGACGCTCCCGCCGCGCCCCACCAGCCACACCCCGCCCACCCCCGACCCCTGGACCGCCCACGCCACGCCTCCTCCCACGGATACACCCCCCGCCAAGCCCTCACCACCCGCGCTCTCCTCACACGGGACCCTCACAAAGACACCCCCCCCACACGCACCCCCCGACACAAAACCCCGCGCCCTCCCTCCCTCCCTCCCTCCCTCCCTCCCCCCGCCAGGGGCCACGCGCCGCCCGCGACGGGGCTGCCCCCCCCGCACGCACGCTGCCGCGCCTCACCTGCACGCACCCCGCGGGAGCGGCTCCCGCACAACCCGCGCTGCTTTGAGCCCAGCTCCTGCTGCTCCCAACGGCTCTCACGCCTCCCTGGGGACGCCCTCAGGCACTTGGCCGGCCTTCCGCTCGCTCCGGGAAAACCGGGACGCGCGCCCCGGAGGCCTCGCCCGCGCCCTGTCTTACCCGCACACGTTTCTCTAGCCCGTCCGCACTCTAGGGACACACACCTTTACCCAGTTCCTAGGGCTCCGGGTGCAACCCTGTTCATTTCTACAGCCACCCGTACCCAATTCCAGGATCTTTAGCCACTGAAAGAGCCTCACACCGGAGGAGTCTTAGCCTCTCTTTATTGACAAGGCCCAAACAAGCACAATACACAAGCTAAGCACCGTATCATGCTCCCCAATCCTGGGACAGGCGAGCAGGCTTCCCCTGGAGAGGACTGGCCAGGTCAGTCTCTGGATCTTAGCTGCTGCACCTCACGGGCAGAAAAGTCCTGGCAGCTTTTATCTTAGGCTGGGTCTTGGACGTGAATTCTTCTTCTCTGGTCTTCTTCCAGCCCTCTTCCTCCTTGCTTCTCATCCTTCGGATCTTCTTCTCCTCAGCTCCTTCTTGGACCCGTTTTTATCATGAAATTTGGAGGCTTGCTTACCTTAACCAATCATCTTAGTACAATTTTACGAACCAATCATAACAAAAGTACCTGACCAATCCTACCCCACCACCTAAACCTAGCACAAGTAATTAGACAGGAGACAGAAACCATTACAAGCCAGACAGAGATCACAGTGTCAAACAATAGGAAAGAGTCATGATCGTGCTTTAGCTGGTGACAGTGAGAACTATTAGGGGAGTCCCCTCCTCCCAGCCTGGGGTGAATCTTTCCAATACATTTTAGATGCAATGGGAGTATGGGATTCCAGGCCTGCAGCTAATGTCCGCTGCTTCTTCAGTCTGGCTGGAGAAGGTGGCTGCGGTTCAGGCCTTCGAAAAGCCATATTGTTACACTTGCCCCCTCTCCCGCTTCGCAAGGCCCCGCGGGAGGCAGGATGGGTCACCGCTTCCTCCGCCTCCTCCTCCTCCTCAGGGAGTGCAGCTCGTAGACCGCCGCCTCCACACACACACACACCCCCCCGTCCTCGCCACCCCCCCCCCCAAACCTTCCCGCTTACTGGCCCCGAGCCGAGGCAGGGACTGCTCCAGGCCCGCAGGCAGCCTTCTCTGGCAAAAGGGCCACCTTAGGCCAGCAGCTGCCCCTCGCCCCTCACTTTTAAAGGGCCAGCTGCCAAGGAGGCATCCTTCCTTAAAGCGGCCACGCCAAAGGCCCGGGTTGCGCCCAGCGGCAAGGCTTGCGGCTTTCCTTTCTCCCAGCGGCGGAGCTGAAGCCGCAGGCAGGGAGCGCGAGGGCAGACGGGCCTCGGGGCGCCTGCCGCCGCTCCGGCCAGCTGGCCTCCCACAGACGGAGCAAGAGCACCGTCCGGGACAGAAGCAAAGCAACAAGCCACCCCAGGGGGCGGGGTGCCCAAAGCCCTCGGCCGCGGTGGGCGAGGTGGCTCCGGCCTGGGAGGCCCTTGCGGAAGCAAGGCAGGAGGAGGCGTCAAAAGGGGGTGCCGGAGCGAGAGCTGCAGCCGGGGCAGGCAAAAAAAGCCTACAGCACCCAGTATTCCCAGGAGGTCTCCCATCCAAGTACTAACCAGGCCCGACCCTGCTTAGCTTCCGAGATCAGACGAGATCGGGCGTGTTCAGGGTGGTATGGCCGTAGACGCTGATGCCTGCCGCTTTGCGTGCCTTTAAGCAGGACCACAGACGCCTCCTGCCTGCTGCCTGCTAGCTGGCCGCTCAGCAAACGACCCGCCCCGACACACGGCACCACCAGCCCAGCCTCACTCCTCTCCCTCGCCACGCCGACGCTCCCGCCGCGCCCCACCAGCCACACCCCGCCCACCCCCGACCCCTGGACCGCCCACGCCACGCCTCCTCCCACGGATACACCCCCCGCCAAGCCCTCACCACCCGCGCTCTCCTCACACGGGACCCTCACAAAGACACCCCCCCCACACGCACCCCCCGACACAAAACCCCGCGCCCTCCCTCCCTCCCTCCCTCCCTCCCTCCCCCCGCCAGGGGCCACGCGCCGCCCGCGACGGGGCTGCCCCCCCCGCACGCACGCTGCCGCGCCTCACCTGCACGCACCCCGCGGGAGCGGCTCCCGCACAACCCGCGCTGCTTTGAGCCCAGCTCCTGCTGCTCCCAACGGCTCTCACGCCTCCCTGGGGACGCCCTCAGGCACTTGGCCGGCCTTCCGCTCGCTCCGGGAAAACCGGGACGCGCGCCCCGGAGGCCTCGCCCGCGCCCTGTCTTACCCGCACACGTTTCTCTAGCCCGTCCGCACTCTAGGGACACACACCTTTACCCAGTTCCTAGGGCTCCGGGTGCAACCCTGTTCATTTCTACAGCCACCCGTACCCAATTCCAGGATCTTTAGCCACTGAAAGAGCCTCACACCGGAGGAGTCTTAGCCTCTCTTTATTGACAAGGCCCAAACAAGCACAATACACAAGCTAAGCACCGTATCATGCTCCCCAATCCTGGGACAGGCGAGCAGGCTTCCCCTGGAGAGGACTGGCCAGGTCAGTCTCTGGATCTTAGCTGCTGCACCTCACGGGCAGAAAAGTCCTGGCAGCTTTTATCTTAGGCTGGGTCTTGGACGTGAATTCTTCTTCTCTGGTCTTCTTCCAGCCCTCTTCCTCCTTGCTTCTCATCCTTCGGATCTTCTTCTCCTCAGCTCCTTCTTGGACCCGTTTTTATCATGAAATTTGGAGGCTTGCTTACCTTAACCAATCATCTTAGTACAATTTTACGAACCAGTCATAACAAAAGTACCTGACCAATCCTACCCCACCACCTAAACCTAGCACAAGTAATTAGACAGGAGACAGAAACCATTACAAGCCAGACAGAGATCACAGTGTCAAACAATAGGAAAGAGTCATGATCGTGCTTTAGCTGGTGACAGTGAGAACTATTAGGGGAGTCCCCTCCTCCCAGCCTGGGGTGAATCTTTCCAATACATTTTAGATGCAATGGGAGTATGGGATTCCAGGCCTGCAGCTAATGTCCGCTGCTTCTTCAGTCTGGCTGCAGAAGGTGGCTGCGGTTCAGGCCTTCGAAAAGCCATATTGTTACACTTGCCCCCTCTCCCGCTTCGCAAGGCCCCGCGGGAGGCAGGATGGGTCACCGCTTCCTCCGCCTCCTCCTCCTCCTCAGGGAGTGCAGCTCGTAGACCGCCGCCTCCACACACACACACATACCCCCCGCCCTCGCCACCCCCCCCCAAACCTTCCCGCTTACTGGCCCCGAGCCGAGGCAGGGACTGCTCCAGGCCCGCAGGCAGCCTTCCCTGGCAAAAGGGCCACCTTAGGCCAGCAGCTGCCCCTCGCCCCTCACTTTTAAAGGGCCAGCTGCCAAGGAGGCATCCTTCCTTAAAGCGGCCACGCCAAAGGCCCGGGTTGCGCCCAGCGGCAAGGCTTGCGGCTTTCCTTTCTCCCAGCGGCGGAGCTGAAGCCGCAGGCAGGGAGCGCGAGGGCAGACGGGCCTCGGGGCGCCTGCCGCCGCTCCGGCCAGCTGGCCTCCCACAGACGGAGCAAGAGAACCGTCCGGGACAGAAGCAAAGCAACAAGCCACCCCAGGGGGCGGGGTGCCCAAAGCCCTCGGCCGCGGTGGGCGAGGTGGCTCCGGCCTGGGAGGCCCTTGCGGAAGCAAGGCAGGAGGAGGCGTCAAAAGGGGGTGCCGGAGCGAGAGCTGCAGCCGGGGCAGGCAAAAAAAGCCTACAGCACCCAGTATTCCCAGGAGGTCTCCCATCCAAGTACTAACCAGGCCCGACCCTGCTTAGCTTCCGAGATCAGACGAGATCGGGCGTGTTCAGGGTGGTATGGCCGTAGACGCTGACGCCTGCCGCTTTGCCTGCCTTTAAGCAGGACCACAGACGCCTTCTGCCTGCTAGCTGGCCCCTCTCCCCTCCCTCCCCCCCACCGCCCAGCAAACGACCCGCCCCGACACACGGCACCACCAGCCCAGCCTCACTCCTCTCCCTCGCCACGCCGACTCTCCCGCCGTGCCCAACCAGCCACACCCCGCCCACCCCCGACCCCTGGACCGCCCACGACACGCCTCCTCCCCGCCTTCCACGGATACACCCCACGCCAAGCCCTCACCACCCGCGCTCTCCTCACACGGGACCCTCACAAAGACACCCCCCCCACACGCACCCCCCGACACAAAACCCCGCGCCCTCCCTCCCTCCCTCCCTCCCCCCGCCAGGGGCCACGCGCCGCCCGCGACGGGGCTGCCCCCCCTGCACGCACGCTGCCGCGCCTCACCTGCACGCACCCCGCGGGAGCGGCTCCCGCACAACCCGCGCTGCTTTGAGCCCAGCTCCTGCTGCTCCCAACGGCTCTCACGCCTCCCTGGGGACGCCCTCAGGCACTTGGCCGGCCTTCCGCTCGCTCCGGGAAAACCGGGACGCGCGCCCCGGAGGCCTCGCCCGCGCCCTGTCTTACCCGCACACGTTTCTCTAGCCCGTCCGCACTCTAGGGACACACACCTTTACCCAGTTCCTAGGGCTCCGGGTGCAACCCTGTTCATTTCTACAGCCACCCGTACCCAATTCCAGGATCTTTAGCCACTGAAAGAGCCTCACACCGGAGGAGTCTTAGCCTCTCTTTATTGACAAGGCCCAAACAAGCACAATACACAAGCTAAGCACCGTATCATGCTCCCCAATCCTGGGACAGGCGAGCAGGCTTCCCCTGGAGAGGACTGGCCAGGTCAGTCTCTGGATCTTAGCTGCTGCACCTCACGGGCAGAAAAGTCCTGGCAGCTTTTATCTTAGGCTGGGTCTTGGAGGTGAATTCTTCTTCTCTGGTCTTCTTCCAGCCCTCTTCCTCCTTGCTTCTCATCCTTCGGATCTTCTTCTCCTCAGCTCCTTCTTGGACCCGTTTTTATCATGAAATTTGGAGGCTTGCTTACCTTAACCAATCATCTTAGTACAATTTTACGAACCAATCATAACAAAAGTACCTGACCAATCCTACCCCACCACCTAAACCTAGCACAAGTAATTAGACAGGAGACAGAAACCATTACAAGCCAGACAGAGATCACAGTGTCAAACAATAGGAAAGAGTCATGATCGTGCTTTAGCTGGTGACAGTGAGAACTATTAGGGGAGTCCCCTCCTCCCAGCCTGGGGTGAATCTTTCCAATACATTTTAGATGCAATGGGAGTATGGGATTCCAGGCCTGCAGCTAATGTCCGCTGCTTCTTCAGTCTGGCTGCAGAAGGTGGCTGCGGTTCAGGCCTTCGAAAAGCCATATTGTTACACTTGCCCCCTCTCCCGCTTCGCAAGGCCCCGCGGGAGGCAGGATGGGTCACCGCTTCCTCCGCCTCCTCCTCCTCCTCAGGGAGTGCAGCTCGTAGACCGCCGCCTCCACACACACACACATACCCCCCGCCCTCGCCACCCCCCCCCAAACCTTCCCGCTTACTGGCCCCGAGCCGAGGCAGGGACTGCTCCAGGCCCGCAGGCAGCCTTCCCTGGCAAAAGGGCCACCTTAGGCCAGCAGCTGCCCCTCGCCCCTCACTTTTAAAGGGCCAGCTGCCAAGGAGGCATCCTTCCTTAAAGCGGCCACGCCAAAGGCCCGGGTTGCGCCCAGCGGCAAGGCTTGCGGCTTTCCTTTCTCCCAGCGGCGGAGCTGAAGCCGCAGGCAGGGAGCGCGAGGGCAGACGGGCCTCGGGGCGCCTGCCGCCGCTCCGGCCAGCTGGCCTCCCACAGACGGAGCAAGAGAACCGTCCGGGACAGAAGCAAAGCAACAAGCCACCCCAGGGGGCGGGGTGCCCAAAGCCCTCGGCCGCGGTGGGCGAGGTGGCTCCGGCCTGGGAGGCCCTTGCGGAAGCAAGGCAGGAGGAGGCGTCAAAAGGGGGTGCCGGAGCGAGAGCTGCAGCCGGGGCAGGCAAAAAAAGCCTACAGCACCCAGTATTCCCAGGAGGTCTCCCATCCAAGTACTAACCAGGCCCGACCCTGCTTAGCTTCCGAGATCAGACGAGATCGGGCGTGTTCAGGGTGGTATGGCCGTAGACGCTGACGCCTGCCGCTTTGCCTGCCTTTAAGCAGGACCACAGACGCTTCCTGCCTGCTGCCTGCTAGCTGGCCCCTCTCCCCTCCCCCCCCCCCCCCCCCACCGCCCAGCAAACGACCCGCCCCGACACACGGCACCACCAGCCCAGCCTCACTCCTCTCCCTCGCCACGCCGACTCTCCCGCCGCGCCCAACCAGCCACACCCCGCCCACCCCCGACCCCTGGACCGCCCACGCCACGCCTCCTCCCCGCCTCCCACGGATACACCCCACGCCAAGCCCTCACCACCCGCGCTCTCCTCACACGGGACCCTCACAAAGACACCCCCCCCACACGCACCCCCCGACACAAAACCCCGCGCCCTCCCTCCCTCCCCCCGCCAGGGGCCACGCGCCGCCCGCGACGGGGCTGCCCCCCCCGCACGCACGCTGCCGCGCCTCACCTGCACGCACCCCGCGGGAGCGGCTCCCGCACAACCCGCGCTGCTTTGAGCCCAGCTCCTGCTGCTCCCAACGGCTCTCACGCCTCCCTGGGGACGCCCTCAGGCACTTGGCCGGCCTTCCGCTCGCTCCGGGAAAACCGGGACGCGCGCCCCGGAGGCCTCGCCCGCGCCCTGTCTTACCCGCACACGTTTCTCTAGCCCGTCCGCACTCTAGGGACACACACCTTTACCCAGTTCCTAGGGCTCCGGGTGCAACCCTGTTCATTTCTACAGCCACCCGTACCCAATTCCAGGATCTTTAGCCACTGAAAGAGCCTCACACCGGAGGAGTCTTAGCCTCTCTTTATTGACAAGGCCCAAACAAGCACAATACACAAGCTAAGCACCGTATCATGCTCCCCAATCCTGGGACAGGCGAGCAGGCTTCCCCTGGAGAGGACTGGCCAGGTCAGTCTCTGGATCTTAGCTGCTGCACCTCACGGTCAGAAAAGTCCTGGCAGCTTTTATCTTAGGCTGGGTCTTGGACGTGAATTCTTCTTCTCTGGTCTTCTTCCAGCCCTCTTCCTCCTTGCTTCTCATCCTTCGGATCTTCTTCTCCTCAGCTCCTTCTTGGACCCGTTTTTATCATGAAATTTGGAGGCTTGCTTACCTTAACCAATCATCTTAGTACAATTTTACGAACCAATCATAACAAAAGTACCTGACCAATCCTACCCCACCACCTAAACCTAGCACAAGTAATTAGACAGGAGACAGAAACCATTACAAGCCAGACAGAGATCACAGTGTCAAACAATAGGAAAGAGTCATGATCGTGCTTTAGCTGGTGACAGTGAGAACTATTAGGGGAGTCCCCTCCTCCCAGCCTGGGGTGAATCTTTCCAATACATTTTAGATGCAATGGGAGTATGGGATTCCAGGCCTGCAGCTAATGTCCGCTGCTTCTTCAGTCTGGCTGCAGAAGGTGGCTGCGGTTCAGGCCTTCGAAAAGCCATATTGTTACACTTGCCCCCTCTCCCGCTTCGCAAGGCCCCGCGGGAGGCAGGATGGGTCACCGCTTCCTCCGCCTCCTCCTCCTCCTCAGGGAGTGCAGCTCGTAGACCGCCGCCTCCACACACACACACATACCCCCCGCCCTCGCCACCCCCCCCCAAACCTTCCCGCTTACTGGCCCCGAGCCGAGGCAGGGACTGCTCCAGGCCCGCAGGCAGCCTTCCCTGGCAAAAGGGCCACCTTAGGCCAGCAGCTGCCCCTCGCCCCTCACTTTTAAAGGGCCAGCTGCCAAGGAGGCATCCTTCCTTAAAGCGGCCACGCCAAAGGCCCGGGTTGCGCCCAGCGGCAAGGCTTGCGGCTTTCCTTTCTCCCAGCGGCGGAGCTGAAGCCGCAGGCAGGGAGCGCGAGGGCAGACGGGCCTCGGGGCGCCTGCCGCCGCTCCGGCCAGCTGGCCTCCCACAGACGGAGCAAGAGAACCGTCCGGGACAGAAGCAAAGCAACAAGCCACCCCAGGGGGCGGGGTGCCCAAAGCCCTCGGCCGCGGTGGGCGAGGTGGCTCCGGCCTGGGAGGCCCTTGCGGAAGCAAGGCAGGAGGAGGCGTCAAAAGGGGGTGCCGGAGCGAGAGCTGCAGCCGGGGCAGGCAAAAAAAGCCTACAGCACCCAGTATTCCCAGGAGGTCTCCCATCCAAGTACTAACCAGGCCCGACCCTGCTTAGCTTCCGAGATCAGACGAGATCAGGCGTGTTCAGGGTGGTATGGCCGTAGACACTGATGCCTGCCGCTTTGCCTGCCTTTAAGCAGGACCACAGACGCCTTCTGCCTGCTGCCTGCTAGCTGGCCCCTCTCCCCTCCCTCCCCCCCACCGCCCAGCAAACGACCCGCCCCGACACACGGCACCACCAGCCCAGCCTCACTCCTCTCCCTCGCCACGCCGACTCTCCCGCCGTGCCCAACCAGCCACACCCCGCCCACCCCCGACCCCTGGACCGCCCACGCCACGCCTCCTCCCCGCCTTCCACGGATACACCCCACGCCAAGCCCTCACCACCCGCGCTCTCCTCACACGGGACCCTCACAAAGACACCCCCCCCACACGCACCCCCCGACACAAAACCCCGCGCCCTCCCTCCCTCCCCCCGCCAGGGGCCACGCGCCGCCCGCGACGGGGCTGCCCCCCCTGCACGCACGCTGCCGCGCCTCACCTGCACGCACCCCGCGGGAGCGGCTCCCGCACAACCCGCGCTGCTTTGAGCCCAGCTCCTGCTGCTCCCAACGGCTCTCACGCCTCCCTGGGGACGCCCTCAGGCACTTGGCCGGCCTTCCGCTCGCTCCGGGAAAACCGGGACGCGCGCCCCGGAGGCCTCGCCCGCGCCCTGTCTTACCCGCACACGTTTCTCTAGCCCGTCCGCACTCTAGGGACACACACCTTTACCCAGTTCCTAGGGCTCCGGGTGCAACCCTGTTCATTTCTACAGCCACCCATACCCAATTCCAGGATCTTTAGCCACTGAAAGAGCCTCACACCGGAGGAGTCTTAGCCTCTCTTTATTGACAAGGCCCAAACAAGCACAATACACAAGCTAAGCACCGTATCATGCTCCCCAATCCTGGGACAGGCGAGCAGGCTTCCCCTGGAGAGGACTGGCCAGGTCAGTCTCTGGATCTTAGCTGCTGCACCTCACGGGCAGAAAAGTCCTGGCAGCTTTTATCTTAGGCTGGGTCTTGGAGGTGAATTCTTCTTCTCTGGTCTTCTTCCAGCCCTCTTCCTCCTTGCTTCTCATCCTTCGGATCTTCTTCTCCTCAGCTCCTTCTTGGACCCGTTTTTATCATGAAATTTGGAGGCTTGCTTACCTTAACCAATCATCTTAGTACAATTTTACGAACCAATCATAACAAAAGTACCTGACCAATCCTACCCCACCACCTAAACCTAGCACAAGTAATTAGACAGGAGACAGAAACCATTACAAGCCAGACAGAGATCACAGTGTCAAACAATAGGAAAGAGTCATGATCGTGCTTTAGCTGGTGACAGTGAGAACTATTAGGGGAGTCCCCTCCTCCCAGCCTGGGGTGAATCTTTCCAATACATTTTAGATGCAATGGGAGTATGGGATTCCAGGCCTGCAGCTAATGTCCGCTGCTTCTTCAGTCTGGCTGCAGAAGGTGGCTGCGGTTCAGGCCTTCGAAAAGCCATATTGTTACACTTGCCCCCTCTCCCGCTTCGCAAGGCCCCGCGGGAGGCAGGATGGGTCACCGCTTCCTCCGCCTCCTCCTCCTCCTCAGGGAGTGCAGCTCGTAGACCGCCGCCTCCACACACCCCCCCCCCCCTCCCGCCCTCGCCACCCCCCCCCCAAACCTTCCCGCTTACTGGCCCCGAGCCGAGGCAGGGACTGCTCCAGGCCCGCAGGCAGCCTTCCCTGGCAAAAGGGCCACCTTAGGCCAGCAGCTGCCCCTCGCCCCTCACTTTTAAAGGGCCAGCTGCCAAGGAGGCATCCTTCCTTAAAGCGGCCACGCCAAAGGCCCGGGTTGCGCCCAGCGGCAAGGCTTGCGGCTTTCCTTTCTCCCAGCGGCGGAGCTGAAGCCGCAGGCAGGGAGCGCGAGGGCAGACGGGCCTCGGGGCGCCTGCCGCCGCTCCGGCCAGCTGGCCTCCCACAGACGGAGCAAGAGAACCGTCCGGGACAGAAGCAAAGCAACAAGCCACCCCAGGGGGCGGGGTGCCCAAAGCCCTCGGCCGCGGTGGGCGAGGTGGCTCCGGCCTGGGAGGCCCTTGCGGAAGCAAGGCAGGAGGAGGCGTCAAAAGGGGGTGCCGGAGCGAGAGCTGCAGCCGGGGCAGGCAAAAAAAGCCTACAGCACCAGTATTCCAGGAGGTCTCCCATCCAAGTACTAACCCAGGCCCGACCCTGCTTAGCTTCCGAGATCAGACGAGATCGGGCGTGTTCAGAGTGGTATGGCCGTAGACGCTGACGCCTGCCGCTTTGCCTGCCTTTAAGCAGGACCACAGGACGCCTTCTGCCTGCTGCCTGCTAGCTGGCCCCTCTCCCCTCCCTCCCCCCCACCGCCCAGCAAACGACCCGCCCCGACACACGGCACCACCAGCCCAGCCTCACTCCTCTCCCTCGCCACGCCGACTCTCCCGCCGCGCCCAACCAGCCACACCCCGCCCACCCCCGACCCTGGACCGCCACGCCACGCCTCCTCCCCGCCTTCCACGGATACACCCACGCCAAGCCCTCACCAACCCGCGCTCTCCTCACACGGGACCCTCACAAAGACCCCCCCCACGCACCCCCCGACACAAAACCCCGCGCCCTCCCTCCCTCCCCCGCCAGGGGCCACGCGCCGCCCGCGACGGGGCTGCCCCCCCCCGCACGCAGCTGCCGCGCCTCACCTGCACGCACCCCGCGGGAGCGGCTCCCGCACAACCCGCGCTGCTTTGAGCCCAGCTCCTGCTGCTCCCAACGGCTCTCACGCCTCCCTGGGACGCCCTCAGGCACTTGGCCGGCCTTCCGCTCGCTCCGGGAAAACCGGGACGCGCGCCCCGGAGGCCTCGCCCGCGCCCTGTCTTACCCGCACACGTTTCTCTAGCCCGTCCGCACTCTAGGGACACACACCTTTACCCAGTTCCTAGGGCTCCGGGTGCAACCCTGTTCATTTCTACAGCCACCCGTACCCAATTCCAGGATCTTTAGCCACTGAAAGAGCCTCACACCGGAGGAGTCTTAGCCTCTCTTTATTGACAAGGCCCAAACAAGCACAATACACAAGCTAAGCACCGTATCATGCTCCCCAATCCTGGGACAGGCGAGCAGGCTTCCCCTGGAGAGGACTGGCCAGGTCAGTCTCTGGATCTTAGCTGCTGCACCTCACGGGCAGAAAAGTCCTGGCAGCTTTTATCTTAGGCTGGGTCTTGGACGTGAATTCTTCTTCTCTGGTCTTCTTCCAGCCTCTTCCTCCTTGCTTCTCATCCTTCGGATCTTCTTCTCCTCAGCTCCTTCTTGGACCCGTTTTTATCATGAAATTTGGAGGCTTGCTTACCTTAACCAATCATCTTAGTACAATTTTACGAACCAATCATAACAAAAGTACCTGACCAATCCTACCCCACCACCTAAACCTAGCACAAGTAATTAGACAGGAGACAGAAACCATTACAAGCCAGACAGAGATCACAGTGTCAAACAATAGGAAAGAGTCATGATCGTGCTTAGCTGGTGACAGTGAGAACTATTAGGGGAGTCCCCTCCTCCCAGCCTGGGGTGAATCTTTCCAATACATTTTAGATGCAATGGGAGTATGGGATTCCAGGCCTGCAGCTAATGTCCGCTGCTTCTTCAGTCTGGCTGCAGAAGGTGGCTGCGGTTCAGGCCTTCGAAAAGCCATATTGTTACACTTGCCCCCTCTCCCGCTTCGCAAGGCCCGGCGGGAGGCAGGATGGGTCACCGCTTCCTCCGCCTCCTCCTCCTCCTCAGGGAGGTGCAGCTCGTAGACCGCCGCCTCCACACACACACCCCCCCCCCCGCCCTCGCCACCCCCCCCCCAAACCTTCCCGCTTACTGCCCCGAGCCGAGGCAGGGACTGCTCCAGGCCCGCAGGCAGCCTTCCCTGGCAAAAGGGCCACCTTAGGCCAGCAGCTGCCCCTCGCCCTCACTTTTAAAGGGCCAGCTGCCAAGGAGGCCATCCTTCCTTAAAGCGGCCACGCCAAAGGCCCGGGTTGCGCCCAGCGGCAAGGCTTGCGGCTTTCCTTTCTCCAGCGGCGGAGCTGAAGCCGCAGGCAGGGAGCGCGAGGGCAGACGGGCCTCGGGGCGCCTGCCGCCGCTCCGGCCAGCTGGCCTCCCACAGACGGAGCAAGAGAACCGTCCGGGACAGAAGCAAAGCAACAAGCCACCCCAGGGGGCGGGGTGCCCAAAGCCCTCGGCCGCGGTGGGCGAGGGTGGCTCCGGCCTGGGAGGCCCTTGCGGAAGCAAGGCAGGAGGAGGCGTCAAAAGGGGGTGCCGGAGCGAGAGCTGCAGCCGGGGCAGGCAAAAAAAGCCTACAGCACCCAGTATTCCCAGGAGGTCTCCCATCCAAGTACTAACCAGGCCGACCTGCTTAGCTTCCGAGATCAGACGAGATCGGGCGTGTTCAGGGTGGTATGGCCGTAGACGCTGACGCCTGCCGCTTTGCCTGCCTTTAAGCAGGACCACAGACGCCTTCTGCCTGCTGCCTGCTAGCTGGCCCCTCTCCCCTCCCTCCCCCCCACCGCCCAGCAAACGACCCGCCCCGACACACGGCACCACCAGCCCAGCCTCACTCCTCTCCCTCGCCACGCCGACTCTCCCGCCGTGCCCAACCAGCCACACCCCGCCCACCCCCGACCCCTGGACCGCCCACGCCACGCCTCCTCCCCGCCTTCCACGGATACACCCCACGCCAGAGCGCCCTCACCACCCGCGCTCCTCCTCACACGGGACCCTCACAAAGACCCCCCCACACGCACCCCCCGACACAAAACCCCGCGCCCTCCCTCCCTCCCCCGCCAGGGGCCACGCGCCGCCCGCGACGGGGCTGCCCCCCCCGCACGCACGCTGCCGCGCCTCACCTGCACGCACCCCGCGGGAGCGGCTCCCGCACAACCCGCGCTGCTTTGAGCCCAGCTCCTGCTGCTCCCAACGGCTCTCACGCCTCCCTGGGGACGCCCTCAGGCACTTGGCCGGCCTTCCGCTCGCTCCCGGGAAAACCGGGACGCGCGCCCCGGAGGCCTCGCCCGCGCCCTGTCTTACCCGCACACGTTTCTCTAGCCCGTCCGCACTCTAGGGACACACACCTTTACCCAGTTCCTAGGGCTCCGGGTGCAACCCTGTTCATTTCTACAGCCACCCGTACCCAATTCCAGGATCTTTAGCCACTGAAAGAGCCTCACACCGGAGGAGTCTTAGCCTCTCTTTATTGACAAGGCCCAAACAAGCACAATACACAAGCTAAGCACCGTACAGCGCTCCCCAATCCTGGGACAGGCGAGCAGGCTTCCCCTGGAGAGGACTGGCCAGGTCAGTCTCTGGATCTTAGCTGCTGCACCTCACGGTCAGAAAAGTCCTGGCAGCTTTTATCTTAGGCTGGGTCTTGGACGTGAATTCTTCTTCTCTGGTCTTCTTCCAGCCCTCTTCCTCCTTGCTTCTCATCCTTCGGATCTTCTTCTCCTCAGCTCCTTCTTGGACCCGTTTTTATCATGAAATTTGGAGGCTTGCTTACCTTAACCAATCATCTTAGTACAATTTTACGAACCAATCATAACAAAAGTACCTGACCAATCCTACCCCACCACCTAAACCTAGCACAAGTAATTAGACAGGAGACAGAAAACCATTACAAGCCAGACAGAGATCACAGTGTCAAACAATAGGAAAGAGTCATGATCGTGCTTTAGCTGGTGACAGTGAGAACTATTAGGGGAGTCCCCTCCTCCCAGCCTGGGGTGAATCTTTCAATACATTTTAGATGCAATGGGAGTATGGGATTCCAGGCCTGCAGCTAATGTCCGCTGCTTCTTCAGTCTGGCTGCAGAAGGTGGCTGCGTCAGGCCTTCGAAAAGCCATATTGTTACACTTGCCCCTCTCCCGCTTCGCAAGGCCCCGCGGGAGGCAGGATGGGTCACCGCTTCCTCCGCCTCCTCCTCCTCCTCTCAGGGAGTGCAGCTCGTAGACCGCCGCCTCCACACACACACACATACCCCCCGCCCTCGCCACCCCCCCCCCCAAAACCTTCCCGCTTACTGGCCCCGAGCCGAGGCAGGGACTGCTCCAGGCCCGCAGGCAGCCTTCCCTGGCAAAAGGGCCACCTTAGGCCAGCAGCTGCCCCTCGCCCCTCACTTTTAAAGGGCCAGCTGCCAAGGAGGCATCCTTCCTTAAAGCGGCCACGCCAAAGGCCCGGGTTGCGCCCAGCGGCAAGGCTTGCGGCTTTCCTTTCTCCAGCGGCGGAGCTGAAGCCGCAGGCAGGGAGCGCGAGGGCAGACGGGCCTCGGGGCGCCTGCCGCCGCTCCGGCCAGCTGGCCTCCCACAGACGGAGCAAGAGAACCGTCCGGGACAGAAGCAAAGCAACAAGCCACCCCAGGGGGCGGGGTGCCCAAAGCCCTCGGCCGCGGTGGGCGAGGTGGCTCCGGCCTGGGAGGCCCTTGCGGAAGCAAGGCAGGAGGAGGCGTCAAAAGGGGGTGCCGGAGCGAGAGCTGCAGCCGGGGCAGGCAAAAAAAGCCTACAGCACCCAGTATTCCCAGGAGGTCTCCCATCCAAGTACTAACCAGGCCCGACCCTGCTTAGCTTCCGAGATCAGACGAGATCGGGCGTGTTCAGGGTGGTATGCCGTAGACGCTGACGCCTGCCGCTTTGCCTGCCTTTAAGCAGGACCACAGACGCCTTCTGCCTGCTGCCTGCTAGCTGGCCCCTCTCCCCTCCCTCCCCCCCACCGCCCAGCAAACGACCCGCCCCGACACACGGCACCACCAGCCCAGCCTCACTCCTCTCCCTCGCCACGCCGACTCTCCCGCCGTGCCCAACCAGCCACACCCCGCCACCCCCGACCCCTGGACCGCCCACGCCACGCCTCCTCCCCGCCTTCCACGATACACCCCACGCCAAGCCCTCACCACCCGCGCTCTCCTCACACGGGACCCTCACAAAGACACCCCCCCCACACGCACCCCCCGACACAAAACCCCGCGCCCTCCCTCCCTCCCTCCCTCCCCCCGCCAGGGGCCACGCGCCGCCCGCGACGGGGCTGCCCCCCCCGCACGCACGCTGCCGCGCCTCACCTGCACGCACCCCGCGGGAGCGGCTCCCGCACAACCCGCGCTGCTTTGAGCCCAGCTCCTGCTGCTCCCAACGGCTCTCACGCCTCCTGGGGACGCCCTCAGGCACTTGGCCGGCCTTCCCGCTCGCTCCGGGAAAACCGGGACGCGCGCACCCGGAGGCCTCGCCCGCGCCCTGTCTTACCCGCACACGTTTCTCTAGCCCGTCCGCACTCTAGGGACACACACCTTTACCCAGTTCCTAGGGCTCCGGGTGCAACCCTGTTCATTTCTACAGCCACCCGTACCCAATTCCAGGATCTTTAGCCACTGAAAGAGCCTCACACCGAGGAGTCTTAGCCTCTCTTTATTGACAAGGCCCAAACAAGCACAATACACAAGCTAAGCACCGTATCATGCTCCCCAATCCTGGGACAGGCGAGCAGGCTTCCCTGGAGAGGACTGGCCCAGGTCAGTCTCTGGATCTTAGCTGCTGCCCTCACGGGCAGAAAAGTCCTGGCAGCTTTTATCTTAGGCTGGGGTCTTGGACGTGAATTCTTCTTCTCTGGTCTTCTTCCAGCCCTCTTCCTCCTTGCTTCTCATCCTTCGGATCTTCTTCTCCTCAGCTCCTTCTTGGACCGTTTTATCATGAAATTTGGAGGCTTGCTTACCTTAACCAATCATCTTAGTACAATTTTACGAACCAATCATAACAAAAGTACCTGACCAATCCTACCCCACCACCTAAACCTAGCACAAGTAATTAGACAGGAGACAGAAACCATTACAAGCCGACAGAGATCACAGTGTCAAACAATAGGAAAGAGTCATGATCGTGCTTTAGCTGGTGACAGTGAGAACTATTAGGGGAGTCCCCTCCTCCCAGCCTGGGGTGAATCTTTCCAATACATTTTAGATGCAATGGGAGTATGGATTCCAGGCCTGCAGCTAATGTCCGCTGCTTCTTCAGTCTGGCTGCAGAAGGTGGCTGCGGTTCAAGCCTTCGAAAAGCCATATTGTTACACTTGCCCCTCTCCCGCTTCGCAAGGCCCCGCGGGAGGCAGGATGGGTCACCGCCTTCCTCCGCCTCCTCCTCCTCCTCAGGGAGTGCAGCTCGTAGACCGCCGCCTCCACACACACACACATACCCCCCGCCCTCGCCACCCCCCCCCCAAACCTTCCCGCTTACTGGCCCCGAGCCGAGGCAGGGACTGCTCCAGGCCCGCAGGCAGCCTCCCTGGCAAAAGGGCCACCTTAGGCAGCAGCTGCCCCTCGCCCCTCACTTTTAAAGGGCCAGCTGCCAAGGAGGCATCCTTCCTTAAAGCGGCCACGCCAAAAGGCCCGGGTTGCGCCCAGCGGCAAGGCTTGCGGCTTTCCTTTCTCCCAGCGGCGGAGCTGAAGCCGCAGGCAGGAGCGCGAGGGCAGACGGGCCTCGGGGCGCCTGCCGCCGCTCACCGGCCAGCTGGCCTCCCACAGACGGAGCAAGAGAACCGGTCCGGGACAGAAGCAAAGCAACAAGCCACCCCAGGGTGCGGGGTGCCCAAAGCCCTCGGCCGCGGTGGGCGAGGTGGCTCCGGCCTGGGAGGCCCTTGCGGAAGCAAGGCAGGAGGAGGCGTCAAAAGGGGGTGCCGGAGCGAGAGCTGCAGCCGGGGCAGGCAAAAAAAGCCTACAGCACCCAGTATTCCAGGAGGTCTCCCATCCAAGTACTAACCAGGCCCGACCCTGCTTAGCTTCCGAGATCAGACGAGATCGGGCGTGTTCAGGGTGGTATGGCCGTAGACGCTGACGCCTGCCGCTTTGCCTGCCTTTAAGCAGGACCACAGACGCGCTTCTGCCTGCTGCTGCTAGCTGGCCCCTCTCCCCTCCCTCCCCCCCACCGCCCAGCAAACGACCCGCCCCGACACACGGCACCACCAGCCCAGCCTCACTC